>OX411249.1:4987500-6234375 GCA_948150575.1 Tinea pellionella | reverse complement strand
ACGAAATTCACGTGAACGTATTTGTTATGTAATTAGGTTTCATATAAAAAGCTGAGTATTATCACGAATTTTTTATTGTAGCTCGGCATGTGACAACACTCCGCCTGATGTAAAGCTAGAGTGCGGTCCATGACTGCTACTACAGAGAAACCTGTGCGGGCAGCAGTCGCCTCCACTATGCCGGCTTGAGGAGACGAGCATATACCATCTAGATTGACAGTGCACACTCCTCTCGTTATGCCTGGCTACTTTCAAACTATTCCCGAAACGCGACAAAGTCACTTCACGGGTGTTACATTCGAAAGTGGTGGTACTACCCCAGGACGGCAGACTGGACTAATAACATCATCAGTCTGCCTATCACTCTTTAATAGGCACTGAGCGACTAAAGTACATATAACAAAGTTACATTGGTACCGGTCAGAATTAGCGAGGTTAGAACACGGGTCTCATCGATCGTGAGTTCACGCGTCTTACCGCTGGACCACGACCGCTCTAAAATTATCACAAAATAATAAATTAAAACAATCTCAATAATATATAATCTTAAACGATAACCTCATTGTGTCTTATCTTTTCTTAAAATAAATATTTCTCAAAACGAGTTCATCACTCTATGATGTTATATTTTATTACAGGGTATTCATAAATCTTACCGATTATATCGATTTTAAAATCTATAGGTACCTACTACACCATGGGCTATATATAGTGAGAGGGGTTTGCCGTTTTGTTTGACACCTTAATGGTAGGTACACTTTCGCCTCACCCAGCTAGCATAGCAAAGGTGACTCCTGACTGCAGAATTCGGTCACATATTTGCAAACATAGAGCGGCTGTAGTCTAATGGTGAACTCACGATAGATGAGACCCGTGTTTGAGCCTCGCTAATTTAGACCGGTACCAATGTAGCTTTGTTATATGTACTTTGGTCGCTCAGTGCCTAAAGGCACTATTAAAGAGTGGCAGGCAGACTGATGATGGTTATTTACACATTCTGCCGTCCTGGGGTAGTACCATCACTTTCGAATGTAACTGAATATGCATACTCGTCTCTACAGGCCGGCATAGCGAGGGCGATTGCTGCCCGTAGAGATATCTCTGTAGTAGCAGTTGTTTCCGTTCATGGACCGCACTCTAGCTTTACATCAGGTGGAGTGTTGTGCCGAGCTACAATAAAAAAAGTTGCAATTTCATTCATCAAATCTTTACAAACACTTCGAAAACTTAAACTATTAAAAATATTTAAAAATTGAAATTAAAATAACGTAAAGCGCTTTATGCTGAATTCCAACCGCCCCGAACGGTTTCAGATTCACGCTTTCAGCTCCAGTCCCCTAAAAGGAGAGCTTCGGGACGCTCGTATGCACGATACGGCGCGGGCTGGTCCGATTACTCGCGAGTTTATGTATATTAAATTCATGTTATTATAACAGAATCAAGCAATAACTTGTGTTAATTAAGAAGTTTTTATAATTTACTATTTGCTTTATCCCATTTGGTTGGTAAGTGCAACGAAATAGGCTCGAAACTCATTTTAATATTCATGACATATTTTCAAACGTTTTAAAATTTCATTGTTCATTTTCACTCTTTTCGAATTTGCAAGAATTTTTTTAAAAGTTATATCTCAGGTTATGTGCGATAACCTAAAATGTTATTTTTATTATTATCTTTGAATATGATAGAAGTAAGATACATGCTTGATTCATTACATCAAATTTGTTTTTATAGTAGCATAAAGTACAAAGAAATGTCTGCAAACAGCAGTCGCCTCCGCTATTTCGGCTATGTTAGGGCACAAATATGCCTATTAACATTTTAATATTCATACTGACTCCAAGCTAAACCCGAAGGACGACCATGTCACTTTACGGGTGATACACTTGAAATGGATGGCAGGCTAAGCTAATAAACGTTATCAGCCTGCCTGCTACAGTTTTTATTAACGCCTATATCCGCTATGGGCAACCTTTGACATGTTGAGGGCCAAACTTTAGCGTGCAAATACGTTCGCGGGCCGCGTTTAAAAGTACTTAGTGCATTTTAAAGTAGTGATAATATATTTTTCACTGTCACTCCCGTGAGTATAAGTACCTAATGTAATATTTTTTTAATTGGGTTTTACAGCGGGCCGGATCCGGCCCGCGGGCCGGTTGTTGCCCATGGTGGCCTATATTATGCGACCTATGCGACCAAAATACGTATATCCGAGTTACATTGTTACCGGCCAGAATTTTGCGAGGTTTGAACACCGGTCTCTCGATCACGAGCCATCAATTGCTAGGCCGCGGCGGCTAATTGATTACCTTCTTATTATTTTACATGAGCATTAATTACATTGTATAAACAACGCCATAATTTAAATATTATTTTGTTATAAAATTTGCTTATGGATAAACATAAAACATAAAATAAAATTATCTTCACCTTTTATATATTTTTCTCTAAACACTAATATTCATATTTTCCAAAAGAAATGCCGCTTAAAGGCCAAATTCGGGATAATGAGGGTAAAGCGATGAGTCATAAACAGATTACTCAACCATGTGAAAATAGTTTGTTATATTATTTTACCTGGTCTAGTTCATCTAATGTGGTAACAAGTACTGTTATTCAATTTATAATCTACTTTCAAATATATAAAATTTATTTTACAATAAATAATTAAATGTAGAAAATTCACGCCAATCCGCGTTAACAACCTATTGTAATGTATTATAATTCTGCGTACTAATATACTGCTAAAGACTTATCTTTAACAAATTGTACACTTTTTTATGGTAGCTTGACATATGAAAACACTCCGCCTCATGTAAAGCTAGAGTGCGGCCCAGGAACGGAAACAACTGCTACTACAGAAAAATTTCTACAGGCAACAGTCCAGGAGGACCCTTCATTCGTCGAGGAGACGAATGTGCATCATCCAGATTTACAGTGCACATTCCTCTCGTTGTACTTGGCTACTTTCAAACTTTTCCCGAAACGCGACAAGGTGTTACATTCGGGTAGTGGTACTAGCCGCAGATTGGGTTAATAACTATCATAAGGATGCCTACGACTCATTTAATAAGTAACGTCTTATGGAATAGATCAACCTATCGAGAGAGATTATAGAATCATAACAATATAATATAACGGACGTAAACCTATTTGAAGTAAATATTTTGAACTGGTATTTACCTTTTCCTTTTTTACTCTTTTCAGAAAATATTGTACTATTTGTATTACTCTTTATATATCTAATTCCGTGAATAGCAAATGTCACTCACGCCCTTCGTACGAATACAACATTACGTAACAAAAAATATGGTTGAAATAAATAAATAAATTTACATACAATGCCTAACCCCATACAAGGATACAAGAACATGTATTGTTGACATACACACTTTATTATTAATAATTATTTGTAATGAAATTAAATATTTAATAAAATAAAATTAAAAAAAACTAAAGAAACTAAAGAGCGGCCGTGGTCTAGCGGTAAGACGCGTGAACTCACGATCGATGAGACCCGTGTTCGAACCTCGCTAATTCTAACCGGTACCAATGTAACTTTGTTATATGTGCTTTGGTCGCTCAGTGCCTATTAAAGCGTGGTAGGCAGACTGATGATGGTTATTAGCCCAATCTGCCGTCCTGGGGTAGTACCACCACTTTCGAATGTAACACCCGTGAAGTGACTTTGTCGCGTTTCGGGAATAGTTTGAAAGTAGCCAAGTATAGCGAGACGAGTGTGCACTGTCAATAGATGGTACATGCTCGTCTCCTCAAGCCGGCATAGTGGAGGCCACTGCTGCCCGCACAGGTTTCTCTGTAGTAGCAGTTGTTTCCATTAATGGACCGCACTCTAGCTTTACATCAGGCCGAGTGTTGTCATATGCCGAGCTACAATAAAATAAAAATAAAAAAATATATATTTCGTTTCGCCCGGATATCGAACCCTGGATCTGTGTGTAATACACTGTACTACGCCACAGAGGCATGCAATGAATTTTGAACAAACAATAGGACCTTTCATCATTTACAAATTAATCCAGCTACAAGCCCAAATTAAGTGGAACGAAATAAATTCTTTTTATTTCAACCCGAACGCGGCTGTTATCACAATATTTTTCTGTAGCGTCATGAACTGGTGATAAAGCCAATAAAATAAAGGTCGTAACAATTATTGAGAATTACTCGGTTTCAATAACAATTTTATGTATGCAAATTAAATAATCTCAGTAATTAAGAAGATGTTGTACTAATTAATACAACTAAACAAAATACTTTGAACAAAATTTTTCGTCATTGGCTCTTAGATCATTTATCACAATACATTGTCCGATAAATATGAATTCATGTTCTTATTATGTAAATATACGTACCAGAATATTCGAATCAGCTGAAAATAGCCCCTTCACTGTAGACCCTTATCGAGGGGAAAAGCGTGTACGTACTCATGTATGTTATCTATTCGCAACAAAGTGTAATCATGTAGAAGAGGCAAGAACGTAGAAACAGCCACGACAATAGGTATTTCATTTTGACATACGTTCCAAGTAAATGTTGGTAATTAAATACTCAATGAGTACTTACTCTTGACACTGAAAATTCTTTGAAATATACAGAGTTGTAAGTATATAAAGATGAAGTAGACCAGATAGAAGAATTCTGTAGAAGACATGATCTTAAATTTAAAGTTATCAAAAACTCATAATAAATACGAGACTGGAGTCCCCTGGAATTTAAAAATATATTTAAGTCCTAGTCAACCTTATGATAAAGTGTCCATATTATTTGAACAATAATTAAATATTTTACAAAGGTACAAAGAAAATATTGTACAGATTTTTTGAATATAATCTCACAATGGAACATATGTTATTATTTCCTATGCCAACTATAACATACTTAACTTTAAGTGGAGAAAACATTTTCTGATAAAAATATATTAAGATACCTACACATATATACCTACTCTAAAGATTCCGCTCTCCGGATTGGATTAAAATCTACACCCTGACTTGGGGTCTTTTCCCTACCAGACCACACGACCTCATTAAAGCGTGTTTATGCATATATGAAATTTAGATGTAGGTAGATATACAAAGTGAATATTATATTATGAATTTTAGTCGTAAGAGGTGTCTAAGGGTATACTTTTTATATAGTAAGAAAAACAATCAACCTACTTTTCCACATACTCAGTGTTTTCACGATCTTAATTCTAGAAATTGAGATTTAGGTCACAATGCAGCACTATTTTCAAACTAATCGGAAAAATGCATTTGTGCAGAACAAAATTAAGTTTTTCTTTGAATGAAAAATCGGAAATGTTTGCATCTAAATCTATTTTTGTCGAAGCAAATTGATATTTATTTTTCTCTTACATGTATTTTCTTTACCTTAACATATATTACTTTACAATCCATTGAAGCGTATCGTCATAGACGCGACAAGTTAATAGAAAAAAAAAATTACTACAAATACCGCACATTCTGTTTTGACATAGTAAAAGCTAATTTTCTATAGTATAATATGTAAATCGTGACGCGTCTATGGTAGAATGGTTGCATTTATAAACCTATAATTTCCTTGTCAAGTTTATATTAATAAAGTTTATTGAATTAGAAAAAGTTTTCAGACTATAAATGGAGTCTGACTTCCCGGTAATTTGTTCAAAGTTTTACCACCATGATCACTTTGTGATGATATATCACGAAAGACGTGAAACCAGCAATCTTCACTGTTATTAGGTAACATATCTACGTACGTACTCTAGAACGTTACAGTGAATCCCGATTTTGAAAAGGTAATTAATCTTCTCCAGTCAAAACGCGTCATCAATCAATACATTTTATTAGCTTCTAAATAAAACATTTTTTAAAATATGACCTTCTGTTGACATTCCAATGGATATCAGTAGTACTTACAATAACTTCGAGTAAAGCCTGTTCGAGTCTGCTTTAATCATTAGTCTCTTGCGTCAGTCTTCATCAAACTTTCATACAACCACTTCGGGGCACTGGATAAGGTCTACATTTGTGTTAAAAATTCATAAACACTTCTATACATTCAGCGATTATAGGTACAACAACATAAACAAGCCACATTTATTAGTAAGCTAAGTACTAAGTAGTACTACCAACGCCGACAAGTAGAGCGTCGTATTATAGTAGGCAAATATAGGCAAAATTCCCCCTTTAATATCTTTATTATTTACATTACCGTAAAATTATTTGCAAATATAAAATAAAACGCTTTTATCAATATTTCCTCTTTGTAGAGGAAGATATCCTTGAAAATTTCGGAAATTAATTATTTATGCTGTGATGAAAAATTCATTATTTGAATTCATTTAGCTGGTTGAAAATAGCGTTTTATAGTCTGCGCCGGCTGCCACAGATATTTAAAATTTGAGGCACAAGTTACACACAAACCATTCCGTAACTAACTAGTTTTTTATTACAATTTATTAATCTTTCGCATATTTAGACGCTGAATTTGTTTATTATTAAATTATAATGAAAAAGGAGGTGCGTATCGCCCACAGGTTTCATATCATATTTTAATTGTTAACGCTTTTATTTCTAATACTCGTATTTCCTATTTTCCTACAAGGGCTAATAAACAAATAATAAAACTATTTATTAATAAAAGTGTAATATTAAATCTTGTATTCGTTCATGTAAAAATATGTGTATAGTAAGCAGGCCTCAAGTACTTGACCGGTTTTATTTCACTCTGCCGACGGATACCCTATAAGAACCCTTTTCAGAGATATTTCATATTCAAGAGGCGAGTACCCTTACGTATTTGTTTATTGTTCTTTTAATTAAGAACGTACGTGGTCTAGCGATAGAAGGCGTGAACTCACGATCGATGAGACCCGTGTTCAAATTTCACTGAATTTTAAGTAGGTACCAATGTAACTATGTAAGTATATATACTTTGGTCACTCATTGCTTAATATAAGCTTTTTTATAATCATCTCAAAAATAAACGAATCATAAACTCCATAATACGACGAAAAATTCCCTAAAACGTAAAAATATTTGGTTCATTTACCTCATTACCCATACATTGATACACTCTATGTAGTGTAACATCCACTGTTAATAGGAAAAAGAAGACATTATTTTAAAACCCAGTAAACATTTAGACATTTTAAGCTGCTGAAATTGATAATACGTTTAGATTTTTTTATTTATTGGTGTACAAAATAGATCACAGGCATAACTACAAAGAAAAGAAAAGATAGATTGTTAATATGGAAACTAGACTGTGATCCAAAATTATACTCACACTGCATGAAAACATAATACAAATAATTACACAATAATAACGCAAACGCGATCGACGCTACTACTGCTATGCTAAAAAAACGCGTTATTTTGAATAAATAATAAAACCTAGCTAATTGTCTACATTATCACAATTTTAGTTACCTATAAACTTTCAACCTGTACTTATGAATTACGCTGGTTTTTTTCTATACTCCATTTAAAAAACTCTCTATAACACCATAAAAGTCCCAAATAATACAATTGAAAGACATTTTGTTTCTGAAGTCCTAAGACGCAAGAGAAGATATTTGAGGCGCGACAGACTGTCACTAGCAATCAAACTTTCGCACAAGTTCACTCGATTTCGAGTCTACTCCAATTATCGTTTAGCCTCTCAGTGCCCATATATCACACAGACCATATAGTATATATTACGAATATAAAATATATGTATGTTAAAAGTTTCGATGTTGGAAGTAGGTTCACTCATAAACCTCACTCTACCAAGAGGCCTGTATAGCTAATATACCATTTTAAAACTGGCTACAATAGTAAATTTGGTGTAGGTAGGCAGACTGATATAGTATTTAGATCAGTCTGGATCCTGGAGGGTAGTACCAGCACTTTGGGTTGAAATGGTCTAGTTTCATTTTAAGATCAGCTTGGAAGTAGCCGAGTATAATGAGAGACGTGTGCACAGTCTCCTCAAGCCGGTGTAGCGGAGGTGACTGCCTCCTGGAAATATTTCTCTCTAGCAGTAGTTGTCTCATGGACACATGCTAAGCTACTATAAAAAAGTTAGGAATGTCTAATGCTTCTTCGGTTTTACTAGTCATACATCAAATGGGTGTGTTCCTATCACACAGTTAATTGCATTAGTTTCGTGACTAAAAACAATTATTGCCACATCAATCCGCTTGAGGGCTGAGCCGTGTTTATCGTAAGGTATATCAAAGTTTAATGAAAGTTGGTGATACTTAGTTTATATATTTACATTTTACATACACTTAGGTAATGTAATCCGGCATGTGATCACATTCCTGTTGCTAGACTTCGGTCCATGAGTACCTGCTGGCAACATTCGCCTCCGCTATATCGGTTGAGGGACTAGTGCATACCGTCCAGGTTGACAACGCACAGTCCTGTAAATCCGACTACCTCGTACATTAATTTTTCGATCGACATTACTTTTTTTACATGTTAAATATATAAATAAAGTTACAAATAACTTCGAATTTAGAAATAGATGTACCAATGTAACTTTGTTATATGCACTTTGGTCGCTCATAGGCACTATTAAAGAGTGGTAGGCAGACTGATGATGTTATTAGTCCAGTCTGCCGTCCTGGGGCAGTACCACCACTTTCGAATGCAACACCCGTGGAGTGACTTTATCGCGTTTCGGGAATAGTTTGAAAGTAGCCAGGTATAACGAGAGGAGTGTGCACTGCCAATCTAGATGGTACATGCTCGTCTCCTCAAGCCGGCATAGTGGAGGCGACTGCTGCCCGCACAGGTTTCTCTGTAGTAGCAGTTGTCTCCGTTCATGGACCGCACTCCAGCTTTACATCAGGCGGAGTGTTGTCACATGCCGAGCTACTATAAAAAAATAGATGTATTCAATAAACAATCTACTAACATTGTTAGAACACTACAAATGTGAAATCAATTGGCGACAGCCATGCAAACATCGATTCAATTCCCGCCGCAATATTGAAATGCAGTACGATCCCCAGTACAAAGGGATAAGACAATATACGATCAAACCGTGTTTCACTAGTTTCCTACTATACTACACTACTACTATACGAAATTCGAACAAATATCCCAAAATAGATTTACTTCTTATTCGATAAATGCTGAATAAATTATATTATGCGAGTGGAGAAAATGCGATTCGATTTTGTTGGTCTCGATTCTCATCTAGTGAACTCCATGGTATAATATATAAAATACGTAGTTATACTTATAAACTATTTAATAGTATTTGCCCTCGAACAAATATCAACGCTTCGTCACTGATACTTGTATAATACCTACATAAGTACTGCAAATAGATTTTCCCATACATAGGCAAAGTAACCCTTACCGGCAACGAAGTCGAACCCTCTCGAGAATTTAACACTTTCCTGATCCCCATTTTGCATAACAATCTTCTTGATACTTTGTTTAAAAAGTTGTTGGCAAACCTCTTTTATTATAATTCAATTTGAAGTTTTAAACCATTTTGTTCGTACATAAGGGCCCTACTGCTGCCAATCACCTTGACCATACGATTGCTCCAACCTTGACAGCGCGAAAGCTATTATAAAGCGTAAAATATTATATTGAATTTAAAAAAAAGATGCCCTAAAAGAAAATTTTATTCGATTGATTTTCACCAACAACTTTCGAATGTAACACCCGTGAAGTGACCTTGTCGCGTTTCGGGAATAGTTTGAAAGTAGCCAGGTATAGCGAGAGGAGTGTGCACTGTCAATAGATGGTACATGCTCGTCTCCTCAAGCCGGCATAGTGGAGGCGACTGCTGCCCGTAGAGGCTTCTCTGTAGTAGCAGTTGTTTCCATTCATGGACCGCGCTCTAGCTTTACATCAGGCGGAGGGTTGTCACACATGCCGAGCTACAATTTAAAAAAAAAACTACATCAAAAATCTATTTAAAACTCACTTCGCATTTTATTTCTCATATTTGTTAAACATAATTAAGAAAAAAAAAAACGGATAATAAAATTTGATATCTTGTAGTTTATTAATAATATTTTTACAAGTGTTACAGTTACTAAAAAGTGCGCTGGCAACAGTAACCGCCTTAACAAAATTTATATTTTCAGGTTACAATGGGATTGACTAGTACAGGTAATCCCCTGATGATGAATCGTTATCAAACTAACAGCAGTACTGCGACACATGCTCATACGACTCTGACGCCCGTCACCAAACCCACTCCAAATGGAAATAAGAGACCTACACCAATCATCATTTATCCCACAGGTATTCCTATCAAACATGTATTATTATTTTTCAAGGAAAATTAATTAAAATTAAAAAAAAAAGAAATCTTAAGTTGTTTGTAGCGAGAAAAGTTTTTTTAAAATAGAGGGAAAGATGTAACAGAGGAATTGTCGCAGTGGTCAGAGCATCCGTGGGCGTAGGGTTCGATTCCCACCTCAGCACAGACTGTTAGGTGCGCGTTGATGTTTTATTTCTATTTATTTTCTTCGTAATTTAATTAAAATTATAATAAGTTATTGAATATCTACAGAAAAATAAGACGAGAGTATTTTTAAGTATAAAAAAGGTATATTTGTGCCCCAAATATGCGTATTTCGTTGGCACATTATACCTGGATCTGTCATAAGTATCAACTAAAAGAAACGGACAACCTTTCTCAAAGTTGTCAGTGTTGGCAACTACATGTCTTGAAAACAGACCCACATATTTTGCGATCTAAATGCGTGTATTTTCTTTTATATTTTTCAGTAACACCTGAATCGATAGTGGTACCGATAGTGTCATGTATATTTGGATTCCCTTTGTTGGCATTGACAGTCATTTGTTGTTTGCGTAGGAGGGCAAAACTTGCAAGGTGAGAAAAGTATTATTACTTCTGGTAAATGGCCTAAATAAATCTAAAATTATAGATTATATGTTACTGATAAGAGTCTTAAAAAAACAAAAACACAGCGCTCTTAACTCAATAACAAACCTATTTCACTTTCCTAAATGCATATCCACGAAATAGCTATAACTTTAGCTAAACTTAATATAAAAGGTAAATTGATATTCTTTCAGGGAACGTGCTCGTCGTCGTAACTGCGAGTTAGATCGTGGCGAACTTTCCGTAGTACGTTTATCTCCAGTAAAGTCACGATCACGTGCAGTCAGCCTAGCACGATCACCACGTGCTTTACCCACTTTAGAATTGGACACTGTAATGGAAGAACGTTCTGATCCTGAACAAACCACACTATCTCAGGTATATTTCTAATAGCGTGTTTTTTTAATTGATTAACAAATGTTAGTTACAAATATAAAGACAATAAAAATAGTGATTACGAACGCAATCTTGTTTTTGTTCTTCTGGACCTGTATGTTTTGTTTATTTCAACAAAATGTATTTTCACAGAGATAAACTCATGAGATAAGGCTTGCGAGATAATTTAAATATTTACAAGAATGCCAATCACTCTGTGTTTCATTTTGCTATACAAATTCACACTCCGCCTTTAATAGACTATTTATATAACCGAACAACTACTAGTACCTAAAAACAATTTTCATTCTTTAAAGCCAAGTGTAAATTATTAGAGCAATTATAAAATAACGTGAATATTTCAGAAAAAAAATCTTCTAAATAATTATTATAAATAAAATTTCAGGTGGAAATGACACCAGATAAAGAAGTAGGAGCAATTTTATTTGAAGCAGTAGGTGCAGTGGGCGCTGCAGCGGCGGCAGCTGCGGCCTGTGCACGAGACAGCTAGCGGCGTGGCTCGGCTCAGCTCGGAGCGCGTTCACCGCTCTGGGCTGCGCTCACCAGCCAGCCACTGGATGAAGACGACACGGATGATCCTGATACAGTTATTGATGATAGCTAGCAGGACAATAACGAGCATTCGCTCGTGGACATTGGCATGCGTATGAAACTGTTCCTAGATATACCACTGAGATTCTAGTGAGTGTGAAGTGTGCGGTGCTTTTATTAAGTTGTAAAATAATTAATTATTATAGTAACTATGTTAGTTAAGACGTAGTAGCAATAAAATTTAAAACGAATTTGTTTAGTGAACAATAAAATCAATAAAGTAAACCGGGAAGGTCCTATCGATTTAGAATAGATTTAATTTTTTTGGACTTTCCCCATTACGAAATAAATTTCAAACTAATTAACATTATAGAATTATTGAGGCACATTATCTCATAAACCAGTAAGAGAATTTTAACCATAAAATGGTTAGGTATAAAGTTAAAATTGTACGACAACGCCGTCTGATAAAGATAACCGACATGGACCGATAATAGATCCCCAACAGTCGACGGACGACATAATTCATTAACCATTATTTCGGCTAGATCGGCCCGATAGTTATGATAAGTTTATAGGACCGAAAGATTGAAGATCGTCTATTTGTCGATGAGGTCACTAATATCGGTCAAAATCATTCATTAAATTATCGTTATCGTTCACGTAGATGAACTACTTTTAGCTTTATAAGCTTTTAAGCATTTTAAGTAGTTTTATATAAAATAGATGAAAGTTTCAACTTGAAACTATCGAATTGTAAGTGTATAAACGAATTTTAGACTCAGACTGCCTTTAGCAAAATAAAAATAAAATATATGCTATATTTAGAAATTAGAACATTCAACATTCTTAAAATATACAATTTTAAAATTAATCACATCGATTTTCCAGGGAGTAAACCAACTAATGACAGTTCATAGAAAATAAGTGTTGAGCCTGGCGTCCACTAGAGGCGCGCCGAATCGAAAGCATTTCTTTCGCGTCCACCATAGACAAATTACACCGTACTGCCATGTAATAAGTCAGAAATTCGCTTGACGGGCGATTACTCGGCTCGGATTCTTCCTGATGAACGTAGTTTTATAGTAAATATAGCAAAGCGAATTTTTGCGATTCGATTCCGCTAGCCTAGAGGACGACAGCCATAAAATTAACTTTTATAGAAAACTTTTTAAATAAAAGACCAAAATTGATAACTTTATAAGTAAGAAATGCGTAGTAGATTTTTAGACAGCTTTTAAAATTATTTGTATTAATTTAATTTAATAGCATGTGACCACAGTGCAGTCAATAAGCGTGGAAACAACTTTTACCACAGAGTTACCTACCATCCAGGTCGACGGTGTACAGTTCTCTCGTAATACCCGACTACTTCCAAGTTCATCACGAAATACACGCTTCACATGTTACACTTGAGAGTGCTACCCTGGCACTACAATTATCGTCTTAAAGGACAAGGTTCAAGTCCAAATTAGAAGTTTAGTAAAAACGTGATAATTATATTATAAAATAATGACCTCATAGTTTATTTGACAATGTTTTATTGTCTTTTAATTAGACAAATTATGTTAAACACGTTTTATGATTAAATTCCGGAAAATTTTCATTTAAAAATTAGTAACAGAACATTACTACATCAAATAAAATTATACAATTGTTTAGAATTATTCAATTACATATATTTTTAAAATAGATAAGTGCGTATTAAAATGTGTACCTATATCAATTTCCTAATATTATAATGAATAACTTTAATATGTTAAACAGAACAATACTGTTTTTTGATGTCTCTATCAATTAATGCATGCGATTTAATTCAATAAAAGTAAATACTACTACAATAAAACAAACAATTCTTTTATTAATAAAAACTCTATTATCCCATGTTACACAATTCAATAGAAAATATATTTTATTTAGAAATTCTAGGTTTTAGAAAAAAAAAATTAATTACTTTACATAACTTTGTTCATCTTGTATGCGCTATGCTTTCCATGACTGCCCCCAGTCAGATTTAAAAAACATTTTTGCTCTATATGCCCGTTTATTGACGAAGGTTTTCGGTTTTCTCTTTTCTAATATTAATATGGGTAAAACCGCCGGGTACAACTAATTTATCACATAGGGATGAAACAGAACAAGAACACTAAACGGATCAATCAACTAAATTTAAAAATAATAATAATATGTAAGTATAAAAAAATCAATGGCTACCGAATTTAGCAAAAAATAAAATTGAAAAAAATAATTGCAGAGGTAAGTGCATGGGTTTTCATTTAAACAAGTTAATTAATACATAATATCGATCTTAATATAAAGATGTATCTTTAAAAGGTCAGCACAGTTTTAAATGGACCTCAAACGTGAGCACACGCGCGTGTGTACATACACTTATAAGAAAATAATAATAATCGTCACAGTGTGAAGAGTGCAAACTGAATTTGTACTGAAGTGTAAAAATAATATTTCATAATGTTTGAAGGATGAAAAGGCGTTAATAACACTCCAATCAATTTAACAATACTACATTTACAGGAGGTACACAAGTAGGTAGGTATGTTTATTTAATTTTTTATATTTATTTTATTTTCTGATACTTTTTTTTATTTATAAATGTTAATCCGCTACTAATCCGATTTGAATGTTATCTCTATAAAAATAGCTACGAAATAAGATGTCGTGGGTAACAGCTAATAATTATAATTGTGTGAATCGCTGCCTGAATTTTTTATTCTCTTTTTTCTGTAGAAGTTAATGTTTGGGAAGTTTTTTATTTTATTAGTACCGAAATTCTCCTAACCTATAAATATATCAAAATTAGAACTTGTTTTTAATATAATACAATAAAAATGTGGTAACAATTCCAAAATTTACATAATTGCGAATTTTCTTGATAAATCTGATTTCAGAATAAAGTTTAATTAACCTGTTGACAATGAAAAAGTTACATCAAAATTCTTGAATTAAAAAAAATAAAAACACTACAACCTAACAACTGTGGCCATGACCGGTCACTTAAATGCGTTAACTGACCTGATAATGTGTTACGGAATTGTTTACATTATTTGTGTTTTATTTCATTCATCGTTTGATCTATGAATATATTTTTAATTTATTTAATAATTTATTACCTTTATTTAAAAAATAAGAATTAAATTAAATTGTGATGAAAATTTGTTATATGTACTTTGGTCGCTCAGTGCCTATAGGCACTATTAAAGAGTGGTAGGCAGACTGATGATGGTTATTTTTCCAGTCTGTCGTCCTGGGGCAGTACCACCACTTTCGAATGTAACACCCGTGAAGCGACCTTGTCGCGTTTCAGGAATAGTTTGAAAGTAGCCAGGTATAAGAGAGGAGTGTGCACTGTCAATCTAGATGGTACATGCTCGTCTCCTCAAACCGGCATAGTGGAGGCGACTGCAGCCCGTAGAGATTTCTCTGTGGTAGCAGTTGTTTCCATTCATGGACCGCACTCTAGCTTTACATCAGGTGGAGTGTTGTCACATGTCGAGCTACAATAATTTTTAAAAAAATTGCATACACACGCAACATGTATGGAATCGAACCCACCACTCTGTTTTGACGAGATGCTGACGCGACCACGTCAAAATTCCTCTATTACTTGATATATATTAACCATTGCATCGGCAGCTCTTCCAACTGCTGAACTGATTTTTACCATACCATACCACTTAATATGCACTCATAACTAATTGCCGCAATCATAATAAATAATAACAACACCAATTTAAAAAAGTCAACAAATTCTAAAAACAATCTTAAAATTCTTCATTTCCCAACTTTTGTCGCAATGCTTCATTGAAATTTACACACAAAATTATAATTAGACGTGTCAATTTAATACTGTATATAGCCAAACATAATAATCTGCGACTCTTTACGATGACTGCAACATTAATCTTGAACTCTACACGCTGGTCTATAAATAATATACAATCGATAAACATTTCATAATCATGATTCACAGCATAGTTATTTTGGTCACGCGGACTACACATTTAAAAGTTCAAAATAAAGGTGAATCCAGATATTTAACCAGTTTATTAGGGAGTGGTTTTGTCGCAACCATGCGCAAGTTGCAAGATAAATGCCGAGAATGTACTTCTTGCTATACCTACATTAATATGTCCGGTACACATATGGTATTTAGACATGAGTATTAAGCAACCATTATATTTCAAACAGATTTTTATTTTGAGTATTTTCATCTACCCTACATGAGCGGAGACAACTTTTACCTCAAAGAAAATGTCTCTATACAGCAGTCGCCTCCGCTATGCCAGCTCGAGGAAACAAATCCTCAGGTTGAATAACACGCGGCTAGATAAATCACGGGTAAATATTTATTGTCACGTTTCCTTAGAAACTTTTGGTAGGCCGAGTCTAATAATTGATAAAACGATTTCGAATTAAAATTATCTGTTCCTAAAGATTACAAAATAACTGACTGACATTTAGAAATTGAAGAGATAATTGTCATGACACACTTGCAATCAATCTGACGAGCGTTTTTTTAACAATTTCAGCATCCGGCGAATATATTAGAAAACAAAAAACAAACACAATTGCAGGATATGAAAAATTATTTAAAACGTTTTACTAAATAGACGATACACGACGTTACATGTGGTCTGTTACGTGGAGGTCACGAGTTCGATTCCCAGTCGAAAGTAACATTTTTATATTATAAGAATGATTTTATTTTTAAAAGTATTTCTTTCTGGTCTGCGTTAGTTATTATTACGCACTCTTACGCACTATACTATAATTTATAATTAACCAGTCTATTGTGTTAAATTTCGCACGTACTTTTTAATGATGTAATCGAACTAGCCGATTTAGTAGAGCAAGGCAATTAAATTCTCATCAAAGTCTTATATATTTAAATATTTTATTTTATTTTTTAATTTAATTATTTTAAACAATTTTATAAAAATCTTACAAAAGTGATTTAAAAACCAACTTTATAAACATTATTATTTATTTTTTTGAAACAAATTAACGCTATAAGTAATATAGAAACACACCATTTTGGGATATAAATAGACGACCTTCCCAAAATACAAATAATCCATTTCGGGCAAATTAAACAATTGAATGTCTATGAAATTTGTTAAACCGCATTAAGTTTATCATAACATAATCTATGCAGTTTCACAATGGTACACGCGATCTGATCCACATTGTATTAAACTATTTAAGTAACTTATTGATGCTGAAATAGATATATTCTCGCCAATAGCCTCCAAACTGTATATTGAAAAGAGAGATAGATGCGCATTATTTTGCTTGCTTAATCAAGGTTTTATTATATGAGTACTTATTGCCAGTGGCGAACTGAGGCTAAAGCGGGCCCTAGGCAACATTGTAATTCCGGGCCTATTTTTCAGTCACGATATATATTTTGCGTTTCGTAAAAACCAAAGTTTCGGGCCTAGGTTGCCTAGGCCTTAGTCCGCCCATGCTCATTGATTACATAGTTATAACAGTTATACTTGTTGAATATTATTTCTAAACATTTGTAATTTTAACGGCCAAGGACATTTTATAAGTCCCGCATCTTTATTTTATAATATTTCTAAATTATATTGAAACAATTTACGTCTACATATTGGAATTTCGTATTGTGCATTTATCTTTAATTTGTATTCTGAATTTGTACTTAAACTATTTAACATAGACCACTGTATCGCATACCAGAGTATAAAAAAGCGTGACATAACTTTATCGGGCATTTAGTATTCTTTGAATTAAATTATGCGTTGTTCTTACATGTTGTATGTAAAGAATTATGTATTCATTGATGACCTTCTGTAATTCAAACACGAATTGAATAAGTAGTAAAATAGCTTGCAATTAACAATTAAAACGAATGACTGAAACAACCAAGTATACTTTATTATTAGGTAGATACTTGCATTATCTCAATTGACCCAAAAACTCAGATGATGTTTATACCTACATAATAATACTGAATGCAGTTGATCATTATATCGTGTTGTTTGCTTTTAAAATGTAGTAAGGGCCATATCACACTGGTGATTTGCGAGCGAGTTTGCAGCGAGGGGATTTCAGTTGAACTTGATAGCGACCTCACCGCACGCTCGCAATTCGTCAGCGTGATATGCCTGTTAGGTCTAACCTTGGTTCAGAAAGGAAGATGCATGCCTAAGAAAAAAAGCCATTAGGAATCGTCATTCATTTATTCTTGACCTTACTTAGTTTAGAGGTTTAGAGGTTCATATTATTTTAAAATATTTTTTATTTCAGAATCACTCAAGGGAGGCCAAATGTCTTACGAAAAACATGCGGTGGGTGATATGCTGTTGGTGCATAATTTCAGTCAGTTCACTAGAACGATACCAATTCCTAGATCTGTGGTCCGATTTATTTAGATCGGTACCCCGTAATCCTCACGAAGGATTTGTTATAGATTATGATATTAGTCCAAACGAAGAATTTGATTTCATTGTGGTAGGAGCCGGTTCAGCCGGCTGCGTGGTGGCTAATAGATTGACGGAAATACCAAATTGGAAAGTATTATTAATTGAAGCCGGTGGAAATGAAAATTTCTTTACCGATGTGCCAATATTTGCTCCATTTCATTCATTAACAAATATGAACTGGGGTTATCAATCCACTCCACAAACAAAAGCATGTAAAGATTTACGTGGCAAAGTATGTTTCATGCCTAGAGGCAAAGTTTTGGGTGGTAGTAGTGTACTGAATTTCCTCATATATCAACGCGGTCACCCAGATGACTATAATGATTGGATGAAAATGGGTAACGAAGGTTGGAGCTATGAAGAGGTACTGCCTTATTTTATAAAATCTGAAAGAGTAGGTATTAACGAGTTACGTAATTCATCGTATCATGGCAGACATGGTTATATGAATATAGAATACGCTCCATATAGATCACCATTGGAGAAAATATTTAAAAAAGCAGGCGAAGAAATGGGATACCGATGGAGAGATCCCAATGGGGAAGAAGTTATTGGATTTTCCAAGCCCCAGGCGACCATGCGTAAAGGAAGACGTTGTAGTTCATCTAAAGCATTTTTAGAACCAATACGGAAAAGGAAAAACTTAAAAGTATCAAAATATTCCACAGCTACAAAAATATTTATCGACCCGAATACAAAAACTGCATATGGTGTAGAATTTTCAAAACAAGGACGAAGGTAATTTGTTATTTATAGTAAGCTGCCATGTGGCCTCCCCTGATGTTAAGCTAGAGTGCAGTCCATGGGCGAAGAAAACTGCTACCACAGAGAAATAAATACAATACTCGTACAGCAAACGCCTTCGCTATGCTGACTTGAGGAGACCTTGAGGTACCCGGCTAAGTTTTTTCAAGTTGATGCGAAAAGACGATTAGGCCACTTCACGGGTGGTACTACTCCAGAAAGCTAATAACCATCAGCAGTCTGTCACTACTCCTATTATTGAATTATTAAAAACCTCAAATGGATATTTAGTTGAGTGAGTAATTGATATTTTTTATGTCACAGCTATTTAGCACGTGCACGGCGGGAAATAATCCTTTCAGCAGGATCTATTGGATCAGCGCAATTACTTATGGTCTCAGGTGTAGGCCCAAAAGATCATCTCCACGAATTAGGAATTGACCCTATTATTGATTTGCCGGTCGGCTATAATCTACAAGATCACGTCACTTTTTCAGGAAACGCTTTCATTGTCAATGATTCAAGAATTTGTGTTAACGACGTAAGTAAATACTTTTATAAATATCTACCTGTAATAGTTAGTTTATATCCATATGAGACTTATTTGAGATTTTAATAAAAGTAGAGGAATTAGCAAAAAGCTAAATACTCAATCAAGAATATCATCACTATAAATAATTTATAATTAATTTAGTCGTAACTGCTTGTACTTTTTTATAGTAGTCCAGTATATTGTCATCACACTGCTAAGTGCAGACTAAGCTGAGACAACTGCTGCCTCAGAAAAATACCCGAAGGCAGCTGTCGTCTACGCTATGCAGCCTTGACGAGATGAATGTGCACTGTGCATTGCTAAGACACATTTCCTTTCGTTATACCGATTTCCAATTTAATCCCGAAACACCTGGATCCCTACACGGTTGTTACACTCGAAAGGGGTGGTACTACTCCGGCTGACGACAGACTGAGCTAACCTTGATCAATCTGCTTACCACTCTACCACAAAAGTGTGGAACTTAAGTTCAGATGTTAGGGTGATGACAACGGCAGATGACTGCAGCGTCTCCGGTGGTCGCCACATCTTATCTCAATGGAAAAGGACCTCTAACTTTACCTGGTGGTGCAACTGGATTGGCCTTCTTGCGCACATCGTACGCTAAAAGTGACTCATCACCATCACGTCCTGATGTTGAACTCGTCATGGGCGCTGGTTCATTGGCTGGTGACTTCTTCGGTATTCTACGAACTTTATTAGGTTAGTAACGACTAACGTAACATATTTACTTTGGAATTTGTATAATATGAATTTCAAATATTTACTTTACGTAAATAAAAATAATTGTATACATATACATCATAAAATTAACAAGTTTATTTCAATAGTGAAGATTTAATAGTTTGCTTCTTTGCTACAGGAATAACAGATGAATGGTATTGGCGTGTATATGGAGCATTACCAATGAATGTTAGACAAAACACATTCGCAATGAATCCTGTCCTTATTAGACCTCGTAGCATTGGACGGTTAACATTGCGGAGTGCTAATATATCTGATCCACCAATTATTAATCCTAACTATTTCCATCATCCTGATGATATGAAGATTATGATTGAAGGTGTGAGACTGGTAAGTTTATTTTCTAGTAACTCGATGTGATCACTTGGTTTAAGCAACCGCTACCACAGGGCACAGGGAAAATGTCTGCCCTCACTCTGCGCCATCCAACGCGAGCGGTGATCAATCAATCTAGGCTTTTTATACTATTTCCAAGCTGATTCCAAAACGAGATGTTACTACCCCAAAACGGCAGAGTCTGCCTACCACTCTTGATTATAATATAGTATATGTATACTCATTTAAATATGTTAAATTTTAAGACTTAAAAAATACTATAATGTATATTTAATTTTGTATATTAAAAGGTACAGCAAGTTATTGGTACAAAATCATTTCGACGCTATGGGACACGTTTACATACAACATCTTTCCCAGGCTGCGAAAAATTTCAATTTGATACAGACGTCTATTGGGAATGTGCTATTATGCAAACCTCAATTACAATCGATCATCAAGTAAGAAATTACATTCTATCTTTACCCATCGTAATATTTAAAATAAGTCGCAACATTTAATTTACAGTCCGGTACGTGTAAAATGGGTCCGTTTGATAATCCGTCATCAGTAGTATCTCCTCGTTTAAAAGTTCACGGGATGAATGGTCTTCGAGTAGCGGACGCGTCTATTATGCCGCGAATTCCTGCTGCACATACACACGCGCCTGTTGTCATGATTGGAGAAAAAGTTTCTGATCTTATAAAAGAAGATTGGAACGAAAAAATAAATCCATTTGATACCAAAGAAAGAGTAATTACTAACAAATTAATAAAATCAAATATAGTGTAGTAAATATAAGTTATTATATATAGTATAGATAGATAATATTAAATAAAGTAATTTTTAATGGACTACATTCCGTTTTATTTGGTTTAAGTTAGATAAAACTTACCTTAAACGTATTCACGTTGCGATATTACTATTGTTATGCATAAAATGCGGTCGGTTACACTGTCATGTGCCGACCGATCGATAACGGTACCGAGCGGAGCGGAGCGAGGCGCTCCCCTCGCCCCGTACCACATCTGTAAACGTCAGTTTGTCTGGCGAGTGTGCGCTGGGTAGTTCTTTGTAGATTCTGTTATTCTGACTAATTTTAATGGAAAAGTTTATTGAAACTATTCATAGATATCCATGTCTATGGAATACAGATTCGAAACATTACCGCGATACAGGTGTTAAAGAGTATGCTTGGAATAAAATCGTAGAAGAATTAAAGTGTTCAGATATACCGGATGGTAAGTTATTTATATAAACTATAAGCAATATCCTCACGGCCGTATTTATAGGTTCGGCACAATACTTAAGTGATATAATTTTGTACAGGCGCAAAAATTCATAATGTTTGTTTTATTCTAGCTAAAACCGCTAAAGCCGAATGGAAAAAATTGCGAGATAGTCACAGAGATTCCCTGAAAAGAATAAGAGCATTCGCTGAAGGTCAAGAGCCAGGGGATATACCTAATAAATGGAAATATGCAGATGCAATGTCGTTTTTATTACCGTTTATAAAGAATCGTAAAAAATGCTCTAATTTAACATTTTGCCCAGACTTGGAAGAGTCTTATTCTCCAACACATATACAGACACAAGCTATGACCAACTTGACAGAAATACCAATCGTAGAGGCGAATCATGAGCTATCCACACACCCAGACTACAGTAATGACTCGAACGAGAACTTTTCACATCTAACTGAGAATGCAGAACCTCGAAAACGTAAATTTGATGCAGAAGAATCAGATTGGAAGGCAGTAATAAAAAAAATTAATGATAACTATAATAATTGTATAGAAGAAAGAATTAATGCAATTGAACACACAAAAGAGGATAGATCTAAAGCGATGGACTTATTTTTTAATAGTATGTGTGAAACAACTAAACAATTTCCTAAGCAGTTACAACACAAAATTAAAAAGCAAATCTTCGCCATAATAACTGAAGCTGAAGAGACTTTATATCGATATTCTCAAGGATCATTTACATCTCCATCTGAGATTATGCTCCGCAGTACTGACCCAATCAGCATACAGTTGAAAAAGGAAATCATAGAAGATTAACTTCTAATTTTAAAAAAGTTTTTATATTTATATTCAATATGTGATTTTTTAAAATAAGAAACATGACCTTATTTTACTAATTTATTACTCAATATTTATGACTACAGACTTTAACAATTACAATATATAGTTTATACATAGTGAGTACAAAAAAATTAGTCACGTGAATGTCCAGTTTTAGTTTTTCTATTGAGAAATCTATATAGATATCCTATTCTTTTCTCCATTTCCCGCCATTTTGTTGGTCGTAGTGCTGGAAAGCCTGTATGTGCCCACATTTTCCTTTTTCTAAGTAATATCTGCATTTAAGAAAAAGTTTAAGTACATTCAGGTAGTTCGGTAGTATAAAATATAATTAATATTTAATAACTCACTTGATACTCGTTACCAGAAGCTCCCCTAATCCATGATGGGACAGTGTATAAGGTTTTAACAGGATGTAAATTGCCCGGACCTAATATGTCAATATAGTCATTTTGTCCAAACAGAGCTCTCCTTTCTGCCCATTGATGTTTTGGTCTAAAAGAAGTTAGTAAATTAGCTACTAATAAAATAAACATGTCGTTTAATTAATTATTTACCTATATTCTGGTATCGGTAAAGCTTTTCCTTCTACTCTGGGTAGGAGACCACCACACCAAATTTTTTCTTTATAGCCATATCTCCGAACTAAATGTGTTTTATCAGCATGATAACGAGTCCTAAAATATAAAAGAATATCAAAAAAACTCAATAGTAGCTAAATTGCATATGAAAGTAAATAAGTCTAACCTAAGAGACATCAAGATAGGTCGCCAGATATTCCTGAGTAAACTCTTACTGACTGACTCCATTTAATCAAGCTGTTATAATTAAATCACAAATCAAAAGGTACAATTAAACCATAAAACAAAATCTTATGTTTTTATATGAAACACCTATCAATATGGTTATATTCTTGTGGTTTTCTTTTTTTATGGAATTGTAACAATCTGCCAGTGTCAAAGTAAATATTTGCATCAAGTTACAAATATTATTGTCCATCACGAAACATTCATTCATTACACTAATGTCCATTTGCACCATATGACTTAACTATTACTGTCAAGTTAAAGTAATGGTTAAAGTTAAAATTGGTTTGCTTCAAAAAAAATCTGTCACATTTGACGATTACTTTAACCTTAACCGTTACTGGCGAATTTCGGCCGGTCAAAGTTAAAGTAATAGTTAAATCAATGTCGCTAACGTCAAATCTTTGAAAAGCCGCTCTTGTTTGTATTGAGAGAATTCATTTACACCAGCGACCCTTTTAACTATAACGAATTAATTTACACGATGGTGCAACGCGCGTGGAGTAAAAGTAAAGGTAACTGTCAAAGTTAAAGTTAAAGTAACAGTCAAAGTTACTTTAACCGGCCATCTCTGGTGCAAACCACCCTAAATAGTTAGGCCCCAGTCCTAGTCTAATCAAAAAAGTAAGGTGGTATACACAATAATATTAATTTAATATTTACTTTGACACTGGCAAATTATTATAATGCCATATAAAAAAATATACAACACAATGACTTTACATTTTTTAATTCTTGTGTTATGGATCGATTGTTTTCAAATAGTCATGTTTTTAAAACTTAAAAAAAATAAAATATAAATCGATATTAACTTTTTCGTTACATTTTAAAGAACAGCGGTATAATATAACATGCTCTAAAATCAAGACTACAAGTATAATAATATTGTAATAATATCTCGATAAAAAATAATTGATTCATTTAAAAACATATAAGTACAACACTAATAATAACGCAAAATACAAACAAGAAAGTACATACAAAATGGCCGCGGTTTTTGTATAATTGATAAATACATATTTTTATATACTGATGTAGAATGTTGAGATGATCTAAGAAATAAAGTATGTATGCTTTTACTAACTTGATTCTTTTTCAAATATATTATTTCCTTGGTATGAAGATGTTGTAATGTACGCAGTAAATATGACGCAAACAATGCGTACTACGAGTTTATTTATGTTTTGTTCTTATTGGAAATGCGAAAGAATTGCATGAGAAATTATAATTATAAATAAACGAATATTAATTTGAATTTCAATTATTTTTGTATTGTGAAGTTCTGTGCCATAATAATAGTTTTGTTTCGTGCACGCCTAGATCGCTTTTGTTTACAAATAATATGACGAAACTAGTTTGTTGTTTACCATTATACCAATGAAATTTATGTGTATTTACTGTTTTTAATATCGAATCTGAACCTGTTTTCAGATATTGTGCTTCAAAATGTCTAAAAGAGATCAAAGTGACAGAGGAGAACGTAAACTTGACGTCGGTGATTACGAAAGCCTTATATCGCAACACAGTATATTTGAAACAGCGCGTTCTAAGCCGCAAGGACTAGCAGAATTGCCGAGCTTTCCTGGATTTAGCAATGCTGAAACACAAACAAAAGTAAGTGACTTGAGAGGACAAGCCGCTTCGACTTTAGGTGCTTGGCATTATAATCCATGGTGGATGTTAGCTGGTACGTCAAGATCCACACAGTCTCAGGATGATTACTCAGAAGATAGTGATCAGGCAAAAATCAAGATTGAGCCACGAGGTCAAGAGACACCGGATCATGATCCACTACAAAATGATATAGAATACACTGGAGGTTCTATTACTCCACCTGTTGGGATAGACACATTTTGTGATGACTGTTCCGATCCTTTTTGTGACTCTAGTACCAGTATATGTCGTAAATTATTTCATTGTCCACATTGTCGCAAAAGTTACCCTACTATACTGGAGTTTAATACACATTTAACAGGTGTACATCCGGCACAGAAACCTTTTCGTTGTCAAATATGTTTACAACCCTTTGATAGAAAATCCTACTTGAGACGCCATTTAGATGCGAACCATCAACGTAAAGATGTCAATAAATGTTCTGTGTGTTCCAAATATATTAAAGATAAGAGTAACCTTCGTAAACACATGCAAGTGCACACCGGACGTGTTCCACAGAAACAATTCAAGTGTGATTTGTGCAACAACAAACGCTACATGTCTTTGGACAGGCTCAATAATCACAAAGTTGTATGTACAGGAGAAAAAGTCTTGAAATATTGTGACATGTGCACCAAAGTGTTCGATAATTCTAGATCCTTAAACAGTCATAAAAAGGTTCATGCAAGAGAATTAAAATGTGATTGTTGTGGAGAACAGATGAGGTCGATGGAACAATTTTCAAACCATAAGATTGTATGTTCCGGAGGTCCTTCAGATGTTGGTAGTGGGCACGGAGGCCCGAGTACATCTGGTGTAATGGGTTTAAACCGTTGTTGTACCCAACCAGGACTATGTGAACATGACAAACCCGCCTATTTGAATATACCTGGCTATGCAACAGGTCGTGTTCTGGATGCTACATTGACATCATTAAAATCTGAATTAAACTGATATAAAGAGTTAATAATCAGCCACAAAGAGGTTATAAAATTCATGTAGTATTATGATGATTTTGTTTTTTAATACCAAATAGATTGAAACAGAATAATTATTCACATTTGAAGTACACAAGACTGATGCAAATATACCCGCCTGCAAACTTGCTTTACCAGTAACTTATAATTTGTTTGTAGAATTAGTTGCTTTGATATAGACTAGATTAAGACTACATAGTTATGTTTATTCTTATAGCTTTACATTATAATCCAAAATAACAGCAATGTTATTTTTGTAAATCTTATTTTTAAATTTAAACATTGCCTCGACTGAACTTAGGGTTAAAATTAACTACAGTATTAAAAAGAAACTTGTTTATTTTTCTATATTGGTAATTTTATTGAATCAGAGTTATATTATTTTTATTATTTGTTTACAAATTATAATTTAAAAGTAGGTAAATTTTATTGGAAATTGTTTATTGTAAAATTGCCAATACACAAACATGTCCATAATACAGGTGTTTCAGGATATGCATTGAAAGTGTTAATGAAAATACTTGTGACTCTGTGAGAGTGTGTTTTCATTGTATTTTTGGTGCATTTCATGACAATAGGCTTAAGAATCGTTGTAATGGCCCTATTTTAACAGAGTTATCCTGGTACTCTATATTTATTAGGCCTTAAATTATCTAAGATGTTTATTGAATGTATCAATGTTTAATATTTTCGCTGTTAATTTGTTCTAGTATTCTTATATTTTACTGTTTTGAATAACTGTGGTTACACACAAAAAAAATCAATATAAACTTATAGCGAACATCCATGCTATGTTTTTGTGCAATTTTGTTATTTACTACAAAAATTTAAACATTGAATGTTATTTTTATTATAATTGATTAGCATTATTAGTACCTTGTTATCTTTAAATAATATATTTAGTGTGTAAGTTTTTGGTATACATTTATATACAATATTTTAATTTAAAAAACGAGATGTTGTCAATTCATAAATTCTTGTTTTGGAACTGTAAAGTACAAAGAAGCTTATAAACATACCAAAAAAAATTGTATGTTATGTTAGATTTAATATTTGCCTCACTTGAGCTGAACTAGTGTTTACTTTATATTCAAGTACTCAGGTTTTCAGTCATTTGACTTCAGAGTTTTCAGAGTAGCAAACTATCAATTTTGTTGGTTTAAGCTTATACACTTGTTTAATTATTAAGAAGTAAGTTATAGCCATTCCATTTGGTATATTTATTATTGATATCTTCCATGGAAACTACATGTTTAGTTTTATTATGATTAAAATACGAGTGCTTTAATCACCTACCAGATGCTATCTCTTTGCCATTTTGTAATTAATTTTTTTTATAAATGTTTTTTTTCTGTTTAAGCAGATTAGTTGTAACTGGTATTTTGAAAAGTTACAATATATATTATTTTGGGAAATGTATTCTTGGTTCACTTATAGCTAAGCGAATGTATTTATACATAAAGACTTACAAACATTTTAATGTTTACGAAATAATAATTTGTGAATTTCCTTACAAAATGTTGAAAATAAAATCCATTATATTGGTAGAACGACTTGTAACATGCCTATTTCATGCTGGAATAATTTTTAAGAGGCTATTTTTCATTTGTGCAATAAATAATCGAGAAAATTCTGCCTAAGAACCTATTTAAAAAAAAACTATATTGAACAGCCTTAATAATGTACATAATAATGAAATTATTTATTGGAGTTATTCTGAAAATTGTACTTAGGAAGAAAGGAATTGTTTTATTTGCTGATAGCACATTTCTGGAACATTTTAACTTCCATTGTTTAAATAGGTTAAGATTTAATGTGTTCATTTGAGTGTAGTTATATAGTTTGTAGTTTATCTATTTGTACTGTACTTTAGACTGTAAAACAGTATGAACAGCTTTTTTTTCTATAATCAATATAAAACAAGATCTAAATATATACTTGTATTATTGTAATTCCTATTCATAACCAAAATAGGCCATTCTATCAAGAAACAAGGTATACGGAAGAACTAGGTAGCCAGTCAGGACTGTATGAGCAAACCTGAAGTGGAGGACGGGAGAGACGGTCTGGGATTAGTCACTGGATTTCCTATTTGGGGATCTTTATGGTGGCCTGGCAAGTAACCACACCATGGCTACTTTCAAACGAGAAGTCACTTCACAGGTGTCACACCAATTTTGTAATAATATATCTGAAGAGATTTGCATAACAATGTTATTAACACACGTTCATGTCAAAATATGTAATCAAAGTTAACAATTTTAAAAATTATATTACAACACGTCCACGCTTAGCTGATGTCTTAACAATTTTAGCTTTCTTTTCTTTCTTCTTTTTTGATATATTCTCTTGTCTCTTCTTTTGCCTTTCTTGTAATTTTTGTTCTACATTTGATTTTCTTTCATCCCATTGTTTCTTGCTCCGTTTCTTTTTTTGTTCCTATAACAAATATTAATAGTTATTAAATACATAAACTGTTCTAATCTATTTCCTATCTGCCTTTGGCCCACTGCAAAGTAGGTTTATGTTATATTATAGTTATATACCATTTTCTTAATAGATTTCTTTAATAGTGCTGGGTCATCTTTAACTTTCTCTCCTTCGGCTTTCTTAAGAATATTTTTCCAAGCAAATTTATCCATGACTTGGTGAGCTTTCTCCGCCCCATCGGTTTCTTCTAAGAGTTTCACTTTTTCATCCTGTTTCTTCAAATTCTCCAAAAGTTTCTTGGGATCCTTTGGCGTCTTTTTTGTTTTCTCTGTAATATAATTATTTTTATTTTACCTAATCAAGTACACATGAAAACATATCCATGCTTTTAAATTATAGAATTTTCATTATAATTCATAAAAACGAAAGTTGTCAGAATTACCTTTATTTCCCAAGTTAGCAAAATCAAATTTAGAGAATACTAATTTGCCATCATTGTTAAATACCGGCTTAGCTACATTCACATTGTCTTCCTTTTGACTTGGACTACCCAATATACCATTCACTGTAGGTTTCTCACTCTTCACTAATCTTTGTTTCTTTTTAAGTTTTTTATTTATTTTACTGGTTAAACTTTTCTTAATATATTTACTTTTCAGTGTAAATTTTTTATCTGACTTAATTTTATTTAATTTCTCTTCCAAGTCTGTTATTGTGCGAGCTCTAGTTGTTGTAATTTCAGTTTCTCTTTTAGGTTCAACAGATTCTTCAGTTTCAAGGAACATCGACTCGTCCGTCTCGCCTGAAAACGCAAAAATAATATGTTAGACCAATGAGAGCAAAGTAATATAAATAAAACTATACATATTACCTTTCATTTGCTGTGGTATATTAAAAGCTGAAAACACATTTTTTAAAAACATGTACTCTTTAGATATATCAGCTTTAATTTTTTTAAAAGGTAACTTTTTTGAACTAGTCCCCATTGTCACGTCTGCTTTATTTTTTAACCACACGGGCACTATAGTTGCATAAATATCTTTTAATTATAAATATTAAAGTGAAAATTAAAATAGAAATAGCCGCACTTGCACCCAGACAACCAAAAACAACTAATTATCACCATGCATGCACCATGTGACAATTGGTGACTTTATTCAATATTCCCGAGTGTTTGACGGCCAAACGCGCGGGAACGTCGAGCGATTTTTTATCTTTTTTTTTAAATTGTTTGCAGTAGTTGGTATTGTATAAATCTAGTATTAATTTGTATAATGGTATACTACGGATGTGAACAACTTGTGAAAATTTGAAGATTCTCTCTATTTATTGTACAGTAAACAGTATTTTTATGGTATCCCCCGCCATAAAATTACTCATATATATTGATGTTTCTGAGCAAAATGTTGTTGCATCCAAGAAAACATCTAATTGTAAAATACCCACAATTTAATGTAAAAAAAACGTGGCTGTATGGCTTTGATCCCTTTACTTTCACAGAATAGGAGAACAAAACAATAATCAATTCTCTCATTATGAGAAGGCAATGGGAACTAAGCCCACACAGCCTCGTCTTCCCGCGCAAATATTCGTCAAACAAGCCTTCTATTCTTTACCAAGCAAGGCACTCAATCCTAGATTCCAGGGTGCCGATTACGAACCGCAGGGTTATTATGTATCATTAGCAGATATTTTGCAGACAGCATCAGCTGCGCAACAGTCCCGCGGCCAGTTGCTATTCGCTATAAAAATTCGTATTAAAATTATTTCAAAGAATACGATAATGCTATAACATAACGCTTACTCCATATTATTGGATATTCATATCACATGGTCACACTAAAACATAGCCAATTATAATCTTAATTTCAGACTTGGATACACCAGTAGCATAATTTGAAAAAAACTACAAATTTATTTTATATGTAACTGCAATGACGACTTTTGAAGACGCTTAAGAATTCAATCAGCAAATATTCGCCCATTGTCCTTTATCTACCGAGCCATACTCGATTTTCACTTTATAAAATAAATTGTCAAAAAATGCTCGTGGGGGTTTTCGAAAAATTGGCTTAGTTTGTTGATTTCAATTTTTAGCATAAAAATAAAATGTCTCGGGCAGAATTCTCTTGTGGTTTAGAATATTCTATCGTTAATGACTTGCCGACAAGCATTTCGGAAGCTTTGTTTAACAGTTATTCCTTTATTGTTATCCCCATTGTTCACCCACGTTTTAAGAGAAATTATTGTGCCGGTAATAGTAAAGTTGGAGCTTTCACTAGATCTGATATGTTGCTTACTCCTCAAGAATGGACAACTAGAGTCGTAGGCAAGATTTCTCCTCATTTAGATGTCGATACGCCATCTCCAGTAGTTCGAATACAGCATGAAGATTGTTTCACGGAAGAGTTAGCCTACTGCAGAGGTCTTGGCATTCCAGCAATAATGTTGAATTTACACGGTGAAAGGACTATTAATTTAGCAAGGCTGTTGCATTATCATTTTAATAGCTGGTAAAAACGAAATTTTCAGATAAAAGCAAAACTAAACACAGATTTATTATGAACATTATTTTTAGTCAGCACCCCTCAATATTGTGGATTCGGGTACCGATGTTATGCAAGAAGACACTGCGAGCAAATACTAGCAGTACTGGCGATATAATGGATGAGCAAGCAGCGTTCAATGAGCCTTGGTTATGGTGGACAAAGTTTTATGAAAGGATGGAATGGGATAAGCGTCTGGGAATGGTTCTGGAGTTTTCAGCTGACTTGCCAAACTATGCAATAATGGAGAGATGGTTTGGAGAACCCATTAAAGCTGTAGTTTTACCTACATCTATTTTCTTAACAAATAGAAAGGGGTGAGAATCCTAACTTAGATAAAAACTGCAATATACAATTTTATACATTTAATTTGTTTCAAGACCTGTCGCTGTATTTTTTACAATTTTTTATGTCTTATTTCTAGTTATCCAACATTACCAGTTGCACATCAAAAAGTATTATTGGGTATGGTCGAACGAGAAGCACAAATAATAATAAGTGGTGCTCATAAATCAAATGTACAATTTTATTTTAATTACTTGCATAATTTATTTTATAATGCAACTATTAAGATTGATGATCCAATGCTTAATTATGCAAAAGGGTATGTTGTACTACTTATATATTTGTTTATTTATATAAAGTAGTATATGTTATAGTAGAATTTATGTTAATAATGTATATTTTATTTATGTATTTATTATATTTAAATATACCACTTCTTACTTATCCAAAGGTCGACTGGTAGATGAAGCCTCACGGCTTGTAAGTCCACCCTTTGCTAGTCAATAAAGTATATAAATAATTAAATATAGTTTTTAATTTTTTAAATATTATTATAGTCTGTGCGAGTGCTAAATACATTTTAAATAAATTTTATAAAATTTTAGTATTTTACAATAATAATAGTATTTCTATTTATAACTTACAAAAATTGGTGTTTTAGTGTTTTATTCGTTGCAGATGGGAAGACTTCCTTCAAATTCCATTACAGCCTTTAGCTGATAATTTAGACACACACACCTATAATACGTTTGAAAAAGACCCTGTTAAATATAAACAATATCAAAATGCAATAACACAAGCTTTACAAGATATAAAACTTAATGATATGATCAAAAACATTGGTGTGATTGAAATTAATGAAAATAATTTAAACAATCATAGGGGATACGATATGGATGGTGAATATGATAAAGTATTTACTGTGATGGTTCTTGGTGCTGGGCGTGGACCTCTTGTTAGGGCTACGCTCAATGCTGCTGATATTAGCAAAACTAAAGTTAAGGTAAGGTAAATATGCTTCATGGCCAAATCTGAAACTAAAAGACATCGAAGAATACCCAAAGGAGTTTCGAGGCCGATTTTGATGAAAATTAAACCGCATCATTAGAATTTGAAAAATAAAAAAACACACTGTATATAGGCTTCTGATAGTGTCGCTAATAAGGAGCAAGTTTTAGAAAGTAATGACATATAACAAACTAAAGGAATGTGTTGGTTCAAAAATTGAATTTTTTTTTTTTTTATGTTTTCATCAAAATCTTTCTCGAGACTCCTTTTGAGCGTTTTTGGCTCAGCTTTCAATCTAGTTTCGGATTTGGCTGTGAAAGCCCACTTGAAAAATTCACCCTTGCTTTTATGATTGCATGTCTTGTTACTTGTTAGGAACTTATTTTTAAAATTCTATAAAATTGATGAGATGAATATATCTTTTTTAATATTAGATTATAGCGGTCGAAAAAAATCCCTGTGCTGTAGTGGTGTTGGAAGGACTAGTGCGAGAATTGTGGCAAAAACGTAATGTACAAGTAATATCTGGTGATATGCGCTACCTTAAATTGTCCCCGCCAGCTGATATTATTGTATCAGAACTATTAGGTAAGAGTTTTTTTCTTTTTACTACATTTAATTAATAAAACATCAATCAATGTAGAAATTATGCTTCCAAAGTTCTGTCAACTGAGGAATTATTAATATGTATATTATTATTATTATGTATCTTGCAGGTTCTTGGGGTGACAATGAATTATCTCCAGAATGTTTAGATGGCGCTGCTGGCTTATTAGCTCCAGGTGGCATATCTATACCAAAAGCATACACATCATATGCAGCACCAATAACATCACCTCGGTTATGGTCTGCTGCCAGAAATGTTTGCAATAAAAGTGGTATGTCTGAAGCAAAGAACTTGGAAACTCTATGGGTTGTTTATATGCAGAATAAATATGATATTGCTGAGACTAAGGTACTGCAAAATTCTAATGTTATCACAGTTTGAGATGAATGTGTGTCAATGAGTGACAGGGCACACCTCTCGTTACACCCAACTACTTCCAAGCAATCCTGAAACGTGATTGAGTCACTGACATGACATGGATGATAAACTGGTTTAATAACCATCATCAGCCTACTGCTCTTTTAATTATCAAAGTATATAATAATGAAGTGCCTTTGTACCAGGCAGAATTTTACGAGATCGGCTTCAACTGCTAGACTATGGACGCTCTCTCCTAGTTTTATTTTATATTAATCATATCTTTCTAGCCGGTATTTACATTCGAACATCCCGCCCAAGCTGTACATGATCACGAGGGAAACAGCCAAATGGACTATCGAGGTTTATCTTTAACTGATAACAGAAGACAATCTACAGTTACATGGACTGCTGCACAAGACAGCATTATGCATGGATTTGGTGGTTATTTTGATTGCACACTCTATGGGGATGAAACGATCAGTATTGTACCATCAACTCACAGTCCTGGCATGATTTCTTGGTTTCCTGTCTTTATACCAATAAAGGTATATTTGTAAAATAAATTATAATAGTAAAATTTTGTGCTGGACATTCAGTTTTTAGTTTAGTCAAAGTACAATTATATAATTATATCTATAACTCAACAAAGAATATTGAGAAACATCTCTCTATCATCAACTAATCTATTTATAAATTTTTATTTCAGACGCCTCTAAGAGTTAAGAAAGGTGACAATATTACTGCAACTTTCTGGAGATGTGTTTCCACCAGGCGTGTCTGGTATGAATGGGTTGTAGAAGTAGGCGATAAATTGACATCAATTCATAATTCAAATGGTACAAGTTCTGAAATGTTATTATGATTAATTACAAAATTACATGTGAAATTAATATTGGTTTTTATTTTAGTCTCACAAATTTAACTTGTAAAAGACAAATCTACAAATCTAGTTTTTGTTTTATATAGTAGTTCATCACGACTGCTGCTCAAGAGAAATAGGTCTCAGACACCTCCCCTATGCTGGCTGAGGTAAATGTGTATTATCTATCCATTGGTGGGACAATACTGTCGTTATACCCTAGAAAGATAATATAAACATGATGACATACCAACCACCAAATTAAAAAACAAAAAGTTCAACAAAGTAATTTATTATGAGTAATAACAGGAATATAATAAATCAGATTCAGTCTAGAAAATACATTTGGATTAATAGTTGCTTATCTACACATTTGGCTCCAAAATTTTCACACTAATAATTTTTTAATCTTCATTTCTTTATGAAAGTCATCAATGTTTTGATCCCATCTTTTTTCAAAATAGATACCTAAAAATAGAAAATCGTTTAAGCAAAAATTCAGTTCTATAGATCCCTTTTGCTAAATTCAAAGCAGTATAGCCTATAGTGCCTTTACTCTAGGTATTTAAGTCTTAGATCATAATAATACTGCAGTTTAGAATCTGCAGATATTTTAGTGACTTAATTTTTTAAAATTCGAAATTATAATGGAAGTTGCAGTTTACCTTGAAAAAAGTTTGCATTAATTCCAACGTGTATAGCCCAGGGTAAATAATATTTAAGATAAAGTTGTCTGTGTTTTGGTTTTAGTCTGGTAGCACCCCAAATACCTCCATTCACACACATTGGCAGTTTAGTTTGTATTCCTTCCACCCATTTCACTGTAACCTGAGGATTTAAGATATTCTAATGAATTTTTGATACTACTGATAGAAATTGAGCAGAAAACGTGAGTGATAATTGTGCAATACATACCTCTCCCAACATATTTGTTTTCATATGCAATGTTGCATGAACTAAATCGTGTACTTCCCGATATCTTTGCATAACATAAGCCATTTCGGGGTCAGTTATGAACTGAACGGGTAGCCTAGAATCTGCTGTGATATTGTTGTCACGCATAAAATCAGCATACACACGACCAATGGTATTCTCTTTCATTTGTGACAAATTATCAAAGTTCACAGTTTTAGAATTAATTCTAGGTTTTTCTTCTAAAATGCTAGCACCTTCAACAGTCTCGAGCATTTTGTTTCTCATATGATTTAGTGCACTACCACCAGTAACTTCACCAAGACAAGCTATCATATCTCCTCTATGTGGATTAAATAATGAAATAGCTGCAGAACCAACGGCGAGTAAGCCTCTTTGCAGAGGAGTGATAGGAATTGCATTTCTATTGAATTCTTCCAAAAAGCTTTCAGATGCTGTTGTTAGTCTTCTTATTAAAACGTTCCTCATTGTAATGTTAATTTGTTAAAAAATTATTAAAACACTTGTTATTTAGTGTCTACTACTATTTGTTCACTATTCAATCTAGTATTCAAGGAAAATAATACCCTCCTACGGGAGAGGTCGTGAACCTCTTTTTTTTTCTTTTTTGTTCTATATGGCATTATAATAATTTGCCAGTGTCAAAGTAAATATTTTTTCATCACAAATCATTCATTCCTCTTACCAAACAGTCATGTCAAAAATTATTCCAGTAAAGTGGTAGAATCTTTACTAAAACTTCCTAGGGAGTTTTGGAGGGAAAATCGAAACACAGATTCTCTTCTTTTGAATTGTTTACCCGCACTCACGCACGTTCACGAACACTTAATGGTTAATAATCCACCATTATTACATATTAACACTCGAAGAATCACAAGTTTAGGAAAATAATTCAAAACAGATAACCTGACGTCTCAAGATGGCCGCCAAAAACCTCTCGTGTTCCTCCTCTGACTGACAAGTCAGGCCAGCTGATTGTGACACGTATAAATTCGTTCGAAAACATGAAAACAAAACCAGCACTAGTCTTCTTTTTACTATAGGTAATGTCTTTTGTGTAGTTTTAATTAAATTACTTATTTTAATTACAAACTCAAACAAAAGGGCGCGGCGCGGAGGGCCATTTGCATCACAATTATAGTTGTGATAGCAGGGTTATTTTTCGACGAAAACATCAACTTCAGTTTCATCGGTTTGTTGATGCCTTGTTTTGATCGATTAATTATGTTTATTCGTTTCAAGTACATTTATGTTTGTATATGGCATGTAAGTTAAACTATGGAAAATGATCCTTTGCATATCAAGGATCACTTCAACACCACTATGTATTCAAATAGAAATCGTCGCGGTCGCCCAAGTAATTACGATGTCGTGAAGTTTTGTCCTCCTCCTAAATCTATCGTTTCTCGAAAATTGCTTGAAGAAAAACAGTTATCTCATAAAATAGACTTCACTGAAAGCACACACATGGACAGATATTCTAAAGAAAGCCATGTTGTCAAAGATTACATTGTAGTGCGCGAATACGTATATTTAAAAGAGAGCCTCGACGGCAACAGTGTATTAGATAAACAAGAGGAAGATATTAATGAAAGCGATCATCATGATTTTAATCTAAATGAACCAGAAAGCATACTCACTTGTGGTTTATGTACATACAGGTAAGCAACATGACTGATCACATGTATTTAACATAATTTTATCCTCTTAATGATAGGTATAAACTTCTATCTAGTCAAATAAGAAATGGTATTAAATACATCTCGCTCACATAGTTGATGTCTATATTCACACATGACTGTATACAAATTCAACAAATAAACATTTTATAAAAATATATATAAAATTTTCAAATCCAATCTTTTATTATTTGGGCAAATTATTATTTTTATTTTACAGTTGTCAACACATACAACAGCTCAAAGAACATAAAAAAGTTCACAAAAAGAAGATTTTATATGCCTGTGATTTTAAGGACTGTACCTACAATACAAATATCTCGTCAAACCTAACAAAGCATAAAAGAAAACACACAAATGAAAAGCCTTATTTATGTGAATTATGTTCATTTAAATCCAGTTTTATATCATCCTTAAAGGCTCATAGAAGAATACATACAAGTGAACGGCCTTTTTGTTGTGAACACTGTGGCTATAGATGCAACAGCTCATCAAATTTAAAAAAGCATTTGGGGCACAGACATCCTCCTTTCTAATGATGCATCCACACTAAAGTTACTTATATTTTAGAGCAACATGATACAATTAAGTAACTTGTAACTTTTTTTTTTGTTAATTGAACAGAGGATAATTTTTTGTTTGCAACACTTGCAGAGTGCAGCACCATCAAAAAGTACTTCAGTGTGGATGTACCATTACAGAATCAAATGTCTAGTTTAAAACAAAAAATGTATTATAATAATAATTAGTTGTCAGGATTGTACCGTTGTCTCTGCCTATCCATGTGGGAAAAAGGCGTGACTGTTGTTGTTTTATTTTTTTATCAAACAAACTATCCAAAGATTATATTTAAGTAAAATAATATAAATAAAAGAAAAGTATCAATAAAATATTTATTTATTAATAAAATATGTATAAACAATAGTTAACATTACCAAAATATCTTAGTCTATAATACTATATTTAATTTAGTCTATGTTTTAATCTGCAGAATCTACAGATTAATTCTATAAAAAGGAGCATCTCAATAAATATTCGATCTAAGAATGTCATATTAGTTATCTCTGCAGTTTTTTTTCTTTTTTGAAGACAACAGAGGGTCGTGATAACACTCAAGGCAAGACTATTTGTACATTAAGTTTTTGCCCTTTATAAAATTCGGTTCTTTATACATACTAGGGCATATTTATTTCATTAATATTCAACAATTGTAAAATTTTATATTTAAAAAAAACATTATTATTGTGATGTGATTTCATAATAAAATACCCTATATAAAAACAAACATTGCTAAGTACTAACTAAAACATAAAATTCATTTTAAGTACTAAATACAAAATAAAGCAATTTTATATTTATTGAATATTTAATATATGCATCATAGTTCACATCGCAAAAAGCCAGAAGTAAAAGAAAAAAGAAATTTTTCAATTGATGTTACTGAGTACTGATTTACTGGTAAAAAAGTTAAGCTCGTTTCTATATAAAGACAGGTAACTTATTCAAAGGTGGCATATTGGCACATACACCCTATCGTTTTCAAACAACCATGTTTCATTTATTATTCATTAATTCAGTTTTAACAGTGAACCATATGCTGCACTATAAAACACGGTTTACTGTGACATGTTTAGCTCCACTTGAGCAAAACTAATAATAAAATGCTCGTTGCGCCTTTGTTTTAATTGTAAAGGTAAGTAAACATAAGACCATTATATTGAACCATAACGGTTGTCAAATAAGTAATGTACTGGAAATTATGGTATGGATTTCGTGTCGCGCGGTAGTTGCTCCACCTTAGACCACATCACTGCTTAACACCAGGCAGGGTGTGGTCAAACGCTTGCCCATTAAGCATAAAAAAAAAAGTTGCAGTCCTATGTCGATTAATATTGCAAATGCCATCTGCCAGATTCCGCGGAATTGAAAACTTTCATATACCTATCAATATTATGCAATGAAAAACCAATGCCAAAATTCATTCGTCACTACTACGCAGGTCTACAGCTAAAGTATATTTATTTTTGTGTTCGTAAGCACCATTCAATATAACATACATTATTTATTATTAAGATAAAATGTGTTCTGTCGATCATACCTTCCATTTATATCTCAGTCTATTTTTAAACGACATTGTCAAATAAATAATTTAATACAATACGGATAAATACATACTGATATTACTCACACATGCACACTAGTTATATACCTAAATATTATCATACATATCACACGAGATATCCAATATAACGAAAGCTAAAATATTTAGATACTATAAATTTTATTAGAAATTTCTTAAAACTGTTCTTACTATTGTATTGTCATATCATGTACAAATAAATAACCTTAAAGATCTTCAACACAGACAATGTGTAATGCAAATTATTTGTATATTATTGCCTGTCTCTTTGTAAAATGGCAGTGCAGTCGAGGATTCGAAAACCTTGGTCGAAGTCAATAAAGGCTCATTAACAACACAAACAAATAACATTATTCTATAAAATACTTACTATTAAAACAAGGTCAATGGACGTTTTATTGAGAAGACTTTATCATAGAAAATTTCTATATCAAAAACGCATTTCTGTTTCTAGAAGAACAGTCCCTTTGCTGTGTTTGGAAGATCTATATTTGCACGTATGTCAGTGACAATGTTCCGTGAAGTCCACAACGACTGATTCTCGCCAACCAAACAGGAAGTATCCAACTGCTGATCCCAGTACAACAGCAAGACACAACCAAATATTATATGTCATGAACACCAACATAAGCATATAGCTCACAAACACTTGAATACCATGTAACACTGTTTGCCAACTGTGCGCCTTACTCAGCATTCTAGGCCTGAAATTAAATTATATGCTTATTAAAATATTTTTAAAAAATTACAATATTTTATTCAAGAAGAAGTACTGTCCTCTCAGAGTCTTTGGCGACAAATATAGTCAAATTGAATATGAGAGGTGACTAATCGTCACCTAGTAGGAAGGATTGTAGATTTCCCGCAGGCTCGTTCTCCGTAATTGAGCAGCCATGGCCGCTCGTTTTGCGTGTAGTAGGAAGGAGTACAACACTATAATTTTTAAGCAACTAAAGCAAGCAAGCAAGTGACACATCAGCAAAAGGTGCCAAGCAATATATTATAATGCAAATAATAATTTTACTTACGTATTTCTTTCGAGGACATGAGGTACTGGCCTAAAATAAAAAATAATAAAGACTTGAACATGCTTAGTGTTAAGAATGTTTTAATTTAAAAAAAAACTTACCGTATCCCATTGGGCTCATCAGGAACTCCACTATTTACTAAACCCTTGTCAGGAGGGGATACAGCACAATACTGAAGACCAGAATAACTCTTCCAAAGCAAATGTTTTCTGTAGTATTTTAAGCTGCAAATTTTTTTTTTTGGTAAGTATAATTTCTAACAAAGTTCAATTAATGATGTTGAATACAAAACCTACCCTTCATACAATAACGCCATGATAAATATAGCAATAAATGAACCCACAAATGCGCCAAGTTCTGACACATTCCACCATGAAAATAAGATTACTTCAACATAACCACCATGAAACTGGAAAAAAAAGAAACTGAATTTTCCTCTCAGGGCCCTTCAAAGTACAAAAACTCTGTATTCGTCACCTTTTGCTCTACGAACTCTCACTTTTTTTTTTTGCCTTAGTTGAATCAAAAGACATGGGCAGTCTTAAGTTTAGCCCCACGTGATATCTGTTGTTAACAAAACAATATTCTAAAACAACCTTAGTTGACATGACAAAAAAAATCATCAGCAAACTCAGCAAGGAAAAACACATTGTGAGCCCATTTGTCTTAGGCGCATTTTCCTTTGTTATATTTTAGTAGACCATAACACACTTAACAATAAAGTTCAAATCACTTCTAAAGATATTGATACTCACGGTCATAGAGTGCATTCCACTATGAGCAGTGTGATCAATTTGCTTCTCAATTGGATGCACATGCCCCTCTGTTTGTAACAAATGATGCATATTGAGACTGTCATTCCAATTAACCTTCGAAACAAAACGTTTTTATTTAAAACCATATTAATTTTAATAAGGATCATTTTTCAATGATTAATAACAATTTTATTAACAAGTGGAGTGTGCACTGTCAAGCTGATGGTGCTTACTTAAGCTGGCTTAGTGGAGGTGACTGCTGTCTGCAGTTCATCTGTGGTAGCAGTTGTTTCCGTTTATGAACTGCACTCTAGCTTAACATCAGGTTGTTGTCATATGCCAAGTCGAGCTAAAATTTAATAAAAGTATTTGATATCAACCAAATTTTGATATAAAAAAGTCGCACTTATGAATGAATTAAATATAAAAAAATACACACGTTTTCTGACATATTATTTCCCATTATATGCAAATCGTGATATCCATGATCCGCTTGATGATTATGATGATCCATGCTCATGTTGATTGCTATATTATTTTTAGCAATCAAAAGTGAATTTCTGCAATAATACAATTTTACCCTATTTTAATCACGCAACTCATATATAAAGTTTCATCATAATTTATTAATAGCAAATGCAGTATTTTATTATGCCAAAATTTAATAATAAAATATATTGATAAATTATAGACAATTTAAAAGTGAAAAAATTGCAATCTTTGAACATATAATTAAAAAATGAAACACAAATACAAATTATTTTAAGACTTGAAATTTGTTTTTAAAACAAGACCATTGTTAATGCCAAATGTGCCAAACATACTCCTGATTCTCACTTACTGCTGTAACTCAGTGATTGCAATTAATGTAATAATATTTATATAAAACTTATCAAATATTCTATAAAGCATGGGTCGGGGATGGCATGTAATTTTAGGTGGGATTATTCAGATCAACCTACGAAAAAAATTTATGGGACTCTAGAAAACAAAATGTTGCAATTTTTGTATTTTTACCTACTTTATAGTTTACTAACTTATGTCTTAATGTTATGATTTAAAAAAAATTGATGGTGATATAATTTTAAACCTTCCATAGGTTGCCGAACCCTGTCATGCCAAAAATAAGGTATATTGTCTTATGAAAAATTGCTGATTAATTTTTTGGAATTATTCTGTATTCCATTACAGTTTTGGTACCTTGGCCTAAAACTAATTATAATAACTGAAAAGTAATATGCAAATTACTTTTGGTCGAGTTCATTGACACTATGAAACAGGTGGGTTGAAATAATTTACTTTTACTTAGATAATACTATATATTATTAAGATAATAAGCAGTTAAAATCAAATTTCAAGGCTGTGAAAGTAACATTATTGATAAATTATCTCTTGTAAAGTTATTGATGTGTCAAGGTCATTTATATGTAGGAAAATGTGTAGCATTAATGCCTGATTTAATAAAACAATAAACTAATTTATTTTACTAACTATGGAATAATTTAAATTCTGCAACTAAACAATCCTTTTTATTTAAAAACCAAACAGTGCATTAAGTCGGCTCCTAAGTTATCAAGAGATTATCTTATCAAGTCATGTAACCAATTAAACAAACAAACAATAACAATGGGTTTCAATTTCACACAACAAAATAGTTACCGATAAAACTGTAACAAATCAAATTCTATTTAAACTCAATTGCAGGTTGTGTATGCTATCATGTAACACTGGCAAGTAATTTAAAGTCAATTGATACAATCTTGTACAATCTCTTAACTATGAGAAGTAATAACGTGTACTACCATCATTTTTATTTAAATATAACCAATTATCGTTATTTGTCTTACTGATATTGATACCTGCTTAATTCCTTCTATGCTTACATAGATAGATATGTAACAATCAAGATTAAAATTCAGATGTGAATAATAAGTAACATGAACCGCGTAAAAATGCTTGCATCGAACATTACGATCAGTTATATAATTTGTAAAAATATTCTTCATAAAAAATACCCTTATGCCTACTTGTTTTACTTACCAGTAATCGAAACGCACCGCACAGATTTGATGAGCCAAAACAAATTTATAATATGATTCTTAGTCTTTTCTTGAGTAGTCGTGGCAAGCCGTAACTTAAACCACCTCCTTCTGAAACACGATGGTGATAAAATGGAGCATATTAAAAAGTAAAAGGAGACCTTGCGTAAACGAATAGGAACAAATCGCGCAACCACAAAAACTACAAATGTCATCTGTCATTAGTGTCATTCACAGAAAGAAGTTCTCTCATTCAGGAAAGGCAAAGGGATCAAAGACCATACAGCCATGTCTTCAATATTATATGTCTTCTTAGGACTTTGGTCCATTTGCAACAAAATGCCCATTAAAGTTACTTTAACTAATAATTTGACGGCAATGTAATCGTTAAACGTTTACATTTACTCTACACACGTTACACCATCGTCGTCGCGCCTGTCATCTTTGACGCTTACTATAACGCTAACCGTAACCAGCGAATCTTGGCTGGTTAAAGTTAAAGTAACCGTCAAACCAATGTTACTAACGTCATATGTATGAAAAGAAGTCAGGAGCTTTTGGCGACCATCTTGAGACATTAGGTTATCTGTCTTATTCTAATTTATTCTTATTCTAATCTAAATAATTCAAAAGAAGAGAACATTCCATTTTCCCTCCAAAACTCCGTAGGAAGTTTCAGTAAAGAGTCTATCATTTTACTGAAGCAATTTTTGACTTGACAGAGACTTGATTTGACTGTTTAGTGTGATGAAAGAATGACTCGTGATGCACCATTAATACCAGTTTTATACAATAACAACCACTGTGAATAATTTATTAAAACGATAAAAAGACCCGCTCGATGGTCCCGCGCGAATAATCATCAAACACTCGGAAGTTCTTTTTTTCTTTTTTTTTGCCGAACGTTTTAGAGCGGCCGTGGTCTAGCGGTAAGACGCGTGAACTCACGATCGATGAGACCCGTGTTCGAACCTCGCTAAAAAAAGACCGGTACCAATGTAACTTTGTTACATGTACTTTGGTCGCTCAGTGCCTATAGGCACTATTAAAGAGTGGTAGGCAGACTGATGATGGTTATTTGTCCAGTCTGTCGTCCTGGGGCAGTACCACCACTTTCGAATGTAACACCCGTGAAGCGACCTTGTCGCGTTTCGGGAATAGTTTGAAAGTAGCCAGGTATAAGAGAGGAGTGTGCACTGTCAATCTAGATGGTACATGCTCGTCTCCTCAAGCCGGCATAGTGGAGGCGACTGCAGCCCGAGAGATTTCTCTGTGGTAGCAGTTGTTTCCATTCATGGACCGCACTCTAGCTTTACATCAGGCGGAGTGTTGTCACATGCCGAGCTACAATAAAAAAAAAAAAAAAAAAAAAAAAAAAAAATTTGAAATTGGCATAGGCATTCAATGGCATTTTTATTGCATTGTCTTAATTTTCGATTTATCTGATATTTATATAAAATAAAGATAAAGACGAGCCACGGTGAACAGGGAACGCCCAACATTTTTACAAAGCGACAGCAACAGTTTACAAAGCGAGTTCGAGGGAAGTCAGCAACTCACCGTGGGCTAAAGTCAAAAGTCAATCGACAGTTATCACTTGATCGAATCGAAAACAAAATAAATGGGATTTGACGTTTCACTGTCACCTAGGTGATAACCCGCGATTCTCGGTAAGCTCGGTTCGTAATCGGGACCCAAAATGATATACACTTCTTTTAGTTCGCGAAAATGACGCCTTTCTTTTTACACCGTATATATCTACTAAAGTTAACCAATATCTTTATTTTACATAAATACCAGATAAAAATATTTTAAAAATAACGACAATGCGATAACATAACGCCACCGAATGCCTATGCCGATTTCCTTTTGGCAATCAACACTAGAGATAAGAAAAGTGACAGAAGAAGAAGATTAATCTACTAATCTACACGTTTTAAATTACATTCAAGTATTGCGCACCTGAGTGTGAGCATTCACGGCGTAAAGTGAGATTTATCCATCAATCAAACAATATTATTTTAACCGCGAAGTTTCAAAATTTTCAAATGAAACGTGAGCGGTTGGCACGTTACGGTACAATGAGCGTGCCGCACTTTAGCTAAACATGCTCTTAAAATGCTATAATTATGGAGACATATCACTTTATGCCGTGATAGCGTAAATATAAACTTATACTTGGCCCTCTAGCTAACTTTTACATAGATATATATACAATTATCTATATCAATGAACTTTTGTCTAAAAAAATTAAGGGGATGGATGGGAACCCATCATCATATTTCAAGTTAAACGTATAATATTAATTGTACGTATACGAAGTTGCGAGCAAAATAAAGAAAAGCCAAATGGAATGGAACCGTCTGGCATCACTATTCACTAGTCAGTCACTAGTTTTTTTAATATATGGCAACACAGTTGCGTAGTCTTGATAAATTGTTTTTATGCAAGAAAATGTCGCAATTTTAATCCGATGAATTCTATGAATCCCAATACCATCCGTTTATGAAATTATCGTCTAACCTTTTTCTAAATATCCTCATTATTAATACACTTCATATTTTCTCTTTTAGCATTAAAAATAAATTTCAGTTATAGGACGCTATTGGCTTTAGTCCACCGCCGCCATATCTGAAGCTCGTCTGTTGGTTGCCCCCAGTTTGTGTTGTGACTTTCTTTGTTTACTGATTACTGTGATTATTGTCCAAAAAACACTTCGATTTTGTGTTAATATGAACTGGGACAATTTACTGTGAATGAAGTGAGTGTTTAAATACAGGAAATACTTGGTAGACTGAATTCCAGCCAAAATCACTCTTCACTCTTCGTATTTTTAGAGCTAGTTTCTCCGCCATATTGGCTTTTATACTTCTCGTAAGTTCGTTTTTTCTTAATATCCAGCTTATTACCTTGTTTTTTCGTGTAGTTTAGGCGTATTTATGTATATTTGTGTCTGGTGAGATTGATTTATATAATTGTATGCACGCAGGGTAACAATTTCGTCATATTTCACCATAAGCCTCGAGCTCTGGACTTGGGGAGTTGCAGAGATCTTTAGAGATAGGCATAAAATCAGGATATTCGTTGAGTTCTAACGTATTATATTTGTTTACGTAGTGTCGTGTTGTCATATTTGTACATCTAATTCCCCCCAAAAGATTGATAACATGTTTTGCTGTTTAATTCCCTCTTGTATAACGCGCTTTATAATCCCACGTTTATGCGTTGTTTATTAGGAATACTCGAAGAATGGAATACCCTTGTTTGTGTATATTTATGTTTGTTCGCGAAGTATCAAAATAATTTAGTTCCAGACGAATGTGTCTGATGTGTGTTGAACATTTAAGAATAGCCCCCTGAATTAGGTTTTATATGACCTTCACTTTAAATCTAGGTTAGAAGTCTTAGTAATGTTGAGAATTAAGCATAAAAATAATAACAACCTCATTTGAACAAAATTGTACTAAAATTAAATAAATAAGTATTTATAACTAATTTTACAGTTAAATTGTTGTCAGTTATGATATTGTAATGCTTGGATAGGCTAGAGTGAATTATGTGCAGGCCCACATTGTTACAAAAGTACAAGAATCCGTTTTTGCTCGTAGAAGATAAAAATAATATAAAACTTGTGCAATCTATAAACCTTATTTGAACGACTTAAAATATATGTTATTATTTTACTGGTTTATTTTATTTTATTTCAATATGCATGTATTTGAAACGTTACCTCTCCTGCTTCCAAATTGATAGTTTCCTAAAAACTTTTTGATTTAATGACTATATAGAAAAAAATATTGTTGATAATTGCTTCAATAAATTGCTTATATGGTACTATTGTAGATTTAAATTATTTTTATATATGCACCTAAGTATTGATAAGTAATTCTTCCGAGGAATCTTTGGCATGTCACTGATTCACCCCATTGATTGGTGAATTAGTCCTTAAATACCTAGTGTTGAGTATTTTTTGGGCTTTAATTGTAATCTTGGATTAGACTGCCTGTAGAGCTTTCTCTGTAGCAGCAGTTCTTTTGGTTCATGGACCGCGCTCTAGCTTTACATCAGTTGTCATCATTATACTATGCCGAGCTACAATAAAATTTAAAAAAAAATCCTACAAATGTAGACAGTAATTCATTTTAATGTATTCCTGAGTGAACATAATGATAGATTTACTTAACTATTATTGTGATACTTATTTGCTATACTTTCTTTGTTTCAGATATCTGGTGTGTACCAGCTATTTTTGGTCTTCATGAACACCTTAAATTTTGCTATGTAAGTAAACAAAATTTATTTATTTACGAGAGAAAGAACAGAGACAGACAGCAAGTAGAATATAAGATTCTACCTACAAATATATTTCCCACTGTGTACAAATGTTCATTTGTTCTGTTTCATCTTATTCTTAATCCAACAATTAGAAATTATAATTTTGGTATTATGTTACTAAGTTGCAGTCCGCTCCTTTTCCCTTTCATCGAATTGAAAATAATTAATATAATAATTGAAATATTAATTAGTGATAATGGTTGTATTTATATGGCTACATCTCAAAACATACCTATTAAGTAATGATATGTTTAAACTTATTATTGATTAATTAGTAGACTTGAATGTATGAGTAATTGGTATTTTTACAGAAATGAAAGGTGTTTGTGTTTGCTTTGATGGGCTGATGTGCCGGTGGGTGCAATAGCACCATTCTAACTATATTATGATAGAATGGTCAGATGTCATAGGAGGTTTTAGCTGATGCCTCAAAGTCAGAAGCTGGACGAGCCGCTTGTTACGATTGAGGTGAGTGTTCGGAGTCCCAACAAATCTATTATATAATAAAAACTCTTCTATTATTATTATGAATGACTAATGATCTTGCAAGTAAATTTTATAAAGTTTGACTCAGTTATATTTTCTTTGGCTTGTTTTTTTTATTCTGGTATTTGTTTAGAATTTATTTTATTATCAGTTTTGACTGGAATAAAAAGCTGCATTTTGAATTTGGCCCTAATTTTGTAATAATAAATAATATTTAATAAAAAATTGGTACAGTAATGCTGTAATTTTGGCAGATAGATTGCAGATTCCAGCACGATGCAGCAAGCGGTCGATCCTCTCGCTACTACAAGCACTGTGAGTATGATTTACATTTATAGAACTGTCTGTACCTTTAAAATAAATTTTTAAATTGTATTCGTTTCGTTGTATTCAGTAATCGGTTTTTTTTATAATCGTTTGATTGTCACAATTTTACTTTCAGCCGGCAGCAGAGCCCGTTAACGGCTCGCCCCCTGACGAGTCTCCACGTCGACAGGGAAGGTTGACTAATCAGTTATTGGTAATTAAAAATAATACAATTATATGCATAATATAAAAATTTCTACAGACTCTAATTTGAAACTGTTGTTTAGTACCTCAAGAAAGTCATGAAAGCGGTATGGGAACACAAATTTGCATGGCCCTTTCATGAACCTGTTGATGCAAAGAAACTAAACTTGCCTGTAAGTTGAGATTATTTCATTCCTAATTTATTTTTTAATAATGTATGCTAATAAATAATTCGTTTCTTATAGGATTACCATAAAATTATCAAGAAGCCCATGGACTTGGGTACTATACAGAAGCGACTCGACTCTAACTACTACTACGAGTCTAAAGAATGTATTCAGGATTTCACTACAATGTTTACAAATTGTTATGTCTACAACAAACCTGGAGAAGACGTCGTTATTATGGCACAAACAATAGAAAAACTCTTTTTAAACAGGGTAAGACCATACTTGAAACAATATTATTCAGTTATTTGTTAACATAAAAAATAACGCGTTTTGTATATAAAAAATTGTCCATTCAATGTGCAGATAGCGCTAATGGAGAAAGAAGAGAAAGAGATTGAGGTGGTGCCGAAGAGCAAGATCGGCAAGAAGCGAGGCGGGGGCGCGGGTGGGCCGGGGGCGGTTAGGGCGGGTTCAGTCAAGAGAACCTCCAATGTCGCACCCGCACCGCCAGCCACGCCACCCGCTCATGCCGCCCAGGCCCCGCACGCCGCACTGCCTGCACAGGTGACGACGCCGTCAACTTTTCATGTCACACAGCCGACGACGCCCGCACCTGTCACCGCTATGCCCCCGGTAGCACTATCTCAAACGCAACCGGCAAAGGTACATTGTGTTACACTTTATTTAATTTTTTCTGTAACAGGGGATTTCTGTAGCAGTATTCTTCTAGTAGATTTCTTCTGATTAAAGGTTAAAAAGGGAGTCAAAAGAAAGGCAGATACCACGACGCCGATGGGAAGTGCATTTGAAGGCGGCTACACGACACCAACAATTGATCAAAGTGGAACCAAAGTTGCCAAAATTTCCACAAGGCGTGAGAGTGGACGACAGAAAAAGGTAGATTAAGATTCAAATTTTTAAGTCCAATTTTAATATTTATTTTAGCCCTCTCCTCTATGAAAATGTTAATCTCTTTTTTATATTTTCTAAAGAACCTTTCACCGTGGAATAATGAAGATGGTTTTTATCAGGGTGGAAGATCTGGAGATGGTGATTTTAAGATGGGGGCATCTCTGTCTCCCGGTATGAGCGGCCCCGGAGCATCTCTCCACTCCGGTGCACCTCAACTTAAAGGAAAAGAAAAACTTTCTGATGCCCTAAAAAGTTGTAACGAAATATTGAAAGAACTATTTTCTAAGAAGCATTCTGTAAGTTTTTGATTATGTTTTCACAATTTTGTATAATTTTTTGTATTGTATTTAATATAAAACACTACTTTGTCACCAGGGTTACGCGTGGCCGTTTTACAAACCGGTTGATGCAGATTTATTAGGACTTCATGATTATTTTGATATTATTAAAAAGCCTATGGACCTCGGGACTGTTAAACAAAAAATGGATGGCAGAGCATATAAATCTGCCTCTGAATTCGCTGGAGACGTTCGCTTAATATTTACCAATTGTTATAAATATAATCCCCCCGATCACGATGTCGTCGCTATGGCGCGTAAATTACAAGATGTCTTCGAAATGAGGTGTGTTTTTATATGTCCAGTATAATTTGTCGCTTTATTCATAACGATAATTTGGTTCTACGGTTTCTCTCAGATATGCGAAAATCCCCGACGAACCGTCGCACGCCGGCGGAGCACCTCATACGGACAAAGGCAGCTCAGCGTCCAGTTCGGACTCTGGGTCCGAATCAGATTCGGAGTCTGACGATTCCGAGGAAGAGAGAAATAATAAAGTGCAACTTTTGGAAAAGGAACTGTATGTCTTGCAAGAGAAAATGAGAAAGTTAGTGGAAGAATCGAAAACTAAAAAGAAAGCAAAAAAGAAAATCAAGGAAAAACAAAAAAAGCAAATACCCAATAATACGATCCCGAAACCGAACGCGGTGCCGCCGTATCCCGCGAAGGCGAACAATATCGGCGACACACTCGGTAAGTGGTGCGATACGTGTAGTGTAGTGTTGAGTGCGTACGCAGTAGTAATGTGGCGTGTTTGCAGGCGCGGCGGGAGTGGCTCGTGGCAAAAGCGGCGGTAAACGCGGCGCAGGCGCAGGCAAGGCGGGCCCCCGAGTACCGGCGCCAGGAAAGAAGAAGCCCGCGCCTCCTGCCGCCATACCTCCAGCGCCTGACTCCGACGACGAAGAGCTCGCCAAGCCTATGTCCTATGATGAGAAGCGACAGCTCTCACTGGACATCAATAAATTGCCAGGTACGGCCGCTCACCGACATATATATTTTTATAGTTGTTTGTTGTGAGTTTGTGTTGAAACTAGTCGAACTTGTTACAGGCGACAAGCTAGGAAGAGTCGTCCATATTATCCAAAGCAGGGAGCCTTCGCTTCGAGACTCCAATCCCGATGAGATCGAGATCGATTTTGAAACCCTGAAGCCTTCCACTTTGAGAGAATTAGAAAATTATGTTGCAACATGTCTCCGGAAAAAAACCCGTAAGCCTCGCTGTAAGTTCCGCCGACGTTTTTTTCCGTCCTGTCCTTTTACCTCTCATATTGTTATCCCACACGTTTACGATTTGTGCACATTATTTGTTTTAATTATGGTATTGTTTTATAAATTAAAATTTGTTTGTAGTTTCTATCGTTCCTTTTTCATTTATTTTGAATCTTTTAAATCCTTTTTTTATTTGATTATGTAAAATAAGTTAGACTATAAGGACCGTTTGATTCGTTAACCATAATTATTATGAACTTGTATATTTTGCTACTATAGTTTGTGCTGTTTTGTCCTCGTGTCTGTCCTATTTCATTCCACCCTATCCTTCCTTTGTGGAAAGAAATGTTGTTGGAATTTGCTTGTATAATTGCTTGTTTTATCTGTTTTTAATATAATTTTCAAGTTTAGGAGTTGAAAATTTTATTCGTACTGTGGAATATGTGTTTTTATTAATGTTCATACATTTATATATTATGCATGAAACGACTTTAGTTTATATGAAAAAAAAAAAGAATTGATAATAGTTGTAATTCCAGATCGCAAAGTATCAGGTAAAACTAAAGAAGAACAGACTGCGGAAAGGAAACAAGACTTGGAAAAGAGATTACAAGATGTTGCAACACAACTAGGAACGAATAAGAAGAAAAAAGGAGGTAGGTTAACGTCTTTATAAATCAACTTTATATGTATATAGATTTATAGTTTATACAGAATGTGATACCATGTCATTCCTAAACCATAAACAGCTATTATATTTTTCTTTGTTCCATGTGACAATACAAAGTTACTTAAAGACCTCGCGGCACGGCGACGTAATGCCGGTAAATTTTTTACTCAATTTATATAATATGGCGTTATTGTTACAGAAGGTGGAATGACATCGTCTTCCAGCTCTTCGGACTCTTCAAATTCCTCCTCCAGTACTGACTCGAGCTCGTCTGATACCAGCGACAGTGAAGCAGGTTAGATTATATTCTATACCGCCTGCCACCAACACAGAACGAACCTACATCTAAATGGACAGAGCTATGTTCATTATAATAATCTTATCGCCATCTCGCGTGAATATTTGACATAACACAGTCCAGTGTTTTAGTATACGATGATTAGTTATTTCTGATGTTCCTTGTGTGGGTTCGCTCTGTTTATGAGCCGAATATAGCACTCAGTAAGACACTTAGCCACGTTTGGTGTGCATATCTCCAGGTGGGATCGTAGGCTAATGATTCAAAAGACTTGCATTTAAATAAGTATAATTATTGATTATTCATATTGAATACAATGTGCTATGTAGTATAAATTAACTCCTAGTGCTAGTTTAGTTACTTTAACGTTTATAATATTATTTTTATATAAAAAGAGTCCATTTAAAAGTATTTATTTTCTCGATTATTGTTAGGTTTTAGACTGTTTTTTTGACTTATATTATTTTAAAATTATTTATTTGTGATAAATGTTCAAGCCAATCTTATTTTTGCACAACTTTACATTGAATGGTATGTTTTGTTTTACATACAATTTGTTTTCTAGTCTGAAAGGGAATATATACAATTTAGTTTTTTTTTGAAATGCAGATTTATACAAATGTGGAGTGCAGGTTCGCTCAGTGAGCAGTGAGTGCTTCTCGGCTAGTTTTGTGATGAAATTGTTACAATTTAACCCATATACTTTGCACATACATATACATAGCATATACTTTGTACAATTGAGTAATATTAGCCCGATATTATCAATATAGAATTCATCACGAATCTGTCGCGAGCTACTCTCGTGCTCATTATTGTATTTAGAACTGTAATTGTATTATCATCGCCTGAACTCTTGAACAAATTTTCTATTTGCAATATTTATATTTTTTTATTTAGGTATTTTCTATTATTTGTACAAGTTTTTTTTTTCTATTGAATTAAATTTTGAGGAAAAGGCCAGCTCGGTGTCTGCTGACCCGTTTAGTCGTTCGGTAAGATTTTTCATCATCAGTTTATAAACCAATAGGAAATACCTTTTCGCAAATATTTTAACTATATCATGTCGTACGGTGATTGTGTTCGTAATTTACATCCTCGAAAGAGAATTGGAAACTTCAGATCTTTGTAGCTTCATAGGTGGTAATACGGCTTTGTTCCCGCGTGCTGGACTCGCGATCGCACGGCGCCGACGGCGTTCTCCGCACACTTCGTTATGCAAACAATTGTGTAAGGAATGGATACCATTGATTCAATGTGTGACATGCTGTAGTTAAAAAAATTATTATTAACTAATTGAAAAGGTATGATTTATTGGTTTATTATTGATGCCGCTCTAATAAATACATATACAAACGGAGCGTTGTAAATGTTGGGTTATCAGAGAACCATCCCCTGGCCTTCCTTCCTTCACACATTGTTTGCAAAATTATGAATTATGTTAGATCTAAGGAAATCATCTCGAATGTTTTCGTGCATTTTAAACATTGACCATATTATGTCGTCTACTGGCTGGCGACTAGCATTGAACCGATATGTTTAACTTATTTATTTTTCATATTTAGTTTTAAATTATTATATGTTTAATGTGGTAGCATGAAGGAGGGAGGAACTAGTCTAGCAATGGAAAGTATTGTCATTAGGCAAATCCACGCATTATTATTGAACAAACTAAAACTAATACTCCATACATAGTACGGGGCCCACTTTTATTAATAATATTACTAATAGGCTGCACAGGCTTCGCATGTAACTTCCTTTTGACGTCCAACTTATCTCTTTTTTTAAAATTCTCAATAGTGATAGCTAATAGAGCGCCCAGGCGTACAATATGTCGTTTCATGATTGTACAAATTTCATTACTAAAAATGTATACATTAAAAAATCTGATTGTTAGTAATGTTTGCGACAATCAGCCGACCGACATGTTTATTAGCTGCGTCTGCGCACTTTATTAGCTGTTGAACATTTTCGAATAGAGGTCAATTCAAACATCAAAAGGAAATTACGAAGATTCAGCTTGTTGATAATATTTAATAAAAAAAGGTAGTGGACTTATTAATGGATGGTTAGTTAAAATATGAAATATATTTTTTTATTTAATAGTTTTTATAATCTTTTTCATTGACGATGATATGATGTAGCTTTAATTGTATAATTTGAGGAGAATTTGTGTTCTTGCATGTGCAATTGGTGGTATTCTTTATACTATACAACAAGTATATGTTTACAGTTTTATACAAAATAAATAAAATACACATTGTTGTTTAGCCAACTCGGTCTTCGCCTAAATTTGTCGTAGATAGTGCTGAGGTGGAGATCCATTAATATAGAGCGCGTATTGATTGATACAATATATTTTATATTTGTTTATTTACAAAATGATCAGCTTTTTTAGAGTGTAGGGGAGTGTGTACAGTAGCGCGAGTGTTGTATTGACTTATATAGATGTATAAATGTTTATAGTTTAGACACGTGAACGATTATCATGTAATTCTATTATAAAATTTCTTATGAATATAACATGTTTTGATAATTGTAAAATTTACAGAAAAGCACAGGAGCAATCAGTATTTTATAAGATATACCTATAGTTTAATACAAATTGTAAAGTTAGGTAGAGATTAATACATGCTAAATGTCATAAGATGATTTGTCTATCGGTTTGTACATTCCTTTGAAAATACAGTATGTACCTAGTTGTTATTAAAAAGTACAATTCGGGGGCAAAAAAAAAAGATTTTTTTTTTCTAAAATTGTTATGATGTTAGTGTACGGGCCCGCCTCTTGTGCTTTATGCATGTGGTATTTTAGTAATTAGATAGTTATCAATGAAATGCAATAGATATTTCTATAAAGTTACGTATGTTATGTAAAAATGATGTTTATAGTCGTTATTAACAGTCGAACAATATTAATAAACATTATTGTTGTTTGCGAATTGTAATAAGGAACCGCCACATGTATATATCATAAGTTTTATTTAATCAATTCTCATGACTTTTAATCTAAGTAGGCAATAAGATCGAGTGAAAATTATGTATATATATATAATTCAATATTTTAAGTAAACATTTTAAGTAATTTAATATGCATTTTATTTGTTACCCACAATGATCTGAAGTTTCCAATTTTTTGCGTCAGCAGACTACCAAAGCTGTTAGGGTTTATTATTTAGGTGGCATGATTCGCGTTTTTATAAATATACGTTTTAGGATGAACGTTAACATTTTTTTTAAATTATATTTTTATAAGTAGGTTTGTAAATTAATTTTGTCGATATAATTTTCATTAATTTTTATTACATTCATTACTTATATTCTACATGGATATTTGTGAAAATTAATTTTCACAATGTTACAAGATGAAATAAATGTCCTAATGAGCATCATGCCACCTGTATAGTTTTTTCTTCTTAAATATCCACTGCTAATATTTAATATAATGAAGATTAACTGATACATTTCACTGGAGGAAGGTATTCTTTACTAACAAAGACGTGGCGATGGTGTATGTGTAATAAAACAGGTATTGCAATAATTTTTTGGCGATTTTTAAATCTCTTTTTGGAAAACTATATGGTTATGATCAATTCATACTAAACACGGGAGAAACTTGTAATTATTATGAGAGATTTGAAAGTCGTATTGTATGTTTGGATGCACTTTTAATTTAATGATGATGTTTTAGGACCCGGTTCTGGTAGAACACCTAAAAAGAAAACAAAGAAAACACTCCAACCGCAGCAAATACCACCACAACCAGTAAGTCATTGTTATAATTATTTATGTAATTATTATATTCGAATACGTATGTAATTTATTACATTACTTTAAAATTGTCATATTTGCAGAAAATGACGCCATCTGTTCAACCGACACCGACTCCGGCGCCAATAGTGTCGCAGGTCCCTACATTACCCCCCGATATAAACGTGCAAAGTGTCGCACAAATAAATAATAAAATAGAACCAAACACGCATGTCACTAATATGACAGCGAAGGAAGTCCCCCCAGAGATAAAAGAACAAGTGAATTGTTCTACGACAGTGCCGGTCTCTACGGCGCATCATGTAAATAATAACAATATACCTGATTCATCTGCCATAATCGAAGATCCCATCCAACATAAGCCTCTACTGAAGATGGATACGCATAACGGTCTCGATAAAGAGAACCCGTCACATTACTCGATCGATTCTATAGAAAGATCGCTCGCCAGCTTAGACAGAAGTTTTAGTAGCGATATCCCAATCGATGACGGCGCGTTGCGGCTCGATGACAATTTATCGCTAACGAAGTCGACAGATTTGTCTCATCAAAATTTAATCGCACAATTAGGCGGCATGTCCGATATAGCGCAAGTACCAGACCCCAGTAAGGAGGAAATGTATAATATGGCGTCACATAATGGCTTTGGTGATAAACATATGCCGCACGAACGTGACTTGTTACCGCCAGATAACAGAATAGGGGCCCTCAGTATGGCCGCGCCTATGCAATCAATCTTCGATCCCTTGATCACTTCCGCTCCGTCTGTTATTGCGCCGCCGCATCTTTCCGTAACGAATATGATGCAACCTATCATGAAGAAGGATGATATCAAAACAATCCTCACACCCAAACCTCTGGAGGATCTCATGAGTATGCAAAACTTAATGACCAATAATATAGATAGAAAATATGACATGGAAAAGAAAATGGATGACGCTAAAAACTCAAATTTCGCTCAAGCATTTAAAATGAAGCAAGATCAGAATTTGAAAAATGCTAATTCATGGTCATCGCTCGCACAAGCCGGGAGTCCTCAGAGCATACCTAACATAGGATCTAATAATCAAGTGAAACCCAAACCGATAGCTATGGACACGTTTCAAGTGAGTATCTGCACTTTAATAATATGAAGCACTTTGTACACAATCAATACGTGTAATTTATAATAATGTTAAATAGGCATTCAAGAAACAAGCTAAAGAAAAAATTGACAGGCAAAGAGCATTAATAGAGCAACAGGAACTAAGGAAAAAGGAGCAAGCTGAAAGACAACGTCAAGAAACGGAAAGGCGTCATCCCGAGGAGGAGAAATTAAGGTAAAACTAAAGTTATGATCAGTGCGGACTAATGTAATATCATTACTGTTACTAATAGACTAGAAATCGTTATCATCATATAGTAAACTTCATAGAAGCCACGTGAGGAAGACTGAAGTGGTAGAGAGCAATTCGCCGCGTCTGTCTCCCGCGGCTCGCTCGTCACCCCCCGCCGCTCTTCCGCCGCAACCGGCGCCCGCCCCCGCCCCCGCTGCCGACGCCAAACCCGCGGCGTCCGAGCGTGAACTATTGCGGCGACAAGAGCAAGAAAGACGGCGTAAAGAAGCGGTAAATATACTTACACATATTCAATATTAATTGATACAGCTTGATTTTGTTTGGTATTTTTATAGTTGGTAGAGTGGAGTTAATCATGAGTTATAGTGATGTTTTATTGTTCCGCAGATGGCTGGGCAGATCGATATGAATATGCAAAGCGACCTGATGGCGGCGTTCGAAGAGTCGCTATAGAGTGAACACTTGTGTGTTATGATAGAGTGATATGTGACACTACTAACATGTTGTTAAGTGCTGTGAATAGTTATACTTCGTTATACGCTGCCAGGAGCGTCGTCGCCGTGTTATTCTAATGTTGTGTATAATATAAATACAGTAATAATAAGGTTTTACTAATAATGAACTCTCTTTACATATTACATGTAAGAACTATTTATACTATGTGGCGCATATAACAACTACGACTTCCATACTTTTCTCGTAGACTTAATTCTTCTTCTTTTTTTTGTTATGAAAGGAAGCTATAAATAATGAATTAAATCAAATTAATTAATTAAACAATTTTTACTATTTTAATTTATTTTAAATATATAATTTACCTTTCGATTTTATTTTTAATTCTAAATTAAAAAAATGCAATTTAATGCGATGGAATGCTATTTTTTGTTTTCGTAGATTTTTCTATTAGTGGTGAGTATATTTTATAAAGTAACCAAATCAAATTATACAGAAGTTGTCTACTATTACCGTAGTAATAATTTGTATAGGCTTGATTTTAAATCCAGTAATTTACTCAAAATCAATCAAATGTAGGTAAATGAAAGTAAATATATTGACATTCCATACTATATACTGTTGTTTGATTGATGTGCTTTTTGAAAAATCAACTGTCGAAGGTATTTGATACCCCTGACTGCACTCTGTTAAGATTCACTTGCTCCTGATATTCATAAGTAAAAATTATTGGGTGAATAAAAAATAAAGAAATGTTTATCAATTATAATATTTTATTAACATTTACACCAGACGACTTAAATGTATCCTTTTTAATAGGAAAAAAGTACTCATTCATAAAAGTTACTAATAAATAACATAATATGGAATCAAATCAACATGTCACGCAAAATAATAATTCATTTTTATATTACAAGAATATCACAATCCTCAGATGCTAAATAACAATAGTTTCGAGAACTCTACTAATTTCACGTACACAAAAAGCAGAGTTCACACTAACAGCCATTATACATCAAAACTGAAACAAGCGGACATGGGCGAGAAATAAACAATTACGTGTTGGCCCTAAAAAGATGTGGACACGACGGGTCTAATTACTTTTTTTTCGTTTCTATAGAATTCTGGCATGTAATGACGCTTGGACCAACTATAATTATACCAACTATAAATAATTTTCTACAGGCGGCAGACGCCTCCGCTATGCCGACTTGACAGGGCAAACTGTTCCCGTTATATACGGCTACTTCAAAGCAACATCCCTAGGTCAGTCAAGGGTGTGTAACTTCTAAATAATAAGCATCACTATCGTCCCTCTCAGTTTTGCTGGATGATGACCCTAAAGCAATTTTCCCGCTATGTCAAAATGACAAACATGGTATCGTTATCGTGTCAAATTTAACGTGAACAGCGACACCAGACACCATGGGTATATGAACACTTACAGGGTGCCGTTACAAAATAATCACGTAACAGCACGATTATATTAATTCCCTTATACATATACATTTAAAGACATGATTCTTGCTAATACACTAATACATTACAGAGGCATGAGTTTAGATTTACGCTATCACGGCGTAAAGTGGGGACTCAGCCAATAAGATCACTTAATTTGTTTAAACCTCCGCGGTCAAAACAATATTGTCCTGATTGGCAATTTCACTTTACGCCGTGACTTCGTGAATGTAGACTCAAACTTGGCCCTCTGAACTAGGTAATCTGCTACTAAATATATTTATTATAAAAAACTTAGCTACAAGCTAGTGTGATTTGGTATGACACGAAAAGTTACAGTCATAAACCGCAATATGGCGGAATTGCATTACTTGGTCAGTCTATCTAATATATCAGTATCTAATATAATAACGCTGGCAACCCTTTCAATAAGACATCACATAATATTGTCTATCGCAAGGATATGTATTTTTTTTAACATTAGGTAAAGCATCGCAATTAATTACTGCCAGCGCGAACAAGTCTTATTTTTTAAATTAACTTAATTGTGTATCAAATATGTATGAGACGCCAACAAGACGTAACAATTATTAAAGCTGCTGTTACTTCTCTACATAAGGGTCATAGTATACAAAACTAAAAATGACATTTCTTACAAATAACGGGATATATATGCAACTCATAATAAAAATATTGTAATTAATCTAAACCTGTACAAAACACGTATATAAAAATAGGTAAAAACTGTGTAAAATAGAAAATAACAAGCAGTTTTAATATTGTTGCCGTCTTAAATTGGCAGAAATTGTTATGAGGTATTAGAGTCCCACTGTACGAGGTATTCCGGCGGACCATCCTCGGCGAAACGACGCGCAAGAACACGAAAGCTCTGTCCGGCACGAAAGTATGACTGTACTGAGGATTTTAGTGCACGAACTTCATTGTCTTGAGGTGCTGATTTATGAGGACTTAATTGTAAACTTTTGACACTATTATTAACGGCAACATTATTCGAACGCCGAGCATTCTCGTAGTAATTCTTCTCCTGCCTCTGTCGTAAGCGTCTACCATAAAAATTCTGAGAACCCTCTCTGTTCTCTGACTGCGGCAGGTTCTTATCGGATTCGCCAGGAAGCGGGCAGGACTTATTTAGCTGTAGAAAAAAATAAATAAAAATAAATGGCCTTGAATTAAATTTAATATAATTTAGAGTAGTAAGCAGACTAATGATGATACACTTTCAAGTGCAACATTTGTGAAGTGACTACGAGGTATAACGAGGGGAGTGTGCACTGTTAACTTCAACAATGTACATTCGTCTCCTTAAGCCAGCAGGAGCGGAAGCGATTGTTGCCTGCAGAAATTTCTGTGTGGTAGCTGTTGTGTCCATTCATGGACGGTACTTTAGGTTAGCATCAGATGAAATGCTGTCATATTATAAAAAAAATAAAATCATAAATTTGATAGGCATTTAGCATTTTTACCTGGTTCTTTTTTGGTCTTCTATACTTTCGTCTTTTGACTTCGCCGTTGGGTCCTATTACGATATCCTTCTCGCTGAGTTTTCGCTTGAAGGGCCGCGGGAACGGTTGAGCTGGCAGAGAGTATCTCGTGTGAAGAGAGTTACATTTTCCATTTGGTCGAAAATTATTCTTAAACAAATTCGAGACAAAGGCGCCTTTCTTAGAATTGCTATTTTGCATTAAAAAAGGATTATTTTTACCCTGAAAGTCTTTTAGCGGTGGGATAATGGCGTCTAGCGTGCCTCGACTAGAGCTCTCATCTCCGGACGACTCCAATTCGTTTGGGAAATTATGACTATAATTATAAGTACTATCCATATGTTGCAATGACATTATTTTGGAATGCTCTATAATATTCTTAGTAGATAATTTGGACAACTCTAGATTCATATTAGCTATACGCGCAGAGTGTGTCATCACATTTGTGTCTTTATTGACATTGAGTTGGTCTATTCCCTCTTTGGGCAATTTATCTAATTTAACGGTACATGGACGTATTTCACTATCTTTCGATGGCGGTGGCTCTTCTTGAGTCTTATTCTGTTCAGATTTTAATACGACATTATCAAATTTATCAGGAGGTTGGGTATCTTTGGCATTGGCAGTGTTCGGTGCGGGGACGGCGGGCGTCTCGTCTTTGGGCTTCCGACACTCATAAGAGCTGGTAGAGTCATTCTCAGAGTTTGAGTTTAAATTATCATGAAACCGTTTGCCCATCATCAAATTCAACCAGCGTCCATCCACAGGAACGATCATGTCATCATTTTCATCAATATAGGAACTATTATTACTTTTACCACTCGGCCTTTGATAACTGAAATAAATTTATTTTGATATTCATTACAATAATAATTAAAAAAATTATTAAAGTATAAAAATTATTTTACCTGAGATCGGAGTTGGATGGTTGTGGCAGAAACTTAAGCCTTGGTGCATACTCGCTCACCAGCTCATCAGTTAGAGGTTCACTTTTCTTTATCTAAACAGTTTTTATTCATAAATAAATTTACAAATGTCAAATGAGACAATACGCCACAAAATGTCATAGTGACGCTTTCAAATAGTAATATACTCATAATCTAATTAAACATATGTTATGACTAGATGAAAAAAAAAAACTTGGCACAAAAATGGAAATATATTCACTCCTGCCTTTTTTTAATGTCCCTATCATCTCAATTTGCATGTCACAGATATTTTCGACAAGTTCGACAAAAAGTGTATAAAATAATTACAATATTTCTATTACCTGTTCTAACGCAGCAAGTTGTGCAGGCGGAGGTGGCGGTCGTCGTAATCGCAGTCCCCATATGGTGGCACGCTTTTTCATCTCTCGACCACTCTTGAATCTTTTGCGTGATGACGTCAGAGCAGTTAATATTCTTTCACGACGCTCACAGACTGGAGTTCTCCACATCTATTACAATAATAAGTATTAAGTCCCTAAAATAGTATTCTGTTTAAAAATACATGTTTAAAGATTAGGTAGTAGGCAGTCTGATAATGCTTATTAGCCTAGTCTGCCGTCCTGGGGTGGTACTACCACTTTCAAATGTGACACCCATTAAGGGACCATATCGCGTTTCGTGAGGAGTTTAAAAGTAACCAGGTATAGTGAGAGGAGTGTGAGTGTCACTGTCAATCTAAATGGTGCATACTCGTCTCCTCAAGCCGGCATAGCAAAGGCGACTGTGACATCAGGCGGAGTGTTGTCATATGCTGAGCTATAATAAAAAAAATACATATAAGAATACCTTTTCTGACAGTTGTAATGCGTGCCAATTATCCATGATGTATGGCATGATGACGTCATCCAGATCGAAATAATTAGGCGCATTGTATGCAGTTAGATTGTATAAGGATAGATGTGCTAAGTCCAACCAACAGAGCTCCACACGACGTAAGTATTCCGACCCACCATTGCAGTTAGCACACGAAAATATGTACATTCTATTAAAATAAAAAAATTGTTTATAAGATAATAAATTACAGTCTTCAGTTTCAAGCACAAACTTGAATTAAATTGTACATTAATGTACATTTGTAATGTACCAGCCGGGATTTTCGGGAGATTCAAAATGAACACTAGCTGTCCTGGGGTAGTATCACCACTTTTACAAGTGTAACATCCGTGAAGCGATCTTGTAGCATTTCAGGATAAATTTGAAAGTAGCTAGGTATAATGAGAGGAGTGTGCACTGTCATCCTGGATGGTGCACATTAGTCTCCTCAAGCTGGCCTAGCAAAGGCAGCCTGCAGAAATTTCTCATGATAGCAGTTGTTTCTTTTCATGGACCGCACTCTAGCTTAATTAGCATCAGATAGAGTGCTGCCATATGCATGCTAAATACAATTATAAAAGAGCCTGTTTGGGTTTAAACACTTACTTGTCCCCAGCGTATAATGGATACTTTAAACTTGGCACACATCTCTGATGAAACCACCGGTTGCATCGACAACAAGTCAACATCTGCAATGGAAACAATAATAACTTCGCTAACCGTTAGGTCGAGAACCATTTGTGTCGCGTGTACAGGTTAAGTAAACTAACTTGCGCCAGCCAATCGCTCTTCTGATTACAATAACAATTGATCTCGCCATTTTTGCCATTGTCCGATGCGGTTGATGATGTAGTCGAAGCAGTCTAAAAGAAATAAGCAGAGTTACACAGAGTTGCAGTAAGCATGAGGGAGGTGTTCTTATAGTGGTTATGAACTAATATTGGTCACTACAACAATATGAATTACTAATGTAACATGATTAGTGAGTTCATAAAGGTGTTTCATACATCACAAGGCGGTGTAAGTTCTTGTTGCTGTCTCCGTTGACCTCCCTTAAATCTGAAGAACTCAGATCTTTTTAATGCACGGTTTTCGGCTGCCGCCACTCTATATCTTTGGTCCATACATCTTTTACAATGCCATGATGCACCTATAACCAAACATAAAGATGTCTGAGATATTACTTATTATAATGGTATATATTATAATGATATAATAGTTCTCCAAAATGAAAGAAAATTTACTTATTAAATACTTTTCATGAAAATGTGATAACAAATAATAAATTGTTTAAATTTAGTGTATGTTTTCTCAAAACCTTAGAAATCATGATTTATAGTTTTTTCATGTACATACAATAATTTCAGTAATAATTACTTACCATTAACCCAACTGTCAACAGGTGGTGAATGGCATTTGGCATGATAACCTCTGCCACACATATCACAAGCGATGACAGCATTAGTAACACCTGGACTCGACGCTGCACCTTCCCTTCTCTTACAAACCACACACATAATCCTTCCATCATCTGCTGGCGGGGCACTTAATAGTTTCAATGATGACACGGGAGCCCAAGCGTGGGTCCCATCTCCAAACTTAACTAAACATTTTGCTACACCCGCTCCAACTTCACACGAATCATTGTCATTGCTCGTACTTAATTCTACAATTGTCCCTGTTGAAATAAATTTCAGTTTCAAATAAAAATTATCTTCAATATTGTGAAAATTCAAAGATAAATAGGAAAAATTTTAAAGCAGATTTTTGTTAAATCAAATTGGTGTCCTAATAAAAAATTTGTATTTTAACTAATTGTGAAAAGATGTTGATATATTAAAATACCTAAATAATATCTTCCATCTTTATTTGGCACTAGCACATCATCTCCACAATTAAAGGTGTTGGAAATAATTTTTTCAGTGTTGGTAGTGGAGTCTGGCATGGCATTCTGGGTATCTTCTTCCTTTTTTTCATTCTTTTTATTAGCACATGATGTGTCAGGCTTGTCTAGGTCGCTTAGCAGTGCATGTATTAGTGTTAATTGTGTTGATACCTCTAAAATAAAGAAAATACAACCATTAAAAATATAACTTCTAACTACAATATTAAGCACAAAATAACTAAATACTTAAGTATACATTATAATATAAATTACTATATACAAATTTACATTGTTTATGATGACATAACACCTATTCTATTAATATTGGCGTCAGTTTAAACAAGTTACATCTGCAATAAGTAAATAGAACATGACAATGATAACTATTTCTGATTTAATATCACAAATCTCTTTGAATTATAACATGAAATGAAATTTTTCATGTTTGTTACTTTCTTAATTTGATTACAAATATAATGCATTGTTTTTATCTAATTGAAAGCATATTTGGAATAATGCGCTACATAATGATATAAACTTTAGGAATTTACTGTTAGTAAAAATATAATTAACTGTGAAAATCGTCCTTATAGATTTATCGATGATAGAAACGAGGAATAGAAGCCAACATTTTAATACGAATGAGTTTTGATCGGATGTTAGATAACAAAATTAATATTTTTACTTGTAAAAGGGGACAATGGGAACTGTGAAATTAAGATTGGCACAATGTTAGAAGAGAAAACTGTATATGAACACAACTGCAGTGTAGCGTGTGGTGTCAAAGCTGGAAGGATAGATGCTTTAAAACTCACCCGCATTGATATCCATATTACGATACTATATAATAATAAAAACATTTAGAAGCTATAAAAATATTACACTTTTCATATATCATTGTACATTGTGATATTCTAATACCACACAGAAAAGATATTGGCGCTTCGCGGCCATTAAAAAGCTTGTCACTTGTCACTCATGTCAAACGATCAAGTTTCCCGCGACAATTTCTAGCATATTATAAATCCACTACTACAACAAAACATGAATTAAATACGAACACTTTCATGTTTTACCTCAATTATGCTATTAGAAAATAGGGATCTTTTTTCTCAATTTGTGCCGGGAAGCGAAATCGCGATCCAGCAATGCACATCAACTCATATGAGACTGGTGTAAACACTGCAAACTTTTCCTTGTACAAACATACACCATAGATTTTTGAAATTGGGAAAAATATTTTCTATTACATCAATAGTGGTGTGGATTTGCAGTATATTAAATAACTCTTACAACAAATTAAAATGAAAAAGCTTAACAAATATAATATGTTTTTTGTTCCGAAGCTATTTCTTTGATTTTTATGTAGACGAGGAAGTTTCGCTATATAATTTCGCTATAATATTATCTCCTGGAATTTAGTACTTTATAAAATTGTACTACTTTATAAATTAAAATCTTAAAATTAAAATAATATAAAATCGATAAAATAATCGACTGATCAAACAACACTAATTATGTAGTATGGTTCTTTGCCTACGATGATTGAGCTTGATTATTTACAGTTTACAGTGTCGCTGCTGTCAATCGATCATATATCATAATTGTAAGTTATGATTTAATATAATAGTAGGCATCAGCATCATTGTAGCCAAGACAGTTTCTCAAGTGTATTGTATTCGTGTTTATTATTTATCCAGTTATATAGTGTTTTAACAAGTTCGTAATGGGCAACGCTGGTTTAAAACAACATTACGAAACTGCGTCAAAAACGGGAGTATTACAGGTTTCTAATCAAAAGTTGAAAGAAATACCTGTTGATGTTTTTAATTTGTCTGAGGTATTAAGAAGCTTGGATATATCTAAAAACAGAATAGCAGTTTTACCAGACGAAATTAGTAGCTTCAAACAAATAAAGCAATTAAATGTTGAAGGAAATCGATTGCAATCATTACCATCTAGTATTTCAAGTTTGAAAAAGTTAGAAATTTTAAATGCGTCGCTAAATATGCTACGAGGGTTACCTTCATCATTTGTGGAATTGAGTCATTTGAAACAGATTTATTTGAGCAGTAATAGGTTACGAGAATTTCCAATTCAATTGTTAGGAATCAAAACTTTGGAAGTGGTGGAGCTCTCGAATAATAAAATTGCAGCTATACCATCGGGAATGAGTGAGTTATATGCTACAGAGTTGATATTATGTCAAAATGAGATATCTGCAATTGGTGATGATTTACATAAAGCACCTAGACTGAAGATTTTAAGATTGGACGAGAATTGTTTAAATATTGATGCTATTACTCCAACTTTGCTACGGAATTCCAAATTGCATTCCCTCTCTGTAGAAGGAAATCTATTTGAAATGAAGAAATTTGCATTATTAGAAGGATATAATGAGTATATAGAACGATATACAGCGATGAAAAAGAAAATGTTTTAGCTTAAAGTCAATTTAGTTATATTGTTTTCCTGAGTATTATTATTCACATACTCTTTATACTCAGTATCTTGTACTCAGTTTTGGTTTTAAAATACAAATAGCCAAAGATAAAAAAATGAATAAATCAAAATTGACTTATGATACAAGCAGTAAAGCATATCTATGGGTTAATATTGATTTATAAATATTATTAAATGTTTATTCAAATTATGAATAATGACATAAATCCTTATTTTGTGATTTGGTATGTATGATCAGAAGAGTAATTTTTGGGTGGGTACCAGGAGCCTAAGTCAATACCACAATGAACCTTGTTACTTGATCAATTGAAAACAGAATGCATGGGATTTGAGCAAGTGACAACCTTCTTAGGCTTTCGACTTTGGCCCCAGGTCCAGTACAGTACATCACATTTATGTGTATTGTTTTAATGTAATATTATTAAGTATTAAAAATATGCATAATAGAGCTGTTTTTATATAAAAGTTATGTAGGTGTTAGTTTTAGTGTAATAATGTCTTTATAAATTATTTTTGTTAATGTTATTGTGGAATGATGTTTAAAATGTAATCTTGAATGTTATAATAATAATTTTAGAAAGTTAAGTATTTTTAAAACATTGTCTAGGCTGTTTTTATTGCCATAACAATAAATATATTTTGAACAATTAATTTTTAGTCACAAAATGAGCTAGAATATTGTCACAAGTATTTTTACATAATTTACACTACTGTTTCGGATGTTTATAAGCTGGAACTTTACATTATGGTATTTTTACAATTTTTCACAAATATGTTGTCTCGCTCACACGAAACTTTCATAATCGATTTTAATGTTCTTATAATGTTTAATAAATGTGTACTTTTATAATTTTGTTTCATTCACCTTGCCCATTTATACCCCTAATGCGGATAAAACTGGTTTTCTATAATTTTGTTATTTAAAGAAGGCTTAACGCAACTGTAGCGTGCCGCTATCATTTTCAATCCTATAATTTATTAATGGCCTAGCAAATTAATGACTTGGATCTATGGGGCAACACAATTTTTAGTAGACGATTTCATCAATCATATCAGTACATATTTGTAAGGCACATCACTAAAGTTGCCTCTATTTTTTTTAGAATTTAGAAATATTTAATAGTGTTTTCATTTTTAAGGATTACCCTATTTTAGGGCAAAACGACTTACTATGTACTCAGGGCTTATTATAATAGAATTATTTTAAAAGGGATATTATTGTGTTATTTGAATATTAACGTGTAATAATGGTGGATGTATTTATAAATTATAAATCTATTTATTCAGTAACAAAGTGATTTAAAATACTGAGAAACACGTTATTATTTCGTCTTCTCACCAATACTCTCTCGAAAGTATATAAAAAGTGTGTTGTCCTCCGCTTTACTAAAACCAACATCATGATATATTAATGAAATGTGATATAGGTATTAATGTTAAATTGGTTATACACATATATTGTATATACCGGCTTTGATGCCGCTAACAAGAAAATCATCATTGTATGTATTTTATACTATTAAATGCGTGAAATTTTGTGTGTATTATATTATAGTTTTGCGCCCTAAATCTGGGATTTTCTAAGATTGTTTAAGGTATTTTGGGGATAATTTCTGAAGAATCTAGGGTAAACCCAAATCTAAAGTGGTAACACTGATTGAATGAAACATTCATTCAGTCACATTCAGTAGAAAATTTGTTGGCCGCCGCGTGGGTCGTGTTATTGTTTTCCTGTGATATGGAAAAACTACGTAAATAAATTAATGTATAAAATAATAAATAATTGCATTTGAGTGTTTTACTTTTATTAGAGTGTGTAAGTCTTGTGAAAATTAAAAAAGAAGGTAAGACTTTATTAACAGAAGTATGTGTATTATATACAATAATAAGCTGTATTTAATAATTAAAAATAATTGAAATTTTAATAAAATTAATAAGATAATTAATAAGTAGTAAGAAAGTTAAGAACAGGATAACGGAGATCAATATTAGAATTTTATTCTGGGTTTGACTACACACGGGGAATGTTTACAATCTCTTTTTACCCTGTCCGTTGTTACCATAATATCGGTTTTTATTCTGTTCTTATTTTAATTCTATGATTAAAAACACAATCCAAATTTAACATAAAATTATGACCAAAAAATTTAGGTATGCTAGATCAAGTAGATCTCGAGAAATCTAGTTTTTTGCAATTATTTCGAGAGTAGGTAAATCTGTTTATACAATTCTGATACTAAAGTAAAAGTTTGCGTAATAGTACGTACATGCATTACTTCGGTACTTAAAGATGTAAAATTAATTAATCTATGGGTTATGGAAATTCTCTTGAATATCTTGAGTGTCAGAATGACCTTGTATACAGGGAGTTATCTCTTATAATAGTAAAATTTCTAATGTTGTCAATTGTAAAAACGAAAAAAAAAACTGAAGTGCCAAGGTAGTAAAAATAAAAAAAAATAAAAAATACATCAGAATGTTAAATCTATAATTTTGTATCTACAGCAATACTGATAGTTGTACCAATATTTATACGTCAAGCCGGGCATGGGCATTCATCTGCTCATCATTATCTTGACAAACTTGAGTACTTTACTCTAATTTTAAGGCACAACTAGTTCTACCGTTTGTAGTTTGAAATATCAATTAAACGCCGTGTTTTTGTTGCAACTTTTTATTTATATTTGAGAGCGGCCGTGATCTAGCGGTAAGACGCGTGAACTCACGATCGATGAGACCCGTGTTTGAACCTTACCGAATTCTGACCGGTATCAATGTAACTTTGTTATATGTACTACTAGGCAGACTGGTGATGGCTATTAGCCCAGTCTGCCGTCCTGGGGTAGTAGCGCCACTTTCGAAAGTGACGCCCGAACTACAATAAAAGAATATATATTATGTAAACAAGAAACCCGAAATTTAAACGAGAATAAGTAGGTTTCAACGTAATTCTGGTTGGTATTTATTTATTTACGTAGCCCAAGAGACACAAACAGCAGTGTTACGTCATCGGCCATTATAGTACCTACGAGATCCCACCGCGTGATATCTACGTTCATGTTATTTAATTAAAATGAAATTTATACATATAGGGGCATCGAGTAGGTACTTAACCAAATGCAGTAAAGTATACTCTTTGCATAGATAGATATTTGTTAATAGATACCAAATATTAATTTATATATTTTTTAAAATAATTTTGTTCACTTGTAAATTATAGGTAGGGTACCTTTTTTTTACGTGGGGGAAATCTTTTATAAATGCCTCGCCGTCTCGGGGAAGACGACGAGGTTATGTCGGACTCCCCGGTACTCCTCAATTAGTGGGGTCACGGGCACGCTTTCACATTCATCCGCGACCCCACCGACGCTTGGCCGTTAGGCCCTGCCTCATCGGAAAGAAACACCATTCCAGCCAAGTAAATGAGCGGCAGATAACGCCCACGCGATGAAGGGTGGTCGTTCATTCAGGTCTTCTCTGAAAGCAGAGTGTGACCCGAGGAAAGACCAAGGAAAGGAAAGTTTTTGGTTCGCGCCGGGGTACCTCAGGGAGGTATCCCAGGACCCTCTATCCACCATCTCAGGACGCGCCCGATGGGAGACAAGCAACTCCAACAGCCTTCCATACGACATTGTCACTCACGGTCAAAGGACCGCGAGCCACGGGATAGGCAGAGTACCTAGGTTAGTTTAATTTTAAAAGAAATAGGTATAAAATATGGTCGCAAACTCGCATCGTCTTTAAACTATGTACTTTAAATGACCGAAAAATCGTTTTTCGTTCGTTCGGATGCATGAATACGTCATCTAAAGTAAATAGTTATCAGTCCGTAAGGTTTGTGTACGTTCATTTTACATTTTCTCTATCTATCTATCAGACAAGGACTCTATGGGTATTTTTTTTAACATTGTAAATGATAACCGCAATCATTTGTAGTTTCCACCTATCCACTGTTATTTCAATGTCATTGTTAATTATATTTTTACGACGGAAAAAAAGCTTTTTTGTTGCTTGGAAAATTAAAAAATAATAATATTGCAATTGGTACTATACGTTTTAGGACAAGGTAAGAAACTCAGATTCGAAATAAATAGTTATATTTAATTATTTGTTTTTAAATTTCCTGGTTTCAACCGGGCATTGGGGTTCGGAGTGACAAAGTGTCACGCTAACCACTGCGCCACAGAGACTTACTGAAGCAATGGACATTTTCAAAATATATGCCGTATATAATTCCTTCAGTATTGTGTCAATTCGCTATAACAAGAGTTCTTGGAATACTGTAAAGTTTGGATTATTTTAGATCGAGAAGTTTAAGATATCCGTCTGTTAAATGACTGGGTCAGTGGAAACGAAAACGTAAATATACGAGTCATAATACTCTAATTTTGGCGCTTCGATGTTACTCAATATACAACGTTACATACCACGCCCTGTTCATTATGATATAAGAATTAAAAAATCAGTATAATCATATTAGTGAATATATTTTGTTTTACAGTAGTCCGCCATGTGACCATATTTCTCCTGATCTGAAGCTAAATAAAAATAGCGGCATAGCGGAGGCGACTGCTGTCTGCGGATCCTCTTCTCTAATAGCAGTCATCTCCGTTCATGGATCGCACTCTAGCTTAACAACAGGCGGAGTGCGGTCATATGACGTGCTAAAATAAAAAAAGTGTCACCAACGCCATGATGGCTTGAGGAGACGAATTTTATCGCAACGTCTAGACCTACTTAACCTACTAGCCAAGTATAGTTGATACCAAAACACACTCATGTCACTTGAGAATGACGGTCAAGCCCCAGGACCTCAGAACGGCATGCTAGGCAAACCATCATTAGTCTGCCACCACTCTTTAAATTCAATTAGTCTGTTTACGATAATGCTCTAAGTTTTCTTTATTTTGTTCGATGTACGCTTTTATATCAATTTACAGTAATATTCGTTCGTTGGTCAAAAGTAAGTTGTAATAATTGACGATGTGGGCATCTTGAGCTCTAGAATTTGGGTCACAGCTGCTTACCAACTACTTACGAGTAGGTACCGTAAAAGATATGTCCCGCTTTTTGATCTTTTCGTTTCACTTTTATCAATTCCTGGTTTTTTGTACTTTCTCTTGTGAGTGTATCGATAACCTTAATTATAAACCCTTTTTTATTTCTTATTGTACTTACATATGTTAAGATTGGATAATAGTGTCAACCAATAAGGCTGTACACTACACCCAACCTAACTAAATAAAAAATATTAGAATGACACTAGTGGTTGTCTTTCGAGAACAAATCTGCCAGATGATGAAAAATACGCAAAAGGAAGAACTACTATTGTTATAACGTTTTAAGTGTCCGCTAATCTATATATTATATTGTATTAATAATATAGGAAGAAACCTCTCGATCCAACAGTGCACTGTCTGCTAAATTTCCGTTAGTCATATTATTCGCCCTCCAGTACTACCATCAGCGCTTACTACTGGTAAGTCTCATTATTCCTAATAGGTTACGGGCCCAGCAGGAAGGGGAGAAAGTATTGTAATGGATTTTAGCACAAAGATAGAGATAGGTAAACTAGAAGGAAAGGCTAATTGGTCAACGTGGAAATATAAGATTTCCATAATGTTGGAAGGCACTGAAGGTGCCCTAGAAGCTGTCGAAGGCAAACTAGTTAAGCCAACTCCTGGCCCTCAGCAAGGGGACGCTACGTCAGATCTATATATTGCGGCACTGGCCAAATATAGGAAGTTCGAAAGTGGCGCTCTTCTCATGTTAACAACCAACATGACTGAGGAAACCCTTAAAAAGGTTATGAGGTACAGAACGGCACACGAAGTTTGGCAAGAGCTACATAGACTTTATGATGGACAAACCGAGGACAGGGCTTACAGTTTGTGTCTAGAATTCTTTGGTCTTAAACATAAAAGGGAGGATGATATACCCACCCACATGTCTAAACTGAAGAACTTATGGAGCAACCTAAAGGGCGAAATTTTTAAAATAGACAAAACTGCCAAGCTGCCCGAGTTGTTCCTCATATGTAAGGTCTTAGACACACTTGATGACAAATATTTTAATTTTAAGTCAAGCTGGCTAATGCTCAAACAAAGCGAAAGAACAATAGAAAGTTTAACAAATCATCTGTGCACATTTGAGAGAGATTTGGGCAATCAAGAAAGCTCTCGGCAGGAGGAAGCTTTAGTGACTGCGCCTGCTGAACATAAACGTAGAGCTAAGAAGGATGAACTGCTGATATGCAACTACTGCTCTGAGAGGGGGCACAGAGTTCGCAAGTGCAAGAAATGGATTAGAGATGGGAGGCCACCTAAACCAGCACCAGGCACAACAGCATCCAGTTCGAAAAGCAACACGAAACAGGTTCAGCAGATTTCCCTGATGGTTAATGCTTGTTCCACAAATAATGTTCAAGATACTGAGCACTGGTATGTGGACAATGGAGCTACGACGCACATCGCAGTGAAGAGAAATGTATTCAATGATTTTCAAGACTTCGATTCGGACCACACCGTAACAACGGCAGACGGAACCACAATACCAGCATTGGGCCAGGGTACCGTAGTGGTGGAGTCAGACGTCAATGGAAACAAGGAGCATTTGACATTGAATAATGTGTGGTTGGTACCATCACTTACTAAAAATCTCTTCTCTCCTTTAGCAGCACAAGACAGAATGCAGAATAGTGTCTTTCTATCAACAACCCGAGAATGCAAACTGGATATAGAGGGTAAAACGACAGTTGTCGGTAATAGAAAACCGCACGGAGGACTCTATAGACTGACTCTGAAGACAGTCATTCCAGCAGTGCATAGAGGCATAGAAATTAATGCGATAACTGGATCAAACATGCTGCAACTCTACCATGAGCGTTTTGCACATCAAGACAAAAGGCATGTCATACGCGTGGTAAAACGTGAACTTGGCATAAGCCTAAGTCCGGACGGCGTACAGTGTGAAGGCTGCATATACGGAAAGTCACACAGAAAGCCCTTTGGAACAAGGGAAAGAGCGACAACCTGTGGAGAGCTAGTACACACTGATGTCTGTGGCCCATTTGCTAACAGTATTTCAAAGTTTTGTTATTATGTTTTATTTAAAGATGATTTTTCGAAGTACCGTATGGTCTATTTTATTAGGCAGAAGTCTGAAGTAAAAGATAAACTCCTCCTGATGCTTCAAGAAGCAAGGAACGCAGGTCACACTGTCAAGACACTGCTGAGCGACAACGGTGGCGAATTCGATAATGAATCCATCCGGAAAATAACAGAAAAATACGGTATACAGCATCGGCTGACAATGCCCTACACGCCGGAGCAGAATGGCTGCTGTGAAAGAGAGAACCGTACACTGGTAGAAGCTGCTAGGGCGATGATGCACACAAGAGGAGAGTTACCACAAGGACTTTGGGCAGAGTTAATTAATACTGCCGCCTATGTACTGAACAGAACAGGTCCCACTAGAATAGATGGCAAGGTTCCATTTGAGCTATGGCATGGGAAGAAACCCAAAATAACTCACCTCAAGATCATCGGCAGTGAATGTTTTGCGCATGTTCCAAAGCAAAATCGTAAGAAGATGAGTCGAAAGGCAGTCAAAGGCATTCTGATAGGCTACGAGAATGATGATGGCTATCGTGTTTGGGATGGAAGAAAGACGTTAAGGTCTAGAGACATAACTTTTGAGAGTAATGTTGAATTCAAAATTTCCACAAACACTCCTATTTCTTTAGAGGGAGTCGCAGAAGGCAACGATAGAAGACCATCAACAATCGAGTCTGTAAATTATGAAAATCCCGAACAAGTTCTAGAGGGAGATAGAACAGGAGAAGACCAAGTTCGAGATGATTTATTCGAGGAGGTTGAAGCAAGAGACGAGAGAGTTATCACCGAGGATTATCACAATGATGATAATGGTGACGAAACCTTTGTCGATGCTGATGGAGAGTCTATAGAAGTAGTTGAGCCCCTGAGAGAAGTGGAACCTCGGTACAACCTAAGAGACAGATCCATGATTAGTCAACCTACTAAGTTTAAGGATTATGTGTGCTTCATAGGCACCGAAAATTTTCCTGAAACTTTTGATGAGGCAATGAAGAGACAGGACAGTGCTGAGTGGCAAAAAGCCATGGCCAGCGAACTGAAGTCCTTAAAAGACAATGACGTTTGGACCCTGTGTGAGTTGCCGCCCAACAGAAAGGCGCTTCCGTGTAAATGGGTTTTCAGAATAAAACGGAACCCAGACGGAACCATCGACAAATATAAGGCTAGACTAGTGGTAAAAGGTTTTAAACAACGTAAAGGAGTTGACTATGACCAAACTTTCAGCCCAGTTGCCCGTATGGCCACTATTAGATCCTTATTAAGTGTCAGCGCCCATGAAAAGCTGTATCTGACTCAATTCGACGTGTCAACCGCATTTCTCAATGGCAAACTAAAAGAAGACATATACATGAAACAGCCAGAAGGATCTAGTGATGGTACATCAAAGGTCTGTCATCTGAAGAGAAGCTTGTACGGCCTGAAGCAAGCACCTCGTTGCTGGAACTCATGTTTTGAAGATATTTTGCTACAGAAAGGTTTTATACAAAATACAGCTGATTGTTGTCTTTTTACAAAGACTGTAGGGAACAAGAAAATTCTCATTACACTGTACGTGGATGATGGACTAGTAGCCACGACAGATGAAGATCTAGCAAACCAATTCCTGGAGGAATTAGGCGACACGCTAAAGATCACATCGAAGAAAGCGACCTACTACCTTGGACTGGAAATTAAGCGTTCAGACAACGGAGCCATATTCACCAGTCAAGAGTCTTACACCAAAAGGATTCTTGAACGTTTTAGAATGTCAGAGTGTAATCCAGTGTCGACTCCTATCGAAAAGAATCCGACTGTTGAAACAGGGAAAGATGGGTACGAAAGTTCTGAACAGAAGCAATTCCCATATCGTGAGGCTGTAGGAGCGCTCGCGTATCTTATGACTGGAACGCGTCCCGACATAGCTTATGCCGTCGGGGTAGTCTCAAGGAAGTTGGAGAATCCAACGCAAGCTGATTGGCTCAAAGTTAAAAGGATATTTCGTTATCTAAAAGGCACAATATTATACGGCATTAAATACAATGCAAACTGCGAAAAAGCCATAATTGATGGCTATAGTGATGCAGATCATGCTGGCGATGAACTCACTGGAAGATCCACTACAGGAGTCATCTGTATGTTTGCTGGAGGTGCTGTTTCATGGCTGAGCCAACGTCAAGCATCAGTTGCGATATCTACAACCGAAGCAGAAATTGTAGCAGCGAGTGAAGGCGCACGTGAACTATTGTGGCTACAAAGGGTGTTTAATCAACTTACTAATATGTATTACACACCCACACTCAAAGTTGACAACGAAGCAGCCATACGCCTTGCTTACAATCCCGAGTTTCACAAGCGAACTAAACACATTAGAGTGAGACACTTCTTTGTGCGTGAGACTGTACAAGAAGGTTTAATCAATGTGCTGAAAACTAGTTCTGCAGACCAATTAGCTGACCTGTTGACCAAGGCAGTTCCTAGACCTCGGCTCATGGAGATTAGAGCTAATCTGGGGCTCCAAGATATCACCAACTAGCGAGGGAAAGTGTTAAGATTGGATAATAGTGTCAACCAATAAGGCTGTACACTACACCCAACCTAACTAAATAAAAAATATTAGAATGACACTAGTGGTTGTCTTTCGAGAACAAATCTGCCAGATGATGAAAAATACGCAAAAGGAAGAACTACTATTGTTATAACGTTTTAAGTGTCCGCTAATCTATATATTATATTGTATTAATAATATAGGAAGAAACCTCTCGATCCAACAGTGCACTGTCTGCTAAATTTCCGTTAGTCATATTATTCGCCCTCCAGTACTACCATCAGCGCTTACTACTGGTAAGTCTCATTATTCCTAATAACATAAACAATTATTTATTATGAGTTAAAATTTAAAATTTATTTTGGTGGAAGTATTTTAAAGGCAATGCTACCAGTTCTTGGAATCTCGCAAGGGCCATACCAAAAAAAAAGATCGATGTAAAGCTTGTTCCAAGACATACTTAACATTTTTTACATCGTAAAAAGAGGTACGGCATCATACAAATGGCACTTTTTAGCGGTTTATTAGTTATGACTACTCTGTGTCTGCAAAATTAGGTGTTCAAATAATATTAATTGAAAATAGGTACATAACATAATATGAGAAAAGTAGAAGAAATGACAACCAAGTTGGTAACCTTGCAAACTAAGTTCATTCAAGATCAAGACCAGTAACGAGTAACAAAAATATCGATCACTTTTTTTACCAGAATTAAAAAAACATTTCGAAAATATCTTTTTTTATTTGGATTAAATCAAGATTCTTTTTATAAATAAAAAAATAAAAATTGTTTAACTCAAACCAATGATCCAAGATAATAATATTTTGTTAGTACAAAAAAAACTTATATCCTTCCTAATGTTAGTAAAATGAACAAATAATTAATAAAGAAAGAATAATATAAGTATGTTTTGTCTTTTTCTGTTATCATTAGTACTGTACAAGTAATCATTATTAAAACGATTCGTCAATGACGGATGTATGTGTGAACTGGCCGTAATTCGGTCGTCAACCTAGCTCACTGTTACCGTGTTTTATTCACTAACAGTTTACTATAAAAATTTAATTATAACAACAATGTAGTAATCAACGTATCCTTCACATTTAAATTTCTTTTTTCTCTTTGCCGCAGGTGCTGTAATTTATTATTTCAAAATGTCTGGCTTCAACGTGGTTCTGGGTTGTGTGATGGCTTTGTTATTAATTCTCTACGGTATAAGTTCTGCTGCGAGATACTATATTAAGGTAATCATTTGTTAAGTCATTGTAAGCATTACCGACCCATTGTTCACTTGCAATCCAATCCTTATTATTCATAGTATGTCAAATTTTGCAACCTTGACATAATATCTTAGTACATATGAGTAATTATGTCGCAGGAATTTAGAATAAGTAGTGTTTTAGGAAATACACGATGAGCCAATATGTTGATAATTTAATGATAATAATACGATTGAATGAAAAAGGCTCCTGGCGTCCAGCTTAGGTTTCTCTGTGTCCTGAAGGCCGGTACGTGCCCATCGTTTCATTCACTTTCATACCCATTATTGATATTAAAAATGAAAACATAATAGGAAAACAATAGCCTAAAGTAAATATTTATACCCTTATTTCTATATTATGGTATGGTGGTTTGAGGATTTAGTAATGTACCTAAAAGACACTGTTTATCGATCGCAAAGAAAAAGTAGACTTCATTTTTCTATAAAATACAGTCATAAATTCCTCTTCTAGCACAAAATATGTCGTTAGTGGTTTAGCTACATACATAAAGGAGAATGCCCATTATTGGGTCCACTTGTGATGTCTAATAGTTTGTTAACCAAACAACATTCTAAAATAATATTTTATTTTTTCATTATTTTATTTCAATTATATCAACACACCATTTACCAATCAATAGACAATTACTTTTATGTATAAAAAAATAAATAAATTATTAAAGCATTTAATATAAAAATAATCATAAAAAGTAATTACTCGATAACCCGGGTAAAAAAATAAAACTGATTGGTGATAAGGAATATCGATTTATTTTTCTACAAAATTAACTAAAAATCATCAAGAAAGTCGAGAAAAAATCGTGGGCCCATTTCTTTTAGGCGAATGAGGATTCTCCTTTGTAATAAAAGATTTGCTAATTGGCCAGTCTTTTAGCTAAAATATTACTCATCCTAAACCGCTGCCGTATGTCCCGTATTATAGCTGGACAAAATCAATAAAATTAAACTTAGCAAAAAATAATAATAAACGCTTACATTCTAATCACATTGAACTTGAATTTGAAATTTATAAATGTAAAATAGGCGACCGGATAACCTTCATACAATTCCTGACCTTACAGTTCGGTTTGTGACAACTTACGCAATTATTTAGTTTAAATTTATGTAAATAACCAATTAGGTAACTATTTTACCTATGGTTTTTTAATGAAAGAAATTGATTAAGTTTTTCAGTCCCGTTCAAGTTTAACTTGGCGAAGATCTTTCCTAAATATTATATTCTTTAGAATATGCATATCATCCCAGATTATTACGTCATGATAAAGATGGTTGTCACTCAAAATTCGCCATTTACCGCCGTAAAGAGTGGGAGGTGGAAGGCAGATTAATGAAGGCTGTTATCCCAGTCTGCTGTTATAGAGCGAGTGGTACTACCACTTTTTAGTGAAGTAGCTGGAAATAACGAAAACAGTGTGCATTGAAATACTCGTCTATTCAAGCCGGCATTGCGGAGGCGACTGTTGTCTGCAGACATTTCTCTGTGGTGGCAGCGGTGTCCGTTGTGGTAGAGTGTAGTCACGTGCCAAGAGAGTTAGTAGTTTTATAATGGCTTGCTATCAATCAATGTATTATCAGACGACCGCTTAATCGCTTTTTATTCTCTGTTGTAGCTTTAGTTCCGTGTAGCACGCTATAATAGCATGAAATTGCATGCAATCGTGATACTAAACAACTAAAAACATAACCTGTAAACACTGATAAACACAATCGCATTTGCTCATGCATCTTCCTTCATATCGCCTGATTTATGAACTTTCGGGTCAATATATATTTTATCAGTCATTAGGTTAATTTTAGAAAATTTATCAATTTATATTAATTTATACCTAGTCTTCGGAAAAGTATTTTTTAACGAGAATATCTTAATTGGTTACTATTAGGCTAGGTTGGCATAGTGACACCCTAATGGCCATCGTACACTGCGATTACCATCAGACCAGTCGAGGTCATACATCGTGCCATTACATAAAACAACATAAATGATAATGTTAGCGATTTCTGAATCTGAAAAAAAAACCGCATACGTAAACGCGTAAAAATTTCTCTATTCTATCTTTGCTGGGTTTTTGTGGAACTTTTTAGTTTCATAGAAAGAATAAATGTTTTGTATTCTGCTTTTATTTAATGTAAAATTTTGTATCCTTGGAACGGGGACAAAACCACAACCGTTTGCTTATGTATTGATGTTTTTTTTTTACAGTTTACGTTATTTATGGTGCTTTCATTAATTTTTGCTACTGCTCCTTTGCCGCTGATGTGTTTTCGACCAAGAGATCCAAGAAATGCATTGTAAGTAGCTTTTAATAATGATTAAATTATTATTGCTGCATATACGTACCTAGTTTAAATATTATATGCTCTTAAAAATTTTGCGCATCGTTTTTGAATTATAACGCGGAATGAATTTGCTTTAATGCGGTAATTTAAAATAATTATTTCGAACTCGATGTTAATTTTAAATATTCTTGGCAGTCGTGGTCTATTTATTGGTCAGTACATTTTGTACTCACGTCCTTGATTTTATTACGATCGAGTGCATATTTTATTGATTTAAATCATCAATTGAAAAGGAAATAAAGTCTACATGTAATCATGCATTGTATATGCATGTATATTTACGTTGATGCGTCGTAGATCTTAATGACCTTGTTTATCTGTATAAAGTAGTGCCTGTTAAGTCTATTAAGTTAGAACTGGAATTTAAATTTCATTGATTTCTTTGTTTTATTACCCGTATTTTGTTTACAATGTACCTAATACTTTATCGATATATTTGGATTTTTTATTATAGCTCGGCATATGACAACACCCCAACGCTTGATGTAAAGCTAGAGTGCGGTCCATGAACGTAAACAACTGCTACTACAGAGAAATCGCGCAGCAGCAGTCGCCTCCGCTATGCCGACTTGAGGAGGCGAGTATGCACTATCTAAATTGACAGTGCACACTCCTCTCGTTATACCTGGCTACTTCCAAATTGATCCTGAAACGCGAAGGCTCTTACAAGATTTTTATATTTCCTAAATATTTATAATACCTAAAATTTGTTCAAACATCAAGTTTTGTAAAAGAAATATTTAAAATTATATGAACTATTATAAAAATCAGCATGAAAGTATGAAACATTGTAAAAGAAATGTATTCTTTAGGATACCGGCTGCTTTACTACGAATGACGGCTCGTGCTTTGGGTCTAAGATGGAAAGTGCGTGGTTTAGAAAATATTGATGACTCGCGAGGAGCTGTCGTACTCATTAACCATCAGTCTGGTCTTGATCTTTATGGTGAGTGAACTTATTACTGCCTAGTTTTGTAAAGACGAAATCCTAAACACATTTGAATGTAAAAAATAAAAGCTTTTCACTCCAGTACATGTTAGTCGAATGGACTTACGTGAGAATTTATATTCATTTGATATTAGTCCAGAAATCTAGTAATACTAATCGGTTTGTTAGCAAATTGGTTAGTGACTTTCTTATCGACCAATGAAAATGTACCTTTAAGTTGCTAGGTGCGGTTACTAGATATGCTTTTCGATATATCTAAATGAAAGCTTCGTGATCATAATTTTGGAAATAACCTTGAACTGACGAGTGGAAACAACGAACCGTAAATAAGGAAATGGTCGTTTCTATTATAAAGTTTCAATATTTATTTTTACAAGTGACGTCATACGTGAGTGACTAATCGTAATTTGCAACGTTTAAAAAGCATATTTGTACAAACCAAAGTACAAATGTTTGTTGAACGTTTGCGCTTTATTTTGTTCCTTGACATGATTTTGTGAAATATACAAAGATGTGAGATAATATTGTTAGATCTATTTTTGATAACGTTTCTAAATAATAACTAATAGAATCTTTATGACAAAAAAGTTTTTTGTTTGTATTATGTATACTTACTGTAAATATTGAAAAAAATAATAATAATGCGTCGGATGATCGATACTTTTTTTGCAATATCTATGTAACAGTAATGCATTAAATAAATTATTTTTCGTTTAAAATTTTCCGCGCGCTCCTTGAAATCTCGCGCATCTAGACAAATACTTAGTTTGCCTAAAGGATAATTCCACTTGGATTGGATTGTAAATACATTTAACTCATACAAGCTGATATTTTTACATGCCCAATTAATAAGACGTAGTTATTTTTAGACTGGATTCGAAATTATACACTTCGATATCGCACGTTGTCCACGACTTTATCTAGGTATTATTTATGTAAGGAAAACTGTTTCTTTACTAAGATTTTATCTTTAATCTTTATTAACATTTAAAATATAGGGCACATTTTTTTTTCATCAGAGTAAAAAACTGCTGCCTACTGTGAGGGGTTTATTTTCTAATTAACACAAATATATATGTATATGAACCCGTTAATACTGTATTTACATCATTATGAATATAGAAGTACAACCGTATTGCTTTTGTTATCATATTACGTCTATAGGACACTGCGCCGGCCGCCATTAACAACTCTTGACCCTTTATATGACAGGTATAGTGATGTACGGGCGCAGTAGGGTTGTGCCTGCTACGATAATCGATTGTTCATGAATTTATGTTCTAACACTACAGACAACTCTCTCTGGACAGCAGTTGTCTTCGCTTTTGAAACATAATGAACTAAACTAAAGTTTATTTTCTTTTTCACAGTATTGGCTATATTATGGGCGTTGATGGCGCGATGTACAGTAATATCTAAGAAGTCGCTACTATATCTTGCACCATTTGGCACGGCGGCATGGATGTGGGGCACCGTCTTTATCGATAGAGGAGCTCGCACTGCTCTTGAGGCTCTTAACAAACAGGCGGATGCTGTGAGAGATGATAAGGTGAGAATAGTATATTTGTGTTAACTGTTGCTAGTTTGTTTTTGCTTCTAGCATCTAAAACGTAAATAGTTTATAAATAGCAATTACTATGTTTACTTTTAATGTATAATGGACTGTAAATATTAGCTAAGTATCAAAATGGTATACGTTACCTATAGTGGTAGGTATAGATTGAGACCGTCACCTTCTTCGACCTTTTTATACCTATTCAGGATCTATTTTTGCGATAATTATTGATTAATTTTCTGCATATATTAAAATGACGAATTTGTTGTTATTAAATAAATGATAAAATTTGAATAGAAAAAAATCAATGCGTACACATCAATCTGGGCTGGGGATCGAACTTACGTTCTTTGCTTTGATGTTTTACCACTAAACTAGACTAGGCGCTTCAGGTGACCGCGTCGAAATTTCTCTATTCTATCTTTTTTAAAAGCAGCTATTGCATCTGTTAGGTTAACATCACTGGCAATATTACTTACTGTTTTTTCTCAGTATAAAAATAAATTAGTATGCTTTATAAAAAAAATCTGTGACTGAACAAAAGACAAAGTTTTCAAAAGATAACCTTTGTATTCTTAGGAATCATTAACCTGTTTGCTTGTTGCTTGTATTTGCACAATAACATAACATTTTGTGTTTAGCCTAGTTAATAATTTACGAGTATAATCTATAATCTATATATAGTTATTTACGTATAACTTGATTAATGTGATGGCATTTGATTACACGAAGGTAACATTATTTTTACTCTTTACGTAGTAGAAGGGATCGCTATTCTTGTTTACATGCAATCATTTAGTCGAAAGGGAATAACTAACTAAAACTATTTTTATATTTAATTTAAATGTCTTAGACGAAATATGCCAAAAAGGGTATTATTCAATTATATTGCAAGCTGAAGGATTGGGGATCAAACCGACGTGCGCACGGATGCTCTGACCACTGTACCCCTAGCATGAATAATTCTCGTAATCGTATAGTAATCGTATTTGTTAACTATACGATAACGATTACCATATTATGTCCGTAGCATGAACAAACGCGAATATAGTATCGTGAGCTCGACAGTAATATGTTCCAGGAACCTAATACTCTCGTAAAGTTCGTTCCGAAACTTACTTAGTGTTATTGCGGTTTATGAATAAATGTAATAACTAATTCATATAATACTAAATTTACTATGAAAAATTAAATAGAATTTTAATTTTTTAACTCTCTATTATAATTGTAACAAGATCTTTCTCTCATATTCATTGTTAACGCTAAAATATAGTGGTTTGTTTTTTGTTCATGAACCATATGTTAACACTTAGAACGTACGTCCGTAATCAACAAATGTAAACAATACTATTAATTTTATCAACCTAAATACTTATATTTCTATAAACATTGACATTGTTTAGTAAAATCTGAGTAGAATTTATTGCTTGCAACTTGAGTTTTTTCGAAATGGATATATTAAATGAAGTGGTGTATCCAAAATGTTTGGAAATTACGCATTTGTTGATAAACCTTCTCACAATGAGGACTAGTCGAACCTATATAGTGTGCAATGATTGTGGATTTTATTGAATGGTAAGTTCTTTTCGTTGCTATTCACTTTAATTTATACTTTGTGTTCATTTGAATAACAAAATATAACCTCCTTGTCATTTACATAGAAATGGAGGTTTATTGAAACCTACTGGCAGTCCAAGGGCGGTGGATCACAAGCGAATGACTAGAACTCTCCAGCAAGTTAAATATTGATGGCACAGGACAGTCGCAATCGGTGGAGAAGTGGCCAAAGGTTAGTTGACATAATAGTAATATACAAAAGCATCACCGGTCCTACTCGTATAGGTTGAGTAAGTAGTTATGTAGACCCTCAACAATCTTAGCATAATATATGAGAAAATGTGTGGATTGGCGATTTTACTTCCTTATTTACTTTATTTTACTTACAGTCTAGTATATATATACAAACATGCACAATATAAACACTCACTTCTTTTTTAAAGGTTTGGGCAGACTTCAAGATCAATACAAAAAGAAAGGCTGCTAAACTGAATAGATTAGTGTGAGATAAATCGTTGTGGGCATCTCATAGTGGACACTCCTCACTGCCATCATTAAAGCTTCAAAATGGAAAGAGTGGGAACACAGGTTTTTGAAGTCTGGAGGGGATTAAGATAAAATGTATTACTAACAGAATAAAGAGAGAATATGGGCAGAACTGCAAGGAGAAACTGGAAGAGAAATAAGGGTTGCACTTCACACACAAGCGGCCATGGCTGCTCAATTGCGGAAAAGGAGCCTACGAGGAATCTACAAAAGGGTTGAATGATGTAGGATGTATGAAAGAAATGAAAACTAATCATTGTAAACTATGTAAATTTTAATAAATTAATATTTATTTTTTTATATTTTAATTATATTTATTGTAATCTATTTATTCTCTCTACTAATCTCCTAACCTAACCTCATAGCCCTGCCTCTGATAGTCCCTTGTTTTGTTTACCCTTTCATCTGGTTATCACTGGCTCCATATTACTACTTGTTCATAATCAAGGTCAAAAACATTCAACCAACGGGGCAGGCAGAGCCGATGTGATGTCACAGGCAACAGTCTAATCATTTATAAAATATAGTTCATGCAGTCTGTGTAAAGGTGTTCATTATATCATTGTCCTCCTAAATAAATGCATAATGGTGGCTTCGACATATTTCGCATTGATGTTAAACACTTTCTTTGCTTCCGCAGGTCTGGAAAAAAAATTGTAATAATTAGATTCAATTAAGAACATTATGAAATATTTTTCCTTTGTATTATCAATTACAACTTTACCAATTGGTCATTTAAAGAATAACAATGATTTTTACAAAAGATAATATGTTCTATCTCTTGGTGGTGATATTTTCACTTATATTATGGTTATACTTGGTGATGATATTATTTTAATATGAAAGTGCAAGCCGTCTATACAACTAACAGCCATAGAAAAACCATGTTGTAAACAACAAATAAAATTACAAAATATTTGTTTATATGGTGAAAAATTGAATAGAGATAGATACGTACTCATTCAATTGTTTTGTAGTTTGGTTAGTTTATCAAAACACTATGAGTATTTTACAAGATTATTCATGAATTAAACAAATATAAAACAGTTAACATACCTTCTATTTTGTTCTTTCTCTTGTCTAATACTATTTATTAACCGCCAAAAGAAGTAATAACTACGCAAAAGACGGTTTTCTAGTCACGTACACATAATTTTCAATTAATAAAATTGCTAATTATCAACAAAACAATACTTCTAAAATCAACAATAACCTTAACGATAGTTTTCTCACTGCAAAATCTTCGGTGAGACGGAAAACGATAGATAGTAATCGAAACACACGATACCATCTGTCAAAAGTGCGTTCGTGCTTTCAATTTCCATATATTGTCGTCATTTACTATACTATTACAATAACGATAACGAGACTCACAGGTTCGTGCTACCGAATGTTAGTTCTATGAACGTCCTGTAGGGGCGCTGCTCGGCTGTCATACAAAATAATACTATAACGATTACGAGAACCATAACGATACTTGTTCATGCTAGGGGTACTGAGCCACACTGTCATTAGCGCTTTACGTGACCGCGTCGAAATTCTTTAGTTCTATCTTTTTCATTTGTCAGCTAAAATGTATGCTAAAAATATTTAAAAAAATGATAAGAGGAAAACATTACATTTTTTGTAACTTTTATGTAGGTATGTACTCGTACATTGAACAAGCCTTATCGAAATAATTTACGTTATCGTTAGCAATGAAACTAGTACTGCACACGTTGAAATATCTTTATTAGCTAGCAGTACCTACGTAAACGTTGATGTTTAGTTTGTTTCTAATAACAAATTCTAGTGAACGTGTGGTTTTATCTTAGTCTAATATACACCTATACGATGACGCGATAGATAAATGTGTGTCTGATAACACACGTCATTATAATTTTACTTGACATGATGTTAGCTGATAATAATGGACACATGAATTGAGAGCAGAACAGGATATACGGATTTCCTTTTCTATTGTAACAATAGTGTTGCCGCAAACGCCGCCAAAGCCACGGCTTTTTACTCCGAGTCCATTGTGTCCCTACGAGACAAATAGATTAATTATTTTTGTACGAGCATGTGGAATAGAAAATAGTATTATTTTATTGTTTGAGTGGTAAGCAGATTGATAATGGTTATTAGTCCAGTCTGCCGTGTTAGGGTAGTATCACCACTTTCGTATGTAAAACCCGTCAAGTGATTGTCGCGTTTCGGAATTAATTTGGAAGTAGCTATGTAGACAGAACGAGTGGGGCACTGTCCATCTCGAGCCGGCATAGCGGAGGCTTTTGCTGCATGTGCATCTCTGTAGTAGCAGTTGTTTCCGTTCATCGACCGCACTCTAGCTTTACATAAGGTAGAGTGTTGTCATATGTCGCGCTACAATAAAATTTTTTTTTCAGATAAAATGTTTTTTTTAATTTAGTTGCCTTTTTAATGGCTTTACTAAGCTAGTATATATATAGTATACATAACATAGTCTCATTGATCATGAACTCATAGTGCCTTCTGTCACTAGACCACGGCTGCTCTATTGCGGCGTGCGTATCACGCAATCGTTCGTCAGTCATCAGTTACCAGTCGTGTAAAAAATAATTCTAGTAATTCACCATTATTATGCATTAAGTCTCTCAAAATTATATATTAATAAATTAGTAGAAACTTCAAAGAAATTTTAGATTGTAAGGTCGATTCCTTTTGAACGCGGATTTTTTTATTTCAAGATTTTTCTAAAGGTTATGTTTGGTTATCATGTGTGCTTACGTCGTTGCCGTAGTTATTATAATAGGTTCCTGATAAGAGTTTTTTTGGCATACGTTTATCTTTTAATTTAGTTTAAATGCATTCGAGTATTCATTATCTAATAGCAATAAAACGATGATTCAAAACATAAGTTAAATTCTTTCGAAAACTTTCCATCGAGTTGTTTGCCATCACCTCCGCTATGCCAATTCGAGGAGACGAATTCATCATCCAGATTGACAGTGTACACATCTCTCGTTGTACCCGGCTACTTTTGAGACTAGATCACTTCCTTAGTATTAATTTATTATCGTTGGAGCTAGAATGTTTAATATTGTAATTAAATTCGGTTCGGGCAGTCCATTTTCTGTCGTTCCATCAAATTGTGGAAGAACCTTTTCGGTCACGGTTTTCCTATAATATATGGAATCCTTCAAGTGTGAAGAGGCAACTCACAAAGCCGGCATAGGGGACGCGACTGCAGTCTGCAGATCCCCTTTTCTGTCAGGGATCAGGATCAGGCAGGCGGTGTGCGGTCATTCTTGATTGATTTTCCGGGCTGGTTTCCGCACGCAGACCCTCCATGGGGAGTCCTTGGTGCGTCCCTCCGTACTTATACAAGGCATCCTATCTCCTCCATGAGGGCCAGTACGCCATATACATTCCGGCACGCCTCGTTGACGTTGTCCTCAGGAATTTCCTTCTCGGTGCTTCAAAGCTGCTGCATTTCCTCCTGCTCTAGACATCCTCTGCACAGAGGGCTATCTGTAACGTGTGTGCATATGACGTGCTAAAATAAAATAAGAATAACTGTAAATTATAAGTTGGTAATTAAGTTAACCTTGGTATTGTTTATTATCTATTCAAATCAATAGGTCGAATTCAACTGATTATTAATTGATAACTCATTTAATATTAAACCTGCGTGTAACAATTTGGGAATATTTTACTATAATACTGTTTTCATGTATAGTTAAGACAGTATAATTTTCTTTTATTCTGTTATTTGTGTAGTTTGTGTTTAGGTTTTTGATACATTAGTAATGTCATTATCATGAAAATTACCAGAAAATAAACGGTCCCGTGAAGCGCTAACGGCCTTGTAGCTTAGTAGCATCCGTGGCTGCGTGAAGAACATGATTCAATTCCCATCTCAGTACGGGCTGTTTGGCGTGCGCGTCGTTTTTTTCTTATTGTTTTTAAGGGACCTTGTCGAAATTCATCTTTTCTACAATTCCATCGATAGTCCTCTCAACAGCTGGATGCTGGATTGACGTCGCATTTTTATCATAATTTATTAAAAATGTATCTTTTGTAATTTTCAGAAAAAATTACTACTGTTCCCGGAAGGTACAAGACACTCGAGTGATACTTTGCTTCCGTTTCGTAAGGGTGCTTTCCATGTCGCTGTAAACGCGCAAGCTCCTATCCTGCCTATCGTCGTCTCCAAATACCATCATCTCGATGCTAAGAGAAAACGATTTAATTCGGGTATGTGGATATTATTAAATGTTCATATAATTAGATACTGCTCTTTTTACTTGTAAATTCTTCTTTTGTTTTGTCTATTAAAAGAGAATGTCAAATCGCCTAAGAAAACTGTGCCCACAATTTTTTTCTCGAGTTTGTCGATGATTTTTAGCTAATTTTGTAGAAAAAAAATCTAACATTGTCTATTGATTGGTAAATGATATGTTGATATAATTGAAATGAATTAATAAAAAAAGAAAATATTATTTTAGAATATTATTTTGTTACCAAACTATTAGGTGAATGGGCATTCTCCTTTTATAAGTAATAAAGTAATAAGTATTAAAGTACCGTTGTCTCTGCCTATCCCTGTGAAAAAAGGCGTGACAATTGTATAAGTAAAGTAAAGTATAAAATAACACTCATTAACACAACATTTTCGGGATAAATCAGATTCATTTATCTTTAGTTTTTACGCGAACATCTTTTAACTAAATTATAAGATTTTATGCGCCTTACTATAGCGTTTTATATTAATCCGAGGCGCATTTCGAAGGACTACTTTTATATAAAACTGAATAAACTCTATAGTAAGCCACAGCTATAGCTATAGCGCAGGGGAGCAATTCTTGAATGTAGTAGACAAACGGTAAACAAGAATACATTGACTTCTATCACTTTTAATTTATACTACTTTTGAGAAAACGATTTCCTATTGGCTGAAAAATTCATAGAAATGAATCTATTTGTCTACTTCATACAAGAATTGCCTCTCGGGTCGGTCGAGATGTTTATGAAAATTATTAGTAATTCTATTATAGTAATGGTTGATAGTGTAATTGATGTCATCCATATTAAGTGTGTTAGGTGACGGATGCTATTCGTTTAACCTCGATGAACGTGCGAAGTAATGTATTGTGACAAATATTGTTATGGAAAGGGCGACCGTGACCGAGTTGGTATCGATGTACACTCGTATTTGAGGTTATGAAATATCTTTGCCTAAGAGAAATGGATCTACAATGTTTTATTGATTTTTTCATTGTAATGTTTAATAGTAATTCGCCTCCGCTATGCCGGCTTGATGAGACGAATGTGCACCATCCAGTTTGACAGCGCACACTCCTCTCATTACGAGTATACCTGGCTATTCCCGGTATTCCAAACTGTTCCCGAAATGCGACAAGGTCACTTCACGGGTGTTAGTGGTGGTACAACCTCAGGACGGCAGACTGGACTAACAACCATCATCAGTCTGCCTACCCCTCTTTATGGAAAAATAAATCCATTCATTAAATTACAATAAATTCATTATCACCAATCAGTTTTAATTTTTTTAGTATTGCAATAAATATTTTTATTTTTTATTTGAGGTGTTAAGTGCTTAAAAAATTATAGTTATCTGTTTTTTTTTATGGAATTAAACTTTGACTATTGATTGGTAAACGATGTGTTGATATAAAATATTGTTTTGTTAACAAAAATGGGCATTGAAATTGCTTTATACGTTTTAGGCGCTTGCCTATCCTAGAGTGCCAAGGTCGTGCATATTCGTCGGCCGTGCGTTGTTGATGCCATTTAGTTCAAAGGTGTAATTTGATATAGAATGCAGAAGTTATCAATAAAATATATTTAGTTATCAAGAAGGCAATATAGAAAACAATATTATTTATACTATGCTAGCTGTTTTTCCACGTTTTATGGTTAATGATTAAACGTTTAAGTTGATGTATACTATCTAGTGTTACGTTATCCCTTAAATGCATATTGTTGCCAATTGTCTACATTCATTCACGTAAATGCAAGGTTGCTTTTTATTATTATTTACGTAATCTATGACAAATTTCCTATAACATTTAATTAATTCAAAACAAAAAAATCACGTATTTAAGGGTTAAGAGTGGTAAGCAGACTGGTGATGGTTATTAATCCAGTCCTGGGGTAGTAACACCACTTTTGAACAGTTCAGAAGTAGCCAGGTATAATGAGAGGAGTGCGCATTGTCTGGGTGGTGCACATTTGTCTCCTCAAGCCGGCATAGTGGAGGTGACTGGTACCTGTGGAAATATCTCTGTAGTAGCAGTTGTTTCCGTTCATGGACCGCACTCTTGCTTTACATCAGGCGGAGTGTTGTCATATGCCGAGCTCGAAGTCAAACACATCCGTGTTTTGTTTTTTACAACTTATCTAATCATTTTAATCTTATATTATTATTATTTTTGTTGAATTTGTGTGTCTTTTATAATATAATAAATTTATATCGGCCCGTGTAGATGGATTTTATATTCATAATAATATAATCCTTAAGATTATCGTAATTAATCTGTTTTAGAAAAGATTTAATATTATCTTTAGGATTTTTAGAGAGTGATCTTTGATTTTTATAGAACGGTGAGGCAGACTTAGCGGAGGCGACTGTCGCCTCTAGAGATTTATCTATAGTAGCAGTTTCCGTTCGTGTTCCGCACTCTAATTTTACATTAGGCGGAGTGTTGTCATATGCCGATCTACAATAATAAAAAGGATTGATAATGGTTTAGCACAGTCTTGTCACTTCGGGATAGGACTACCACTTTCAAATGGCGTTTCTGGAAGCTGAGAAGTTGCCGTGTATAAAAAGAGGATTGTGTACATTCATCTCCTTAAGCCGGCATAGTGGTGGCGATTCATTTATTGCCACAGCACACTACTAATTTCAAGTTGTTTCCGAACCGCGGCTAGGTCATTTATCTATTTATTTTTGTTTACTTGGCTTGGAGGCATGGTTTAAATCATAGTTCTTAATATTAGGTATTACAATTCAATTCAATACAATTTAATTATGTCAATGCTTATAATCCAAAAACTTTCCCACATCATAAAAACCAATTATAAAGTCGAATTTTTAAAACATTGTTTCGGCAATTTTATTTATTTATACATTTTTTTTATTCATATAAACATTTAACATAGTAATCGCCTTACATTTCATAATGAAATTAACACCATATTTAGTAATTGTACTAATTTACGAAGCTCATACGCGATCGATCAAATTATTTATTCATAGATAAGATAGCGTATGTTGAATATTAATTATGTTTTACGTTATATCATTGTTTGAATGTTAAACAAAATGCAAAGGTTAATTGATTACTTAAAAAAATAAAAACAGATAATAGAGATATACAGGGTAATTTTTTTAACTGGGACAGTATGGGGAAATCCTAAACCACAGGAGATACGGGAAAACTGTCTTAGGAACCATTTGCTCTTTTTTTATGAAAACGAATTTGGCATATTCATTTTTCTGGTCAAGCTTGAGTTGTCCATGGAAATGAGTCACTTTGATGAAAAATTTTTTTGATGCGGTTCGACTCAGTTTCATGTAAGGATCATTTCATTGTATCGGAAGAAAAATATCGGAGCAGCAGAAGTTAGTCAAATTTAGTCAAGTAATATTTTTAACGGGGCAGTATGGGGAAATCCTAAACCACAGGAGATACAGAGAAACTGTATTAGGAACCATTTGCTCTTTTTTTATGAAAGCGAATTTGGCATAGTAATTTTTTTGGTCACTCTTGAGTTGTCCATGGAAATGAGTCATTTTGAGGAAAAAATTTTTTGATGCGATTCGACTCAGTTTCATGTAAGGATCATTTCATTGAATCGGAAGAAAAAAATCGGAACAGCAGAAGTTAGTCAAATTTAATGAAATGGTTTGTCATACAACGGGCCAGTACATGGTAGATACTGAATGAACCATAGACAAGTCAAGTCAAATACTAACTGACAGAGAACCTAAACGTGGCTGTGGCCATGTTTTCTCTCGCGTCACATTGGGCGCGTTATTGCATATCTAGTTGTATATAATCCATGGATAACATGTTCAATGAACTGCAATCGTTTAATAAACATAATTGCTTTAAAATAGAAGTATGCTTTTTTAAGGCAATTGTAACATCGAAAGATTTTTTTCTCAAAATATATAAATTATTTTATATACACAGTTTTGTTTATATATTGCTTATATTAAGCTGTGCTTGATGTACTATAGAAACAGAAAGGCATAGACCCAAGTACATAGACCAAAAATATGCCGAAACTTTTTAGTTATTAGAATTCAACAAAAGAGAGTAAGAGAAAGTTGTACAAAGGGTTTTAATTTAGTTAATGTTCGCGCAAATCCTAAAATTATACAATCCATAATAAATGGGCTAAGAAACTCAAAAAAGTTGCCAGTTTAAAACAAACATTGTTAAATATTTATGTATATAATGATTTAATTATATATAAATTTCAGGGGAATTTATCGTAACAATACTTCCGATGATCGAGACGGCAGGCTATACAAAAGAGGATGTACCTATTATAGTGGAGAAGGCACAGTCTGTTATGCAGAAAACATTCACTCTCACTTCCGCTGAGACACTCGCACGAAGATCACGGGCTAATCAACATGACAAGGAGGCATAGGTACGTAGGCTCTTGACCATAGTGTTGCCATATGCCGAGCTACTATAAATGATAAAAAAACAAAGTTTACGTATCTATTCTTAGATTAATTTAGCATAATTTTTGACAATTTACGCCTGGACTTATGATCGGGGGTGACCCTTGTTTAAATCTCGCAAAATTCTAGCCGAGACTTATGTAAATTTATTTATATATACTAAGATTAACTTCACGCACTCTGGGGTGGTAAGGGAACAATTGACCACTAAGCTGCACCTTTTCATCGGCAGTCCCAACCACCGGTGACGTTATAATTTTACTGATTTTTACACAATACTAGCTAGCTCTGTTAATTCATTGCTAATTATACGTAATTCGCATATAATTTTTTTTGCTAATGTTATTATTCAATTATGATAGATATAACTTTATGATAGTTATACGTATATTATGAAGTACGTTAAAGTTACGCTGATAGAAAACAAAATATATTTGACGTTTCACTGTCATCCAAGTGATAACGAAATGTCAAATTCCGTACATTTTTTTTTTATGATAAGACAATAATATAACGCAAACTGTACGTTTTAAAGTTTACTACATTACAGAATTACCCCCCTGATTTGGTATAAATCATTACAAAAATAAACAAAAAATGTTTCAGGTAGAGAAGAGTCTGTGGACATCTCCGCGTGCCGCACTAAGCGTCAGTGACAAAGCTGTGATAAATTTTGTTGTTCCTAAAATTAGGGACCTATTTAAGTTTAATATATCTCCGGTGGTTAATTAATTAATGTTTTATAAAATGACTGTTTATTTGTTATTTAATAAAGTTTTTAATTTAGTAATAATATATTTGCGAAGTTTCATTTGTTTATTATTTTATACCATTTGTTTATTAGATACAAATTCTTGATATTTGAATGGTTTCGCTTCGAGCATATTTTGTTGGCAACACAGCAGGATAGTTTTTTCAATAGTCAATAAATGACGAGTTATGATTTACCTTTTTTAAGTCAAAATCTTGCTGCGGTGTTGCCAACAAAACGTGCTCGGACCAAGTCAGTTAGGAAATCGAATCCCGATTTATGCTGCGGTTGCTGAATAGGTATTATTGAATAGATATTAAGCGGTTTGCTACGGCAGATATATCTTATTACGTTAAAAGTTTAGTAGCTATGCAATCTTGGCGAGTAAAATAAACACGATAGTAAGCTGCATAAAATCTTTTAGTATGATGAGAATAATCTTGAATAGGTTGTCTTAAAATAAAACAAATGAAATGGTTGTCTTAATATTATGTTTTTATTTTCACAATCACAATAAATAATGTTTATTAAAGATAAAATCTAACGAATATAACATAGTCTAATAATATCACTACACCAATATAGTGGCGAAATAATGAGGAATATAATTTTTAGAAATAAACGGGATGAAGAAAAACACTTTACTATTGTCTTCTCATCCTATAAAACAGCCAAGTTCTAATTATGGCATATTTTCTGGTACCTCCCTCTGTGGGCCTATTTATAAAATATAATTCGGAATAAAAAAAAAGCGTAACACGAATATTTCTGTTAGAAGTGACGTAATACAATTTTTTTTTAAAATTATTTACACATACATCAAAAAATTTGGTTACAAAATATATTTACAAAACACCAAATAAGTAATCATAAAAATTTACTAAAATATATTCGTCTTATAAATGTATAATTAATACAAAAATTGGCAAAAAAGGTTTGTTTAAAAAAAATCAGTTTCTAAAGAAATTAAATAGAACCACTAAACATTATATACAAATTAGGTAATCAAATAATTAGGTAAAGTCAAGACCAGTGGTGAATTATCTTTCAGGCAAGGCACACTACAGATATGCACCTCTACCATTTTTAGGAAAATCACTACGCTAGCCCATACACAATCCTGCATGGCAGTGGCCAGTGGATTTGCAGGTCAGTATGGTGTCCAGCTCGAGACCAGGGCCTATAGTAAAAAAAAAGCTAATCGAGTTGTTACTTGATCGAATCGAAAACAAAACATGAGATTTGAGGTTTCGTTATCACTTAGGTGACGTTGATATGGAGGATGAGAAAAGTATGAATTGTAGGTAAAGTACATGAAGCTTTTCACTTGTAGTACGAGCCTTACATCTACGGCGATTGTAATAACGACGGTACAGAGTCTAACGTGTAAAGCTACACGAGCTCTACGAACTGTAAATAATAAATTTACATTGAACAACTTTTTTAGAATCTCTAGGAGGGGGGGCAGCTGTTCCTCCCTGCTCCCCCTTGGTCGACCGGCTTTTGACTTTATCTCCTGCTTGATAGACTGCAATGCAGAATTGCAAATAGCCTACTAAGACCTGTAAGTGTGAGCGAGATAGACAAATTACTCAGTATGGCCCAATGACTGAGTTGGTAATTGAAAAAATTTTTTTTTCGATATTAGCAGTGTTTTCAAATTAATTCATATTGGATGGAATGAGCTCGATGAGGTGCATTACTACGCCGCCCGTCGATTGCTGCGATATTCGCGACTGGTCAAGATGCGAAATATCTGTATTCCTAATGAGAAGTTTGCATGTTATATACTATAATGGTTTTACATTTTTATTTCACTCTATAAAATGAACTAAGTTTATTAAAGCTATTTAATACAGTTTTTGACTTGTACAAACTTCCAATAGGATCACAGATTACATGTAAAACACATTTTACTGACAATAATAATATTCAAAACTTACTACATAAATAACAACTAAATACAGAGGCGGCTCTAGCCCTTGTGCAACCAGTACCATGGCGCCCTCTAGTAGGAACGGGGTGAAAATGGAATACTTAGTTATATTTTCAAACGGAAATTCGGGTGCAAATAGTGCAATTTTAAATAATGTCTTTGGAGGTGTCGCATTAGTTTAGAGGGTGTTCGGCGCCCCCTTAGACCCGGCGCCCGTGTGCGCCGCACACCCTGCACTATAGGTAAAGCCGCCTCTGACTAAATACTTTTTTCTAATATTAAAATTAAGACTAAATTAAATATAAATGGCGGTATTAAAAATAAAATCATACTTCACTAACATTGGTAATGTCATGATTAAAAATCTTTAAAAAAAAAATAATCACATAATTTGTATCACAAACTTAAATTTTATTTGTTAGTACAAATTCATAATAATGACTTTTTAAAATCTCATCAAGCATGTGAATTATTTTAATGAAACAAATTTTTGGTAAACGTGAATGACAGACTAAGACGACACAAACCACAAAACGTAGAAAAAAATTAAAAAGAAATTTTTTTTAAAACTATTTTTTTCCTAACCAATATAATTTTTATTCCATAATTTTTTTCTCAATTCATAAAAATAGTTTGCGCAATTATGCTCTTTCTGCTTCCAATGCCTTTTTTACTTCTATACAAACACAAGAATAGAATAAAAATCAATCTGGAATTCCACATTTCAATTCTAGCACTTATGGTATTTTAAACGCCGGTATAATCTAGTTGTTACAAACTCTTATTTCTGGGATTTTTACTAAACGAAAAATATCTATTAATAATTAATTTGAAGGCGTGTAAAAAATAAGTCCCCTAAGGCATTAAAATTATTTTAAAAATGTCATGGTAATTGCTTAAAATTATTTTTATAACCACATTTTGATACAAGTTACAAATATCGTTTTGGTTTCAAGTTTTTGGTTCAATTATGCAAATCCTTAACGAAGAATATGGAAAATATTTTGACGCATATACAATAGACGCATGGCATTTTTTTCATCTCCGTACCAGAGATTATAATATTTGAAAATTTTACAATAATATATTAAAACCTAAAAGATGCTATTAGGATTATTTCTAAGGGATTAAGGTCGTTTAGTGGAATTGAGTAAAATAAAATAACTAAACGACCTTAGGCGCTCAAGGAAGCTCCATTATACGTCCCTTAAAATATTATATGAAATTACCAGCCCTAGATTAACAATTTATAAAACATAATACTATAGCCTGAGTTAATTTTAAAAACTTAATACTTATTTAATAACTAAGAAAATAAAAATAGGAAACAAATCGAAATCACGTTCGGACCGTGGCCAAAGGGTAGTTGGGTGGTAAGGCACTTAACACTTCTTTGGAAAGCTCCTTGTATGCATTCTCCATGGTCGTGCGTACCCGTGCCATTAATTCTGGCACATCATTCATTGTCAACCCCTCTGTAGGTATTGGCTCTAAGCACTGAATAATGACGTGACCTGGAATTTAAAAAAAAATAGTGAAAAGAGAAGTTTAATTCAAAGCAAAGGGTTGTTGCCCGTGCAGCCTAATTTGTTTTATATAAAGGAAAATAAACTATGTACTATGTTAGCTGCTAACCCTTAAAACCGTACTGCTTAGAATTACAACTTATAGTTCCATTCTGTAATCATATAAGTATTTTTTATGTATGTACCCATAGTATTTATATTACTCATATTTTATTGCCCCTATCTCCGCTTCCGTCTCCCAATGGTTAGCTGGGAGAAAATGCCTAATGGCATTAAGCTCGCCATTGTACAACATTTGTGCAATAAAGAATTATTATTATTATCATTATTTCATTTTTTATTTTTTGTAGCACGGCAACACTCCGCCTAATGTAAAGCTAGAGTGCTGTCCATGAACGGAAACAACTGCTACTACAAACAAACTTCTACAGGCATGTACACCACCCAGATAGACAGTGCACACTTCTCTCGTTATACCTGGCTACTTTGTAATGTTTTTCCTTTTATAAGGTACACACTGCCTGTAGAAACTTATTTGTAGTAGAAGTTGTTTCGAACTCAACATCAAGCTGTGTTGTCACATGCCGAGCTATAATACAATAAAAAAAAAAGATGGTGAACATTTGTGTCCTCAAGCCGGCATAGTGGAGGTGACTGCTGCCTGAAGAAATTTCATTCAATTGCAGTTGCAGTTCATGAACTACAGTCTAGCTTACAGACGGAGTGTTATCATATGCCTAGCTATTTAAAAAAAAAACCTCCATTTTGTACGTCTGTATGGAAAAAATTAAGGTTTTAAACATAATAAAATTACTCTTATTTAAAACTCGAAGATTATAATCGTGTAACTTATCAATTGTGTTTATTTTTATCTAGTTTTAAGTATTGTTTTAAAGTACCTAATGTTATTTATTGAGTTCAAAGGTCGGTTGTGCCTGGACAGTGACCTCATTCTATGATTCGTTCAATTGTTAAATAACTCACTTGAGTAGGCAGTCGTAGCTATTGTTTTAATTGACTATTGTGGACTAATCTTTTAAAGGAGAATGCCCATTCACCTAAGGAAAATGGGCCCATTATTTTTTTCTCGAGTTTGTTGATGATTTTAAGTTAATTTTGAAAAAAAAAAATCAGTTTTAATTTTTTTCTGGCGGGTTATTGAGATTTTTTTTGATGCAATATTTGAGGTCATTATTGTATTAAATGCTTTACTTTAATTAATAATATCTGCTTTTTATGTAATTAAAGATTGCCTATTGATTGGGAAATGATGTGTTGATATAATTAAAATTAATTTCAATTCGTTCAACTCAACCATAGTGGTTGAGTTTGATGGTGCACATTTATCCCCTTAAGACGGCATAGCGGAGGTGACAGCTGCTTACGAACGTTTCTTTGCGGTAGCAGTTGTTTTCGTTTATGGGCCGCACTCTAGCTTAACATCAGGCGGAGTATTGTCATGGGCAGAGCTACAATTAAAAAAATTGTTTCATGTCTGAATATTATGTATCCTGCATAATAGTACCCATAGTGCAGCGCAGTTATAAATTATTTGCAATTTAGCAGGCGGTAGGGCGTATTTATTATTTATTTCCGCTATAAAACAATAAATTGCTTTTAATTCTTTTTTTTTTTAAATATTTATACCTTAATAGTACTTACCACGGTTAAAAATATATTTACTCCTATTAATAAAATAATAAGGTGAATATACAATGGGCAGGATTGGCACTTGAGCCGCAACTGCTATGGCAAAAGCACCCTTCTTGAATGGCAATAGACTCGTGAAATCTTTATTCCTTGTACCCTCCGGAAATAAGAATATTTTGGTCTGAAATGTGTAAAATTATAATATTAATTTCATTTCCGTCAGCTGACGTAATGACAACACTGCACGAGGACGATTCTACTGTAGATAAATCTCTACAGGCGACAGTCGCTTCCTCTATGCCGGCTTGACACTCCACTGTCACCAAAGTTATAATGAAACGTCAAATCCCATACATATTGTTTTCGATTCGATCAAGTGATGAGAAATTTGAGATTTGAGAAAGAATGAGAAATTTTTGCAGGCATCAGTCGCCACAGCTATACCGGCTTGAGAAATAATACAAATATTAATTAAAACTTTATCATAGTCTATGTCTATAATTGACGTAGAACTATGAACGCGGAAATTGATAAGAGCTACTGTTTATCATAATAGTATTTGAAATAGGACAACATTGAGTAGGTATACTATAAAATTTAATCTGTGACTAAATCAGCTATGAATCTTTATTTTTCAGATCTTTTTTCTGCACTTTTGTTCCGAAACCGAAGGTTCTTACCTCATAAATATAGAATGAATACACACCGTCAATATTACACCGGCTGATGTAAAGCCAGAATTCGGTCCACGAAGGGAAACAACTGCTACTACAGATTTTTTTTTTACAGGCAGCAACCGGCCCGAGGAGTGTGCATCATCCAGATTGACAGTGCACACTCCTCTCGTTATACCTGGCTACTTGCAAACTGTTCCCGAAACGCGACATTCGAAAGTGGTGGCACTACCCCAGGACGGCAAACTGGACTATTAACCATCACCATCCTTTCACGTTGCTGTACCCTAATTAATTATATTATGATTTTGTAGGTTTTAATTTATATATAATTAAATTTTTCATGTTAACATTTTCATATTTTAATTAATGTTCTTGTCACTTTAATTATAAAATTATATATTATGTGACATGCAATAAATAAATTTAAAAAAAAAATTAAGTCAAAAATTAAAATAAATAAACCTTTCAAATGCCATATAAAAAAGGCAAATTATGTAAGTGCGGAAATTATTCCTTGACATTATCTGTGAATTACACAAGTAGAATTGAGGGCAATAACTATAATAATAATTATCACGTTTATTAAGATAAATCATAGTAATTACTAAAACAGGAAGACACAAACAAGTATATTGACAGAATTCTAATCATTATAATTAGGCGTTTATTTTTACCTTCTAAGAAAAACTAATGCATTTTTTTAAATAATAATAATAAATGTTTATTGGTTTGTCTTGGCGTTGCACGTTGTTAATTACACTAAATTACACATAAATAGTTAAATAACAAGTATATACAATTTCAATGAATTGATAAACAAGTGTTAAAAAAAATTAAAAAATAGAAGGTATTCTGAAAATTTTTAATACATTTTATATACAGGTTGCTTCAAAAGGTATAATAATTTTTTAACTTATTTTTATAGTTTTTATTGTTTAAGCCTTTCCTTATTTCTGACGTTATACACATTTGGGATTATGTAGGATGATATTCTTTTACCGTAGAAATTATTGGCTTTAGGTATGTGTAAATTATTGTTAGATATTTGTCGTGTGGTTATTCTTCCTTTCATACGTGGGAAGTTATTTAAGTTGGGATATTGCTCACAAAAGAGAAGCTAGTTTACTTTATTATGTATTGAAATCACATTAAATACATTATAGCCGAGTCTGCCGTCCTGGGATAGTATCACCACTTTCGAATGTAACACCCGTGAAGTGACTATGTCGCGTTTCGGGAAACGGGTGTCTGCTGTCAATCTGGATGGTGCACATCGTCTCCTCAAGCCGGCATAGCGGAGGCGACCGCTGCCTGTAGTAATTTACCTGTAGTAGCAGTTGTTTCCGTTCATGGACTGCACTCTAGCTTTACATCAGGCTGAGTATTGTGATATTCCCGAGCTACAATAAAAAGATGTCACCCACAGATAGAATGTTAAACAGTGGAAACACAGCCTAAGAGCCTCTGTGGTAGCAGTTGTTTCCGTTCATGGACCGCACTCTAACTTAGAGCTATAATAAAACAAAAATATTACCTTATTTTTGACCATAACATCTGTAGTAATTTGCAATTGTTTATAAGCTTCTTTAGGGCTGTTCCTATCAATAAACACAACACCAGCGAGATATGCGGCCAAACCAAATGGCCATACGTAAAATATCTCCTTCCTTGCAATAGAAGCCACTTTATCCATCATGTGCCATATGTTGAACATACCTGGAATTTAAAATAATTATGATCTTTATAGGTATATACAAATGAATGTTTCTTTGTTTGTTCCGTATGAATTCTGGAGTGAGCAGTCCTTGATGAATCAGTCTTAGAAGGACGTGGTCTTGTATAAAATGCAGGTAGATTTTTGCGATGCGCTCTGGACTGGACTAAATCTCCGTGTCTTCCCCGATCTTTATGCTCGGGCATAAATATGCTCCGGTCCACCCCATCTAGCGGATGTAGGCCTATGCATCGCTGCGCACCATTAGTTACTTCCAAGCTTGGAGTAGATAGACATAGATATTTTATTTTATAATATAATATTTTATTTCACCAGGACATTTATTAGTTACTACCTAATTAGTGTTAATTTTTGTTCACTAATACATGAATGGTACACATGCGTCCAACCAGTGACAAGTGAGCTATCTATTGTTTTCCTTAATATATGCAATACTTAATTATTGGATACCTAAAAATAGGCAAAGAGGTAACAATAAAAACAATAAACTGGATAACCTTCAAATTAAAAATAAATTATTAACAAAAAATAAGTTAAACATTATTCATTTATGCTTATTAATTATATGTTTAACATTTTAACTTTTGACATGTGTTTTTAAAATTTGTAGTTAAAGTGAGATCCGTGAGCTGAGACAATTGTTACCACAGATATACGTCTGCAGGCAGCAGTAATTTCTGCTATAACAGCTTTAGGAGACGAGAGTGCATCATCCAGATTGACAGGGCAGACTCCCCACATTTTTTTAAAAATTTTATTGTAGCTCGACATGTGACAACACTCCGCCTGATGTAAAGCTAGAGTGCGGTCCATGAATGGAAACAACTGCTACCACAGAGAAATCTCTACGGGCTGCAGTCGCCTCCACTATGCCGGCTTGAGGAGACGAGCATGTACTATCTAGATTGACAGTGCACACTCCTCTCTTATACCTGGCTACTATCAAACTATTCCCGAAACGCGACAAGGTCACTTCACGGGTGTTACATTCGAAAGTGGTGGTACTGCCCCAGGATGACAGACTGGACAAATAACCATCATCAGTCTGCCTACCACTCTTAAATTTATTATATTCAGCTATTGCAAGACTAGTTCATTTCATAGATATTTAAAAAAATTGTAGAGGATTAAAGAGGATTTTTGTTTATTTAAGTTTAAGTTTATTTTATTTAAGTTTTTTCAAGTCTATAATTGAAGGAGTCTCCGAATAACATAAGCAATATTTAAAAAATAAATTGAAATTCAAAGCTGATCAGCCATTATGTGTATCACCGGGTTTATTCCCGGGTGCATCATGGTGCTCTCACATTAAATTGAGAATCAACGTTCATCACTATCATACTTCTAATAATTTAGTTTCAAAATGTTATTTGGTTACCTAAAACATCAATGGTGGACTGATGATTGGCAACAATGACTGCCCCACGATCTTCAATCAAAACCTTCCCATTCCGCAGCTCCCATTTTATATCAATAACTTTTGTTACATGTTTTAATATCTGTGCTGCAGTTCTGAAATAAAGTGTGACATTGAGTCGTAGAAATTTATATTTAAGTGCCAGTCACAACACGAATCATGTGAAAAATAATGTATCCCATATTTAATGTAATTTATCATATTTACTAACATTTTTATTGTATCCGTTTTAAAATGGTAAAAAAGCTTAAGTAGTTAAAAACTCGAGTTAAAAATGCACAAGTTCCCATGAATAACACAAGGTCTGACGACAATGCAAAAATGTATTAATAAAATAATGACTCATCCATGAAAAATCGTTAAAAGAAAAAAATATGACTGAAATAGGTAGTTAAATATACTTACAAAGAATTCTTCACATTTTTAGCATTAAATATGAAGAAAGGCAAGAATAGAATTGCCACTATTGATGAAGAAATATAGAAAAAGAAAAATTTTGATTGGAATTTTATGTTATTCGGCGTTTCAGAAATCAATTGCTTGAAAATATAAGTCACTAAAGTAATTAACACAATATAAATTATTGTATCCCACATTGTAACAGCTTATTACATTAGTTTTAATTTAATAATGTTTATAACTCTAAACGCGTAATTCGATCACCACGCGCGAGCCCGCGAACGCAAAAGCCGTGTATAAAATATCGATATCAACAATGAAAATAAATAATAAACCAGAGTCAGAGTTGCCAACTTCTTAAAAAGTTTAACTCGAAAACCTACTCATAAATAAATACTATAATATTTACTAATCTATGTTATATATTTATTTCTAGACGATTAAAGTACAAAATATCAACATTTAAATCAATTTTGGTTTGACAAATGCGGAGTACGTAACTTTGAAGAGTTATTTATTGCCTTAGACTTTGTCTTTGGATCTAGAGGCTCTAGTGATGTGTGTAAGTAGTCGATAGAAATGATGGACACAAATTATATAACTATTTACTTGACAAGCTCGCAGTGTTTTTTTTATAAAATGTTATATAGATAACAAAAGGTTTATTTATGTGTTACTTCTCTAACCTTAACTCTAATGTGACGTTAACCGAGTTGTAGGAAGGGCTGCCGATGAGAAAATAAAACAGCAGAGGAATGTCGTTGCGGTCACGTAAAGCGCCAAAAGTGTAGCCGTCATCGAAAGGCTCGTGCGCGAAGATTTTTTCTGTTCAAAATTCATCATAGTTTAAATAATATTAATATATGCCAGCATTTGAATATGCCAAAAATGAATAAATGTTTTTTTTTCCATTTGCTATCACATTATTGCATATATAAAAAAATACTATATAAAAAAAAACTAGTCAACTTATGTAGTTAAAAATAGTACTTATGTGTATAGCAAGTTTAAAATATATAAAAAAGCATTTTCTATGCTTTTGAAGCGGCCCGGAGCGGAGTATCATACGCTCCATCGCTCCAGCCACTTTGAGATTGAACATGGATATTTTTATTCGCGGGCGTGTACATTTTGCTGCCGCGTGTCGTCGTCGACGTCGGCGTCGGTTCAGCACACATGAATGAACAACGTTCGCTGCTAGCGTTGCGGCATGTTCAAGGCACAAGATTGTATTAGTTTTATGAGCTCAATATTGTTGATATAGCTAACTAATATTTATTTATAACGAGTATAATTATGTATAATTTCTAAATGTATTTAGGATTTATATGGTAGGTTATCTTAGATTGTAGGTAGTCCTCATTGTATTTGAATGCAGATTTTCAATTAGCCACCATAGAAGTCTAATTAAAGCAGGCAAAACGAGAAATGAATTAAATGTAAATCCTCTTATAATAGCAAGTTTGAATAAAGAGTCACTGTCCGCGCCTTTAGAATATGAAATGAGAATTAACGCTGAATGATACATGAGCATGTTGAGTGAAACAAGTTGTGAAATTTCCATTATTTCTGTTCGTAGCGAACGGAACGTTAGTCAAGGGAAGTGGTTGTCGTCACTAACAGACCCTCGTGATGTTCGAAGAGGCTACGAGAGACTTGGCTGGTTACAGTGACTTCTATGTAAAGAAATAGAATTTGTCGTATTTTTAGAAAGGCGTATTATGTAGGATTATATTCTTTAAAAATAGATTCGCATCTAACAGCACGGGGTAGATAGAATGTTTTATTAAAAAAAAACCGTCTTCGCGTCAATTAATTAATGTTCTCGGCATTATCAAAATTATTTTGTTTAGGTATTTGAGTTTTTATAAGTAGTAATAATTATCAATTGTTTTTTGTCCTCCAGTGTGCCTAATCTTTAAAAAATATGGAAATAGTTTTAATAGAGTTGTAATAGATAGAAGATAAAAGGTTGCGACGAACAGGCTTATGATGATTTATTACGATAACATAATTTATTCTGATAAATAAGAATTGAAATGTTGGTAACTCAATTCATGCTTCCTACTCTATTTTGACGACGTTAGGCACTTAAGGAAGCTCGTATACGTATATGTCTTAATACACGGCCGTCTTATAGTTAATGAAGTATTGAATTACCGGCCCTTAGTCATATAATTAAATGTAAAATCGAATAATTACATGAATACAGTGAACTGGATAAATTTGTTAAACTAACATTTAATTCTTAATTAATTATTATTATTTAATTACCTTTTGTTATGAATTATGTTTACTGTGTGTCTTACTGGCAGGACTCTGTTTTTGACTGTAAATAAATAGTTAAATTACACGTCTTAATTAGTTAAGAACTAAGAACCTAGTCCCCTTGCAACTTTTATTATTTTACTTTTTACAATAAATGATATTTTATTTATTTATTTAATTAAATTAAGGTGCGCTTCTTTGTTTTTTAAAGAAAGTTAAAAATAAAATAAGGCATTAATATTTTTACAATTTATTAAAATTTAAGCAATTTTCTACGTCAATTACGTCGTTTGCTGGTTGATGAAATTTAATAGGAATCTTTTAAGAAAACTTGCCGAGGCCAACATCAAAGTTTAAGGCTTGAACAAGTTTTTCGTTCCTCGTTTCTATATTTTAATTACTTAGTAGGTAAATCTAGTACAGTTAAGGTAGTTTAGTATTGCTTAACTAGTAATTGGGTATAGTGTTAATTTACCAGTTAATTTTAGGCTTTGCCACTACCATAGATGGCCGATTCAATATTAGTATGTAACGACATAAGTCGTTTTCTTAGGATCTTTTAAAGGATATATGAGCTTTCTAAAACACCTCGGATCGCCACACATTGAAACACTTTAATGTCTAAGGGAATCTTAGATTTCTTTACACGTAAATAATCTTCTTTAAGATATCCTAAGAAAGCGACTAAGTCACTTTATATCACTCACAGTCCGTTATAGTGCTATCAGTTAGTAAGACGGCCTTAGTTTAATAGCACCACACTTAAGTCGGAATTAAGTTAGACTTGAGAATATTTACAAACCGATTTTTATACGTAGGTATTACAACACGACATAGCCGAAATATCTAGCAAATAAAATATTTGTTTGTTTAGAAACGCTTTGTCTAGAAATATTTTATTTTTCCTACCAATTTTGGCTTCGGAATTTCCTTTATGTGATTCATATTGGTTGATGGTAAACATTAATAATGTTGTTAGGTACACGTAAACTAAGCAAACTAGAGCATTGTTGTAGACCATTCGTAGAGACAAACATAATAAGGATTAATCTGGTTTAGATTTCGTCATGTATGGATCGTAAACCACTAATATACTCACCCTAAATGTAAAAGTTTTACGTCTTTTGTTGTCTTATTACTTGTTCTATTTATACATTTATTTAGACAAATAAAAGCGGCCATGGCCGAATTGTTGAAGGTGTGGACTCATTCGACGAACGTGAGACCCGTGTTTAAATCTTTCAAAAATGCCGGCCTAAAATCTTTGTTGTACGGATCAGCGGCAGACATTACTCTGTGTTAGCAGTTCATCAACCAAGCCAGGCTACAATGAAAAAAAATTAAATCGTTAAAGGGCTAAGTACTTATATAAAATAAAAAATATATTTTAAATGAGTGGATGAGTTATTACAAGTATATCCACATACTTCGAAAATATTTTTGAAATCAATTCAATAATGTTTCTTATCAATACTGATTTTCCATTAATACTTTGTTCCGGTAACAGAACAATCAATTATATTTTATGGTATAATCACGTTTACATTATAATCTACAATAAGGTACAATGCTACTAATGTCAAAGCAAATGTTAACATTTTTTTTTGCCGTAGTTGTACTAAAAATATTTATAAATTGTGATAACTTTACGACTCCGATAGTAACATTTTTTCCAGTTTTATATAGAAATCATATTTACTACAATCTCTCAGAAACGGTTCTACAAGTATTCGCACCCTTGGGTGCCTGTAAGTATTTCATTAACCTTTCTAAGACATAAAGCTAGTAATTAGAATCTTGAAAGAGTTTAATTAAATCCTTGACATTGAGAATCCATTTTGAATGACGCATATTATATGGGGAAGTACTTTTTATAGTATTCGTTCGATATATATAGTATTCGATGTTATAACTAAATTAAGAGATTTAATGCGGTTTATCTATTTGAGAAGTTTCAAAATATGTATTTGCAGCCTAAATAAGCAGCAAAATAAGGTTTTGTTTTGCAAAAGTAAATTACAACAATCTTTAGAGACCCTGTTCCCTAAACTAGGCCATGTACACAACCTAATGTATTGTATCTTGTTATTAAATACTTACTTTAATTATATTATGTATTATTTAGCATTTATTACCCTTTTGTTATTCCATACCGTTGTTGTCTTAAGTGACTTGAAAATACGTTGAAATCCTAATAATAATTGATAGTGTGTCTTGGCGTCTGTTACGAATTGGTATTGCATGTTCGTTGCAACTTGCATGTGTATTTGGCAATGTTTTCTGTAAAGCTTAACCGAGGCCATGCCAAGAACCAGTTTCCCGATTTATGGATACCTGCATTACATTCTTTTTCTTAGGGCTAGATAATTCAAGATCTCTCACATTGGACCAAATAAAACCGGTATTAGGTCGCAGTTATTTCCGTTACTTATCTATGATGAATGAAATAAATTACTAGGAAACGATAGTTGATATATAATTTATCAGGTATTAGGCTAATGGCGTTTGTATAAAATTGAAGGTAAGTCTCCTTGAATTAATCATAAATTTATTTTCATTTCAGATTCAGTATGCCTTGAAAAAAAGGGTCGATGTATGCCTAGAAAATATTGTAAAGATGACATGGTATATCTTTCAATAGGTTGCAATCGTGCGGATCTAGTGTGTTGCTATGATAATACAATAAGGTTCCCTGAAATAGGTCCTAGACGGCATAATGAAATTGACAATATAACTGAAACAGTTTTTACTACTGAAAACACCACTGACAACACAGAACACTCAACGCAATATTTTAATGCAACTACAACGGGGTAGCATAAATAAAATTTCGTTTTAGGATACTTTAGTTAATTAAAACCATTTTTTCAAGATTAATATTTCCGGGTGATTTTGTTTTAGTATATTTATTTCGAGATTTATACAATTTCAAGTCTGGGCAGTCTAGATGTAAAATTAAGTTTTACTATAAGAAGTTTTAAGTCGATGAGCTAATTTAATTGTTCTAAATTCAACAAGATCCTAATGAGATTTGCAGGATGAAGGTTTCAACTGAAGGAACAATTAGTGAACTGAGCGTTAACGGTCCAAAGTTCAATTTGAAAAGTTTTTCCAATCAGAGTTTCTAGTCGTGTTTGTCCATCGACCTTTATTTGCTTAATGCTTTTGTTATTGTTTCAATTCCAACCTATTGTATTATTTTTGGGAACAATAACGTAATTGTGCAAACTTTATACGCGTGCTCGAGTTATTTATTATTGTGAAATATACAAGAATTCGTAGGTAAATATTCTTGTTTTATAGTACCACCACACTACCTCATGTTAAGCTACCGGTGCAGTTTCTGCAGGCAGCGGTCGTCTCTGCTACGAGTATGACGGTTTGGGAAGACAAATGCGCACCATACAAGTTGATCGCAGACATAATTATAATTATTAATTATTCTCGGTCTGTAGCCGGTTATTAACATGTTTGCGAGCCTAGGACAAGGGAACATTATTGGTCGGATGGATCGGTCGGATTTGCAAGAATTTGCGAACAATTCTGCAGTCTGTCGTCCTGGGGCAGTACCACCACTTTCGAATATAACACCCGTGAAGTGACCTTGTCGCGTTTCGGGGATAGTTTGAAAGTAGCCAGGTATAAGAGAGGAGTGTGCACTGTCAATCTAGATGGTACATGCTCGTCTCCTCAAGCCGGCATAGTGAAGGCGACTGCAGCCTGTAGAGATTTCTCTGTGGTAGCAGTTGTTTCCATTCATGGACCGCACTCTAGCTTTACACCAGGCGGAGTGTTGTCACATGTCGAGCTACAATAAAAAAAAAAAGGTGTTCAGTATGGTAGCCTTCTGTAACGCTATATATGTTTGCGGAGCTAATTCTAGTGCATGTATCATAGGCATTGAGCGACTAAAGTACATATAACATTGTTAGGTCAGAATATAGTGAGGTTTGAACACGAGTCTCTTTAATCATGAGGCTCGATCTTTACCGCTAGACCACGGTCCATGGCCGCTCATTGAGCTCGCCCTGGATGATTATGGTTATTATTGCATGTATAACATCGGAACGTAGCATAGCTCTCGGTGACGTCATAGTGTAAATGATGTAAATATTTTAGGTACCAACTTTTAGCCCATAAAAACTGATGTTTCATAAAGTAGCTATAACTTAAAAAACCACTAACTTACCGAAGCGATCATAATGACCGAAACTTTGTTCGTGTTATTAAATAACTAATCTGTAGTTTGGTGTTTACAAGTTAAAAAAATTCTTGACGTATAAAGGTTCTGTAAGTTCACAATTTTTTTTATAAGTACCTCGACATGTAACAACAATCCGCCTGATGCTATCATAGAGGAAGTCCTACAGGCATCAGTCCCCTTCGCTATGCCGGCTTAAAAGACGAATGTGCATTGTGATTTTGAATGTGATGATAAATTGATATTCGTCTCGTTAACCCGACCAAATATTATCATTATAATTTACAATTTAATTTAACGATGAGGTTTTATTAATAAGGTATTTGAGTTTTTTATAATTTATTAATAATATAAAGAAATAAATAAAAAAACTATTAGGCCAATAGATACGTATTTACTGAAGTTAATGCGTGTGTAGGTGCCTTTAATATCGTTTGAAAATGACGCATTTCCTCGGATACCCTGAAAAACATGAAAAGAATATGTGGCGAGCGTCCCATCAACCTCGAAGGCTGCTGTAAAACAGTCGTAACTGGTGCAAACAGCTATACCGATAATATTTATGGGGTTGTTTTGACTGCAAGACTTATAACGTTTTCTTTTCCGTGCGCCTAAAACTTAGGCGTCAGCGTGCTCAGCAATTACAAGACTACTCTTCGAACGTATTTAATAGATTAAATATATAAACTATATTATAGCCATTGGTGTTTATTAATGATACCTAAATTATATAAAAATGTGAAGTGACCTTGTCACCTTTCGGGAATAGTTTGAAAGTAGCCAGGTATAACGAGAGGAGTGTGCACTGAGTCTGGATGGTACATGCTAGTCTCTTCAAGCCGGCATAGTGGAGGCGACTACTGCCGTAGAGATTTCTCTGTAGTAGCAGTTGTATCCATTCATGGACCGCACTCTAGTTTTACATCAGGCGGAGTGTTGTCACATGCCGAGCTACAATAAAAAATTAAAAAAATAAATAAATATATATTTATAGTTTTGTCTATTGTCTACAACTTTTGTCTATTGCTAGTAGTTTCGTAAAAGTTTTTATACGTAAATAGTTTATTTTTAGTAAAACTTAACAATAAAATAAATAAATACTAAATCTTGACCCCAAAACTAGATTACCTATCCTGTACCCTATGGGTATCAGGACTAGAACAACAGAAACATCATTCAAACCTAAAACAGATAGCTACAATTTTTTTATTTGCTTCGTTCAGGTATCGTACCCAGGACCTCCAACTTACAGATGCTGTGAATAAAATCTAGAAATGTGACAACAATGTCTTTATATTTTTACCTTTTGCACAAGTTTCAAAGACTTAAAAAAAACATTTAGAAAAAACACTAAACAAAACACGTTTATAAATAATATAATTTAAACGTTTAGGAGAAAGTTTCAAAGCAAAATATACAGTGAAATTTATGAGTAACATACGCAAAAGTGATTTTGGAGTTTAAAAAGTCTTGTCAAGGGAAACTTTTCTGCTTTCAGTGTGAATCAACCCAATAAATTGTGATTGTACGCTTTGTGAAACCCTACGAACTTATGTAATATGTAAATGTAAGTTTTAAGGAAAAGGTGAGTATGTCAGCGTGCCACTATAAAAACAATGGCCTATCTCTCTCTATGACGTAGTCTAGAGGTATTTTGCTTACCATTCTCTTAAAATTCACTAAAACAATTTCTTCTCGTACATAAATGATATATAAATCTATAATTAATTATACAATACAATACAATACAATACAATTGTCACGCCTTTTTCCCACAGGGATAGGCAGGGAAAACAGAACGCCACTTACCACGATCCTGACGCAACACCCTCGTTTCCCTCACATCCACAATTTTCTTCATACACGCCCGACGGTTATTAGCACTAGGCAGCCCAGCTTTCATGAGGATGTCTCCGATTTGATCGGAAAACACCCCTCTGGGCCTGCCTTGTTTAACGCACCACATCAGATTTATATATTCCTTTCGTCAATCTCCTTTCATTCATCCTTTCCATGTGCCCAAACCATCGAAGCATTCCTTTCTCAATCCTCGGCACTACATCATCATTCAAACCACATCTATCGCGCACAACTCTATTCCGCATTCTATCCGCTATCGTGACTCCACATACACTCCAAAAATTATAATTAATGTATATTTAATTGAAATCGACGCAATGTTTGACTGCAGTCTAGGACAGTGCGTGCTTTCATTAATATTTTGATATTAATCAAAGTCTCTGATTTTAAGTAATTAATTAATTATTTACTTAGTTAATAATTTTGCAAACTATATAATAGCTAACCGTAGTGTAAATAGAAACAAGAAAAACAAATATGGCAAGCTGCTCCCTAAGGATCACAAATACTAGTTAGTGTGGGTAAATACGTGTGTATACAAACATAACAAAGCCGAAGGAGGCGAACCTCAAGAGCGGCGAAATTGAAAATATCCAATTCCGAGGGGAAATGTACCGTCATGTAGCAAGGTTGCGCTTGAGGCTGAGACACGTTCCACACTCTTCTATCCATAATGGCATAACATTGGATATTCTAAGTGCAATTTACAAGAATTTTACGTTTTCTTAGCTCATATTTGTAAGCTCGGTTGGAAGTTACTCAAGAATTGTCTCATAGGAAAAATAGACTTTTTCCTTTAAATGTTATGTTCACTTGAGTTTATACGGCAAGTAAATCTATTTTTATCTATTTATTACTATTTTTTTCGTAGTTTGGTTACATTTGAACTTTGCTTGATATTAGACTAGCATGATTAGTTAGACTGTAAAATGTGTAGTGGCAGCATTGGCCTCCACTATGTGGGTTTATTGATACAAGAGTCGTTCATACATCAAACTCCTCTTGTTAACTACTATTACTAAGTACTTCTATATCGATCGAGAAGCGCGACTAGGTCACTTCACGGGTTTTACGCAAAATATATTTTTAAAAATTATTTAGTTCTTAAAATAAGCTTATCGTAGATAGAGGAGGGTATTATTTATAACGCCTATAAACCTATTTTTAGTAAAAACAAACTTTGTAGGTAAAAATCCATTTTATAAACTCCCGACTAAACGAGGTCGTCAGAAGTTTCATGACTAATTTATTACGTTGTTATTGCAATTAAACGTGATAATAATTTTGATGACTTTGTTTCAGTGCAGATCATTTGATTAAATTAAAACGATTCATTTGCTGATCAAATATATGCTTAAGGTTAAATTATTAATTAAACAGCAGCAATAATCAATTGAGTAAAGTTCACATTCATAATAAATGCGTCAAAAATAAACTTTTGGCAATCTTTCAAAAGTTTAAACACGTTCTTCTTAACTATAGAAGTATTTCTATTAAAATAGAGTAAACATCTAACGGACGAAATTAATTAAAAGTTACTTTCGATTTCGTTGAATATTCAGTTTTATCATGAAATTTTACTTAGAAAGAAAAGTTTTATCAGATCTTTGCTAAGATAAATATTTGCATGCACGACATATTCGTATATGTGCGTAGGCCTATATCAATAGATCTACTATTGTAAAAGTTAGAGATAAGCAGACATTTCCTTCTATTCTTTATTGTCTTTACCATATATATTCATATTGATGCCCTGCCCTTTGGGTATCGATCAAGAACAACACAAATATGTTAATAGAGATCTGTCTACAAGAGACGCCAGACCCATCTTGCCTTAAGTCTAAGTAAATAAAATGATAAAATTAATTATTAGATTAATAGATAGATAATTATTATTAATTACAGACCCGTAACAAATGTCTACTTTTTTGGTACCAATACCAATAAATATATAAATATTTGATTGTATAAATTGAATCAGGGATAGACTACCATAACCTAGGGCAGAAGCATGACAGACTGGTGCGTTTACCACGGAGGCCAGGGAGAATCGAATCTAGTAGACATAAAAAAACTCATTATTATAACTTTTCTTGTCACTTGATAGCCTTTTTTATTTTAGCACGTCATATGACCGCACTCAGCCTGATGTTAAGCTTGATTGCGATCCATGAACGGAGGCATCTGCAGAGAGCAGTCGCGTCCGCTATGCCGGCTTGATGAGATGCCTTTTCACACTGCGTTTGAAGGATCCCGTGTTATAGGATACAATATATTGTAATTTATTAGTAGATATATCTGCACTAAATCTTTATTTTATATTAAAAATATAATTTAATAAGTTGTTTAAAGTTTGCGTTAACTAATGTTTTAAGTATACTGCATTCGAGAATTGCTCCCGCCGAAAAGCACATTATTGCAAATGCAATTTAGACAAATCAAATCCCATAATAAATAACTGCACGTTAGACCAGGAAGCTTGTTAATGCCCTAAAATTTATTGTTATTATAATGAGCAATTTGCACCTAGGTATAGTCAATTTGGTGTTCTATCTGGTCTCCAATAACGGCAAACCATTACGAACCTCACACTCAGCTTAATTACAAAGAATTTATGTGTATTAGCGCTTTGTCCCTTACTGGAAGTTTCGGTCGTTTTTGGTCTAATTTATGATGTAATTTTAGACCTTTTCACTTCAAGATGTCCCTAGACAGCTTCGAATTTTCAATAAATACATGTAATATGTTAAATTTATGTTTAAGACCCGCCCATGTGCATTTCCAAATTATACATTTTGCTGACAGCAGGTTAATTATGAATGATAATATTTACACTATTATATTGAGTAGGTACCTATATGTATATGGTATCTATATGGTTTGTGGAAGGTATTTTTAAAGAGTAGCAGGCATCTAAACTATTTTACATAAAGTACCTAAGTAGATATAGAGTTATTAAAATTTCTTTGACAAGTATTGTTGGGGTGCAGAACTTGGTATAAACTTTCCTCCTTTGAGACTATGGCAGGCGTCGTTACTGTACGAGCAACTTACTTTATGCATTTGAATGCAGGGTGTACTGTATAGTTACAATTGTTGTGAATATTGTAACAAAGTGAGCGGTACTGAGTTCAAGCAGGTTCCACCTCACGAGAGTTGTATATTTCACATGGAGTTTTCACATAAAATTATTCCTGTTTGTGTTATAGTGATGTAAATTATATTTCATACAATGTATTGCAAATTAGGGCCCAACTACCATAGAAATAGACCATAATGCAGTTTGGATGTGATTTTATTTCTTTTTTTATAGTAGCGCTAGACTGCGGTTTATGAGCAGATAACTGCTATCACAGATAAAATATGTCTGCCTACAGCAGTTCCCTCCGCTATGTCGATTTGAGGAGACGAATATGCATCATTCACATTAACAGGGCATTTCTCGTTATACTATTTTTAAGTTGATCCCGAAGTGCAAATATGTCATTTCCTTGTAAGTGGTGATACTAAACCATCATTCGTCTGCCTACCACTCGATATATACGTATCATTATCTAAGTATTAACTGGCGGGAGTTCTCTTTGACTCGTGTGTGTGTGAAGAATGCTGTCAGCGGATGTAAATGGAAAAATAATTTAATGCCTATTACAAACAATATTTTTCATGATGCATGAGTAAGTTCACCTCGAGCGCGTATCAATATTACACCAGCGTATGATTGATCGTCTTCAAAGATAAATGTTTCGAGTCATGTGAGTAGGCAATTTTCTAAATTCAATGTTCCAAGTAGGTAATACGGTTTCAACAAATATCCGTTTTCAAGTAGAGACGAATCTAACGGAAATGACTTCTCTATGAAGATGTTGTGGAGAGATCTGGTGGTAATATCCGGTTCATTTCAGTCAGATTGGCACAGACGATGCATTGTCAGTAGATGTCGAGACAAGTTTCATATGACGTCAAGTCCGTATTGATCACACGAGACGAACGAAACAATAAGCATTATTATGTAAGTGTCCCGACGGAGATGGCTAGACGTGCCGAAGGAAGCAATTGAATAGCGACCAATTGGAAGCAAAGTCGATATATACGTACGTCCAAGAGGAAAAGGCGTCTCGGGAGAAGAAATCAAATGAATATATCTACAGTACACAAGTTATATTTGGCGCTCAAAGAAAATAAATTAGAGTTATTGATCAATTTAGAGTCGCTTTTGTAAGCTTTTTTATTGAAAGTAAATACGTGATTGATCATAGTTCGGTCGTAACTGTTGCGACGAGTACAAAACCGTGCTGAAATTCTGAGTTAGATCGTAAGTAAGTATATAATTTATGTGTCATGGACAGACTACAGGTTGGGTTCATTTAAGTTTGTAATGAAGGAGAAATGGATCTGAAACAGCAATTAATAAATTCCTTACAAACTTGACTGAAACATTTATTGAACTGTGAATGTTAAAGTGACAAGTAGTTTTGAATTAAAGTTTAGTCGTGTCAAAGGGTCGATATTGGAATTATTAAGTTAATTTGTAAACAATTTTCGATTGACAACCTTTTCCATGTACAGTATAGTTTAGTACAGTTTAACAAAGTTATGACACAAGAAATGGGGAAATTGTATTCCATTTGGCATAGTGTCCCATAAACTTCGCGCACCTGCTCTCAATTCTAAAGATGTACGTTATCTATAGCTAAGATTTAATTAATATGCTAATTTATTCATTGTTGGTAGTATTATTCATTCTTATTATAGAAGAAGAATAATTTTAAGAAGAAAATAACTTTATTTACATCAGCCCCGGATTTTGATTTTATTCGAGGCGGGGCAAAAATTGAAAAATGCCGCCCCCGCCCTATGCTTATGCGCCCTGCAAAAAATAATTTATGTGCTTCAAGTACAAGACACTTCTGTGGTCAAAGTTGATTTATTGATGAGTTGAGTATTAGTTTGAATTTGCCGCCCTCTAAAATTGCCGTCCGGGGCATGGACCCCGGCTTGCCCCCCCCTAGATCCGGGGCTGATTTACATCGAAGTTGAGTATGAGCTAAAATAACAGAATTCTTAATGTACATTTGAAAGCAAAAAGTTAGATGTTTCCGTAGCGTGACAAATGGACTCGTTTTTGCACTTTTGTCCCGCTGGAAACCACTTCATAAGGCTTTATTCAGTTGACAAGAAATCTACTTAGATAACCTCTAGACATCTTAAAGTGAGCTAGAATATTTTATAACAAGAATATACAGAGTGACGCTAAAATTCCGAGTTACTTAAAAATCTATGATAGTTTTATACTTTAAATTGATTTATGAACTACTAGTATGATGTAAATGTGTTATTAATGCACATAGATGAATTAAAGGCATTATTAATTTACTCATAATATATTTCTTAAATAAGCAATTTATCTGTATTTTGGGTGAATCTTTTTTTATATAAATGACCCAGAAATTATGCGTCAGTGTTTTTAAATATTTCAGATTTCACTTCCACGCACAACTACTTATGCGTTAACAAAAATAACAAACAAGGGGGACCTTTTCACGACCGTGGCACTTGAATTAATTAAAAGTCCTACATTTAATTCACTGGAAAACTGTAGTTGTGAACAATTAATTAAAGCATAACCTCAAAAGGTCAGCTTTATACCTATAAAGAATACGAATAGCTAACTTAGTTAAAATATATTATATAAATGAACGATTTTTTTATTTTATTGCCCGTGCTTTTAAAAATTTCGAATTGTTGACCGTTTTTTTTTTATACAACAAAAGAACATTAAAATATAATGGGTGAAAGTAAAATATATGTTTTTACTGCTAACATGCAACGTAAGGGTTAACATAAAATGTTTTGTGGTGACGTGAAAGCGGGCTACAGAACGTGCTTTCATCGCACTTTAATCCTAAATATTTCAACTCTGAACCCGACACTAAATAACTCACGGACAACGGACGACAAACATTGCCGTGGTATACCAATTTCATACCTCAGATTTTATGTTTTTGAGAGTTTTAAGTCGAAATATATTATATTTAATTATTGTACATAATAATGTGTAAAAATAGCACTTTAAACTGTAACCGTGAAACGACCTAGTTGGATTTCGAAATCAGATTAGAAGTAGCCGGATATAACGTGAGGAGTGCACTGTCAACCTGAAAAATGCAAGAGATGGTTCTCTTGAAGTCGACATAGCGGATGCGACTGTAAAGAACTGTCGTAGCACTTTACCTTAAGATCAGTCGGAGTGTCGTCATATGCAGAGCTACTATAAAAATACATTTGGATATACAATATAATATCGCCCTTTTCCCATCCGTACACATTTCTGCTATCATATCCATCCATCATCTCCGAAAATATATTACTAGATAAAACAAATAGAAATAGTGTGTATACAAGACGGTATATACGAGAAAAAATTAATTAAATAAAGTAAATTTGCCAATTGCGCTAAAATTTGCTCAAAGCGAGTGCCCGTTGAAGATAAAAGAGAACAACAGCTTTACGACATTCATTTGAGCGGTCCCTTGTTTTAAATACATGTTATTAAACATCAGTAAAAGTGAAATATAAAAAAAAAATATATAATTTTTTAACTATTCTATTTTAAGACAATAACGTAAAAAATATAAATCAAAGTAAAATTAAAACATATTGATTTCCCTCTAGATTTATTGCGTACCTACCTAGTTTAAGTCTAGATTCTTGGAGTTTAGTGTTTCATACTTTATCGTAATCTGAGACGATCAGAATGCGAAAGAATTTATTAGATATTGAATTCGATAACAATCGACTATTATTTGTAATCAATTTCATTGTTTACAATGAAAAAAAATGCAATTGTTTAAGTGCAATTTGGCACTTAAGGAGGTCCATATACCTACGTCCCTCAAAAATCCTTAGAAACCCAAGTTATTTTATGACTTAAAAATCCTGATTAATTTAGACTATTAAAGAGTGGTAGGTAGACTGATGATGGTTATTAGTCTAGTCTAGTTGTACCACCACTTTCACGTGTAATACCCGTGACGTTTCAGGTTGAGTAAGTGTATAGCTACAACGGGAAACTTGGATGGTGCATATTTGTTTCTTCAAGCCGGCATAGCAGAGGTGACTCAGCAGGCGAAGTATTGTCACATGCCGAGTTACTATATAAAAAAAGTAATTAAAAGAAAGGATTGGATTTTCGTCCTTATATGTATGAAGGAGTTGATATTTTTAATTTAACACATTATATGAAGAACTTGTTAATGCAGTTGAAACCGTAAACTACAATTTACGAATGTTGTATAAAGTTTGGGAAGTAAGCTGAGAGCAACCTGGCAAAGTCAGAAGTCGAAGATTTAAACCGGGCTTGAAGTCGCAATGAGTTCGCTATACATTCGTACCTACTAGGTATTAGGTACTTTAGTTCTGTTATAAGATTACCTAGTAAAACAAACTTACTGACCCATTTTGAACTATGGTTTAACTTTGTTTAATTCTTGCAACCTACTGGTTATCTACCGTCAAACCAGTAAACAAACTCCTAATAACAGTCTTAATAGAAAAAGATTTTTTTATAGTGGCTCGACATAATATGATAACACTCCACCTGATGTTGAGTGCGGTCCATAAACGAAAACAGCTGCCACTACAACTACTATATATTTCTACAGACAACAGTCGTCTCCGCTATGCCGTCTTGAGGAGACGAATGTGCACCATCCTAATTGATAGTGCACGCGACAAGGTAACATTGGTGGACTACTCCAGGACATGGGCTAATAACCATCATCAGTCTGCCTACCACTCTGTCTATAGGTACTAAGCGACCAAAGTTCGTATGAAATACATTGGTGCCCATAGGAATTTAGCGAAGGTCGAACACGGGTCTCATCGATCGTCGATCGTGAAAATCAATAATTTATTTTGAAATCAAAAGGGATACCATAAATAGATTTATTTACCGTAATTCCTTTGAGACTAAAAAGCGAATTTGGAGTCTTTTAAGAAAATGGTACAAAATACAAAAAAGAAAACACTCAACGGTATAGTCTCGGGATTCTAAGTAATGACTGAAAAAACACACAATTGGATTGGAGTTCATTAGAAAATGTAGAATGGTTTAATTTTTTATTAAAAATTCTATATTTTTTATACAAATAATGGATGAATAAAAATAACCTTCCTTGGTTGGGCGTTGACGGCGGTTTTCTTGTGTATTAAGGTCAAAGGAAGGATGCCTCGTTTAACGTAAACGAAACAAGAAATTACCTTCACAATGGCAAATTATAATAGCATCAAAAGATGGTCTAGTTGCGTTTCTAAAATGGACGTGACGCTTTTGTTGACAGCGTGTATAAATTATAGTGAATTTTATTTTCGCTAGTCGAGGTAGGCAAAGCATTTTTTTAAAGTCCGGGAGAAGTGTGCAGTGTAAATTTTTCGTCCTCAAGCCGTAGCTCAAGGTGACTGTAGTGTGTAGGAATTTATCTGTAATAGCAGTCGTTTCCGTTCATGGGAAAAATCGACTAGCATACAAAACTCTGAGCTGTCTAAATTTCAATTTCTTAAAGAAAAACGAACGCAGGCAGATATTTTTATTAAGGAACAAACCAAATATTTATTAAGTAGGTATTTGTAGTCGTAAGGACTCGTAGGGAAAACTTTTCATGTCATGTCAGAGACTTGACCCAAATAAACAAGACGAAAAAAGTGCACGTGTTGTTTTGATAAAAATATATCTTTGCTAGCTAAGTTAATTAATATATATTTTTTTACATGCAAATTCTTCGTTAACACATTGCATATGAAATAAAAAACAAAGCGATATTTTTTTTCTATCTTTTATTTATTGATACATAAAAAGTTATGGGATTTCAAAAGTTAGCTTGTTAATTTTTTTAAATTTTTTTTATTGGAGCTCAGCATGTGACAACACTCCGCCTGATGTAAAGCTACTACAGTCGCCTCCACTATGCCGGCTTGAGGAGATGAGCATGTACCATCTAGATTGACAGTGCACACTCCCCTCGTTATACCTGGCTACTTTCAAACTATTCCCGAAACGCGACAAAGTCACTTCACAGGTGTTACATTCGAAAGTGGTGGTACTACCCCAGGACGGCAGACTGGACTAATAACATTATCAGTCTGCCTACCACTCTTTAAACTATGATAATAATAGTATATGCGTAATAATAATTAACTGTTTTGTAACTTATCTAGTTTCAATAAGGAGCAATCAGACGTTTGGTTTTACAGAAGAAAGTTTCACCATACATTCCAATTTTGTTGTTAACTTTCAAAACCACTTCGGTCCTAAAGTAGCTACTATTTAGGACGGACCTTTTTCAGAAACAAACTAGCTGCGTTGCGCGGTTTCACCCACGTTAATGCAAAATAAATCTTAAAATCTTACTCACTAGAAACGGGCTATACTGAACCCATACGTGACAACAAAGAAATATTAATTATTATACCTGTATTAGAATAAAAATGTAGATCTATTATTATTTAAATATTTAATTGTCGTTTCGGTAACGGATAAAATAAGTCGTGTATATGAATGGATGGGATTTCCATTTTGTATTGCAAATTTGTGCAATTTTTTTTACGTAGTTCACAAAAATTTATTCATAATGCAGATTACTTACTGAGTAGGTAAATCTTCAAGGAGAAAATAGCGAAAGACGAAGAAGAAAATAAAACGCTTTTGTCTTATTACATAAATATATTAATATTGTCTACATAATTTAAGGAAATAAACAAATAGGACTAATTTTCTCTTCCTATTGAATTTAATTTATTGTTGAATACAAATTAAATATGACAGGAAAATAATTAAAGAGCTAACTCATTGTGATTATTAATAAAATTATAAGGCGTCTGGCGATGAGAAACTGTTTTGTAAAATGTTTTGACATACGATCAATTCGTATCAGTTCGTAAAAGTTTAAAGGATTTTATTTTATATGTATTATAAGTATAACCTAATTTGAAGCAAATGTGACAAATTTTATACAAAATCTAATTTGTTTTTTTTTATCGAGGCAACTATGTTTTCGTATACAATTTGCAACATGGTAATATTAGGTAACTCTTTTTTTTAATCGGACATTTAAATATCACTACAAGAAGTAACTTCGGTGTGGACGTACCATTACGAGGTGACCCATGTCAATTCTAAAATTCATTTAGAAAGTTTTATTAAGTTTTAGGACCTTGTTTTGTGTAACTTTTTTGTGTTTCCATTTTACCAATTTTAATAATAATATAATTTCAGGAATAGACTGCAAAATTCGTTTTATTATTTCATCAAATCCATTGTTCTACATAAGAGCCTAGTCGGTACAGCTTTCGTCATCTTCTCTTCTATTACTCCACTTTTGACCTCCCTATACTACTTGACATTTACTTTTTTTTATATATTTTATTTATCCGAACCGATGTCTGTTTATCGATACTAAAAGCTCTCCCATTATAGAATTGGGATAAAGGTTATCCTGTTAACAAGGGATCGTAACAGAACGCACCTGAGCAATTCCTACATATAGCTATCAAATAGAACGTTTATTGTTAGATTTTATTGGAAATTTGCTTTTTTAAAATTAAATATCACCGCCAGTAAACGGCAGATGGCGCTCATAAGTCCTGTATCATAAATTCTCAACAACAATTAACTTCATAGAAAGAACTACGCTTGAAGAAATATAGGAATACTTTAGTATGTCCTACAAAAATACTAACAAACATATTTAAATCAAAACTGAAAAGTTTTATGTGGCTATATTATATATCTTATAATATTACATATATCATTATGGTGACAGTCGTTGCAGATTTTTGTGGTAGCAGTTGTATTCTATCATGAGATTTAAACGTTATATGCCGAGCAAAAATAAATGTAATTACATTTATAAAAATGTACTTACTGTTTAAAATAGTATATGCTCTACATTGTAAGATGGTAACAGATGAGCACCTATGTGGAAGGTAAAGTCAAATAGCAAAGGAATAGTTTACTAACATAGCGGTTTCTAAGTAATAAGACTTGTAAGGTGAGTTAATGCAAAACGAAACACTAGCTTTCATCATGTGTAATCCTGCAAAGTTCAAATACTAATTTGCTGTGTTTTGTTAATTTAAATCTTAGACAAAACGGGTACTATTTTACGTAAAAAGCGGTCGTGGTCTAGCGGTATTAGGCACGATTAATGAGACCCATGTTCAGATCTCGTTGATCGGTACCAATGGTTGTATATTGTATATACTTTGGTCTATGATATAAGCACTTATTATTATTTCATTATTAAAAAAATATTAGACATCTTTTAATAGGTAACTAGGTACTTTATATTAAATTAAAATTTGTATTTAAAATATTTCCATACGTATCTATAATTTATTGTTTATATATTTTATTTCCTTGCGTAGTTTGAAGATCGAGGGTGGGTAGTTAGAAAAGCTCGCGATTGTATAAATAACTAAATTGCAGTACCAACCCTTCAAGTCCTTTCGTGACGTATTGCGAAATTGCTATCGTGTCGTTGCCTAAACGTATGAGACAAATTAGAAATTGATGGCAGAATATATTGTATGAAATGTTAAACAGAAATCTTTTTTATTGACAATCTGTGATTATTCGGGAAGTGAGTGTCAACACTCCACCCGTAACACCCTGATCAGCTTAGAAGTAGCCGGTTATAACGACAGGAGTCACACTGTCAACATAACGTCTTTCGATTTTTTAAGTAGGCATAGGGGAGATGAGTGTTGCCTTTATCTTCTTAGATTATCTTCTGACGTTTTTAGATAATTTTCTGTCTTCACTTATGGAGGAGTTATGCCGAGCTACTATAAATGAACACAAAACTAAAATAATTTTGACAAATAATAAATACAAAACGATAGGTACATGTTATAATTAAAATGTTTATTTTTGGTATAATTATTTAAAACTGTTATGTGTGGTACCTTTGTTTGATTAAGCATTGAAGTATAATATAATGAAATTTTGTTTTATTTGTATTTTGAATTTTGGTGTAACAACGTATGATTAAGGGTCGTGTGAGAGGTGCTAATTTGTTTAATATTATAAAAGAGTTAATTTTGCGTAAAATAAACTTTATTATTTTATTTACTTTCCGTTATTATTCATTCAATATGCGTTGACACAATTTTGTTAATTTTGTTTGCATATAGCGTATAATAACGATTAATATAATGGTTTTTATTAGATCGTGTTTGTTACACCGATATAACTATAGTTGTGCTTGATTTCTCACTTTGTCTACGCTAAGATCCGACTAAAACGGTTTTCCTGATTTCGTTCAACACCGAGATCGAGATTTGATGTAATATAAAAAAATAGGGTGAAATAAATCAATTTATAATATATTACTTCAAACCAGAGTATATATTGTATATTATAATAAGTACTCGATACTTTATACACATATTTAAAACGTAGTTGGACTCGTCGTAGCTACTCCTTTTTTATTGTAGCTCGGCATATGACAACACTCCTGATGTTAAAGTGCGGTCCATGAACAGATAAATGCTACTACAGATAAATTTCTACAGGCAGCTGTCGCTTCCGCTATGCCGGCCTGAGGAGACGTATGTGCACCATACAGATTGACAGTGCACACTCCTCTCGTTATACCTGGCTACTTCCAAACTGATCCCGAAACGCGAGAAGGTCAGTGGTGTTACATTCGGAAGCGGTGGTACTACCTCAGGACGGCCGACTGGCTAATAATCATCGTCGGTCTGCTTACCACTCTTTAATAGTGCCTGTAGGCACTTAGCGACCAAAGTACGTACAACACACGGGTCTCGATCGTGAGTTCACGCGTCTTACCGCTAGATCACGACCGCTCGTTACATTATTATAACTACACTAAATTGTGTAGTGTGTATGACGTCATAATTCCTATTATTTAACCAACGTGACTTTTTGTTGATTTATTAAAACCAATAAACCCTGTCGTTTGCGTTAAACCATAAAAACAAGAACAACAAACCGTGTAAAATGTGTAGAAATAAATTACTGCTTAAAAACGAAGGTAATTTCTTTTTTTTTTTTCACGTGTATTTTGAACTGAGTTTACGGTGGCTTGTGAAAGCTCGTCGGTACCTCCACAGTTATAACTAGGATACTGTCGAAAATTTTCAGGCAGGATTTACGAAGTATTGGGTAAAATGAGCGTAGGGATCAGAGCGTTCCCATTTCGTATTTATCACAGAAGATATCTTTATTTTCACGCCGAATCCTCACTTGTACGTCCGTAAAGTCAAACTTTATGAATTTCCGCTCGTGAGAGTCAATTTGGAAAATTAATATTACTTTCGTCATGTTACTTGTTATGACAGAAATTTGTTCTTTAATTATATTAAATTTTATAAAATTAATGAACAAAACTTTTAGGAAATCACAGGCTTAGAATATTATACCTACAATTTCAGTTTTCTATATAGTAACTAGGCAAGTGACTACCTTTTTTTTTTTTTTTTTTTTTTTACGTGGGGGAAATCTTTTATAGATGTCTCGCCGTCTCGGGGAAGACGACGAGGTTATGTCGGACTCCCCGGTACTCCCCAATACCGGGTATACACGACTAAAACCCCCACGGTGTCCCTCACTACGTCATATGGTGAGGTCACGGGCACGCTTTCGCATTCATCCGCGACCCCACCGACGCTTGGCCGTTAGGCCCCACCTCATCGGGAAGAAACACCATTCCAGCCAAGTAACTGAGCGGCAGTCCAGCCCCGGGACTACCGCTCTTGGCTCGGGGCGAAGGAGATAGCGCTTGGTACCCCGCTATCGCCTCCGCCCACGCGATGAAGGGTGGTCTCTCACTCAGGTCTTCTCTGAAAGCAGAGTGTGACCCGAGGAGAGACCCTACCTTGCTGGTTTTGGTTCGCGCCGGGGTACCTCAGGGTGGTATCCCGGGACCCTCTATCCACCACCTGAGGACGCGCCCGATGGGAGACCAGCAACTCCAACAGTGCCTCCCATACGACACTGCCACTCACGGTCAAAGGACCGCGAGCCACGGGAGGCAAGTGACTACCTAAGTTAAAGCTGGAATGCGATCAATGAGTGGAGACGATGTGCTACCACAAAAATGTGTGCGGGCAGTAGTCGTCTCCGCTATACCGGCTTGAATGTATTGACAGTTGACCACTTTGAAAATTGATCCCGAAACCTGACTAAGTCACTTCACGACCTTAACTATACAAAGATGTCGTCTGAATTAAAAAAATTTAAAATTGGAAATTTTGTGCAAAAGTAAAGTTTTCGTTTTCAAAAATTAACCTTAACACAAAGTCGTATCGTCGTAAATTCTTCTTAAAAAACTGTATCAAATATTTTACGAAAATATTTAACTACGTTGTAGTATAAGGCTTACCTCCATAAATTGCAATCTTATCGTCGTATCCAGTCGCAAGGAGACCGTACTGAGCTCTACCTGTCTGACTTAACGTCACTCCAACTTTCAAGTGTTTCTTTTGACTTAGATATCAGTATCCTCTAGTTAATACTTACCAACTAGTTTTAACTAAGTTTAACTAAGCTTAAGCGTAAGGTTGCCTATGTATGTATATTTTATAGTGATGATTAGTTAGATCGCGGTCAATAAAACGTAAAGAAATTAAATAACTGTTACTAAAGAGAAATATCAGGCAGCCATCGTCTTCGCTATGCCGGCTTGAGTAGACGAAAGTTATGTTACAAAAAAAACAATTTGAGGTTCACAATTTGCAATTGTTCTGGATGTAGGTATCTAATGTTCACAGAATAATCGTTAATAAAACTCGTAGGTATGTATCATTTTCTAAAGTAGTTAAGGGTGTATTTGTGATAAGAATGGAACGAGTTTAAGCCTGATTGCTTAAGGCTAAGTATCCATTATTAAACTTCTTATTGTGTTTAGCATAATGCTCAATTTCTAAAGGCAAAGTTATGAATCATAATGCTCTGAAAAGTTTTACATTTGCGAAAATTGTAGAGAATGATTCACAAAACCACAACTTTAATTACAAAAGCGTTATTTCAGGACTAAATCGTATTTTAAGTTGCCAGAGGAAGTTTGAAACGTTTTACATTATTATCATGGTGGGTTAGTAGTAAGAGTTCCAGGGGCTAATAGTCCTATCACATTTGCAAGTCATAAATCACTTTAAATGGCTGCGATTGTGTTTTTAGTTTTCACGCACCGACATCGGAATAATTTGCTTTAGCGTTTAATTACCTAGAAAATTGCGATTGTTCCCTTCTGTTGAGCTTAATTTTATGTTATCTGACTTCGGGATTATTTGAAGTAATTATAACTGAGATCATTAAATATAATGTCAGGCGTCTGAGAGGACTTTAAACGTTTCACAAAAAAAATCGTATTGTTGTTATTTTTGGCATGTACGTTTATGTAGGTCTGTACGGCTTAGTGGTTACTCGGTCGGACCGCCTACGTATAACGGAAAACACTGCTACAATTTCCGTCGTCAAAAAAACTACAAAATATTATGTACAAATAGGAATCTATTTACTAAAATAAATTTCATTCAAAAAGTGTAATAAGTTTTTATATTTCATTAATCTAAGTAATTTACTGACTGAATATGATAAAAAAACTATTCACTCGCGAATATTGCGTAAGGTTATTGACATTCTTTTCCTGAAATAGACATAACTTTTTTTATGCCGTGAATATATTTGGACTTTTACTGTCAAAATGGAAAGCACAAGTTGAGAAAGCCCGATTCGAAACGACCTTATCTGTGATTCAGATGTCACAGTTCAAAGCCTGTCTATCGCTGACGTTTACGAAAAGGGTTTGCGGCCAAGATACGAACGTCTCTCTGAGATGGTTACCGTCAAACATGATTTTGATAACTAGGTCCTTACCTATCGTTCTGTACCTATCGCAACATTATGTCATTTACTATTGAAGAGGAATAAATCTACGCGATACAATAGTAGGTTTAGAGTATTTATTTATTTATTTAACAAATCAACTTTCCATACATCAAAAATACATATTACAATGATACAAACATAAAATATACAAAATAATTAGGTATAGATATAATATAACTATCAGTATAACTTCTGTCGTCTATAGTATTGCCTAATTCTTGGTTTTTCTAATAAGTGCAGCCGTGGTTTAAAATCTCGGGTAAGTTCTAAGTGGTACTAATGTAACTAATAACTCGTATGTACTAGCAAAGAAAAATAACGCTCTGAGTTTAGACCATCTAGGTTCAATCTAGGAGCATCAGACACGTTCCTCCATATTTTTAACCAGATATGGATGTAAAGATAGTAAAGCAATTTTTATTGGTCGATATACAAGCGGCTAAGGATGAACTTGTTAAACAGCACAAGCACGAATAGTCCTTAAGGTGATGTAGCTAACCAATAGGTTGCAATAGCTGATTGTCTTTGGTCCATCAGTGCCTACATCCTTTAAGTCTATCAAATAAAATAAAATAAAATTAAACACAATCTATGAAAACTGATAAAAATAAAGAAATTGTAAGTAACAAAATATAAAATACTACGTAATAAAATATAGCAATTTATTTTTCCGTATACTTCTGAATATTAAATTAAATCAATGAAGAAGTATTTTTATATTATGTTGTTGTCTGTTCACGTCTTAGATCCAATCTAATTAGACGGATAAGCTTAACTTCTTTCGGAAAACTTTCGTCCCGTTGCGTTCAATCATTGCCTAATCCGGATTTTTTCAAACAACTTTTCTTTCACATCACTCTAAGTAAGATATTTAAATACATAAAATTGTCTTTTTTAAATTTATTATAACATTAGTTCAGAGTTATTTTTGTATTGACTTTCTTATTAAATAAGTAAGTTATTTTGATAAATTTTATATTAAATTTGACGGTTTTGCAATGTTTTCAGTTAGAAAATTGTATTAGCTCCGGGAACAAAGCTTGTCACAATCAAATTCAATCTTGTTAGTAAATAATAAATATTCATATAATCTGAGGAGTGGAACTCCTTCGTACAAAACAATAAAATTAATTCTTCGGACGATGGCGCAATAGTAATTCTAGGTCGGACGTTTCCTTAAACCATCTTTGCTTCGGTTTAAAAAATATTTTCCTTTAAGTAAAGAATAGGGAAAGATGACGTGAATTTTAATTGCTTTGTGTATTCCATTAAAGTTAATGGACAGTATTGTCCTCTGTTTAAAAACCTTTGCACGTTTAAGCCTTGACTCGTTGTCTAATTTCACCGCAAAGAAGGTATATTTATTTTTGAACAAAATATACTTTTTATGCGGTAAAAATATTGAATAGAGTTGATATTATTTTAACAATATTAAATAGTGGTAGGCAGACTGATATTGAATATTAGCCTAGTCCGCCGACTTAATAAAACGATAAAATTATTTGCGAACGATAAAAGAATATGTCGTCAACTACAAATAGTTCTTGGGATATGGTTCTTCTTACACCACTTTTAATTGTAGCACCCGTGAGTGACCTAATAGCGTTTCCAGATTAGTATGAATGTATGAGAGGGGTCTGCCCAGTCAACTCATCAAGCCGACATGTTGTAATAGGGGAGGCGAATGCTGTTTTGTTTTGTTTCCGCTCTAGCTAAACATATCAGGCAGTGTGCGGTCACTTGTCTACTGTCAGTGGCGTAGTTAGGGGCGGGAGCTGCCACTCACACAGTTTTTTCAGTTGTTTAACTCTAGCTGCTAATTGTTGGGGCGACACCGAGGATAGGTGATCTATGATCTTAACTCTATATTACGAGTACATCGTAAGTTAGAGTATACCCCCTTAGATGTTGGAAAAAGACGTGAACGAGATCCATGTAAGATGATCCCGTGTTTGCAAATAGACAATTTTACAGTCTGTCTTCACAATTATATAACTTTATACATAAGAAATTAAATATTTATGATTATAATTATAGAGAATATACAGTGTAAACTCTTTATAACGAAACTCAAGGGACTGAGCATTTTTTGTCGTTATAGAGAGTTTTCGTTATATGGAGTGAACAAAAAAACAACCATATTAACAAGATTTTTTAATATGTATGTATTATAAATTATTGTTTATACATATAGTCTGATAACTTTGTTTGACGTTTTTTGCTATGCCAGTACTTGTTTTGTATTATTTTATGTATTCTATTCATATCTAGATGTGTGGTGGAATCGTCTTGATTAAACAGCAAAAATTTTTCTACCAACTTAGCGGCATCTAGGGCTTGTTGAATTGTTGGTGGTGATTCGGCTTTGTCCACTTGATCATCTTCTTCATCTTGATTATCGGGTGTTTCCTGACTTTTTGACACTAAATCAACAATTTGTTCATCTGTAAGTGTACCAGTTGTGGCTACATCCTCATCTATATTTTCGTACGATTGTAGATCTTCGTTGAAATTGTTTGGTATGTCGAACTGGCTTATCCATTCACTCAGTGGTAGATTGTCTTCACTGTCAAATTGGTTCGTTTCTTGGCTACTACATAATCCAGCATGTCGAAAAGAATGTTGGATAGTGGCTGCTGTTACCTCTTCCCAGGCTTTTGATAAGAAGTTCACTGCCTGTAGCATGTTGATCGAGACCTTGCCGTCAGTTTCGATCATATCCATCAACATTTTCCGTCTATAGTGGCCCTTTATGCTTTTAATGACACTCTGATCCATTGGTTGTAGAATACTGGTTGTATTAGCTGGGAAAAATGCTAACTCTATGTTTCGAAGATTAGATATGATTGGGTGAGCAGGACAATTGTCTACTAGAAGCAAGATTTTCCGTGATTTTAATTCAGCATCCCATTTTCTCACTTCCTCTTCAAAAATCTGCGATGTCATCCAAGCTGACTTGTTTGCTTTGTACGTAACTGGCAACTGTTTTATGTTCTTGAAACACCGAGGGTTTTTCGATTTGCCTATAACTAAGAGCTTTCTTTTTTCTGTGCCACTCATATTGGCAGCCACTAGAACTGTAATACGCTCTTTAGACAGTTTTCCTCCAACACATTTTTCCCCTCTGAATTTTAAAGTTTTGTCGGGAGTCAACTTGAAAAAAAGGCCAGTTTCATCTGCATTAAAAATGTCTTCTGGTGAGTACTTCATCTTTAATTTAGGCCATACTGTACTAATCCAATTGTTAGTCACATTAATATCGACATCCCGCGCCTCTCCGTTCATTTTACCGTACGTAATTTGGTGACGGTGCTTAAATTTTCCGAGCCAACCTTCAGATGCTTTAAAGTCAATTATGCCAAGTTGGTTGGCAAACTTTTCAGCCTTAGCTTTTACAATTGGCCCCGAGATGGGTACATTATTCTGGCGCTGATTGTTAAACCACGACAACATTGCCTGATCTAAGTCTTCGAATTTTGGCTTTCTTAATTTTTTAGAAGAGTTTCCTTCCAGCGCCGCCTGTAGAATTGTTTTTTGGTTTTTCCAAATGGTAGCAACAGTGGATTGACTTAGTTCAAAACGCCTTCCAACGTCACTTTTCTTTTCACCCTTTTCAATCGCACGTATCACACAAACTTTTTCGTCAACACTAATCGCTTTCCGTTTACTGGCCATGTTAACAGTTTCAAAGTAGGTTTACGACTGATAATACGATAGGTACCCAGTATGCTTGGTCGAAGACCATCACTTCCGAGAAAACAATGCGTCTTACTGCACGTGTTCAAGGCAATTAAGGATAACAAAAGCTAGACCGACATCGGATGTTTCGGAGCTTCAAAGTTTTTTGTTACCTGATAACATAACATAAACAATAATACCGATAATAAATATTTACTGCCTAAAAATATGAACACATTTCTTCGTAATAGAGAATGGCGTATCGCTATAAAGAGTGTTTCAATATATGGGTTTTAACGCAAACCAACCAAGTTGGGCTCACTTCAACGTTATAGGGAGTTTATCGTTATAAAGGATAACGTTATAAAGAGTTTACACTGTATATTATAAGGTATCTGACTTCCTAGTTGATTTAAACTATAGTCAAACTGAAAATCTTTTAACTAATAATTTATAATTTATTTATCTGAAAATTATGCAACACGTTTATGTGCACACACATAATACACACACACACACACACACACACACACACACACAAAGTGTATTAGAAAAGAGCGAGGACACCCGTAATACAGACTATAGTCTAGTATGGGGTCCTCAACTCATGTAATTTATATATTATGTTTTTCTAAATAAATATTTATTTTATTTTATTTTTTATTTTATGATAGCTACGGCACTGCTTACCATCTCCTAAAAGAAGTTATTGAAATGTCGTTAAAATATTTGTGAACACACAAACGCATTTATTTAGGTTAAACATGCATTATTTTCCAATGTTAATATTTTAGAAGTATAAAGCATTAAAATCGCTAAGAGCTCTCTCCATCTACTTTGTATGCGAGTAATGGAAAAGGTCTACCGCACGAGCATACTTAATGTTATAATAAAGCTGAAATAGGTAGATATTATAATTAATTCATTTGGTCATAATACGTGATATGTATAAATGTTTAATTAGGTATACGAGTATAAGCAATCGTGGTCTAGCGGTAGAGGACGGATCTCACGATCGATGGTCTCGTGTTCAAACCTCACTAAATTGGTCGTTCAGGCACTATTAAAGAGTGGTAGGCAGACTGATGATGGTTATTAGCCCAGTCAGCCCTCCTGGGGTAGTAACGTTAGTATAATAATGAATGATAAGTTAAAAAGGATAAGATTACTAAAATATTGTGTAAAAATAGTTAAAATAGTTATAAATAGAAATAAGTGATAGAAAATTATGATGTATATATATATTGATGTATATATATTACAAGCATAAATATTAAGGTGTATATAAAATAAATAAGTTAGAATATAAGCTATAAATAATTATAATTAGCAATAGAAGTTAGAAGAGTATAAATAGTCGGTATAAAATAATATTAGGTGAAGAATAGCTAAGATAATGAAGGTCTCTGAGCAATATTGTCAGAGGGATTAGAAAAAAAAAAAAAAAAAAAAAAAAAAAAAAAAAAAAAAAAAAATAGATGATACACATACGTCCCCTCAAGCCGGCATAGCGGAGGCGAACGCTGCCTGTAGAAATTTATCTGTAGTAGCAGTTGTTTCCATTCATGGACCGCACTCTAGCTTTACATCAGGCGGAGTGTTATCATATGCCGAGCTACAATAAGAAAAGTGTGTATTGCGTTAGATTAGGGCTGCCTAGTGCCCATAACCGTCGGGCGTGCATGAAGAGAATTGTGGAGTGAAGGACGCGAGGGTGTTGTGAGGGTGTACCGTTGTCTCTGCCTATCCCTGTGGGAAAAAGGCGTGACATTTGTATTGTATTCGTTAATTGAATAAAGTATAAAGATTTTAAATTTATTTCTTAGAATAACGCAGTTTAATTGTTTTAAAAGGATCTCTAGGGTTGAAACGGGAACGCTAAATGCATCTTACTACTTGAAGACATACTAAAGGGTAACAGCTAGTTTAAGAATTTTTAACATCGAATATTTTCTTTTAATAGATATTATAAACACTTACCTTTACTCATTTGTTTCTTAATTGCTATTAACATATTTCCTAATAGTGTCGCCTCTTCGACGAGTAACGTGTAACAGTTACTTTATAATAAAATTGTATTTTAAATACCATTTGTAACTTTCATTAGTAGCGGTAGAATTTGATAGTCAATAAAATGTCATGTGCTTATGACAGTAAGAACCATAAAATTCTGATATAAAAACTCATGCGGCATGAAAATGCTGAGACGGCATAAAAAATTATGGTTTTCTGAACGACATCACCTTGTTTGATGTATAAATTTAATTATGATTATGTAGAATTTAGAATGTGTCACTATAGTAATTGCAGTCCCCTTCACTATGCCGGCTTGAGGAGACCCATAGACAGGGCACACTTTTCTCGTTATACCCGGCTACTCTCAACAGAAGCTGAGCCAGAAACGCAACTAGGTCACTTCACGCTTGAAAGACTGGGATAAGTAGGTTATTTATAATTAATTTTAGTTTTATACTTTTTTTTATTGTAGCTCGGCATGTGACAACACTCCGCCTGATGTAAAGCTAGAATGCGGTCCATAAATGGAAACAACTGCTACTACAGAGTAACCTGTGCTACAGAGTCGCCTTCATTATGCCGGCTTGAGGACACGAGCATGTACCATCTTAAATTGACAGTGCACACTCCTCTCGTTATACCTGGCTATTTCCGAAACGCGACAACGTCACTTTACGGGTGTTACATTCGAAAGTGGTGGTACTACCCCAGGACGGCAGTCTGCCTACCACTCTTTAATAGTTGCCTATAGGCACTGAGCGACCAAAGTACATATAACAAAGTTACATTGGTACCGGTCAGAATTAGCGAGGTTCGAACACGGGTCTCATCGATCGTGAGTTCACGCGTCTTACCGCTAGACCACGGCCACTCTATACACTTATACTATATAGGGGAAAGTATTAAATAAAACAACAATAGATAACATTGAGATCATTCGATGATTCTTTATTTACACAGTGATCACTATTCTGTGAAATGTTTCAAATACAACCAAAATAAAAATTAGAGATCACAGGAAAGTAATAATGCTAAGGAAATGCTAAATAGTAACGAAGCCTAACGTTGACATTTTCCATTGCTAACTACCAAACAATACGAATAAAAAAAAATTTTTTTTTACAATTATAGGAAATACTATAACGCTTGGTTACAGCTGGTTACGCTATGATTTTCTAAGGTTATTCGTATTTTTAAACTAAACTAAAATAGATTTTTTCGGCTCAGTCGACGGGTTAAAATAATCAAAGTAAACGCGATGGTAAGCCGTATGTTTTTTTAATTGTAGCTCGGTAACAACACTCTGACGTAAAGCTAGAGTGCGGTGGTCCATGAACGAAAACTACAGCAATTGCTTCCGCTAAGTCGCGTAGCCGTTCTGAGGAGACATGGTGCATATTTCCATCTAGATTCTAGATTGACAGTGCACAGTCCTCTCGTTATACTTGTTTACTTTCGTACTGTTCCCAAAAGGCTTTTAGTATTAGTTTAAAAATGTTGTTATAGCGTTAGGTTTAATTATAAAATAAAATAAAGTTATAATAAAAATTTGGAATGTCAACAACTAAAAGATAATTATTTTACAACTTATAACAATATTTACAACGATCTTAAGACGTTAACATAACGTAAAAATATTAAAATTAATTCTATGCAGTCAAATCTTTTCTAAGAGTAGTGTTCACAGAGATAAAATATATCTAATCTAAATAAATAGATCAACAGAATTAACAACTTCACGTTTACAAAGTTTTTAAAATTGTAGCTTGGCATGTGATAACACTCCGCTTGATGTAAAGCTAGAGTGCGATCCATGAACGGAAACAACTGCTTCCACAGCGAATTTTCTGCAGACCGCAGTTGCTTCTGTTATACCAGCTGAAGGAGACGAATGTGCACCATGTTGACAGTGTACACTCCGCTCGTTATACGTGATCGCGGAGATTGCGTTACACATACCTACAGGTTAATTTTTCGAAATATATATATTTTTTGTTCTGGATATATCAGATTTATGAGTTAGATTTGTTTTTATTAATAGACAATAGACATAAAATTATAAGTGAATTCTTTTTCAAATCTGAGGCGGTTCTATTCTCGTCAGATTCCTTAATTGCTCATTAGAATTTTAGGTTTAATATTTCCCTCATCCATTTCGAAAAATCATTCTGTATAATGTGAAAACGCATTTTGATTGAATGCAAATGTCGTATCGATGTGGCCCTAAGGCGAGACGCCTCCGCAGAAGGTAGACCTTAGTAAAATTAAAACAATTTAGTAATAAAGCCAAAAGTCGAAGTTGTATAAACTAAGCACATGAATGTAATATATATCTAGATGTAGATATATCTAATGTCATGTCTAGATAAATTTTGTCACTTGAGGCTGCTTAACACAAGTTTCATATTTCATTTAAACATTAATTCTTCGTCAGACGTAACTTTTCCCTCCACAAAAGATGACTGTGCCGATAACAACTTATACGTTTTAATAATGCAGAATTACTTTTGACTTAAGTCACTTTAATGTTTTAAAAAATAAAGGACAATGCCCATTTGTGGGCCCACTTGATATCTTTTTTTTTTATTATTTTGGCACGACATGTGACCTCGACTGGTCTGATGGTAGACGCAGTGGAGGTCCATGAGCATTGGCGACAAGAAAACCGCTCGCACGGTGGCTCCGGTCGCCACCACTATGCCGGCCTGAGAAGGTGCTTTTTCACGCTCCGCTTGAAGGATCCAAGGTGAAAGGATTGGGAGAATACATGGGAGGGCAGAGCTAATCTAATCTAATAGTTTCTGGGCCTATTTCATGTGAGCAAATGGGTATTTTTCTTTTTAAAAAAATAAATTAATTTCCTAATAACGAACGAATAGGCAAATTGATGGTGACCTGGTTTATTGTTATAATATAGGATCACCGTTTTCAAATGTAGTTAGTAGCATCACGAGGTTACGTTTCGCGCACATAAAACCCTGTCGCAGTTGCTTCAGTAACATGCCGGATTACTATAAAATAAAAAGGCGGCCTATCCACGTCGGGACGCGTAGCAATATAGATAACTTTTAATAAACATTTATGTAACTTAGTTATAAGGATTTGTCATCACAAAGTTTCGGTTATTAGATCACGGTGCGTGTTGATGTTCATAATATAAATGGTGTTGCTCTCCGCAATGCGTTACGTGATGGGATAACGGGGTTATACAGGGGGCGCGGGGTATCTTTTAGTACTTTAACCCATCTTTATTTGAACACTAGCCAAAATCCAACAGTAGGTATGTGGTAGCTTTCCAAAACTGATATCCATTTATTATGAAAAGTAGTCGTTGAATACTCACACTTGCCATTTGTGATCAATGATATGGTACCTTCATTTTATTCGAATATTGCTATATTGCTAACACTTGAAAACGTTTTTCCCGCAAGCCATGAACTATAACGATGTAATTGGTAAAAAATGAAATTTATTTTATCATATTAATTTTATCTTGATAAATACAATTGGTATAGGAAAAATACGTGTTTTGGAGGGAATGCCTCGTCTTAAGGTGTTAACAGAGGATCAAACTTGGCCCAGACGCACTATCGCATTTGGAACCATTGTACAAGGAAGAATAATAACATCCACACACGTTCGAATATGGTAAGAACGAAGCAAATGTTACGGTCGCACCAAATTCGATAGCCTGTCACTACGTTCGATAGTATGGTACTGTGTTGTAGATTCATCATGATTGATAGCAAATACGTATGGTATATGTATTAATTTGTATGTAAATTTTAAATTAAAATGTAAGCATTTATGTCAGAATGCCGCAGTGTATAGTGGGCCTAAGGTACAAAACACTAAACTTGTATCATTAGATTTTAACTATTTATAAAATAATTGTATTTTTTTTAATTGGCAGTGCTCTTTATTTGTGTAATCTTATGCAAATGATGAATTGATTTTAAAATAAAACATGATAACGAAAGTATACGAGTAGAATAAGAAAAAATGTATTTGTGCTATTATTAGATAATTGTCTTTTATTTTCTAACTATTTTATTATTAATATTATAATATATTTATTTATAAGTAATTTCGTATTCTAGTGACGTTTTGGACAAACAAGTCTCAATAACTTAATGTGTTAAACACAAGATAAACTTTATAGTTATTTGAAATGAACAATAGTCGAGATACTGTTTTTTTAAATTTTCTATTCGTGATATGTAAATACCACAATAAAAATTAATTAAATATTCGATTAATAACGTTTAGTATGTAAATACTTTCAAAATATGAAATAAAATAACAAAATTGTATAAAAAATTGAAGAGTAATTGAGACCTCTGCAATACATTAAGAATTAACAATAAGTAAATATGTGCAAAATGCACTAATTTGTCTAATTTATAGAATAAAAGTTTTTACATCCGAACAGTTCTCGTTAACCAAAAATAACCTAACTACATCGCTGTATCGTATGAATATATTAATAAATGAATAATAACAAATTAGCACGCAATCACGCCTATTTTAAAATATTCTACTACTATTCTGAGCAACGATCAATTTCCATTCAAATTTAACAATCAGAAGCCGAATGGCAGTACTATACAACAAATACAACAGTGCGAAATGTAGGAAATGTGCCTACATACACCAAATAAACATAAATCTTAAAGTACAATAACAACATATAACTCTACGAGATGTATATAAGTGAAGATGGCGTATCTAATAAGAACACTTTTCTCTTATTAATAAATTCATGAAATAAAACAAATGTTTTGAACATTCGAAGCTAGTCTTGGTCGCGACCTGTATTTCAGATGTGTTCGTCCTGAACATCTGTAGAGAGAGAAAAGGAACATTTTAATTAAAATTCCGTTATTTTAAAAATAGTTTCACATCACGTCCGTGAATTCTAATAATTACATTCATAAAAAAAAAATACACAAAAATGCGATGTTTTTTAAAAATGATAATTTTTAAACTACAACTTACCTATTTATTGAAGACTACAATTTAAATAAAGAAAAAAGAAACTACAAAAGGAAAATATTAGGTTTACTTTGTGAAACTAAATATTGCAGCTTAAGATAGTATACAAATTATCAAGATCTGAATAGACGAACAAAATAAGCAAAATAAAAATAAAGAAAGTGAAAAAACAAAACAAAACGGAAACATATCATGCAAGGAAATCTCGTTACACAGCATTACAATACTCAACAAATCAACAAATAACTGTAGTTTTTTATTAATTCAATGAAACAATTTATTAAATACATCTTCACACCAAAACCGCTCTTAATGCAATATTACCTTATACACTAAACTACTCAAATTGTGTGCCTTTAATTTTATTTAAAATTTGTGTGATCGGGGATCGGTGTAGGCGGGAATGATAGTGACGTCAATAAAGATTTAGTGCAGGGTTACATGCAACCATACGACACAAACACTACTTACGTGCGTACAAAGGATTTGTTACCACATAAAGGCGTCTACAGGTTAACTAACGAACGCTCAATCAGGATTGTAAATTTTAAAATGATCATTCTCTCTTTCTTATAAAACTTTGCTATCATAAACATTAATAGCAATTATTAAATTTAAAATACAGACCAACCTTAATTAATTAATTAATTGATATTGTGCATTATAACGAGATAACGAGATTTGACTGCATGAATCTTCAATTTTTAAATATCTAATAAGTACTACAACTAATAATGCAATTTAAAGTTATAATAAAACATTTCAATATATATAAAATATAACAATTAAATTTAACAATCTTCTTAACAAAATTTAATATGATTTATAATGATGCAACGGACACCTATATTCTACGAAATTCTGACAAATTGTGCTAAGTAAGAATTGAAAATGTGTTGACATTTACATTAAAATTTTAAAAGGCAAAAGGATAATATTAAAATGCATAAAAATTCATTCACTCGTTGTAATGAAGCTTAAGACTAAACTTAGACCGATAAAAGATCAAGTGTTTAAAAATGTAAGGTACCTAAGTATATAATAATTAAGATGCAGACTATTAAATATAAGTATAGGGTACATAAAAGAGGTTTATGTATAATTATTTAGGTTTTAATATTAATTATACTAAATCAGTCTAATAGAATAGGTACACATGGGCGAGTGCAACAGGGGTCATTTTGGAATGGATGGGTAAATATAGAAACAGGATGAAAATATATTTTATAGAGATAATATATCAGTTTATTGAATTGAGTAAAATCTTTCTGTGATACATACATATTATTACAATTTTTTTTCCTGTTTCAGGAATGGCGATGGTATTAGCAATATAACGACAGTCGTGTTACGTATTTTATGTAAATTTTGAACAATTTCATAAAATATTTCTTAAGAAAATTTATATGGGCTTTTGGATTTCTTTACGAAGTGCTTACTTAAAGGAAAGAATTGCGATATGAATTCTTAACAACTTATTTCAAATATTCCATTCAAGAAATTGGAAGGATTTTTTGAAGTTCATGAAAGGTAAATTTGTTAATTATAATTTTATTAAATGACGAATATTTTAGAATATAAGTAGGTATACAATTTATAAGGGAAGGCACAATTCTATAAAAAGGGTTTAAAATTTTTAATTTACATGTATACTACGGGGGCAGGGAATTTTTATAGAAAGGTAAGTTTAACACGATATTTCTAAATATTATAAACTAAAATCTAAATTTAATAAATTTTGAATTTAAAGATTCATTAGGGTATGTTTAAAAATTCTTAATGATTGCTAACAAAGTTGGTATTTCGTATAATTTTGTTGTAATGCTATGTAACTGATAAGGCGTATGCGAAGGTTACCGTTCTGAATGAGATGAACCTCTATGTAGGTAATGCTAATGTAGAAATGCCGCAGAATAAGGTTTGGGTACCACATAATCGAGGATTTTAGGTATGATAATTTTGTATACTAATTTAATTAATTAAACAGTACATTTGTGACCTTCAGATTTAAATTAAGCGGATCTAAAGTAGCAGTCGTAATTGTAGGTTTAATTCGTTTAATTCAAACCAAGCTATGATAGGACAGCAGGCTGTATATATTTTGTAATTTGAAGAGAAAGCGTGATAAAAACTACTGTGGACTTGGGGTTAAAAAGTTAGTTTACAAGTAACTTTCAGAGAAATCAAGGTCAGATACGGAGGCTCGTGATGAGCGTGTGTAATTAGTGGAAGTTGCGTAGTCGGATGTAGCAGTGGCAAGATCTGCCATTACAGCTCCACCGCCCATACCTTGCGTCACACCATCCGTAGAGTTCGCTGCTTCACGATCCACCAGCTTCTGTTTCAGTACACGGATCCGTTCTTCTTTCTGTGAATTTGCACCATATTTGGTACTTAACTGTGTTATATAAAGGGTGGGATACCTACTGGTGCAAATCCTGAATATTGTAGTGCAAATGAGAGGGCACGGAGACTGATGATGATGATAATTATCTAAATCAGTATACCGTCCCCGGGTAGCACCACCACATTCAGGTGAAACAATTGTGTTTCTGTCAACCCGGTAATGCACATTTTTTAAACAGTACTTTGCAACTCATTCCCGCTAATCAAAATTAGTGAGGATAGGTACACAATCACATCAGTTGTCGGTGTTAGATCCTTCACCAACATGCATATACCTCTCGACGCGTTTCATCACTCCACGTGGCATCCTCAGGAGATATACACTCTCTGAATGATAGCGGGAATCCTTATATACCCTACGTCTCCATTAACCCCCCACCACTTATGTCAACTCTAATTACATGCTCAAAACATATTTAAAAAATGAAATATATAGGTTGAGGAAAAAGAAATCCATTGTTGAGGTCGGAGCAATAGCTGCTGGGAATGTTGATTAATACCACGTTTGCGTCTTGACTCGATAATTTAATTGTAAACTTAACCTAATATAAATAACAAGTCTGGTTGTATGGAGCTGCGAACGTAACCCGTTATGCCTTTTGTGTGACGCGCCTCTCCCTCCTCCACCGTACAGCGCGAACGCTCGGAGGACCGACGAACCGGTTTAGTTGAACGTTATATAAATATACCGCGGCCGTCGTCCGTCCTCAGTTACGCGGGGCTACGGAAGGAGGACCGTTTGACCGGCGAGGTGAGGATGCAGCCTGCGAGCGCGCGTCGTGGTTTCGCAGTGGTGGTGTTGCGTGACGTCATCAGCTGGACCTTCGCGTTTCTGGTTTCTTTTACAGTAGCGTCTTGAGTTGTGACGTCACGCCATGACCCACGCTCATTGGTTGAACGCGTTGCGGGTTACGCCATGTACGCTGTGTCGCTGCTGCGCTCGCTTATTAGTCGAGCGCGTTTGCGTGTTCACTAGCATTGGAACATTCGCTCTCGGACCTTCGGACGGTGCGCACGCATCGCCCGACCGCTCTTGACAGCCATCTACCTGCTACCTGCGCTCTACGACCGCTGCCCAGCAGCCAATCACAACGCGTGCTTCAGCGCGCTTGTTTCAACGACACCTACCGGACTTTCTGCGTGCGTGATTGCTGCTCTTCTCGACGCTGACCCTGTCACCCACGTGAGTTTTTCACCCTATCTTTTCACCTCTGCTCCCTGCCGTCGGGTAGGGAGCATATCTCTCTCCAGCCATGTCGCGCCGCGACCCCCACGAGTTTGCCCTCTCTCTCCTCCGGGAAGCCGGTCTTTACGAGCGGTTCACAGAGGAGATGTCTCGACCCAACTCGGTCGCCTCCAAACGCCCTTTATCCCCATCATCCGCGTCCGACTCCGAGTCGGACGCCGCTCCCTCCGATTCCTCCTCGTGGCAAATCGCCACAAAGAGGAAATCCAAAAAGAAGGCGACCGCCTCACGGTCTTCCTTCGTGTCACCGCTGCCCTCCCCGACTAAACCCGCCACCTTCTCTCCGGCTTCACCCGACCCCCAGCCTCGCGCCTCTCCCGTCCCTCCCGTCATCCTTCCGTCATCTCCCGTCCCCCCGACCCCTGCGCCAGTTGTCAAACCCCCTCCGCCAATCATCCTCCGCGACAACGCAAGATGGACCGAAGTGGCTCGTCTCTGCGTTCAGCGTTCTATCCCGCTCGGGAAGGTGATAAGTAGTGCCAATGGCATGAAAATCTCCGTCCCCACTCCCTCTGCTCACCGTAGTCTCACTAAGCTCCTAACGGAACGTAGCTATGACTACTTCACTTACGCCCTCGAGGACGAAAAAACCCTTAAGGTTATCGTCCGAAACATCCCGCACGAAATTTCGACTGAGGAGATCAAAGGCGACCTCCTCAGTCAAAATTTCCCAGTCATCTCCGTCACCCGCCTAATCAACAACCGCGACCGCACCCCCTTCAATCTGGTCGCTGTTATCCTCAAAAAATCTCCCGCCGGCCTCGCCATCTACAACTCCCTCTCCAAAGTCCTCCACATGGACGTCACCGTGGAAACTCCACACAAGAAGTCCCGGCCCGGACAGTGTCACCGCTGTCAACTCTACGGGCACGCCTCCCACCACTGCCATGTCACTCCTCGCTGTGTTAAATGCACAAAATCACACCTCTCCTCCGATTGTCCTCGTGACAAAAACTCCTCTACCCCTCCATCCTGCGTGCTCTGCGGCAGTGAGGGCCACCCGGCTAACTACCGCGGTTGTCCCATGGCCCCAAAGCCTAAACCCGTCTCAAACCGCCCTAGTCCCAAGGCAGCCTTTGTTCCTGCCCCCCTCCCCACCTCTAACCCCTGGGATAAAACCCAGTTCCCTGCACTCCCTTCAAAACCCTCCCCGCCGACACCCGCACCCCCCAAACCTCTTATGTCCCTCAATATCCCCACTCCTCAACCCGCCACCCAGAAACCCGTCAATCCTCCCAAAGTCCGAAAATCCACTCCATCCAGCCCCGGTTCCGACGATAATCTTCGTAAATGTTCGAAGATTATCGGTCTCCTTGACCTGGATGCAATTGACGCCTTCATGGATGAGATCACCCCGTTCATAAAAACCGCCGACCTATACCGTGCTGGTGGTGTCATTCGTCGACACGCCACACTGGTAAGGAACCTCAAGTCAATGCAATCCTGGATTTAATCCCACCCGCCCTGTCCCCTCCCCGTAATCCATCCTCCCGTCCTAGGCTTAACAACGCCTTCCAGGTCTAAACCCCGAGGGCTAACCCTCGCGTCCTTCAACGCCCGCGGCCTTCCTCGTCAAATCCACGAAGTCGGTTCGTTCGCCCACAAGCACGATCTCGACTTTCTCCTTATCCAAGAATCCTTCCTCAAAGCTCACTCCAAATCCTGCAAAATACCCAACTATACAATGATCAGAAACGACCGTCTCACTAAACCGGGAGGCGGTACGTGCCTCTACCACAAAAGGTCTCTACATTGTATAGTTATCCCCACCCCTCCCCTCACCCATATGGAAGCCTCCATATGCAAACTCGCCTTAAGCGGCCATCAAGCGGTATTCATCGCTTCAGTCTACAATCCTCCCAGTAAACCTCTTCTCTCCCAAGACCTCCAATCTCTCTTTTCGCTAGGGGATTCCGTCATACTTGCTGGCGACTTCAACAGCAAACACGTCAATTGGAATTGTGTTGCCACAAATCCGAATGGCGTGTCGCTGTTAAAACTAGCTGATCTTCTCAATTTTGACATCATAGCCCCCACCCAACCTACTCGCTTTCCCGACTCTCCAAAACATAGGCCCGACATCCTCGACATTGTTCTCCTCAAGAACATTTCCCTTCGCCTCTCGAGCATTGAAACTCTCGACGCCCTACACTCCGATCACCGTCCCGTCCTCCTCTCACTCGGTCCCACCCTCCCCTCCAACCCTCCGACCACCCCCTCTACGAACTGGAATCTAGTCTCAGATTCCATTTCTACGACCCTCACCCCCAAATACATGGACATTAGGATCGACACCATCTCCGACGCTGACAAGACAATCGCCGACCTAACTACCGACCTACAAGACATACTCGACCAAGCCACCACCCAAAAACCGCTCCCCGACCATGGGTGGCGCCTTCCTCCCGACATCCTCGACCTCATACGCTCCAAAAACCGTGCTCTGAGAGCTCACCGCAACTGTCCTTCGGATTCGAATCGGGCAGCCCTCCGTAAGCTCCAACACGAGGTACGAAAACGCATCAAAGAACACCGCGATGCAAAATGGAGCGACCTACTCACCAACATCGCCCCCTCCCACACCGCGTACTGGAATCTAGCCAAGGCCCTTAAGGCCGATCAAACCACCCTCTCTCCTCCCCTCGTCAAACCGGACAATTCGCTCGCGTTTGACGATGATGAGAAAGCAGAATGCTTCGCCGACTCGCTAGAGGCCCAATTCACAGTAAACATCTCTCCCGATCAAGCCCATATAAATACTGTTGAATCCGATGTCGTGCAAAAACTCTCGTTACCTCCTAGTGGTCCCTCTTTAGAACCAGTTACGCCAGGAGAACTCGCCCTACACATCAAAAACCTAAAAACCAAATCCGCTCCCGGTCCCGACCACATCAACAACCGCATTCTTAAATCCCTGCCTATCCCTTTTCTCTATCTCCTCGCCTCTCTCTTCAGTGTTTGCCTAGAACACTGTCACTTCCCACAGGCTTGGAAAGAGGCCGTTATTATCGGCCTCCCCAAGCCTGGCAAACCTCCCAGTGATCCTACCAGCTACAGACCCATCAGCCTTCTCAAAGCTATGGGCAAACTCTATGAGCGAATTATCAACTCTCGGCTCAGATCTTTCCTAGAACCCCTCCTTATTGACGAACAATTCGGTTTTAGACCTAAACACTCTTGTACCCACCAAGTCCTCCGTATTACCGAACATATTCGCAAGAACAGGTTCAACCACATTGGACAACGCATGTCCACTGTGGCCGTCTTTTTCGACGTCGCCAAAGCCTTCGACAGGGTTTGGCACTCCGGCCTGATATACAAGCTGTATCAGATCGGCGTGCCAGATCGCCTAGTCCGTCTCATTAACGCCTATCTCACCAACCGCTCCTTTCGTTTTCGCTACGAAGGGACCCTCTCCTCGTCTCGCCCGATTCGCGCTGGTGTACCCCAAGGCTCTGTATTAGCCCCAATCCTATACACAGCTTACACCAACGACATCCCCATACCCGACGACGTCAAGTTAGGTCTTTTCGCCGATGACACCGCTCTCTTCCACAGCGGTCGTAACATCAACTACGTAGCCCTCCCACTCCAAAGAGCCATCAACACCTTAGGCCTTTGGTTTCAGAAATGGCGCATTAACGTAAACCCCTCGAAAAGTGCCGCCATTGTCTTTGACCACTCTGTGTCTATTCGTCGCCCTCCCCTCAAACTCTATGACACTCCCATTCCTTGGTCTAAAACCGTCAAATACCTAGGTGTGATCTTAGATCGCAGACTGACATTCACCCCCCACGTTCAACACTCCAAGAAGAAAGCTTCTTTCTACCTATCGAGGCTGAATGGCATGATAGGTCCCCGTAGCAAAATGTCTCTTCGCAACAAACTCACTATCTATAAAACTTGCATCCGCCCCGTCCTCACCTATGCAAGTCAAACTTACGCCCACCTCTCACCATCTTTAGTGAAACAGTTGCAGATAATTCAATCCAAATTCCTCCGCAAAGCCACAGACGCCCCCCCCTACATTAGGAACTATGACCTCCACAAAGACCTCGACATCACGCCTCTGACTGACTCTATCGCCGCAGCTAGGACAACTTTTCTAACTGCGGGAAAGACTCACAAAAACAAGCTGATCGCTGCAGCTTGTTTCGACAGTGACGACCTTACCCCCACCACCTCCGCCGCACGCATACGCGCTTATACGCCCCGACTCAGGACAGGGTCCCGGCCTCGCCGGCCCCGCTCCTCCCGACCTGACATGACACCGACCTTCTCTTCCAGCCACCGAAACCGCCGCCCGCTAGCGGGTCGCCCTTCTGGCGGCCCAAGTTGCCCTTCAGGCAAACCCCCCGACCCCCCGCCCCCTCGGTAGTCATTCTTCGTTACAGCCTCTCAGTCACTCGTTTCAGCTTCCTTCTCTTATTCGTTTCAGTATTCTCTTCTACTCGTTTCAGTTTTTCTCTTCTCGTTTCAGTTCTTCCTCTCACTCGTTTCAGCCTTATTCCTTATTCTTTCGTTTCTAGCTTCTTTCGTTTTTCTTTCACTCCTTCTTTCGTTTCTAGCTCTCTCTCGTTTCTAGCCTTCTTTCGTTGCAGCTCTGCAGCCTCTTCGAGTCGTTTCTAGTTTCTAGTTCTTGTCTACGTCCTTTCTAGTTCTTGTCTACGTCTTTTCTAGTTTCTGTCAACGTCTTTTCTTCTCTCTTTTCTCGGTTTCTAGGTCGGTCGCTTCACGGCTGGCCCTCCCCTCCCCCTCTCTCACTCATCTGCGCATCCTCTCAGGAGGACGCAGGCCTCTTTTATCCCATTTATCGCGTTTTGCTTTCGGAGCAGACGCTTCACGTCTGTCTCCACCTCTCATTCGTGCTGAAAAAACCCTTTTAGGGTTAGCAGCGGTTCTCTTTCAGATAAAAAAAAAAAAAAAAGTGTTCACTAGCGATGTTGTGGCGCAGCTACACCATTATTTTTTCGGTAAATGGCCGTTGGACCAAGACTTCTATGAGAGAGGCATTATGAAGCTACCTTTAAAATGGCAACAAATTATACAACAAAACGGTGCATATTTGACCCAAATCGGGCAATCCGAAACATGTTAAATAAAGTCATTAATTTCACGCAAAAAATAATGGATTTCTTTTTCCCCAACCTATTATTAATTTTTAAATTTAATTAATTACCTGTGCAATGAGTTGTTGCAACTCTTCGTTCTCTTTGAGCAATTCCCTGTATCTTTCTTCATCTGCAGGCGCTGATCCTGATCCCGAGCCACGTGCACTCTCGGCTCTCTCAGTCGGATGACGGATCACTTCAATTACCTATGTTAATTACTTATGTAAATATATAGACATGTCTAGTGATAGTTCATTAATTATTTTAGAGACTTACTTTAGGCAAAAATATTAGAGCCATGCTAAGAAAACAACAGAAGATTATTGATAAAGAGACGAAGAGGAATGACGCGTCTTGTTGACTTGCAATCACCAAAGTCACAGGTGCAGTGATTAGACATAAAACGACAACGTTGTAGATACTCATTCCTACGTAGCGAGAGTCGTTAATCTGGCGAATCTTCACAGACCTCGTCTCGTATGCCAGAAACAAACCAAATACTAACACCAGGCCCTTATAGCCATACATTACACCTAAAACATTAATATTTAATTAATACTTTAAAGAGTGGCAGGCAGATTGATTTTGCTTAATTATTAGCTTAGGAGTAGTAGCACTACCTTTAGGTGTTTTTTTATATTATAGTTCGACATATGAATACACTCCGCCTGATGTAAAGCTAGAGTGCGATCCATGAACGAAAACCACTGCTACTACAGAGAAATCTCTACCGGCAGCAGTCGCCTCCGCTATGCCGATCTGATGAGACGAGTATGCACCATCTATTGACAGTACACTCTCCTCTCGCTATACCTGGCTACTTTCGAACTGCCTTTGAAACGCGACAAGGTGTGACTAGGAAGTGACCCCTTGAAAGTAGTCAGGTATAAGGAGAGGAGTGTGCCTTCAATGTATAGCCGGCATAGTGGAGGGGATTGCTGCCTACAGACATTTTTATGCGGTAGCAATTGTTTCTGTTTATGAACCACACTTTAGCTTAACAGACGGGGTGTGGCCACGTGTCGGGCTACTATAACTCTAACATAATTAACTTAAGACTTATTAGATATTACAAAGGCGGTACAAAAATATGGAAGGTTTAAGAAAATGTAATTTCATGTTTATAAGACTTCAAATTGTTAGTTAGTAAAACCGCTTCTTTTAATTTGTTTTGGAATTATACTTCAAACTTTGTACAACAAATATAAAGAAGAAAATAATTATATTCACAAAACAATACACCAATTTAGTGTATAAAAGAAAAATATATTTATTATGAGCTTCGCTGTCGAAACTTTCTTATTCAGTCAATTCTAGAAGTCAGGCCTACCTACTACTAACAATAATATGATTTATTGATCGCTTACTAAGAATATAAATATAGAAGCAACGACTGACCTAACCACACTGAATTGTGTTCACTTTCACAATGTTCCAATTCAGGCCTTATATGGACATCATCATCGTGGTGACTCGGCGCTTCTAATGGGAAGGTTTCTACACGACGTTGTAAAGGATCTCTTAGCTCCCAAGCAATCAGTAATGCCGTGTCAACCACTAGTAGACCGCCTACCATTGTGTAAAGCTTCCAACCATGCATTCGTCTCTGTGTAATAAAAATAACCTTCAATTAAAGATAAATTCACAAAATATATTTTTAAGGTAGTTCGGCATCTGGCTACACTCCGCCTGACGTTATGCTAGGCGACTCATGAGCGGAAACTACTGCTACTACAGAGAAATACTGCAGGTAGTAGTCGCCTCCTATATGCCGGCTTGAGGAGACGAATGTGCTTAGGGAAGAGCACAATCCTCCCCCCCTTAAAACCCACCTACTTTCAAACTAATTCCGAAACGCAACTAGGTCACTCACGGGTGTTACACTTGAAAGTGGTGGTACTACCCCAAACAGACTAGGCTAATAACCATTATTAGTCTGCCAAACCCTCATTTAATTAATGCCTCTATGATACTATAAGCACCGAGCGATCAAAGTACATTATAACATAATTAAATTACTCAGTACAGGCTAGAATTTTGTGTGATTTGAACACGGATCTCTGCCGTTACTGCTAGACCACGGAGGCTCTTAAATTTACTCCTATTTCAAATAATGTTTCCAAAATTATCTAATTCAGTATGTTTGCTGACGTACGAGTAATTATGTTAAAACGTTGAGATATACGCACACAATATAATTATTCGAAGCGGTTTTGTTTGACGTGCACGATAATGAGTTGAAGTAACGTTTTATTAAATTCTCACAAATAAATAAACCTATAGATATATACATAGTTTCATATAACAGAGAAAAGTTAAAACTTACCTTTGAATCGATTTTAGGTTTAGTTGTGTGTCTATGTACTCTCCATACTTTAGAAAACATTGCTCCGTAAGCTAATGAGAAGCCTGTACACAGGAGCCAGGCTCTTGCTGAACATAGTGCGGGAAAATGTTCGGGTATGATCCATCTTCCATCAATACCGAGTGCTACAGTCGCACCGAAGCATACACAACAACCGCATAACATGATAATATTACAGGCTGGATGTGACCATTGGATTACCCTGTTAAATAAATAAAAAATATCTGACCCCAAACCCTAGGACAAATACAATTTAAAAAAAAAGTCAATCCCATTAAACCTTAAACTGAACACTTACTAATAATATAAATTTAAAAAAAAAAGTTTAAACCGGGATGAATCCCTTTGCGTAACGGACTGCTGCTTCAACCAATGCGCTACAGTTCCCAAATTCTATGTATTAAAACTATAAATGCATCTAAATATTTAAATGTAAAATGATTTCTTACCTTCTGTGCCTAAACATAATATTAAAAATAATAAGTGCAATGGCAGCGAGTATTCCTGCTATACAAAGGGCTGTCATACATCCCAATAGAGGTAAAGAAACCATCCTCAGCTCGTTCACAACTACTGTACGATCTGGGGGTACCTTTCCACCTGCCAATATACAATGTAACTTACAAACTTGATAAATTTTTAAGGGCTAGGACGAAGGTCTGTGTTAAATTATAAAAACTACTTCTAACTTTAAATTAACTTAAGAATATTGTTCATTAAATAATTTTCGCAATCTTTTTTCTTTGAGATTTGAGGACTTGTGAGAAAATGTCTGGAAGACATAATATTTGACATTAATGTTAGAGATTAGACTTAATTGAAAGAATCTAAAATGTAATGTATCGAATGTATATAATAATATAATAAAGTTTTAAAATAAATTTAGAAAATATATTTTTATCATAAATCTCATAAATACGTAGCGATTTTTTTGCCAACAAAATAACGCAAGTGGCCCGCCCCAACTTTTACAACATCCTTTGCCGTTTACACAAGAAAAATATAAATTAATTTATTTCAGAATACTTGGTCAGACTTTGACTACGTCGAGCGCCCGAGGCGAGGGCTGCTCTGGCTGAAGGATTTTCTTTTTACAAAAATAAGTACTCGTTTCATACATTTCGTTTTATACTAAGGTAATAATAATGTAATTTGTTTTCCTGAAATTTAGATGAAAATTTCCTTAAATAAGTACGAGTAAAGTTATTTTCAGTTTTCTAGCAGACGTCTTTTTGTTAAGAAGAATTCCAGGTATTTGTGAAATTATTTTATATTTCAACATAATATATTGCGTATTTTATATTCTAGTTGCTTTATTTTTGGATAAGTAAATTAATTTTAATTTAAATTACTTTTTGTACTTACCGACCCAGCGTTCTCGTTCATGCCATGTGAGGTTATCAGCTTGTGTATCATAATAACCCAACTTCACATAATGGTTGTCAGTTAGCTGCTCGATTTGTGTCAATGCTATACGATCGCCTTGTGACGAGAAGGCTACCAAACCCTAGGGACAAAAGGATGTTTCAACTGAAGCCTATCTATAAATATATTTGTATTGTAAATGAATATTATTATGTTCTTATAGACAAAATTTGGCAACCATTTCCACTCCCAGAATGTTTTGTATAATAATAATTGTTTCCAACTTTATATAACGCCTAGCAAACTTTGTCATTTTCTTGCTTTCTTCAATTTTAGGTAAGAACACAACAAATTAATCTTTTCTTAATTATAAAACGACTTTAGTTTGCAAATATTGACTAAAACTACTTAAATAATTCTTAAGTTTCCTCAAGTGCCAAAGGTCATCTAGAGTACTTTATTTCACACAGCACCACTACGGTTCCATCAGTAAATCAGAATTGAGTTACTGGGCCTAAGGATTAGACTCTTAAGTTTACCCACAACAAGTATGCTATTTTCATTTTCTGTGTATCAATACAGAGTCGGATGTTTATTCAATTCTCAAGAAGACCCTTTTTCGTAAAAAGGTTTTTGGCCATTCGATACCTACTATAGTAGAATTATATATATTTGATCCTGATCTAACTATACTCGTACATATTCGTTTTGATAAAAAAAACTAAAAGTCGTAAACTAAAGAAATAGAGAAGATGTTAAAAATCACGTACTGAGACTCCAAGGAATGACGTCGAATTAATAGCTTCGTAGATGTCATCGGCGATCTTTTTATTCGTGTACGTGAAATTCTTGAGGCTGAGACCGGTCTTCGCAAGCTTCTCCATTGTTTTGTTGAAAGCTGGAACAAGAATTGCAATAAAGATTCCAAAACTGAACGACAAAAATTCGATACTATCTTATTTTATTGCTTTTCGTTTAAAAAGTATCAACTGAATTCGAAATCTTTACAAGTAATAAAAGAGCCGGCGTTATTGAAAAACGATCTTTTTATTCATAGTCATGAACGTTAGGGAGAATAGCTTCGGAAGTTGCTTTCTCGCGGGTGTTATGTAAATCTCTTATTTCCTTTATCTTTGCTTTAAGATCGATTGTACAAGATACCTAGAGCAACAGCCCACACCGCGTCATAAGCCAAAGGCGCCTCTTGATACCCTTCTGGAAATCTTTCACCGTCAATATCATAGCCTGCCTCTCTCAGCGCTTCGTTCAATCGTGACCTGTTAACAATTATAACATATTTAATTAATTTTAAATAAAGGTGATTTTTTATGCAGTCATTAAAATAATTTTTGCGACTTAATTTATTTTGATGTGTTGAAAGCTTTGCAGTCATCGTGGTCTTGGTAATATTGCGCGATTGTAAACCGGATATATATATATTTTTTTATTTAATAGAATAATATAATGACTGTTGTTAACGCGCGTAATTTATAACAACATTTCGATGTTCAAATATTGATTTAGTCGTCGTGCGAAGTAATTATGTATTCTGAATCCTAATACAAAATTTACCACAAACCGCAAACCCACAGCATTTATGTTTAAATGCTGAGTTTGTTTGTGACAACCAAATTTTAATTATTACCTCGTTAATTGTATAGATTTGATCGACACACATACGCTTGTTATAGCGTATATGAAGATACTTAAAAATGGATTAACTAATAAAACGTGTCAACATTTTCGTAAAGTTTCTTAACTATATTACCCGTATTTGATATAAATTCCACGTTTCAATGGCCTTGTTGCCTTAATGGGATCTGTTCATGTTCCTTATAAAATAGCGAGTAAGTTATCTCATGAAAACTCGAGGAGAGTGTAAGGATAAATAAGTTTTGCAGCGACGAGTCGGGTTTATGAAGTACGAGTAGCTAATGTCGCTATCGCGTTGATGTATACAACCATTTTTCTTGCTACGATTGCGAAGGGTGACAATGTAAAATGGCTGACAATGAACTTTCTGAATCGTTTTTAGATAAGGAAAAATGATTTTTATTACAATTCCCTAACGTTTTTATTTGGCAACATTTTTAATAATCGCCGTATACATTATGTTTTAAAATAAAATAGGGATGCGTTTTATCATCGGGTCCTGTTAATATATTGTAAATAAAATTGTAAAATATTTTGAGATAAAATATAAGAGTTAACTGCAAAAATGGAAAGTTATACATCGTCGTTGAACTTTAATGTTCAGTTCAACTTCTCGTTCTAGACGGAAATGTTTCTACTTTATTATTTTTATTTTAGTTTTACATAAACAAAACAAAAAGTTTAACAAAAAAAAAAAACAGAAGTAAAATATGTTTATTTTTCTTTTACTTAGCTTCCATTTTCATTTAAGTAAGTCATTTTATGCGCGCAATAAATTAAATTAATTTCTTAGAATAATCTCACCTGAAATCTTCTGAAGTCATTCCTGAGATAGTAGTTTGATTTGCATTTTGGTTCCACATCAGAGCTTCAGTTGTAAGATGACCCTCAGCAGCTTCTCTCATTTGTTCTACTGTGCAGTCGATGCCTTCACGCTCTAAATTGGTTTCAAACCAATTATCCTCGTACCAACCTTTATAGAAATAAGTAAGTATTAGATTAAAATAACCAAAAGAAATATAATGATTTAGTTCGAGATATGTTCGAGGATAACCTAAGAAATATTCAATGGTTACTTTCTCTTTGAATAAATATATTTTAGAATTATGATCACAGATAATGTACGATATTTATAAATAAAAATTAATCTCCTATATACTCGTATAACTTATAATAGATATTCAAGATCTGAATTGAAGTTTAGAAGAATTATCAAAGTAAAAGAGGAAGTTGTTAAAATTAGTGGAAATCAATCTCCGGGTTTAATCTTTTTAAGGTCAATGATTCGTAACTTCCTTTTATGTAAAAGTTATATGACAGTTCTATGAAGGGACCGAAAGTATAATTATATCTTTAGAATTTCGTGATTGACAAGTACGTAATCTAGAAATGATTAATTTGATGTTTTAATTTTTATGTTAAAATTTAATATCTTGTCAAGTTGACGACGAAAATGTACGCTTTATGAATATGCCTTAACTTAACGGGTGAATTTTTTTGTGATTGTGAGGTACGTGTTTGCCACGTAACAGTGTCTGTATATATAATATGAATCGAGCTTTAGGTCTGTTGACACCAGAAGGCCCGTTTATATTTACTCCACACCTTCGCTGCATCGTCGCGCTTGTCATTTTTGACGCTTACTTGGCTGGTTAAAGTAACCGTCAAATCAATGTCACTAACGTTAAATGTTTGAAAAGAAGCCAAATCTGTTTTTCTTATTATTTTTTTCGGGATCAACCACCCTTTTAACGATAACAATATGAATTTACACGATATTGCAACGCATGTGGAGTAAATGTAATCGTTTAACAGTTATTTCGTCGCAGTAAAAGTAATAGTTATAGTAACTTTAACGGGCCTTCCGGTGCAAACGGACCTTAATGAATAAAATGAAGAATATGAATTATTAGATCGAAAACCCTTTATTTACCCAGTGTCCATTAAAATACTAATAATAATAAATTTAAAAAATGAATAATAACGATTAAAATAATTTGTTTTGTGAGAATTACATGAGATTTTTTTGTCGCTTGAAGTGTAACATGTAGATAAAAATTATTTTTCTTTATTTATTTGCTTCGTTGCTCCTTCCCACAACCATTATTTATCTCTTTTTCCGTCCATTTCCTTTGTCCCGTTTGTTGTGAAGCGCAAGCCTGAGAGGGTACGAATGTGTTCTGTATCCACCCTTATCTCTAGGTCAAGTATTTTCATAAAAGGTTAACAAAATGTTTTACGAGTGACAAATTTGTAGTTATATTTTTTAATTTCTTACAGGCAATCATTCTTAATTATTTCTCTTTTTCGTTTCGTTACTTTATTTTCACAATATGCTCTTTTTTGAGTTTATATTATTATTTATTCATGAAACACTATAATTATTAATCATTTTAGTACAATGTGCAGTTTCAGCTTATTTCAATCTGTGCATGGGAAATTGGTTCAACATAAATTGTAATGTCCATTAATTAAATATATGTCGATTTATTTCTCACAATCTCTACATTATAGTGGTAATATTAGATTTATCGTATCTAACCGGAAATAGATCAATAATCATAATAAGAGTGGTAGGCAGACTGATGATGGTTATTAGTCCAGTCTGCCGTCCTGGGGTTACTACCGCCACTTTCGAATGTAACACTCGTGAAGTGATTTCGTCGCGTCTCGGGAACAGTTTGCAAGTAGCCAGCTATAACGAGAGGAGTGTGCTCTGTCAATCCAAATGGTGAATACTCGTCTCCTTAGGCCGGCATAGCGGAGGTGACTGTTGCCTGTAGAGATTTCTCTGTAGTGGCAATTGTTTCCGTTCATAGGCCGTACTTTAGCTCTACATACGGCGGTGTGAACAATAAAAACACCTAACAATTGCAAAATTTTGTAGTAGGTAGGTAGTCGTCCCATTGTATTGTATGTTTATTTTAGTTTTAGTAGTAGAGTCGTATTTTAGTTATTTATTGAGCAAGAAGAAAAAAGAACAGAGAAATTGGTTATTATTTTACGTGTAATATGATAAACAGACGTTAGGACCCTGCAATTGGTGATCTCCTTTGTACAAAGTTGAATTATACGAAATATAATATTGTTGTAAAGAAAGAAGCCTTTGGTAGCAGACTACAAATTGTAGTTTCTAGAACAAATAAAATGAAGTATTTAAAATGAACGTTTTTTTTTATTTCAGCTTGTAAAAGCTTTGATTGAGCATTTATCTTTTTATGTTTTTTTTATCTGTTTATTTAATGAGTATTTTTCTGTCTGTATTAATATTACCTATTTTTTACATAGTAGTTAGGCATTTATTCCGCCTGAAGTTTAGCTAGAATACGGTCCATGATCGTAGACAACTCCACTATGCCGGCTGCATGTGTATCATTCATTGACAGGGGATGTTCCTCTCTTTATACCTGGCTACTTCCAAGCTGATTTCGAAATGTGACTAGTAGCTTCACGAGTTTTACTACATAGGGTATATAAGGTTAATTAATTATCAGTCTGCCTACTACTCTTATACAAAACGGGTTTAAAGTGTCTGAACAAACAAAATTATGTTAATTTTCAAATTTTAACTAACTCCTATTCGATTAGAAAAATAAAACTTATATACACATAAAAAACCTTTCTAAAATCCATGATCAATACTAAAAAAAGTTTTTATTGGTGTACACAGTGAGGTTTCGATTATTTTTATGATGTAACCCCTTTACTGCTTACGTTATAGATCGTAATAAAGTTTTATGACGGAAGAGTAAAGATTCGCGCAGCCTACTCGTATATTAAGGGTAGCCGGACGTTCATCGATAACCTGCCGAACAGGGGTTGACACGCTGGCACAATGCCAGGACATCATTGTAACTAATAATATGCCTCCACCTTGAACTGATTTAGCTATATTTAGAACTCGAGTGATTCTTGACATTGGCAAAATGATGATATTCAAATAACAGATTTTATTCATACTTCAGATAACTTGATAGGAGTGTGATATGTATTCCGCTTTTATGAGCTCATGTATTATGTATTTATTTGTATATTACTGTCAGTAGATGATAAATAATCTAAATAAATAATACATATTTTTCTATATTTTCTTGAATATTATGGGTTCACTCAGTGCTCGTGGTGTAAATTCAAACAGCGGTAGGCAGACTGATTAAAGATGGTTTTTAGGGAATAGTACCAGTACTTTTAAATGTAACACTCGGGAAGTGACCTAATTGCGTTTCGGGAGTGCATCATGTCAACCTGGATGATTCTCCTCAATATAACGGGGGCCGATATTTCCCTGTAGATTCAAGCGGTCGAAGGCGTGATCTCATCCGCTAAATTCTGACCGGTACCAATGTATGTGTTATATGTATTTTGGTAGCTTAGTGTCTGTGATATACATGTTACTCAGTATAGGCATTAATATATATATATTTGTTTAAACTTTGTATTATAGTGAATAGATAAACTTGCATTAACTGCCTAATCAGGAGTGCTCGAACCGTCTCTTGCAGTTACCTATAAAGTGAGCAGCGATTTATTCAAAGTAAGGGAATATGAAGTGAAGTTTTAACGAGAATAGTAACATGGGTTATTACTTTACTCGTTTTTTGATTAAAATATTAATTAACATGTCGGACTTTTAGCTGCACTTGACGTTGTAATTTCTGATATTAAAATGAAACAGATTATGTTCCAAATTTTTACTTTATTTTTAATAAACTTCAATGTTTTTTTTAATGTATCAGCTTCCACCAAGACAATAAAACTCTGGAGATAGCACAAAGCAATGATATAACTTTCAAGACAAATTCTTAAAAAATGGTTTAGTTTTTATTTTAGAGTAGTTGGCATGTTTCCATAAGATAAGATTTAAAAACTATATACTTAACATCAGGCGAAGTGCGGACATATGACGAGCTAAAATAATAAAAAAGTGTCTATCTATAGATATACGCGCAGTTCCTAAAATATGTTACCAAGCAGGAATCTATCCCGGTTTTCTATAGAGATATATCTTAGCAATAAATTAAAGAGCTACAAAGGATCGTAAGTCACCACAAACGATACCCTTAGGTAAAGTTAACAAAAGCATCGAATTAATATGTTATATTCCCATCTATAAAGTCTACAAGACTTTGTCCTTAGTTCTTTTAATACGACAAAATTGAACCGCGACTATTCCCTCGAGAGTCACTCCGGAAATTCATTAATATCGCAGTAGCTACCCGACGGATGTCATCGAGCTCCCATTAATAAGATAGTTCATCCTTATGTCGAGGGATAAGTTTCGATTAATACGCTGAAAATGTTCTTTAGGATATTTTCTTTCGAGTATCCTATAGTGAGATGCGTTAAATGTTTTGATATACGTATATATTTTTCACATTAGGATTGGAAAAAAATATAATAATAAAAAAAATATCATTATGAAACTGAAAGTTTTCATCGTCTGTGACCTAGATTATATACAATTGGGATTCCCAGTGATATTTTCTAATATTCATGCAACTTTTTAAATTGAAAATTGCGTATAAAAATTATATTAATCGCGTATAAATTGATGTTGGTTATTATTAACCCAGTCTGCTGCTCAGGGGTAGAACCACCGTATAGTAAAGTGACCTAGTCGCGGTTCTAGATCAGTGTAGAAGTTGCCTTGTATAAATAAAGAGTGTTTAATGTCAATCTGGACAGTGCACATTCCTTTTCTGAAACCGGCATAGTGGAGGCATTACTGTAGACATTTCTCATGACCTACGCTTTAACATGTTAGGTGCACTGAGCTACTATCAAAAATAAAAATATTATACGTACTTGTTTTATTAATTTTTAATGATTATTCAGCTGTAAAAAGCAATAATGGTTTCTATTCTGCTCAACCTTAATTGTGAAAAATGTTTTCAGTGAAATTATTACGAAATTTCACTTTATTATAAAGGAAAATCTTTTTGTAATTTAAGCTTTAATTACAGTAATTTTGTGCTGAACTAATTTTGATACTTTCGTTTGGAGAGAGACTCCACCCCGTAATTTATTGGGGCATTAGATAAATCATGGTGTTTGATTCGGAAAAGCTATATTCTTCTCAGAAACGTAATAACTGATAAAAGGTAGGGGTGCCCAAATCCAAATGATTGATATATCACTGACGAAAAAAAAGTTGCTGTAAGTTGCCGATAAAAGTACATATATAGTATAGGTATATACTAAAAACATGCATTAGGATAATTAATTACAGTTGATAAACTAACTATTGATAAACTTTATTAGGCAGAAAATAGCTTTTCGATATTCATTATCATCGATAAATTCTTAATTTTTGTTGGTATTTGGGAAACAATGTTGGGGTGTCCGTTGAAGCCAGGGGCGTCCGGACATCCTGAACCCGTTATTCCGCGCTCCTGATTCTCTTTGATTTATATATTCGTGAGATGTAAAAAAACCGCATATGCTCGAGGTTTTTTTAATCAAACTTCATCATATTTTTATAATAACAAATAGTTATGTAAAAAGAAAATATGTTATGTGTTCGAAGTTGCTTTTTAAATGGGTTGTGAAACAAAACAGAAATAAAATAAAGAATAAATTCACCAAGGCTTAGTATGGAAAAAATTCTCGGAAAAGAAATACAGAAAACGTCATTTTTCTTTTCATCCCGCAACATAAACAAGATCTAAATGAGTTTTATCCATGAGGCTATACGATGGCGTGTTACGTTACCGTACTTACATTATTCCCTTTCATAATCCAGCTTTATTTCTTACAATTTATAAAGCTACTTTTGTTATTATTACCTACTGTTGACATTGTTGTAATTATATGTGTTGTTAACCTTTTACTAATAATAAGCCTACATGTTGTGCTTGTTTTTTTAAATATTATTTTATTACGAGTTACATAATGTGATTAAAAATGGCGGCGCACCTATTTTTATCTTGCTTACATAATATTGCAATTTTTAAATATTTAAGACATCTGTTCTTTTATAATAAATAATTAATTTAATATAAAAACTTATCTGACACGCTGACTCTGTACAAAAAAACAACTGATGAATCAAAGTGACGAATAACTATCTATTGGTAAAAATAAATAAAAAACCATACAGTGAGTATTTCTGAGAACAGAAAAAAGACGAGCGCGGCTGCCTTTTACCCTGTTTTATTTTTTTACATTGTTGTTAGCTCAAAATGTGACACACTTCGCTAATGTTAAGCTGTAGTGGAGTCTATGAACGGAAGCAAAATGAGGACAAAAAATATCTGTAGGTAGCAGTCGCCTCCACCATTTTAGCCATAGAAAATTCTTCACTTGCATTCATTTCGTTATACTCGTTATGATAATAATAAATATCACAATTTTAAACTCGTTCCGATTTGCTGCGATTTGCCAATAATGGCCAATCCGTTACGCTATGGCATTCCAGCACCATAGAGGCGGTAAGGAAGCTACATAAACTGAAACTAGTAAGCTAGTTATCTCACATTGTCAGAATAGTAATAAATACTCGTTCCAGGGTAAAAGGCAAGTTAAGTTGTGGATTTTGTATGTCAGCAGGCGGATCATTCTTTAAGCCAACTCAATGTGTACGAGAGACAACTTTGACAGCGCGTTCGGTTTGCATAATACCGTGTAGACTGTAGATAATGAAATGACAAAACGAAGTTTTGATGTTTTGAATAACTTTCCATTCGATTTGCAAACCAGCAATTGACACATCAAAGTCAAAGCGGAGGATATGGGTTCGATCCCCATCCTAGCTCAGGCTGTCGTGTGTAATTGATTTTTAAATCGATTTTCATTATAACTTAATAATAATAAGAGTGGTAGGCAGACTGATGATGGTTATTAGCTCAGTCAGCCGTCCTGGGGTAGAACCACCACTTTCGAATGTAACACTGCAATCACTTGTCGCGTTTCGGGAACAGTTTAGAAGTAGCCAGATATAACGAGAGGAGTGTGAACTGTCTATCTAAATAGTGCAAATTCGTCTCTTCAGGCCGGCATAGCGGAGGCTACTGCTGCCTGTAGAAATGAACCTCTAGGAGCAGTTGTTTCCCTTTATGGACCGAAATTCTGGCTTTACATCAGGCGGAGTGTTATATGTCATATGCTGAGCTACAATAAAAAAAAAGTAACAATACACTTACCAATAAAAAACCAAACATACGATTTCCCATAGAGACGATGTTTATAAACTTCACATAATACCCTTCTTGCTGCCACTACGTAGAAAAGACCAACAATGACTCTTGCATCTTGTCGCCGCAAATTACGCACTGCATCCCCAGGGTCTGAGAGGAAGGACTGTCTTGTCACTATCTCGATGCCAACTTTCTTGCAATGTGCTTCCAAGTCTTCCACGGTCTGGAGAGAAGACATTAAGCTTAATATAAAACCATTTTAAGAAAGATACTTTAGCCTTTAATAATTCGCTTTCTAACCGTTTTCCATGTGATTTTAAGTACTCTAGTTTGTCCAAGAACAGGTACAACTGTAGACAGAATGCTATGCCGACTTTTTGAGACGACTAACCAGGTCTACAGGGCTCATTGTACTCTGCTATTTCCAAGTTGATCCCTAAACCCGACCAGGTTTTTTGGCTGTTGACCAGCCAAGTCACTACGCGTCACAATATACATAACAAAAAGAAAAATAATTACAATATAGTAAGAATTAAATTATTATATACAATGTATGTCAGTGTTTATTTAAAGTCGTTTCACGAGTGTTAAAAAGTAGCGGTACTGCAGACTGGGCTAATAATCATAAGCCAACCAAAAGCGCAAAATCTAAGAAGACATATAATCCAGAAATATAATCTGGTGGGTTTATAATGTGTTTTGAGAGTCGCTATCGAAATGATTACTTCTATACTTGTCTATAATAAAGATGGTAGGTATGTCGTTAGCGTGATCAACCGCGGTGAACATTTCATGTGCAAGTAGGTATGCCAGACGGTTTGGCCGAATTCTTTTAGAACCATTTCTGTCCGAGGTCGAATAAAATCTCGCTCAATTTCAACGGAAGCTGTTACTGCCTAACGATAAGTGTATCCACTTCGTAATTCCGACTTTCCGAGTATACCTACCTAACTATTAGAGTTAAACTGGCTAGTCACCACAAAAAATAAAAAACATTATTTTCATAAAATCATTTAAACAAGTTATTTTATTTCTTATAAAATATATTATCTACTTTGTTATTTATATTCATAGTTTCTTTTTTATTATGTTTTCCATTCTGGGAAGGCAAAGGGAACAACGCCCATACAGCCACGTCTTCAGTAATATGCATGTCTCATTCGTTGTAATTAGGCATTGCCTTGTCTTCAATAAAAAATATTTTTTTGTCGTATTTATATTATATTATATTTTTTCAATTATTTATTTGTTTAAAATTTGTCTTAGGCCGGTAGAACTTTTTCATTTCATTATATTTACAGTATTTTTGATGTAGTTATAAACCGCTTTAAAATTTTCAGGCTTCTTCAACAGATCTTTTCATAGAGTTTTGGAGGACATCAGTTGGCAGTCAGCATTTAGTTTTTTCAATTTTTTTAGTGTTATTGTTTGGCCGGGTGTGTGTAGTTTTGATGGATTACCCATAGTGTTTGTGAAAGTGTGGGTGTTCATGGTTCTACGTCGAATGAAGATTTTATCACTTTATTGAAAAAACTTAAATAGAGTACTGGAGACAGAGCATTTTTGGTGGTCTTCGTCTTTCGCAACTGTAGTAATTATAATTAAAGTATTTCTGGGCAGGATATTGATAAATTTTTTTTTCTTGCCATTTGGAACATAGGATCAAATGCTTTAATTACGAATCTAAATCTAATCATCTATAACAACATAATAAGTATTGTAACATATAATTTATAATGTAAATAATTTTTAAAATATTTTTATAATCAAATTATCCAGCCAGTAACAAATTTATTTTAACGTTATAAGTAGTTTTTATTCCAACTTAAGCTAACATGATTAAATTCACATTTTTCATTTCGTTACAGCAGCAGAGTGAAAACCAACGAGCCCTTTTATACGGAAAAAAAGCGCCGCTCTAATTACGCTGAATTGAATCTGCGATGAAAGCGTTCGTTGCGCTGAACTATGCAAGCGGGCGGCATTCACACACTGCACTTTCTATTCATTGAAAAACTATTGACTTTTAATTTTGAAATAAAGTATTTTCATTTAAAATGTAAGCTTAAATATTAACAGATTTGACAATAAAAAGTATAGGTATTTATTATATTATTATGCTACGGCTTCAATGACTTTGTATAATTATGCGAGAATTAGCGTGTTTTACATTACGGCATTAGAACTATAGCTACATTAAAGGTTTTGCTCGAGTTAGTGTTTAACGTGTACCACCACTTTCGAATGTAACACCCGTGAAGTGACCTTGTCGCGTTTCGGGGATAGTTTGAAAGTAGCCAGGTATAAGAGAGGAGTGTGCACTGTCAATCTAGATGGTACATGCTCGTCTCCTCAAACCGGCATAGTGGAGGCGACTGCAGCCTGTAGAGATTTCTCTGTGGTAGCAGTTGTTTCCATTCATGGACCGCACTCTAGCTTTACATCAGGCGGAGAGATGTTGCATGTCGAGCTACAATAAAAAAAAATGCCAAAAGAATTGATTGACGTTAATAGAGTTTTGGTCACATTAACGCTTTGGACGCAGATTCCAAGCCGTTAAATTAGAATAAAAATTAAATAGAAAAAATCAGAGAAATATAATAATAATAATAATAATACCAAAAATAGAAAAGAAAAAGTATACTATCTAATTGTTTTTTTTTCGTTTTTTAAGCTTTGCAACTTAAGGATGTGGCAAGATTATAAAGCTTTCGAATAGCACATCAGTTATTAGTAAAATTAATTAAATCATGTTCGCTCAAAAATCTAAAGAAGTATGTTTTCAGTCTGAAATTTCAAAGTAGTTGTAAGTAGTAGTCGCAGAAAATAATGATAGGTCGTGTCGATTTTCCAGAAGTACAGTATCGTGTTGAGAAAAAGGTCAACATGATAAACGTTTCTAAATGTATTCACCACACAATATGTAAGTGAAAGATTTAGCCTTTCTCGCTATTTTCTTATAAGTAGCAGCCTAAACCGATTTATCTGCTCTCGTGCGGAATTCTTAAATAAGCTAGAAACATAAATATGATGGTTTTGAATAATGTTGGTTGTCGGGTTGAGATACAATCAGCGAAGTCAATACCCTCGACCTTGTTTTTATTACTTATACCTGGCTCTGGTAGTAATTTACTCTACCTACATCACGAAGGTTAATGTCACGTAATATAAGAGAATTTGTTTTTGTTAAACGAACTGTGAAATCTAAAACTTGTGACCTTTTTGACGTGGGGTGTGCTGAAAAAAGGCAGTCAACTGTGACGATGTTAATTTATTTCTTCCAAGGTGACATCCGATTTTAAGGATAACGATCAAATACCCTTGATGTAAGACAGTTTTAGAAGTTGGTTAAACTTGTATTAACATAACCTTAAATACATTTTTTAATGCATATACTTAGCTAAAGCTTGTATCATAGGCAGTGACTAGATTGATCGATAATTTAGTGAGATTCGAACACGGCTCTTATCGGCCGTGAGTTCAGGGCTACCTTCCACTATGTTGAAAATATAACATAAAAGTCATGAAGAAGACTACCATCTTATAAAATTTAAGAGTGGCAGATAGACAGATGTTGGTATTAATTAATTGGTTATTATACTTATAATAACTTCTGTATATTTGTAATACAGATTATGTACAGCTGCCGTCCTGGGGTAGTAACCAATACCACTTTTAAGTGTAATTAACACCAATGAAGAGACGTATTAGGGGCGTATAAGTGAACTTATACTAGCGTGTAAGTTTTATATATACTGGAAGAGCATTGCGTCTTAATTGAGACCCTATCAATCTGAACATCGCAATGCATGTGATCACGATATAGTATAAGAAAATGTACAATTTTTTTAATTAATAATAGGTACGACCTTAGGTAGTACCACCACTTTCTAATGTAACACCCGTGAAGTGACTCTGTCGCGTTTCGGGAACAGTTTGAAAGTAGGCAGGTAAAATGGTACATGCTCGTCTCCTCAAGCCGACATAGCTTTTTTTTGTGTAGTTAGTTTTAGTTTTTTTTTTAGTTTTAGTTTTAGTAGTTAGATTTCTCTGTAGTAGCAGTTGTTTCCGTTCATGGACCGCACCGTTTTACACCGCTTTACATCAGGCGGAGGCTACAATAAAATAAAAACGACGAAGGAAATAAAACCGACAGTTTAAATGACTTATTTTGTATTAAAATAATCATGACATTTCTAATAATAACTTTAGTGAAAGGTTGGTCAATCGAAATATTATTATCGTATAGACAATGCGCATTGGCGTGTGACACTCGATACTGTCAGCACTTGTGACACGCAATCTTGTTTCTACTTATATTCCTGCATACAGAAAGTAATTTTTACGTACTTTTTTTAACACAAATCTTTATTTCTTAAGTCATTCGTATTAATTCAGGAAAATCCAGAAGATTACATTCCATTTCATTGGTATAACTTGTTTTTCTTGGTTGTATGTTTATTAGCTAGCACGAGCGGATACAATCGCTTACAGAGCCCCGCTATGCCGGCTTGTCTTATCAACGTTGATTCGAGTTAATCTCGAGACAAGACTAGGTCACTTCATGAATTTTACAATTGATATTATAAGAAATAGGCAAATTAAATAATTATAAATATATCACTCACCGATATAAAAACTTCTTCAGCTTGTTGAAGTATAGCGATCCTTGACCATCCGAACTTCTGCATGAGCTTAATGCGCGTTGGATTGTGAACGGTTGCTGATGGATGAGTTCTGAATAACGTGGGAAAACGTGCACGGTCTGACAGCGCTGGTGATGAGGCGCCGTAGCAGAGCTGCATAATTTTAATAATTTATTAGAATTAAAATATTAATTAAATTATCCTGAATATTTGTTTTATTATTAAATTATGATGAAAATGGATTAGAAAAATAAAATAAATAGCCTGAGCTGAGGTAGAATTTGATCAAAGCCACGCCCTCTGCTCTGCGCGCGGAAGTTCTGACCACTAAACTACACAGTTTTTTTATTATCATATAATATTAAATCTTCATCATAATTTATTAATAAACTACGTGTTTCGATAAAAGATTCAAAATTATAAAAATCGAATGTAAATTATTAAATAAAAAATATTCAGTCATAAATACATGAAAGGAAATTTTTGGTTGACTAATTGAAGGAAGCTTTAGAAAAATTCTATTGTTGACTTCTTGAAATTAAACTTTGTTTTACGAAAAGTGGTAATTAATACAATCAATCTATAAGCCGATTGATGTTCATTCAATAAAAAATAATACGGAATTAATTTTGTAAAAAGAATTCGAGATTTTTCGCATTGGAACGAAAAATTGCTGAAAAATAACCATTGGCACTCTGTGTCTATATGACGTTTTTAATAAAAGTATTTAATGTATTAAATGAGTAAATGACAAAGAAAACAATAAAGTGCTGGAATATATTAATAAAGTTAAGTATTTTTTTAAATTAAATTCTCTACCTAATAAAAATTAATTTTTATTTCACTCATTGTAATTTTTATTTCTTCCTAATTTTTTTATGTTTATTTAATCTTTAGAATTTAGAATGGTAGCGTAGCGTAATCCTAGGTCTGTGACAATGCTGCATACGGCTGTAATTATCAATGGTTATTGAAATACACAAAAGTAACTCGTAATTAAATAAATATTCTTTGGACAATACCCAAATATAGGTATTTTAGACCCGAAACAACAACTTTTTTCAAATAATAATATATTTTTTAAAATATTTGTTTAAAATATTTAATAGATTGGCGCACTAATCACTACAAAGTACAGTCAAAATGATACATACATTTTAAAATGAAAACATAGTATAAAATGGCAAAAACTTAATACAAAACAATAATAAAATAAAAGTATAATACGAGTATAATAAAAATTTTACTTTAGTTTGTATAATACAAGTAAAAGGTTTTTTAGACGAGAATTTTTCACATAGGCCAACCTCAAAATGTGTTCGCTACAAGCTTCATATTCACTATGCAGTCTGCATATTTTACATGACTTTATTAACTTGTCGGTTTATAAAATGCAAGTAGATATGCAATACTTTACATTTACAAGGTATTATTCTGTTTTTTGACAATTTCTCTTCACGTCAATTTTAAAGAGATAATACCTTATTTTTTTTCGTAATAACTTATTTATTTTGTTGTGCTTTTAAAATTACAAGATTTTTTATAGTAGCTCGGTGTGCTCATGAGCGGACACAACCCGCTAGACTGGCTTAATAATCATCATCTGTCAGCCTACAACTCTTTGAGATTGCTGCCTACAGGCATTTTCTCTGAGATAGCAATTGTACGCACTATCTAATTTAACATCAGATAAATATAATCATATGAAATATTAATATAAATAAATACAAGAAAGAAAAACAAAAAGAAATAATAGCTACTATTCCCTTTAATTCATTGTAAATGCAAATGTAATCAATATAAACGGCCTAATCTAAACAATCGAACATTAACATAATTTAGAATTAATTAACTATAAATACGATTTCTATTCGTTGAAAATGTTTATCAATAATTAAGGACACACATGTTGTGGATTAATATAAACCCGGTTTCCAATAAAAGGGGATTCGAGAAATAATAACAACAGTCATGACAAGTAGCATCCCGTAATGCTCGCCCCTTGTTAGTCTTTAGAAATCTTTACCCTTAGCTATCTATTCTTTTATTACGTTATTATCTCAATAAATGAAACAAGTTTGTTCTTTAACTGCGTGACTGATCAATAAAGTCTATTTCTGTAGTAAAATAATATAAAGTCGGTTAAACTTTATCTGCGTTCAAGTTATGTCAAGCGTTTGTTAAGGAGTTTTTAGAATTTAGAAGCAATGTTTACTAAGCTGTGTACATATGTAAGTTATAGAAAAAAGGCGAAAAATTCAATAATTTCATTGAAATATTAAGATCACATTTTTCAAATATGTTACAATAGATGAATTAATTTATGTCTATATCAATGATTAATTCCATCGATTGGCATCATTAAAATATAGCGTATTTGTCTTATCTGAGCCGGAATCAAACCGCGTGGAATAAAGAGAACTTATGAATGTAAGATATGTGGTTTTATTTCTTACTTAAAAATGAAATTATAGTTCCTTTGAAATAATTTAGGTCTTATTGTTAAGTAGATTTATGTTAACGTGTGTCAACTCACCACCATGAGATTCCACATCTTCGCAGCCTCAGCAACCGTAGTGCAAACAGTCGAACAACCAGCAAGAAGAAGGAGCTTTTGCGGTGGATTATATAACAGGTTATACATTACACTGGCACCCAGACCTGGTTCACACTGCAAATAACAATTGTATTTAATATTTTTTTCCTTATTGCCGCGAGGCTAAACCTGGAAATACCGTTAAAAAATGTTACAATTTTTTCATTTTATGTTGTAATTTTATTTTATTTGGGAAGCTAGCAACGAATAGTCACAATAATAAACATAAATTCGTTATTTTCGGCTTAAATATAAAGTAAATTAAATGTTTGGAATACCGGCAAAAAATCGGAGAAATAACGTTACTGGTTATTTTTTTTATTAATATTTGGCAATGCTATTCATTTATCGTTAAATTATGATGATGATAAGTGAATAGGACATAACAATCCAGAATATACTTTAATTATAATTTAATAATTAACAACAAATAACGTTATTATTCGTGGTCTGGTTATCAGTCTAATAAGTGCGTCCAGAGGATAAAATAATGACTTCTAATAAAAATATTATGTCGCATAGAAATTACGTTTCCTAATATTAGAAATTCACTTAGAAACGATTTAAATAATGAAAACTTATTAATACACTTTCAATCTTCAATACCCCGTAACTTCCATTAAATAAAATTAATTTAAATCAAATCATATTATCGTAAAATCAAACTTATTACAGAATTAGTTAAAGACGACTTGAAAATATTCGTCTGAATGTAATTTTCGATACTGGGGATTCCATAAATTTTCAATAATTGAATTGAACGTCCGATTCAGTCTCCGAGTTGCAATTTCGGTAGCCTATGATTTCAGTTCATTTGGATTTATTACGGACATCGTGAAGTCTACGAAAGCCGAGGGCTTACAGACCGGGGAGACCTTTTTGTTAATTATAAGCGAGAAATATTCGCAACGTTGAAATTTGATGAGACGCTTTTCGAAATAACTGTAATTATTGTACAGTATAGCATTACTGTCGCTTGTTTAAGATGAAGTACTTAATTGTATTTAGTGAAATACTATTTTAAATATAGTTTATTGCAAATAAATTACTCGATATTCTCGAATAAATTGCTATTTACTATTGTGATAAATTTTACTCACCTTGCTGTCATTGCTGTGAAGGCGCAATTTGAAGCCAGACAGCAGATCTGAGCGTGCATTGACATCTGCGAGGGCTAACTCAGCGGCCGGCATACACGCTTGTCCACCCTGCCACCCGCCCTCTCCTTCCATAGGGAATATCCCTCCGATGTGCAGGTCATTGTCAGATCGTCGCGCGTCCACACAACCCCCACTTAACAATAACCAAAAAATAACAAATATGCACATATGACCCTTGCGCCACGAGTCCACGACACACTTTCTTCGTTCACGCATCTTATTATATAACTCCGATAAAACATTACACTTGGCAACAACGAATAATTGCACTATTGATTCTAATAACAACGATTGATATCTAGTTCGAATGAAATTTAACTTTGTTTTTAACTTAACTAACGGACGCTTTGGAAAATTACAGTTCACTATTGTTCTAGGGAGACGGGTGGTATTGGCAGTTAGGCGTAGTTGTGACAACACCCGCAGCGTTTCTAAGTATAATCTAATAAGCGTGATATTTTGTAGAAACTTTTGAAACGTTCCTATCGATGTTTTGTTGGCATTCGCCGCCAGTTGCATGAAATAGGGGGCGAGGGTGCGCGGCGAGCGATCCCTGCCCTGACGCAGGTACATCGCTCGCGGCGGTGGCATACTGTCATTGCAGTATCTCTCCTCCATCTTCCATCTTCCTAGAACAAAGAAAAATACTCAATTAGAAAAACATTGAAATAAATAACATGATACCAATATGAATTAACAATGCACCGATAGTTCTAAACAAAGAGAACTAAAAACAAAAGAATAGCAACGTAGCGAAAGTAAATAACAAGTTTGGGGAGTTATATGCTTACAGGAGCCAGTCACCCTCGTTTTACCAATAAAATGCCTAACGTCAACGCTTTTTATTTCGGAGGTAAACAAATGATAGAAATAAGAAGGAATTGAGGCGAAAAGAATTAATTCAGTATTTGTGTAATTGTAATTTATCATTTCATTTCACTATTTTTGTATTTGTATAATTGTATTGATATGATTTTTCTTTGGAGTAGAAAGACTCCTAAATAATGGAATGTATAATGTTTCAGCCAATTTGTGTAATTTACAAAAATAAATGCCATTAATAATACTCATCCTAATAATTTTATTTCCTTCAAAAACAATGGAACAATCTAAACGATCCAGCATGAGAGCATTCTCATTTCGTCACTATCCCGGAAAACATTCGACTAGAAAGAAAGTTCTTTGTGGATAGTTGTGTGTGTCAGTAGGCGGGGTTGTACCAACTTTATTGTCACATTTGACGTCGATAACTAAGAACTCCTATCATACTATTCAGTTTTGGCTCTACATAAGAAAACCGATTTCAGAACTGCAATTTTTCATATAACTCAGCGAAGAGCGCTCTTGTTCACGTTGGTTTAGATAAAAAATGAAACCTTTGAGTATACAAAAGCCGATAATCCTCATTCGGCTGCGAAGCGTATTGTGAAAATGCAGAGTTAATGATCCGTACCAATTTCTGTTATAATCTCCCGGCAGCTGATAATTAAAAGAACGTTCTAGAAACTTAAATCAACCTACACTTTTATTAAAGCTACGATTAAGAATATAATGTTGGACTTATATTATTCTTTATATTTTTTTAGTGTTAACTTAAGCATGAAGCTCAGTCTATCCTCCATCTACTTTCAACTGTAACACTCGTGTGGAAATACCTGTATATAGAGGGGTCTACTCTATATCTTTACCTGGCATAGCGGAGGTGACTACTGTTTGTAGACATATTTTCACTGCGGTAGCAATTGTCCCCGCTCATGGACACAATTACCTAATATCAGGTTGAATTTTTCTCACTTGAAAAATTTGCTGGTGGTTTGGCGTAGTTTATCCCAGAATTGGGTTCTTATTAGCGACACTATCGGATGGTGCAATAATACAGTATGTGTTTTATTTTTCATAATCAATGGGTTTGGTTCCTGAGTCGGAAAGTGGATTTTTCAATCTAATGACGCAGTTTTAGTTTTCATCAAAATCTGCAGCTCTATATAAAAATTCACTCTATATAAAAATGATTTTTAGTTATTTAACCAAGAAAAAAACACATTCAGTTGTCTTAAAAGTTAAACATAAATAAATAAATTATATTTTTTATATAAATCCATTCCATAAGTGATCAATCAAATGATGGTATCGAATATACAAAAGGTCGCGTTAGATACGTTTTAGTTGGTACAGAGAGTGCCTATTTACAGTACCGCCTCATCTGTAGGGCGTCTAAATGATTTATGACTTCCCACCCACTAAACTCACCGCTGTCGTCCTCTTGAGCATGAACAATATAATATCATATATTATGACGTAACTTATTACAAGATTTTGCAGAAATTGCCCTTTTTGTAATTTGAAAATTCTCTTGATAAAAAAAAGCTTTAAATAGGACGCGTCTCTACTATGTACATTTACTGTATACATTTTTACCTTTTTTATTGAAGCTCGGCATGTGACAACTCCGCCTGATGTAAAGCTAGAGTGCGGTCCATGAATGGAAACAACTGCTACTATAGAGAAATCTCTACGGGTAGCAGTCGCCTCCACTATGCCGGCTTGAGGAGACGAGCATGTACCATCTAGATTGACAGTGCACACTCCTCTTGTTATACCTGGCTACTTTCAAACTATTCCCGAAACGCGACAAGGTCACTTCACGGGTGTTACATTCGAAAGTGGTAGTACTACCCCAGGACGGCAGACTGGACAAATAACCATCATCAATTTAATATTATGAGATAATAATAAAAAAAAGTTCTGCGAAATATATAAAGAGTGGTAGGCAGACAGTTATGCCTACACTTTCAAGTGTAACACCCAGGTATAACGAGAGGAATGCGCACTTTCAACTTGGATCATTTTCTAAAGCCAACATAGCGGAGGCGACACGACTGTAGAAAGACTTGAGGTAGTGATTCTATCTGCCCATAGACGGTAGATACTAGCCAAACGTCAAGCGGTGTATATAACCTTATGGGAGTTTTGGCGGGCATCTGTAGACATTAGGTTATCTGTCTTGAATTATTTTCCTAAACTTATGTTTCTTCGAGTGTTAATGTGTAATAATGATGGATAATAATCCATTAAGTGTTCGTAAACGTTCGTGAGTGTGAGCAAACAATTCAAAGGAAGCGAACCTTTGTTTTCATCTTTCCTCTAAAACTCAGAAAAAAGAAAGTTTTAGTAAAGATTCTACTACTTTACTAGATCTATTTTTGACTTGACTTGACTCGACATGACTTTTTAGCGTGATGAATGAATGATCCGGGATGCACAGTAATATTAATTTGATGTAAATGTTTACTTTGACACTGGCAAATTGTTATAATGCCATATAAAACTAAAATTATGTTAGATTTGTTTGAAAAAATAGTAATAAGATTAACCTAAATACGGAATACCTTTAAATTTGATATATCAACGCAATAATTCTAAAAACATTTTAAATATATTATGTGATTTTACGAGACAATTTCAGAAACTGTATTGCAATTTTAAACTTTAACTGTGAACTTGATGGTGAAACTTGGTGGTAACTTGAGACAACAGAAATATTAAGCAAGAATGTAGTTTGGCAGATTCTTGGCAATACGACAGTAAGTCACATTTGCCGAAGTTGGCAGTCATTTCGAATATAACTGGATTTCATCGTTTGTTGCTGAAATAAAGCAATTTCATCGTGAAACTATGTCTTAAGATATTTCTGATATTTCACGGGTGTTGTGGGACAGTCAAAAACCTTTAATTTTTAAAATAAAACAATTTAAAAACAAAAAACATGGTCGAGTGATAAGAAATATGGATTCGTAATGAACTCAAGGGGTGTTCTGGATTATAATAGGTTGGGGAAAAAGAAATCCATTGTTTTTGCGTGAAATTAATGACTTTATTTAACATGTTTCGGATTGCCCGATTTGGGTCGAATATGCACCGTTTTGATGTACAATTTGTTGCCATTTTAAAGGTAGCTTCCATAAAGCCTCTCTCATAGAAGTCTTGGTACTACAGTCATCTACCGAAAAAATAATAGATTTCTTTTTCCCCAATCCAATATTATAAATCTCAACTGGTATCAATGTAACGTATAAACACTAGCTAAGAAAAAATTTCAACCAAGAAATGTTGGGAACAAATTCACGTATAGAAAACTAAGATATACAGATCTAGGTTTGTATTTCGTATTCGATTCGCGAAGTCATACATAATAAAACAAATTAAGAAAAACATTACTCCCTATATACCTCCCACTATGCCGGATAAGAGATAGATTTTGTTATTGTCCCTCTCACCATTACTCTAGAGTATCTAGACCAAGGATTTTAATTGATGCTTGTACGATGTAAGAAGTTTATTGTTAGTTCAAAAGAATAGTCACTAATCTATGACAAAACTATTCTATGACAAGAGTTCATAAAACTAAATAAGTGTTATTATTAAAGTGAAAATAAGTATAATATTGAATATAAAAGATGTGACACGCATAACAAACAACACTTAAATCGGTTCAACCGTTTAGGCTTGATTGAGAGACAAACATATTTTTTTTATTGTAGCTCGGCATGTGACAACAGTCCGCCTGATGTAAAGCTAGAGTGCGGTCCATGAATGGAAACAACTGCTACTAGAGATAACCTGTGCGTACAGCGGTCATCTCCACTATGCCGGCTTGAGGAGACGAGAATGTACCATCTAGATTGACAGTGCACACTCCTCTCGTTATACCTGGCTACTTTCAAATTATTCCCGAAACGCGACAAGGTCACTTCACGGGTGTTACATTCGAAAGTGGTGGTAATACCCCAGGACGGCAGACTGGACAAATTACCATCATCAGTCTGCCTACCACTCTTTAATAGTGGTATAGACACTGAGCGACCAAAGTACATATCACAAAGTTACATTGGTATCGGTCAGAATTAGCGAGGTTCGAATACGGGTCTCACCAATCGTGAGTTCACGCGTCTTACTAGACCACGGCCGCTCATACATTCATGTTTTATTGTGTTATTCGAATACGATCATTATTGATTACAAGTCCACGTATACACGGTCGCTCTATATAAGTAATATCATTAGGATTAAATTGCAGATCTATTTCAGAACACATCTAACGAAGTTAATTTACGATATCCCTTAAGCTCGGAACACACAGGCCTAGTTTTTCAAGCTACGATAGCAAACTAGCTTCATGTATGGGGAACCAGCCCATTTTTTATTGTAGCTCGGCAATGACAACACTCCGCCTGATGTAAAGCTAGAGTGCGGTCCATGAATGGAAACAACTGCTACTACAGAGAGACCTGTGCGTACAGCGGTCATCTCCACTATGCCGGCTTGAGGAGACGAGAATGTACCATCTAGATTGACAGTGCACACTCCTCTCGTTATACCTGGCTACTTTCAAATTATTCCCGAAACGCGACAAGGTCACTTCACGGGTGTTACATTCGAAAGTGGTGGTACTACCCCAGGACGGCAGCCTTCTAAGAATGAAGGTAGTTCTCTATACTGGAAGCCAGTTGTTAGACTAAGTTTTACTATAGTGTTACTATAGACTACTATAGAGTAATACTAGCTTACTATTCTTGAAAAATTAGCCTTGTGTATTTAGTTTTGTTGGATTTCGCATATGGACCACATGTTTCTAAATATATTCTTTATTGACCGCTGTACTTTCGTAGTTTCGTAGCGCTTCATGTCCACGTCGTCGGCCGGTTCATTTATAGACATTTTGTTTTTGTGATAATACCATACACGAGAACTTTTATTTAGTAAATTTATTTTTTGAGGGTTGGTCATCCCTCACTTAATATTTACCGTAATTTTTTTACACGTTGCCTGATACACCCTGTAGATAGCCAGAGTGACATCAACAATTCGTGCCAGTGTCAGGTGATAGAAGATATGTGCTCGATTACCCAAAGTGACCCAAACGATGGGGCTTAGCGAATTATTACGGCTTCTTGTTTTGAGTCCACACAAAAGCACACATTAGTTTACGCAGTTGTTAGTAGAAAAACTATAGACAAAAATTAATAATCTACGAATTAAAAATATAAGAATTAAGATATAGAATTAAGACTTGTGGTAAAGCCACTTTGAAGTTAATATGCTTATTATATGAAAACATTATATTATAATGATATTTTTGTTACGCAGAACATTTTATGCCGTAAATAAACTGAGTAAAGTTATTACTCGTAAAACTTGGTAAAAAAATATTCATTAATGCTACTTTTATTTTTATAACAATGTTATTAACAATTTTATTCAACATTTTTTCATTTTATCTTATAAAAAAATATATATTGTATACTATAACAATTTAAAAAATATATTTTCATCTTGAGTATTTATATAATCGTAGTGGTTTTTAACTATTAAATTATCTAATAGTAAAAAACCACTACGATTTTTGAAGAGTGCAACGCAGACTAATGATCGTTATTAGCCAGCCCAGTCTGCCGTACCACCACTTTCAATAAAATATTCAGCATCTCCGTGAATCGCAGTAGGTTTAACTTTTTTTCAAACAATATTACGAGAAGTATTTTATTAAATGTTATCTTAAAATATCGAAAGAATTTTAATTGCAGTATAGCAATTAAGTTTGGTTTCCTTTCAGCGTTCTGTGGAAATACTTTAATTAATGCCGTGCCGAACTTAATGAGTTGACGTCAACTCTACTTAACATTAATATAATATTTCAAAATAGTTTAACTTAATAATTAATTGAATATTAAAACACTTATTGACGTTGTATTATTAGTATGTATTCTATTAATAATAAATAGTACTGAATAATATTAGAAAATACTTCGGTCAGCAGATGCAGAATGCTTAAGAACCCCTTTTCTCTATTAGTCAGGCTATAACTTTTTAAAATGCTAAATATTTAAGTGGTTTGTTGAGTTTTGGCGGCCATCTTGAAACATCAGGTTATCTGTCTTGAATTATTTTCCTAAACTTGTGTTTCTTCGAGTGTTAATGTGTAATAATGGTGGATTATTAACCATTAAGTGTTTGTGAACGTGCGTGAATGTGGGCAAACAGTTCAAAAGAAGAGAACTTGTGTTTCCATTTTCCCTCCATAACTCTGTAGAAAGTTTCAGTAAAGATTCTGCTATTCTACCTGACTGTTTAGTATGATGAATGAATGACTCGTGATATTATTAACTTATTACCAATATTATTAACAATATTATTAACTTGATGCAAAAAATATTTACTTTGACACTGGCAAATTGTTATAATGCCATATAAAACGAAAAGAAAAAAAAAAGTTTATTATATCAAAATAAAAATATAATAAAAAATTTACTACGATTGAATTAAATTTTTATTATATCCTGTTTAAAAAGAGTGGGCTTTTGTAATGTGGCTTATAGTTTTGTTAGGCTGTTATCGAAGCTCGGCACTTAGGTCTACGACAAATGGATGGCTGGAACATAATCCAATAACGCACCGCCATTCTCGTGTATTGAACTAAATCATATAAAAGCTTTTGCTTTTCTCGCAACGAAGGCGAAGTAAAATCTTATTGTTTTTCTAATAATATTTATTTTAGTGCCTATGTACTCGCTTAAGATATTTAGTACATTTTTAGACATAAAGAATTCCATAAGAATGAGTGACAAATCTCACCAAAGAGGTTTTAAAATAATTTGATGTATTTTTAAGTTGGCGGTTAGTTTATCTTAGTATTTTTTTAAATTATTGAATTTCAAAACCTATTTTTTGTGATACCTATTTGCCCGTCCGTGTGTCCAGACTCAACTACAAAGCAATGTCTGCAGGCAGGAATCGCTTCCGCTATGGATGCAGGTTTAATTAGACTCATTATACCAGGCTACTTTCAATCCCGAAACGCGTCTAAATCACATTATGGGTTAATAACCATCATCAGTCTGCCTACCAGTATTTCTGAGACATCCTTTATCAAGATTTTATGTTTTGTATAAAGCTTTTAACTAAGACACAGCCGCAACCCTGTGGCCTATCCAAAGGGGTGTAAGGATGTAGGTTGGATAAAAGCGGGGGATAATTAAACTTACCTCACACCAGGTGTAAGGAAGCTTGAATTCCGCTAAAACTTGCTTTAGTTAAGGCGTTAAGCACGTCGGGAAATTGCATAACTATAATTTGAGGACCGCAATTTAGTGTCGTGGTTTAAAAGGTTAGATAAGATACCTCTTATATCTTAAACTTAACACTGTGAATTAAGAAGATATTTAGGTGCACAGAGTTATTTTTTAAACATGAATTATACCTTATACATATTAGGTCTGTGCAACCTTACATGACGTGTGATCACATTAGAACACCAAAGATGCCAAGACTGGAAAGATTTCGAAACGCAAACCCAAAACAAATTAAGTCATTTTGATTAATTGCAAAAATAGATTTTTTAATTAAAATGTTCCTTGGATGAAAGTTTATTTATAGGATGGAGTAGGAAAGATATTGTCTCAGGAAAGCGAGATTGGATTGCGTTCAATCAGACTTCAGGTTAACAGAAACAACGAAAGCCACTCCGCTTCAAGTACTCGGGGAAATTGACGGAAATATCAATCGGGCGTATTATTTATTGAAAAGTTGTTTATAACAGATAATATTTTTTACTCTGAACTGTCACTTTTCTTTTTTATGAAAGCTCGAGTTTTTTTTTTAGTTTTTAGTTACCCGGTGTGTGGATCTATGAACGGAAACAACTGCTACCACAGAGAAATTTTTGCAGGCAGCTATTGCCACCGCTGCACGGGCTTAAGGACTAGGTCACTTTATTCGTAAAGTAGTGGTACTATATCGCAGGATAGCAGACACACTCTTAAATTAATGTATGTCGTTTGTTTTTTGTTTGTCTTGGTTTCAAAAGCAAAGCTGCTGTGAATCGGCTTGTATAGACGCTTCGCCACTGTATTATAAGCTGCTTTACGAATATATATTCACGTTCCATAAGTACGACGTAAATAAAATTGAAGCAATTTGTCCTTTTGTCATGTCGTATCTACAAATTGAATGAACAAATGATGTAGAGGAAAATTGTGCATAATGGTGTTAGCAATTTATTTCTGAACGTAACATTATTAACTTTATGTTTGCTCTTATGTCGCGTCGATTTGTGTTGCCTTGATTAATGTTAAATATATATTTCCAGGCGAGGTGTTTGCCAGTCGTTGTTAAGGGAATTTCGCGTAATAAAGCTATGCGCTGTTAATGTTTGTATGATGTAATTATTGTAATGTTTGCGCACTATTAACTATGTTTAAATACTATTGTCATAATTTTTATAAATTATTATTAAGTTTTTTTAAATTGTAGCTAAGCATGTAACCACACTCCGTCCGATGTGAAACTATCCACGAAACAACTTCTACCACAAAGAAATGTCTACAGGGAACCGCGTCGCACACAGGAACCAAAAGACTAAATTCATGGCATAAACTTTAAAAAGAAAATAACCGATTCCGCAATACTGAAAACAAAAGACGAATGTGTACCTTCCATGTACACCTCGGCCATTTCCAAGCTGATCCGGAAACTCGACTACGTTGCGTCACTTCACGGGTATCACACTTCATCTAATCGGGTCGTCTAATCTCTGAACGACAGACTGGGCTAATAATAATCATCAATTTGTTACACTTTAAAAAAAACTTTGATTAGAACATGGAAGTACTCGATTTTAAGTTCCCGTTCCTCGTAAACGTTGTTCTTCGTTAAAAGATTACTCGCATAACTGATGTTTACTCGTATAATTATGTTAATATCATTTTGCGTTTATTAATTTTCATTAAACATTATTACTGTGCACTTATGTATGAGTTCGCGTTAATTTGATGACTCGGTTTATTTGAAAACCCCATTCTTGTAGCAAAACGTTTCATTAACAACGTGTAGAAATGAATAAAAGTCACCCCGTATTACGTAAAGTAGGCGTAGCTCCTTGTGTTTCAACAGTGGATCCCTCTAGCTGCGTCTCGTTGTAAAATAAATGAGCACGGATGATGTGACGGGGTACTTCGCTGCAAGTCTCTTCTATGCAGGGAGTCTGATGAGAGGAGACGGACGGTTTACCCATGGGGGCTTGAATAACAAATGTAACTTGAAAGGTTGAAAGCTACGAACAACTTTAAAACCTTTGTAAATATCTAGGTACATTCTATTTAAAAAAATTGCCTAGAAAGTATCTACTTAAGTAAGTATAAGTAAGTAGAAAGCAAAAATATTATTTGTTGAGACGTAATAGGTGTTCAAATACTGAGCTTGTTACTATTAAATGTGATGAAAATGTAACATAGAAAAATCTCCACGCGCACACAGATTGCTGAGGATCGAACCTACGAACTTGTTTTTACACACGGATGCTCTAACCACTAAGCTATAGAACGCGTCGAAATTCCTCTATTCTATCTTTTAATTTTTTTCTTTTCAATTTTCATCTAAATTTAATAAAAATCTAAGGTTTTTTGTGTATCTACCCGTCCTACTTCTTTCACTTCTTTTTAGCTCAAGCCCTGGGGATTATTGTGAAATGGAATATAAATATTGACTTCAAAGGATGTAGTATAATTCATATTAAAGCTTGAAGATATTCGAGTGTATCAACATCGACGACTTTTGGAACTATTTTCCCAATTTATTATGTGTTTATTGATAATGTTATTTAGTTCTTCGCCTTTTATATTATTACATAGATATTCTTTTAGCGGTAAAGTTAGAATAATATCTATTAGGTAATTACTAATTAGTGGTCGAAAAACTAATGTTTTGGGTCTAGGCGTTGTACGTATATATATTTTCGAATATTATTACTCTATCTATTTAAATAATTAGATAAAAATAATATATATTGGAAACTATAAAATACTACTTCATTATTTTAATGAATTTGAAACTTAATCCTGCCCCTCTTCGCTTAACCCAAGGGTTTGTTAGAAGTAATTGATTTATATCGATGGACATAAATTAATCAATTAAATTTAGGTTCGGTCCGAGGAAAGAGAAATAAGGATTCAGTTTAAAAAATATAGGAAAATTTAATAAAAGTCTGACCTCATAGTGCCATGCGTTTCAAGCGTGATAGGCAGGACTGATGATGGTTGTGTAGTACTCGTATGTGGCCTTGCCATACCCAATAGAACCATTTAATGATTATTAAGTATTGTGAGTAGTTGAATGTCAATCTTGGTTAGAATAAGATTATCTCGAATTTCGAGTGATGAATATGTTTGAGATAGGTTAAGATACGATAAGAACATACGTTATGTCCATTGTCAGCATTGTTAGATGGGTATTCTAAATTAATTGGTATACAAATTTGGTCTACTATCCATTAGATGCTTACAATATGATAGGGTTTGAAGATGGCGGCTCACCTATTGTGTCTCACTCACATATATTGGGATTTAGATTTTCACAATTCACAATAACAATGTTTATTTAATATTCTAAATATTATTTAATTATTAAATATTTTTTTATTCTATATAATATTTTAAATTTAATTTAGCACGAGACGTTTCATGATTAATATCAAAAAAAAAAGACTAATTTGTATAAATGCATATTTATACACAAATTGTTTCCAATTCATCATAGCCACAATCAGTCATAGTGATGGTTTTGTAACAAAAATATAAACTGAATTGTTATTGGTAAACATATTATGTACTGAATTTAAACCATTATACAAACAATAAAGATAATTGATTGAAATTAATTGAGCGTCGGTAAAACCGTTAACGAAGTTTTAAAAGAAATTAAAAGGAATAAGAATATAATGAAAATGTTTTGAGTAAAACCGTTTTAGTTTTAAAGAATGGTAGAGATACTGAAGATGGTAATTAGCCTAGTCTGCCATCCCGGGGTAATACACCTGAAGTCGCGATAACGAAACGAATATTCGTCTTTTCAGGTACTCATAGCGAAGACGATTCCTTCCTACAGCTATTTTCGCTCATGAACCAAATTTTAAGTTAAAGTCAAGTGGAGTGCAGTCACATGTTGTGATGTTACATAAAATAAGTTATATAAGTAACCTCAATTACGCTGAAAATTTAAAAGGAAAAAGTTAAAGTATCCGTATGCAAAGCGAAGGACGTGGGTTCAATTCTCATCTCACCTGTGTGTGCTCAGCGATTTTTCCTGTTATTTCAACACAATTTAATAATAACTGTCCCAACATTTGCATATGTAAAATTATTAAATATGTATACTAAATTATTAAAATGAAAGTAAGCTATAGTTAGTGCGAGCGGTGTCGAAAGGAAAAGCAATTAGCTAGAATGCAAATAGCAAAATGTATTGTAGTTACTACATTTGCATACAAAGCGACGGAGCGAAGCAAAATTCCGAGGGTCTGGACGCACCGGTTTGAAGTAAGCTTCCGTTCAAAACTTTTATCGTTAACTTAAAAATTAAAAATGTAATATATCTTGGGAGTTTGTCCTTTGTTTATTCTTCCCTATTGACACTGAGCCTGCTTCGCTTCTTTTTATTTCTAAAGTTTGATATGACGACCGTACTTTGAAAATATTTTCTAAAATATTTTGTTTTTTATTCGACGCTATATATAATATTAAAGTAAAAGGTAGGTTGAATTTTAGACGTAATTTGGTCAACGGTCACTATCGGTAAATGGATGCTTCAATCGAAGGACCAAATAACAAATTTAATTTCAACTTTGAACGTCGTTTTTGATAAAGGTTACTAATAAAACACATGTACCCAAAATTTGTCCGTTAGATAGTAAACAACCTATCTGAATTTCATTAATTTTCTATTAGTTCCTAGTATATTTGTTTTAGAAGGCCGCCTTCACTATAAGAATAAAGTTTACAGGGCTGTCCTAATTAACCTGCCATTATACGATTTATTACTCAACCCGGCCGATCTTGGCTTCATTTTCGTCCTACCCTTATTTATGTTTAAATTGCGTTTTGTGCCTAATAAATTATAAAGAAAATTTACTATAAAAGAGCTTATCTTTACAAAATTCTATTCAGTTAAAGTTTTTTCTAACTTATAATTATTGGCGACAAAATAGTGTATAAAAAAATCAACATAATATGAAATGATAATATTTATTGTGTTTGATATTAGGTTTTACAGACACTTTATATTGTCCAACTAATATCTAATTTAACACTTTTAAATTATGATTTTGTAAAAGCAAAAAAGTGTACATACAAAACTTTATTTACCGTTTAAGTTTTAAAAGTTAAGGTAACAAAGTATAATTTAAAAATAAATTTAATAAGAGTCTGTTAGGTTTCAACTAGAAGAGTAATTAAATAAGATAGATGCAAATAGATGAACAAAATTGTCAAAGGTTATTCGTTTGGTAGTGGTTCTGTAAACCAGCTAACTGCTCGTCTTTCTATAAATTAAAGCATTTCACCAAAACTACATGTTTTAGATTAAATTACAAACCTTTGATATAATACTCGTAAATCTAAAGAGCGGTAAGATAACTGAAGATAGTTATTAGCACAGACCGCCGTCTGTGTTTTGGCTAAATTCTAGCTGGTATCAATGTAACTTTGTATGTATGTATAATATGTTCTTTGGTAGCAGAGTGTAATTAAATAAAAGAGTGGTGGGCAGACTGATGATGGCTATAAACAGAGCACTGAACTGTCAACCCGGCTGGTGCACATTCGTCTCCTCAAGCCGGCATACCGGAGGCGAGTGATGTCTGCAGATATTTGTTTGTAGTAGCAGCAGTTCATGGACCGCACTTAGCTTAACAGCAGGAGTGTTGTTAACATGTCAAGTTACCACGAGTTTTCGCTTCTATCCTGGACTAGTATCATCACTTTTAAGTGAATACCCATGAAGCGAGCTAGTCGTGTTTCGCGATTGAACTGTGTGGTGTACCTAGACTACAAACTCGCCTTCTTATGTCGGCATAGCGGAGACGGCTATTGCCTCCTCCCCCAACCTCAGAAAGATTGCAGTCATATGCCAAATGGTATCTAAAACAATATTTGGCTTTTTTGGGACCATCGTCTTCGTGTTCATATCGACTAGTACACATAAAAATAGATTGGACGCGTTAAGTAAATATTTGCGCTTCGCATATAATGTTAGTTGTGAAAATGAAGTATCAAATATGATGTGTAGAGAGTAAGTAAAAGTGTCACAGCACCTGATTCCAATTACTTTTGTGACATGATATATCCTTCCTGACATACGTGAAATGAGGGCTTACCACGTATTAAAACACTTCGTGCGTTAAATTATATATGTTCTGGCGTAAATTTTCCAGATCGCCATTTCGTGTTATGTTCATACAACATATTATTCTCTTTTAACGATCTCATTGCTTGGCTGTGGTTACTCCACAGCGCTATACATACTCTTGGTGCACGACGTACTCAAATGTCATTTTACTGTATGATTTATGTTACGTTTGGAGCTGTTTATTGTTTACGATTTATGGTCTACGAGTGCAGCGTCGTAGAAAATTGTTATTATTTTATAGTACTTCGGCATGTGATCACACTCTGCCACTCCGCGGTCCATGAACGGAGATTGACAAAAAATTACTGCTACAGTCACTTTCGTTGTGCCGGCTTGAAATGACGAATGTGCAACGTCCAGGTTGACCGTGCGTGAATTCAGTTTCGCACTCTGAAGACTTTTAAAAATATATTTATTTAAAGAAAGAACTTACGGTACTAATACAATAATGAATCTAATAGTTATTCTTACGTCTATATATATTCTAAAACTTAACTACTAAGCATCTCTGCTGTGACGCGGTGTCCCAGATGCTGGTAACGCTGTCACAGCTAAAGTGTATGGGTTAGTCGCCCTTAACACGTGCTCCCCCAGTTATACCCGCTTACTTCCAAGCTGATTCGAAAACGTGACTAGGTAATTTCAGATGTTTCATTCAGACAACAGCTACAGCTATAAACCACCATCAGTGCCCCTACCACTTCTTTTTTATACGTATATTAAGTGTGTGTCTAAACTGCAACATATTAACAAAGTTACTTTAGTATCGGACAGGATTTTGCGAGATTCAAACATAAGTCTTTTGATCGCGTCGATTCGGTCATAATCTACGTAGGCAATAAGAAGGTAAGGCAAAAAAACAATAACATAAAACAGAAATAATAGCATTTTGTGGTAATAAAACAACTCATATGAAATACACTGAAAAGAAACGATAAAAAGAAAACCCAAATAAGAGAGAATGTAACAGTAAAAATTACTCGCGTTTGATTTTTCAGGCTATAAATTTGGCACGTGCGTCGTCGCATTTGCGATTACGCGCTTCCCGATGTCGAGGGTTCCTACTCACGCAATTTAGCTAAATGCCTCGCCTAATTAACCTTCCTTTCAAACGATTTATCCCCCAGATGCCAGAATGTTTCAGCCTCTTTAGGGCCTCACTAATTTAAAGTTTTCTCTATTATTAGAACCATTGATACCTAATGACACAGTTTTAATACTCAGAGTATATTTGCTACAAATTGTCCTCGATGGCATAAACTGAAGTATGTGTATATCATATATCTACATATAATATGTTTGTATCCAATAACAATTTCTAATATGCGAATAATCTATGTTTCGACCGAGATACGCAGAATCGTTACCTATCGATTCAACTGGAACAGCCTAATAAATAATCACGTGCCACTGTCCCGATAAATCACGGTCCGTGAAATTAAATTGTTTCACGCACAATTACAATTCTAAAGACCATCTTTTTGCATACGTAAGTATAATATATAAGTACTTCTGTTGTTTTAGTGCAGGTAATCTAATATTTTTATTTATGTAATATTTGAACATTATCATTTAAATTGACTTCATTGTATCATTATCCTCCTTCGGGATGGATATGTTCCATACCTAATTAAAGACATAATAATAATATGTATATTGTGTATATTACGGGATAATAATAATAATAATATACCAGAAATACTTTTGAATTTCCCGAAAATATGTCGCGTTGTGGCAATTTATTGAAGTGCTTTAGAAGTCAAATATGAGAATTCGCATGGACTGAATTATTGATTAGATTATATTTAAAGCATTTGGTTTTAATAAATATAATAATGATCTAGTAAATAGGAAGAAATAATTGCTTATAAGAGTAATTTTTATTAGTCTAAACATATGGGGAATTTTATAGCTCTCTCACATGCTACACACGTAGCGGATTTAATTATTAACGTTATGATTAATATTTTACAATTATTATCCTAAAATGTTATCCATGGTGTTGTATAGACATCTGTGACGTGCATTAATTTTGTTACTTCGTCACTTTCATGAATATTATCTCTTTCAGGTTGTACCTCAGCTGTTTTAAGATTATATTCGACAACCTCGTCTGGTTGTTGTTTTAATTTTTCACCAAAAGGTATTTCTTCTATAGACTTTTCAAAACTACTTCTTCTCCCATCGTTATTACCAATAATACCTTTTCCACCATATTTGTTATGAATACTCCAAGGAAAACCAACAGGGTTTATACCAAATTCTGTCAGATCTTTCACGTAAAATTTGTTGTTTACGAAACAGCACACATGCAGTTTGTCCCGACAGCCTGGTATTTGGGTTAGGAAATTGTTTGTTCCCACACAAAGGTTTTGGTCGATACATATTCCTCCGTAATGCCAACATGGCGTTGATACTAGTGATTCTGAAATTGTTATAATATAAAGATAAGATAAAGGGAAAAAGAAAATACCATTTCTTTAAATATTGGTATTTTTTAAAATAATTAGAAAGAATCATTGTATAGCATAAACATTAGACCCCAAGTTTTAATCTGTCTCTTATGGGCAACCTATTTATTAACCATATTATATTGAAGGCGAAATAATCGATTTCTTTAATTTTTTTAGTGCATAAGTGATTTTTGTCACACTACAAATATTTAAAGTTACAAATTAGTATCTGCTGTGATTTTTAGGAAATTCAAACATAGAGAACCTTTCCTGCGTTCCTAATAGTATTTTTTATGAAATATGCAGAAATCTGAATAATATAGTTAATGCGAAATATAATTAATCTTACTTCTTGAAGAAAGAGACTTTAATACGGTGTCATAAGCTAATAATTCTGCACGTAAATTCTCATATTCCTCATCTGTAGATAAATCTAAATTCTCATTTCTTCTTAAAGATCTTATTAGACTTTCTTTTGATATGTCACTACTTTCTTCCGTTGACCTTCCATTTACGAGATGCCAAAATAAAGAAAATGTTGACAGAATTATTAAAATACTGAATATGAATCTCATATTCGAACAAATATAAAAAATAAAATAGTGATCATAAAAAATAAAAACATTAAACAAATGTTGCAATTTTATTGAATACGCAATTTGCAAGCAATGCTATAAAATGTTTATTAAATAAACATGTGGACAAAAACTTGCGGACTTGGTTTTAGATAAATCTGAAATTTATTAATTATTACTTTAGATAACAAATATGTTATCTCTGCCTATTCTTGTGGGAAAAAGGCGTGACAATTGATGATGATAAAATATGTAAATTATTATACGACCATAAATATACATAAAATAAATTTAACAATGAACGTGATAAAACTACTTTTTTTAATTTCACAGTGAAAAGATTTCATGTTAAAGTTACTTCCTTTGCTAGGATACTCAATTTCCAATGCGACATTCTCATTTCCTTTACTTGAATAAAATATTAAAATTAATATGAAGAACGACTATTAAACAAAAGATCTAATAGTTTCTTATGTTTTGGTACGGCTAATAATTCAATATAGTTAGGAATACACAGTACTTTAAATGTATCTAAAAATACAATTCTAACCTCTTACGTCACAGTCTTTATAGCAGATGTAAGATATAAAACCTACCTAAAGAATCAAAGTTTCCGAAAAGGATTCCGTAAGCAAATACAGTAAATATGGTGCACAAATCTTTGCAAAATGTATAATCATAAATCTCGTGCTTTACCTGACTTATTTCGTTGTGTTTAATCATGTTTTCGCTCTACAAAAGAGGCGACAGCGATAGCGGTTGAGTGCTTGCCATTCTTAAGTTTTTGAAACCGTGCCAAAACTACGCGGCTATTTCCCTATAACGTCCTTCGACCGTTTCCAGTCTTAAAATCAAGGACAACTATCAACTGAATGCTCATGCGAATATAAATAAAAATACAACTTTCAATCTAAATTAAATAACATTTGAAATTACATTCCAGTTTCTCTTATTAAACAACAAAAAAGTAATAAACGAATACAACAAATGAAGTAAATTGCTACAAAAGTACTTCATTACATACGAAAATTTAAATAAAAATATAAATCTGATTGCTAAAAGCAGGTCGGCAACAAAGAAATGAAACTTTCGATATTTCTCCGTTACTTTTCTTCCAATAAATTGTTACAAACTAAAGTTTTGAATGAACAATCAACGATATTAAGTTTACCTTTTTGATGAATTTTCCTTACTTTACATTACAACTAGTTTTCTGCTTACCTGAAAGTAATGAGAAAGCAGAGGTTAGAAAGAATTATTTGACTAAAGTTTTTCGGGAACATATAAGGGTTCCTTAAAAAGGTGATGTCTAAACGAGCAACGTCCATTCTCGTAGTAAGCAGGACACGTAGAGAGGAGCCACCACTGCCGTCCTGAATTATTGAGGCAGTGCCAAATCAATCGCTTCACTGCATGCGCCCTTCGTAAAAGGATACATAGACTTTAGTAAAGTAGATAAAATTCCGAGTCACCTTTTTATATCTTTCGTAAATCTGGCTAAAGGTTAACCGTTAGACCTTTACTAAGTCATATTTTAATATTGGTTAACGGAATAAATCACAGAATAAATGTAAGCTGTTGCTCATGAATTTTGTGATGTTTAAATCTCCAGTACTTTTATAGGATTTCTTATTGTAAAGATCTAAAAATTCTCAAAAAAATAATGTAAATTGTTCTTTTTTTCAAGTAATCCTTTTTCTAAACCTCTTTTGAGAATTAGACACTGAACAAATGCCCAACACCGCTGACTTTTGTTTACTGAGTGCCTACCCGCTTGCTGGATCCCATTTGTAGAAATCTTTGAAACTTTCCAACTTCCAAGTCCAATCCTGATAAAAAGTCTATAATAAATTTTCAATTTTCTTATTTCACAGTCATTGCCTTTAGGCAAGCGATTTGAAATAGCTTCATTTTTTATACAGAGGTATTTAAAATTTAGTGAAAAGTGAAAAGCTTACGTCATACAATTTAAAAGCTTTATTTGGATTTATAAATAACTAATTATAACTGGTATATTTGTGACCTACATTCATGTATACGTTTTGATAAAATATGAACACTTCATATTGAACTAGTTTCAAAGGTTAAGGTTCACACCCCAGTTTGGATAACATTTTTAACCCAGTTAAGCAACTAGGTGCAATAAAAAAATTTAAAAATCTTTATTTATTTACGTTATGCAGATTAACTTTGCTTGTGTAAATTTCAACAAGCAATGCAAGCGAAATTACACTTGTGCAAATTTTATTGGTCGTGCATGCCCAACTTTGGATTCAACTTGAGTCCCTATATAAACCGGACAAAGCCATCTTACAGTTGTAAAATTCTCGAGACACGCTGTTTATATTTAAATTTATTTCGTCTACAAATTGTGCATTCATAAACGTTAGTTTTATATGTCAGAAGCGATTTAGTTCAATTTAGTTTGTTTTATAACATAGAAAAACATTTAAAACATAGAAAATGGCGCCATTATTAGGTAATTAAATAAATAAAAACTCTTAACTAATAAAGTAATGCACGTTAAGGTAAGAACGAGTTTTGTTCCGTAAATAGAAAAGAAAAATTTCCAACTTGAAGGCGAGAAGGGATTCTTTGTTGGACATGGAGAAGGACATGCCCGTAATAGCGAGTTCTTTGTCCTGTAAGACTTGACGTAGTGTCGCCCTTTATATTGTTAAACTTACTATGGATATGTACATTTCGTCCTTTGTTACGAAGCTTACGAATGTTGGAGGGTGTTTCTGAATCATAAATGTTAAAGTTGCAAAGTAGGGTTATTATGACGGTTGTTATTGCCCATATTCGCACGGAGAATCTCCCATAACTATTGTAAAGAATTTGCATACCAATGTGTTTTGTGAAACAAATAAAATTTTGAATACAGCTGAAGTGGTGCGAAACGTTCCGAACATGAATCATAGCAACTACTTTGACGGGGAATATTGAAAACTATTTGATAGTTCAGTAAGTGCTCATCTCAAAGCAAATTACCATATGCATTGCTGTTTCATTCATGTTTTATGTTTGATAATAATATGAAATATCGAATCATGTAACATTGCTGACACATGTATTATGTCATAGATAGTTTATGTGTATAAACGTATTTTGTGAAACATATTATAATAAATAGAGCTTATACACATTTGTTTAATTATTTTATTTTTTATTTTTAACTTATAAAAGGCTGGGACTGCCATCTATAACTTTAGCTTTACTTGTCCTTTTGCGAGTAGTAGTATTTTGCATTATAAAGTACTCTATCTTTTTAACACTCAATCAACTTATTTTATTTTTCATATATTTGAAATTTGTGAACCGTTTAAAATATATGTGTAATTTATAGATATACGAAATTACAAAATAAACAAATTACCATACAAATTGAAAGACATTAGCATATTAATTAACAATGCTTCAATCAAGTATATTTGGCATCATTGATCACGAGCGAGATTAACACTAATAATAGTAAACGAACAATTTCAGGTGCGTTCGCAAACTAAATTTCTGTAAGCATAAATAATGGGTGTATTTTTATTTTTAATTCTCATTCATTTAGGAACTTTTAATCTAATTTGGTTATGCCATAAACATAACTTAATAATGAAAAAAAAAACTTAAACTCAACCCTTAACAGCTATTTGTTAAATCTAACTTCAATAAAGTTCTTAGTTACTTATTTTTATTTATTTTTTAAGGAAACAGATAAAGGGTTCGCAAAAGCTGAATTGATGGCACCGATATCTCATTTATTTAAATTAAGATTATTCATCAACTTCTGTCTGTCAGCTTGACCCCACAAATCGTCAAAACGTGCTCAACATCCTCCACTTGATTGCATATGCTAATGGGCGTAATTGTGATCGTCAATTTTATTTAAATCATATATAGGGTTGAATTTTTTAATTGGTCTTTCATGGCCAAATCCGAAGCTATAAGTGATAACGAAAGTTAAGAGGTCTGCATTATTGTCCCATTCAGGAATCGAATCTACTGATTTTAATAAATAAAACACATACTGTTATTATTGCACTATCCGATAGTGTCGCTAATAAGGATTAAATTTTGGATAATAATAACAAGTGACAAACCAAAGGAAAGTTTTAATTTTTAAGGAAATACTATTTTTTTTTAAATTAATATTGTAGTGTCTTCTACCAAGCTAAATTTTCCTATTAGGTTTTGCGCGAAAATGTTTATTTTTATATGATCAGATATCAGAAAACTGTAAGAAAACTTTAATATAGAAAAAAATAAAGTATTTGTGTATAATTTATATTGCAGTAAACTTGTATTTTGGAGTCTCGGCCTCAGATAAAGCTACCTCACCGAACAATAGATTATGATTAATCGTCTTTAAAACGATATTTGGCAGAGTTTATATAGCGACAACAAAGATCCCAGTTCAATCGCTCTTTGTTCATGCGACACTAATTGTGAGACGTCATTTTAGACACTTGATTGTTCATTAATGACGAATAGGAAAACGTCAAACCCAGGGTCAAATCTACCCGACTATTATAACCAGGTTTCATCACTAGACACTTCTTTATATTTATTTATTTTACGTTTAGCTAACACGTTTATGTACTTCAAAAAATTTAATTTTCCAGATACACACCAATGATGGATTGGTTCGAGAGAGATTGCGGCACGTGCGCATGACGTAGGCATTCGGATTTTTCATGCCTCTAATATTTTGTTGAAAACCTATATTCACAAAGCCATGAATGAATTCTGTCCAATTTCCTGTTTTATAAACTATAACAATGCGAGTTATTTCAGTGAATATTGAAAATTATATTTCTAAATAATAATAAAACGACATAATATACTGTTAAAACATATTTGTGCACATTAAAAAGTGGTTTTTTAATCTAGTTTCTCGTATTACCACCACTTTCAAACTTCAAGATCAGTTTGGTAGTACCCGGCTATAACAAGAGGAGTTTGCCCGGTTAACGTCTGCTCAAGCTAGCATAGCGGAGGTGACTCTGTCTTGACATTTTTCTGTGGTGACAGACCGCATCGTGCTATTATAAAAGCATGTGTATTCATGTATACAATATACCTAGATTCTATATTAGACATGTTTGAAAATACAATAGAATCTATATGATACCTTAAAGCCTACTTTAAATTCATGACCCGTGCAAATGTCGCAATGGCATCTTTACTGAAGTAAAAACCGCACTAAAGTGAACGAGGAATGAAAGGCAACAGAATTTGTACATATACAGAATCTCGTATGAGACACATAAAGAATAATTCACGAAGACAAAAGATAAATGTGAAAAAATGTCCTGAACATTCGCCGCCGCGAAATGTAAAATATAGATACGGAAATGGTTTTTCTTTCTTAATAAATGTCAGTGTATTGCGATTCAAATAGGCTATGCTCAAACTACTTGAGTTCACTGTCTATGGGCCGATTTTGACCTGCAAATTGGTGTTAATTGATTGAGCGGCCAACTACAGCCAGTAATCTGACGTAGTGTATTTGAGTGCTAGCTATCATCCGTCTGTCAAATGTAGCAACGTACGTACGAGGGTCAGGTTAGCTTGATGAGGACTCAACCTCTCCTCCTGGGGTAGTACCACTTTCAAATGTTACATTTGTGTCACAGGCGTGTTTCGGCATAAGCTAAAAACAGGCCGGGTATAACGTCAATAGATGGTGCATATATTCGTTTCCTCAGCTAGCTAGAGCTAGACTGTAGTCACACACCGAGCTAGAGAGAGAGAGAGAGAGAGAGCTAGAAAATTCGCTTCAAATCGGCCGCTAACTAGTTCATTTAACCGCAAATTACGTGTATATACGCGTATTATAAACATCATACTGTGAGTTTAATGTGAACATGGCCTTAATTTTAAACACTACCCTGTAGAAGAGGTAGTCGATAAATCATTTTCTTTATCCTGTCCCACGCTTCACTTCCATAGGGAACGAGTTACCGACATCGTTATTTCACGGGAAATCTAAATACATATTTTCACATACAATTTTAGATAATAGTCGCTTACCTCACATAATAACGAAATGTTTTGGAAAAGGGTAAGAAGGGTTCGTGATCAGTAGCCATGCTCGAGATTTACATAGAAACGTACAAGAAACATCAACAGCTCTAAAAATTACTCGAGAGAAATGATATCTGGATAAATTATTCTTTTGTAAACCCTCTTTATTTCATTTTTAACGCTATATCTTTTGTTGACAGTACCTACTATGCGTGTAAATTTATTTGCCTACGTCTTTGTTATCACAGCGGAGAACATATATTATGATCTGTGCCGCAAGATGGATAATATATGAATAACAACCCTCTATGATTTTAGTAGGTATTAAAACAACAAGTTTCCCAAGTTCATGTTCGTAACTCGTCTTAATATTTGAGCGTATATAAAGGAATATTATTTTAGCATTATCTATTTTAAATAGTTGGATAGTTAGCGATCTTATCTACACTGTCTAACTCTACAATAGTTAGGTTCCCTTGATGAGATGTAAAGGGTTCTCAAATAAAGTTTTGCTCAGATTTTCATTTCGCTGAAGGGTTTTTAATACTTATATCTATAATTCGGTCACTATTACCTGCAAGTTAACTAAACCCGTTTCCTCAGTGGGTATTCATCATTCAGGATGCTCCCCAGCATCCAGGGTCCTCATGTAGAATATATAATCACTTACTGGGACATATTTTTCATTTTGTATAGTAGCCCGGCATATACACATACTTTGCCCGATGTTGAGCTGTAACAACTGCTATCACAGAAATGTTAGCAGGCAGCAGTCGCCACCGATATGCTGTGCGCACTTCTCTCATTATACCTAGTTACTTCTGAGCTAATCCCGAAACGTGAGTAGGTCATTTCACGAGAGTTATATTTGAAAGTGTTGATTTGATTAAAAAAAAATTCAATAATACTAATTAATTTCTTTTTTCTTAATAAAATCTCGAGCATAAATTTAAAATATTTGAGATAATTTGATTTATGTTTGAGTTTCTAGCGTCACTGGAGCGAAGAAATTGATATTAACGGTAAAGTGAACACGACTTATGATTTTAAATTTTTGATAATAATTCGATAATATTGTTTTAATGAAACTTGGTATTTATTTATATTATACTTATATAGGAGAGACGATCAACTACCAAATCGGTTTTGGGTCCAAAAGTTCAGGTGCGGAGTACCCTTGGGCAAACTGTTCACATGCTCCTAGTCATCAGTGAGGTTTCAAGGTGCGTGTGCCAATATTATGAGACGAAAAACAAAATTGAGTTACATTTAAAAAAAAAGAAATTGGTACCGATCATTCGTGAAAATAAATTTGAGCTTAAATGGGCACTTGCCTAGGGGCCCAGGACACTGTGGAAGTAACATAAAATAATAAATAAATAAATAAAAAACACTTTATTGCACAAACAAATAGTACATAGGCGAGCTTAATGCCTTTGGCATTGTCTACCAGCTAACCTTTGTTGGTGTGAGCGGAGATGTCTACAGTGCAATGAAAAAAATAAATAAATATTGACAAAATAAATAGAATAAGCTAATAAATGAAGTATAAAGTAAAAATAAAAGATTAAGTTATTAAAATATAATACATACATATCATATAATATAATATACATAAATATAAAATATATATATATATAAATATACACAATATAAGTTAGGGAAAGAAAGATAATATACATAATTATATTTAGAACATGAAATTAAGGAAAGTGAATAAAGTGTGTAAGGATCTCGAGACGCGGTAAAACTAATAAAATAAATAAAATACTAGAATGGAAAACACTGCCACCCACAAAAGCCTGAGCTGTAGGTGACAGTCCCAGCCCCTAAAATTGAAATGAAATTAAACCGCTATTAGTTTAATACAAGTTAAGGGATGACTTGTAGTCTTAACATTATCCCTTCAGACCCAATTTATATAAGACGCTAAAGAATCTAAAATCTTCTGTAACAATTTAATTCAAACATTGGTTAATGATGCGTAAGATAAATTCCCACAAAGTAAGTCACCTAACAAGCAGCCTAAAGGAATATTTAGCCAGGATAATTTATTTTTAAGAAAAGCCTTCTCTTAAAAGTAAACTGAAGGTAAAGCCGAAATTTCTCCGTATATTTTATATAATAAAATACGTAATAATTAATTAAAAGTTATAAATAAATTCAGGGGTTTGCGAAATATCAAGTTTTGTGTTGCGTTTGTTGGTTATCTACTTTGGTAATTTGGTGAGATCAAACCGAATCTTAGGGCCAGTAACTGAATTCTGGATTAATTCAGGTGATAAACTAAGATCGTCTAGATATATTTTTGGTGGTGCTGCGAGAAATATAATAATCCACGATGACTTTTAAATCATATACGTCACGTAATAACCTTAAAAAAGCGATTCATTTACTTTTTCAATCTAGAGTAGCCGTGGTTTGTCAGTAGACCCGTGTTCAAATCTCACTGACCGGTACCAATGTAACTATGTTATATGTACTTTTGGTCACTCAGTATGGTCATTATGGTCACATGGTCACTTTTTTTTTTAATTGTGGCTCGGCATGTGACAACACTCCGCCTGATGTAAAGCTAGAGTGCGGTCCATGAATGGAAACAACTGCTACTACAAAGAAACCTGTGCGGGTAGCAGTCGCCTTTACTATGCCGGCTTGAGGAGACGAGCATGTGCCATCTTATATTGACAGTGCACACTCCTCTCGTTATTTGGGTAGCTTAAATGGGTATTTAAGGACGGATTGAATAAACGGCCTAGAATTTCGAAAATAACCTGATAAATTTTAATATTTACCTACTACTAAAATTTTAAATTGTTTTAATATTAAAATATGTAAGTATGTTATGTTAGTAAACTCTTGAACAGATTCCTAATTCACGGTTACGAGCAAGAAATTTTGTTTCTTACGGTAACATTTTATGAACACCTCATGCCATAATGTACATGCCAACACTATGCTCTACCTGTTGCTACGGTAATACTAAGTGAAGTTCAAAATGTTGCGGTTTGTGCATCTATTAGTGCGCTTACACGCTATGCATAATGCACGCTATGTATTTTGATATAGACACTAATTTAATAAGCTAAAAGAACAATACTACAAATTGTAACACCCGTGAAGTGACCTAGATCGGGATCAATTTAAAAGTAGTCAGGTATAACGAGAGGAGTGTGCACTGTCAAAACTTAATGGTGCACATTCGCCTCCTCAAGCCAGCATAGCGGAGGTGACCGCTACAACCGGTTTAACCTTACTCGTCCCAATTCTATTTTGATATATCTATTTCGAATTTATTTTCTCAAGTTTTATATTTCTACGTCTACGTCTTTCCTCTTTCCTATAATATGGGATCCTTCAAGCGCAGTGTTAAGAGGCATCTCATCAAGCCGGCATAGCGGACGCGATTGCTGTCTGTATTGAATTAAACTTTATGAAACCATATTATACCATATATTATTAATTTATATGAAAGCCATTGCAGGAAACACAAGTTTCGCTCTTCTATATGCAAAAGTTTGCAAGTGGGGGAACGTCTCAACTCTAATTCCATCAAAATTTTAATGCACTATATCGTAAGTTCCAAACTTGCTTTTATAACTGATTTGTCTTTACTTGCAATGGTAGACAGACTAAAAAGATTTGTTTTTATTTTTATAGCTCGACGTATGTACGACAATGCTCCACCTGATATAAAGCCAGAGTGCGGTCCAAGAACGGCACAGATAAATTTCTACAGACAGCAGTCGCCTCCGCTATCGCTACTGGCTTGAGGAGACAAATGTGTATCATCCAGTCTGGATGCATAGTGCACATTCCTCTAGTTAAATTTTAACTGATTTTTTGCGTTAACTACGTACTCCAAAAAGTCACCTCGTCAACGTTTTTATTTGCCCAAAAACGAGAATACCTTCATCACTTTGAAAAAAGACAACATTGAAATTGGTTTGGAAAAAGTAAATACCCAAACCATTGACATTCTCACCCTTATCAACGGTTTTATGTACTGGTAAATTGCAAACATGTTTTCCCTGCAATTTAGAAGAAGTCTAACTCTTTGTGTAATATGTTATGAAGCAGTTTAGACAGGAATACTTTTAGTTTAGGCTACGTATTTACTTGTGTGTAGACACTCTACGGTTTCAAGAGTCTTCCACGGTTGTAAGGGGATGAAATTTCCTCCTAACAAGCGCCTCTCCCCGACACCTTTACTGCACGAAGTATGGAGTAATCTTAAAACACTCGGTTGAAATTCAATTTGCCCTGTGAATATGTGATAATTTTATTTCTCGTATTTTTCTTGAAATAATTGAAAATGGACCTTATTACTATATAAAATATCAAGTTAATTCGATGATAATTAATGGTACAAATCACTAATTATACCAAATTTGCTAATCTTTAAGACAAATGAATATAATGTACCTAACAGTAAATTAGTAATATTTCAGACCTTTAATCAAAACATTTGTTTAATCATGCTGAACCTGTTGCAAAATAATGTATTTCACTCGAGTGTTTTGAAATATTATTCGGTAAACAAGTATTCATTTATATTTAAGGCGGTGGAGTGAAGCTTTTCGAGTTCGTTAGAATACTACCTTAAACGTCTATCATTTGTCTTGCCATTCCGCTTTAACTGTCAAATTTGATGTTCCTTAGTAAACAACACTTTAATAAATTAAAACGTTTGGTACCATGATGAGTTGTTTTGTACAAATACAAATGGTGAACCTTATTTTATTTGGTTGTGAATATTGCTTTAATTATAACGTAAATAATAAAGATAAAGGTAGAAGGGTTTTAATCACCCCTAGATAATATTACAATAATATGAGAAGTTCATAAGTTTTGTGATGAGATTTGTAATTGGACCTACTGCGTAGTAGAGTGCGTGCTGCGTGACGTATGTGTGCCGACGATTCGGAATTAAATAAAATTTTCTTAATGTCAAATATTATATTATTATATCTATATTATATAAACATCATAAATGACTGACGAAAATATAATTATTTTATACTAGCTGTTGCCCGCAACTTCGAAAGCGTATTATTAATATTATGCATTCATCTTTCCTGTTACATCCCTAGGCAATTTTTTCTTAATAGATTCCTATTTTACCTCTTTGGGGGATGATTATGAAAGACATTATTCTTTATTTCTTATTGCTTAAATATTTGTATGAATATTCGTATGTCTAATGTATGAAATGAAGAAATGATCGGGTTCGTCCCCTATTTTTACCCTCTTTAGGAAAAACGTATTCGGATGCAAATCCTTGCCAAATTTTAAAGAAATCTGTTCAGCGATTTAGGAGTGTACGTAACAAGCAGACATAGGTACTTTTAGATTTTTATAAATATTAAAAATTTAATTTAATATTCATATTTTCATATTAACAAGGACATTCTCTTTAATACGTTGATATTTTTCTTACACGAAATGTAAGTTTTATTTATCTGTAACATTAATTGGATAATCCTTTAATTTTTCACTCGCTATACTCGTTAGCTGAATATAACCGAGACAAATTGTTTTTAACCGCGTTTCTGTCGGAAATTCAGTGAAATATGTAGGTGGGCAATTTAAAAAATGTTTTAGTACACATGTTACGTAAAATTTCAGTTTTCTCCGCAAACATTGAGTGTGGAACTCCTCCCTTTTGGTGTAGCGTTAGGGAACTGAATGTTTAGACTTTAGAGACACGGCTCGTTTTCATGATTTTTTTATAAAAATATATGGAAGTATATTATAGTCTTTTATTTTAATAAAAATAAAATGAGCTACTAATCACCTACAATGTGCTGACTTGATGAGGCGAATGTGCGTTGCGTCGCGTCGTCCAGGTTCACAGGGGAGACTTTTCTTGTTATAGTAAATATACTTTAGATTGAGTCGGAATATTATTGTAACATATTACTAACAAATATCTAGAATAAATAAAATTAAATGTAAAGATGACAACTCAACGGACACATTGAAATTCTGTCTGTGCCTAACCTCTTTGAAAACTTTATATTGCGGGAAGAAATTCTGTTGATGAACTAAATTGAATAATAAGACTGCGATTATATTTATGTAACTTTTGAAGAGAATTGAGACTTCTAGTATTTTAATTAGGAATTAAATTACAAAGATTTCTATTATTTTGTTATATCTACCTAAAAATGTTGAATTATTTATTTATAGTCACTACAGCATAATATGATTGCACTAGTTAAGCTGCGGTCCTGAAAAGCGGTCCACGCACGGAGATAATTACACAGCATTTTCCTCCGCTACGCTGCCTTGTGGACACGAAAGTGTACTGTCTGTGCATCAACGCATCAACGCGACGCCAGAGACCGCAGGACGGCAGATTGGTATAATAATTAACAATCATCATGAAGTCATTATTAATTTTAATAATGCCATACTATACCATAGAATCCTGAAGGACTAAAATACATAAAAAAGTACATCGGTACTGGTCCGAACTGTTGCGAGATTCGAAACATGTGCCTCTAATCGCTAAGCCACTATTGCTCTTAAATAAGAACGCCGACTTCTTATCAATTATTGCTCTATTACCGTTAGAGTAGCATCAGTGTAAAAAATTGTGGTCCAACAAAATGGAAGTAAAAATTGTAATAAAACTTTCGTATTATTTACAATTGGTCTGGAGTGGAGCGGACTAGCCGTGCACTGTAGTTTCCGAGTGAAAGCAGTCTGCGAGGTAATAGTGCCGTGAAATATTATAAGTACAATAAAATTTCCATATTAAGATACTTATGATTGAATTGATGTTGTGTTTTGAATTGTTTTCTTTTGTGTTTCTTATTTCTAATATTTAATTTCTGATTCGTTGATCATTAAGTGGACGAGAAACAGAAAAAACTTATTTTTATTCATAAGAATTGTTATGTTTTTTACCCTTTATATGTCTTAAAATCTTATTAAATGTTAGTTTTAGTTAATACTATTACTAAATACAGTTTAGGAAAAACATTAAGTAAGTATTAAATTAGCCAATCAGGGTCGAGTAAGACTTAGTCCCCGCTTTCCATTGGGATTTGGGACTTGGGAATTTGTGTGTAATTTTGCTATCGAATTTCAAGCCTCTATGATTATAATATGTTTTAGTTGGCATTAGAAATAAACAGCCTCAGGGGAAAATTATGTATTTGTAGTACTAAATGGGCAAGGTCCAAAAAAACTAACCCATGGTGAATCGAAAACCATTTCGAGATATCACTTCAATTAGAAGAATTTTTTGATTCTCGTCTGAAAATACTTAAAAATCGAGGAGATATTTGAAAAACTGTAATGACCGTCTTCGACCTTTCACTTCGACTTTCGTACCGTTTGACAAGATAGAATACAAAGTACCAACCTAACAGTTTTGTAGATTATTATGTTGTCTATGGTTGTCGCCTCACAAGTTTGTCAAATATCTTTTGTTTGTGTTTCCTAACAATAACAGTGTTTTATACGAATAACTATTGTAATTTTTAAAACAAAACTACACTATAAACACGATGTTTTAATTAACAGGAACTTTTAAAAATGAAAAGTTTTGTTTGAACTTTTGACAAACGATTTTTTTTTGTTCATTGGCAATGGTTTAGTTCCGTACGAATCCTCAGGTTTGCCAATATTACGATCGCAATTTTTAAAAATTAATAAAAAAAGAACAAAGCAATTACAAAAGTTTTCCAGAAACACGTGTCGACTAAATTAATCTATATTATCTAAAAAATATGTAAAAAAGATAGCTGTCACCAGAGACACCTCCCCAATTGATGTAGTCCTTGTCCTGGTGTTTATAGTACAGCGAATCTTGGTTTGGGGTTAGGGCCTTGCCTTGATGGATGTTTTTTGTTTACCAACCACAGATGTGACCACATTCCGCCTGCTGTAAAGTTAGAACGCGATTCATCATTGAAGATGTCGGAGAAAATGAGGAGACGAATGGGCACCTGAAAGTTGATACTATCCCAGAACGGCAGACTGGGATAATAACCAACATTAATCTGCCAACTAGTCTTTTAATTAGTTCCTATAGAATACCAAGGCACTGAACGACCAAAGTACATAAAACAAGCTAGCATTGGTTGGTATCGACTGAAATTTAGCGATATTTGAACACCATTTGCAAAACCTATAGACCACTGCTGTACGAATCAATTCATTATTTTAAAGCGCAGTTAGCCGATTTATACTCTTAAATAATCAAATGTTATGAATTAATTAATACCGATTGACAAAGCGCTATAGATACTGTACAAATTAAGCTTAAAGTCAGATATCATTAGATGCTTGATAAGTTGTTGAACATACGACGAGGTTAGGAGCTCTTGTCGAGTTAAGTGGGCGTGCCTACTAAGCTGAACAGCGGAGGAATTCTAAGTAGCATTTGATACAGTTAAGGTCACTATAGTCGACGTTGAAGTGCTAAAATGGTGTATTTATTGTGAAGAGTTTTTGCTTTAAAATATCTAATGTATACCATTTTAGCACTACTTGTTTCCCCCTTATTGGGATGTTATTTATTAGGGACTCCACCACCTATGCTAATATTTAAGGAAATTTGTTTCCTGCAGTGTCATCAAGTAGTAACGTTTGCACAACTAGAATCTATTTATGATATACCCGCGCACTCAAATGGATTAACCACTCGCCTTTCCCTGCACACAGCGCTGAGATCAGCATAAAGAGTAGGTAAAGCTCTCACCCTTTTGAAGTGAACCCTCGAAACCCTTGTGATGATATTAGAAAATTAGGTTATTTTGTGTTGTTCTTTTTTAATATTTCCCACAACACTTTTCAATAAGAAAAAAATAAATTAATGTATTTTCGTCGTAACATTTAAATCGCTCTCATTTATTGCAACCCAAATTGTGATTTCAACAGCCGAAAAGAAAAATTTTCGGTAAAAATTAGAAATCAACAAGTAAAATTCCCCGGAGAAAATACTGTTGAAATTTCTATTTTGTTATTGGCGAAGTTCTTTGCCTGTCAGTCTGGAAACCTACACAATAGACATACTTGTTTAGTTGCACAAGTTTATATAAAAAGTATTATCTTGAATAAAGAAGCAGGGGTTGGATTACAGTAAGTACCTACTCAGCTGTAGGTTTCAGCCTGCTCGACAAGCGTCTAACCGCATGTCTCGGGGGTCTCTCATATTGTTATTTCACGAACACTTCGAGTCTAATTAAGGATATTGACTTGTTTCTCCCAGAATATTTACATGGAACACGATAAAATAGTTTCTTTCAATATATTATTAGATAGAGTGATATAATTTTGTTGACTTAGGATTTAGCCAGAGGCGATCGCCATGATGGATGATTGAACGATATTCCACGTAACTTGACTTTCATAAAATAAACATAACTCTAAATTATGTTTCAACCTCAATTTGAAAGCCTTTGAACCTACAAATGTAAATTAACTATGGAAAACGTAACGAATATTCATTATATTGACACTGAGGTTTCAATATTCCTGACTCTGTCAGATAACAGCCTATTTTTACTGTCGGGAGGTATTATAATAATTATTCATGGTTATACTTATTTAAAATTTATGAGGTATTATGTTGAATAGTAACAAGTATACACTGTAATAGAAAGTACAAGATAACAAAGGTGTTCAAGTATAACGAAGTAAAATTACGTTTCAAAATAATTTTAATAAGTACAAAATTAACGCCATAATTTACATTAAAACATATAATAAGAATAGAAATAAATAAAAGTAAGTTTGATTTTTCGATTCATTTTCTTTGGTTCCTTGCCTAAGAATAAATAAGTTAAGAATGTTTAACATCAGAAATAGCCAGCTCAAAAAATTGTAGAAACATTTAGAATTATATCGATTTTATTTTGCCTCTGAAAACCGGCACTGGACTAAATAAAAGAAAAATTCGTAAAAGTGTTCGCTATTATCAATCAATATCATTAAGTACACCGAATACAATCTTACCTCGTGAGTGAGATACTCGTGTTTTTAGTAACAGTATAAACAATCGCTAATGGAAAGTACTTAAGTGCCGATAAAAGCTTTCACGTATCTTATTTGGCTATTTTAAGAATTTCTTCAAAAAAGATTAAATCCTCTTAGATAGAGGTACCTTTTATTTATAATTCTTTTATTTTTCACTTATTATTACTTATAGAATCGTTATACGATATTGAAGATTGATTGTTTCTCAAGACTTAAAAGTTTTCTTGTCTTAAAATGCTTTTATCAATTCTTGTATTTAGTTAAAACAAAAGATAACTTCGCTTTTAAAATAATAGCAAAAGGAAACAATACATTAATAGAGTTTCATTAATGCTTGCAATAATATATATTGTTTCGTTATCTGATGCTATTTCTCAGCACGCGCGCACTACGATGAGCATTTACGAGCACTTATACAAACTGAGGGTTAAACTCTATTAGACCTTCTAGATTTAGACCTACATTTTTAATTTTAATTAGTTAAAATAATATTTATATTTGACCATGTGGCTACCTCTTTTCACCTCAACATAAAAAGAGATTGTTACAATGAAAATTTGTATTGTCAATTGTTATTATTTTTACAAGAGAATACATTTTACTTTGAACACAACCACAACGTATTATTTTACCAAATTTTATTTTAATTAATAATGGAGTGTCTCACTCAGTTCAAGCCATATTTAAATTATAAGTAAAAACTAATTGAGACGAAAATTATAAATAAAATTTTTAAATTAGAATTGTAAAAGATTAAATTTGATTGGTTAATGCTATAGAATGCGGGTTACACCCACACATATTTGAGCACAAGCATTATCTTTTAAGTAGTATTCCATTTATTTAATAATACATTATTAAGTAGATACTAAAAATGAAAAGGTCATGTTTTAAACACATATAGGCTTTTCCTTCAAATTACGTCGCATGTTTCGGCTCTGTATCAAGTTCTGATAAGATTAACCGGCCAGAACATTCCCTTAATCTCATAATCTTGTTTCCCTTGTCCCTTAGATACTGACCTGATTGACCGCCCCATGTTCAATGTCACTAGATATTGTTTCTTATCTGTGTCTTTATACTTATGTTAAGTTAATTAAAGTTTTAATTCAGATTGATATTATAGTCCGACATGTGATGACACTCAGCCTGATGTTTAGCTACGTGCGATCCATGAGCGGAAACAAGTGCTACCACAGAAAACATGCAGTAGTCACTTCCTCTATGCTGGCTTGGGGGGACTAATGTGCCTCGTTACACTAGGTCACTTTTTGGGTATTACACTTGTCATAATCAGTCTGTCACAACAACAACAATAATTGTCATGCTTTTTTCCCACAGGGATAGGCAGAGACAATGGAACGCCACTTACTACGATTCTGACACAATTTGCTTGCTTCCCTCACATCCACAATTCTCTTCATGCACGCCCGACAGTTATGAGCACTCTCTTAATTAACATTATAACAGCGAGATTTGAACATGAGTCTCTTTGTTTGTGACTCTACGCCTTTAACCGCTCTTAACTCAATTAATAATAAAAAATGCGCTATGCCGGCTTGAAAAACCGGAGATGCTTCGTTCAGGTCGTTAGTGCGCACTCCTCCAGTTAAATTGGTGTATAAAGAGCTATGTTGGACTTTTGTTAAGTAGAGAATGGGTTTTAATGAATAAGTTTGTTATATTTGGATATGCTAAGTATAAGTTAGTTTAGTGCTTTAGGGATCATGTATAATTAAGAGCGATCGTAGACGAGCGGGTAGTATCAGTGTAACTTTAGAGAACGTGGACTATTTAGTCGTGTCTTTAGATAAACTCCTCGTAGCTTAGTATCGATATTAAAACAGAAATAAAATCTCTAATCGAAAATATGACTGTAACATCAAGTAAACGTTCTTTGAAGTCAGGATATTGGTTTAATATAAAACACTTTTAAGTCTATATCGATTTCATTTTTCCAATTTTTCTTAACCTCGAATATCCCTGTAACTATGCCGCAGATTTTTTAACGAATCTTTTATTTACTTAACTATTAGCTGCAGCCCACAACTTTGTATGCGTGTAATTAATTTTATGCGTTTAACATTTTTTTTATTTTAGCTTTGCATTTATGACAACCCTCCCCGCCTGACGTTAAGCTAGAGTGCGGTCAATGAACGGAAACAACTGCTACCACATAGACATTTCTGCGGGCAGCAGTTGTCGGTTTAGGAAACGATACGTGACAAGAGTGACAAGAGTTTGAAAGTGGTGGTACTACCCAGGACGGCAGACTGGGCTAATAATAATAATCAGTCTGCCGACCACTTTTTAATCAGTGCCTATATTATACCATAGGCACTGAGCAACCAAAGTATATTATAGCATTGTTAAATTGGCACCGGTCAGAATATAATGAGGTTTGAAGACTGGTTTCATCGATCGTGGGTTCACGCGTCCTACCGCTAGACCGTGGCTGCTCTTATATGAAGAGTTTCATACACACATTCATCCTCTTTTTTGAGACAAGACGTAAACTATATCCTTTTCCTAGGAGGCAATCTATCTCCTTGACAAGTTTTATTGAAATCTGTTCAGGGGTTTGGGCCCGAAAAGGTAAAAAACATCCATTTCACATTATATAATATGTAATTATATTTTTATGTTATTTATAGTTATAAGCTTTCCCTTATTACACACGTGCATTTAAATAGATATATATCATGGTTTTAAAATCACTACCGCACACATTGTCTCTTCACGTTCCGGTTCTAAGATCGTAAATTGTAGGACGCAGGAAACACACAGCCAGGAAAAGCATTATATTTTAATACCGGTGCACCGTACAGCTGTAAAAATAAAGCAATATGCAATATTTCCAGAAAGAGTTACCTACTATTTAATACGTATAGATTTTTCTCAGTACATAATATATTTTAATGATTGAAACAACAAAACAAAATTGAAAACAAAACTGATCCTTGAATGAGCGATCACTTAACATAAAAACAACATAAAATACGCGCCGAATATTCAACAAAAAAGGGTGAGATTTACTCGAAAATAAACTCGTCGAGCGACCTCATCCTTCCAACCGATTTCCGCTGTGCAAAGTTCAATTCCACATTATTTAAAAGATACGTGTGAAGGCACTATCGATTATCCATTTGGCTCGCTTTGTTCTCGACAATATGGATTAAGGGAAAGTCACAAGCATTACCGAGTCGGGGGAATTCACCCTTTGAGATCTCTATGTATTACAAAAAAAAACAGGTGTTGTACAAGTTGCTGTACATAAAGACGTAAATTGAAGCTGCTGGTACCTGCGAAGTCTTTACCTATATATATTTATGTCGTGTAATTTATTTATAGCAATTGCAATTTTCATTTTACGAGATTGGAACAGCTATAAAATAATTGATTGGCAGGTCGTGAAATAACCAAAATAAATTAATTTATTATATTCCCTCTCGTAACTAATAACATTTTTACGATTCTAAAGGTAGGCATACCATTAGATTTTTTATAGTACCACGACATGTGACAACACCTCGCCTAGTGTAAAGCTAAATTGTGATTTAAGCTAAATTGGGTATCATATCATGATGAAACAACTGCTACCACAGATAAATGTTAGCAGGTAGAAGTCGCCTCCACTATGTGAGTATTGAAGCTACATATTCGAACTATTGAGGAAAATAAGATTTCAATAAAGAGAGTCGACTGCACACTTATTTTTGCATTCTTAAACAGAATAGAGCTAAATCGAAGTCTAGTGCAGAGATCTGGTGCATTTTCCATGAGCTTTCAAACTAAAGAGGTCTCAATTGAAAATCTTATACGTTAGATAACTACTAACTTTAAAAGGAAAAATACAATTAAGTTCTTATGGTGAAAAACTAGGATTTGAAAACGAAGCTATTTTTATCTAAGGCTGGTCTGGCAATTAAGGTTCAAAGGCAGGAAAACTAATGACACAGTGGGGCACGCAGATTATATGTCCTTTGCACGGGGTGTTTTGGACAGTTGCTAGGCGCTTTATATAGGTCTTTTTATCAATGGTTGATACAATGAACAAAGTTCCACAGCATCGCACATTACATTTGCATTACTTTTTAATGTACTGAAAAGCCTTAAAGATAATTATCTAATGACAACAATTTACTTGAACGCATAACGTTAATTTTGAAGCTCTAGATAAATTACCATTGATCTATAAATAGCCACTATTAATCAGGATGGAAGTGAACACTAATTAACTGTAGTAGTGTTTTGTTAAGTTTTGCGCGAACATGGTAAAATACTTAGTAAAATATATTAATATATTTTATGCAGTTTGCGGGTACCAAATTCTACATCAGTTTTAACAGAGCTGAGAAAAGTCGTTCAATACCAATGGCGGTACGAGAGGCTATTGAAATTATCTAACATGAGGGTAACATGAGGGATCCACAGTCATACACGGCTAGAACCCCAAGTCTAATAAACTATCTGAATACCATTAGCTTCTACTGTTAAACTCTGAACAATCTACTCACATTAAATTAAAATAGTCAAGGATAGTTTTGTCAACTTTCAAAAACTAACCAATGGGAATGGACAACCTCAGTCTCACCGCGACAATGATTCCTGCAAAGTTTCCGAAACGTCACATCAAATTAATTAAAACGAACGCGTTTGTAAGTCGCATTTTGCTTTGTTACCAGCTGCGTGTATATCTCCAATTACATTAGATACTTTTAAAGAGTGGTAGGCGGTCTGATAATAGTTATTTGCCGTCCAGTGTTAGTACCATAATTTTCAAATTGAACACCCGTGAAGTGACATTGGAAGTATAATGAAGGGAGTGTGCTCTGTTCATGAAAATATAGCAGGGTGACTGCTGCTACATTTTTCTCGGTAGCAGCACTCTAACATCAAGCCGAGTGTGGTCACACGTCGTGATAATATTTTTTATTTTTTTTATTTTAGCTCCCTATGTGACCGCACTCCGTCTGATGTGACTGCTATCAGAGAAGGGGAACAACAGTCAGCAGTCGCCACCGTTATGCCGGCTTTGTGAGATGCCTCTTCACACTGCGCTTGGAGGATCCCAGGTTGTAGGAAGGAGAAAAGACGTGGCTGGAAAGGTCGTTCCACAATTTAATAAAAATAATTTAATATACAAAGCTCTTGATAATCTACGAGTAGTTAAGTAATAACGATGAATACTTTTAACTGTATTAAATTTTATTGCTGATTCTATAATAAATGCTCTGCGAATTAGTAGCGAATTGCTGACTCTTATCTCCAGATTATATTATTTAAATATTAATTGAGACTCCACTTCAAACAACGACATTCTGATTATAATGATGAGGGAATTCCAAATAGACCAAGAATTGTTTGAAATTCTGCTGCAGAATAAATTTCCAATTTAATTTGCTTAATCAGATTAAAGATCACAGCAGCTGTCCAGTGCCTAACATCTGAAAGCAGAATTCTTTCTGAAACTTTGTTAGAAGTGACGGTGAAGTACAAACTTAGCCGTTGAATACGTAACCACGTTGCCGCAGGTAAAGATAAAAATAAATAATAAATGTGAAAAAATGACAAAACTTTCCTAAAAAGTAAAGGTAACTACTTTCATAATATATGAAGTGGTAAAAGTATTCATGTACACTTCACGATATATTTTTTATTGGCGTGTTCCCGGATTTTTTATAGTAGTCCGGTATGTGACTGCAGGTCGCGAACGGGGTTGTCCCAATTGGTACCAAAAATAAATTACTACAGCCAGCAGTCGCCTCGAAGCGTACTTGAAGAGGTGAATGTGTACCTTTTATGTTGAGCTACGTCCAACCTGATCACGAAAAGCGACTAACTAGGTCAATATCCTAACACTCTCACTTCAAACTGTCCTTTTATCGCATTACCTTAATCAGCGCTGTCTTAAAGGTTGGTTGGAAACAGTACTGTTGTTAATTAGTTACTGACTAATTCGACAAACGAGCTTTGGAAAACTAACACGTCATTGAGCAGCCAAGTTCAGCTGAGCGGGAACAATATTATTGTACAACAAGGCAAAAACGTGCCCAAGAAATACATTGTCATTGGTTATACGTACTAGGGTTATTTATAAATGTTCGAGTCACTTAATTTTTCATTATCGACCGAGGGTGGACATGATCAACTGAAACCCGGGGAGGGGCTATATAATAAGGCAGACTTATATCTGTTTAGATAGGCTGCGCAAAGTAGCAGCTGCTACAGGCGCTAATATTTGTCCGCGTTGAAACATGGCCAATATCAGTAAAAGTTTTGGCGTACGGATTCCATTATTTATTCAAAACTGTTATTTATTTGTCATTTTGTAAACTTTGATACTGACCGTATTGTTATTCAACATTATCTTTTAACAATCGCTGTTGTTTTATATTTAAACAAATCATTTTATGAATCTAAAACTTCACGGCTAAAACGTAAAAGTAGTTTTATTCTTAGCTCGTAGCTTTTCCAAATATGTAACAGAAATAATTTTGGGTTCATGCTAATAAATAAACGATTAACTATTTATAGCAACATTATTAGGGTGTATTTCTTATGGATTTTGTATTTAAATGAATGAAACTACAATATTATAAATATTTCAGAAAACAAATCGAATTTTCTTTGTGAATTTTGTTATTTGAATGGAATTTAATGTTGATTGTTAATTTGGTTGTTTATTATCTACAAAAACATTTACGTATATTTAATAGTAGACTGTGATTAAATATAAATAAAATATACTTATTACCGCTTTATATTTATTACAAAATAAAACTAGATTTTAAGATAAAACAAGCGAATGCCTCGTTATTTTTTGTTTAATATTATAGGTATTTTGATGTAATTAAAATACAAACAACAAAAGATCTTTTAATTAACTTGTATAAAGCGAAAAACGTATAAAATTGTTTTACTCATTTTCATTTAATATTTAAATAATAAACCGCGAAAATCAATTTCGTTTATCTTTTTTTTGTGTTCGTTTATTTTTTAAAAGAAAACATAATTTTTCTTTGATGTGTGTGTTTTAAAAAGGTCATTAGAGCTTAGTCTTTAGCGACAAATAGGTTGCCGTGCACTACGACTGACGTCAGAGATTCGTGTCACACTCTGAGCTTAGAAATTAAACACGCTAGTAATATTTTAGTCGCATACAGTTGTTACTATGAAGTTATAGGTATTATAGATGAATAAATATAGCATATGATAGCAGAAATAGTAGTGATATTTAAATTCGGGTCAAATAACATTTTAATATTAATCCGTCATTTTGATATTTAATGTTACGTTTATTTTGATAAATTTAATTCGTTTTGAAGCCATATTCTTGTTGTGTCTCAATACTTGTATTAGGTCACATAAAATCTAATATTTTAAGTTAGAATGTAATCCATGAGCAGAAAGAACTGCCACTAAAGAGACATGTCTGCAGGCAGCTGTCACTTACATTATGCTGACTTAAAAAGACGAATGTGCACCAATGGATGGTGGGCACACAGGGCAACCTCCTCTCGTCTCGGCTATTTCCAAGCTGATCCAAGCGACTAGGCCACTTCACTTGCATTTTTTTTACATTAAAAAAAAACTTTTTATTAAATTATAGTGGGATAATGTGGGGAAATAATAAATAAATAAAAATAATTTGATATAATAAATCAATTTAAGGTTTTCTCTATTAATATTCTATGCGTACAAAATCTTACATACAATTTACATAGTGTCTTTCCTATATTTAACCAAGATGCAATATATATTCATATATGCATTAATAAAATGTTTTATATGTGGCAAAAGGGGAAGTGAAAGGAAAATATATGTCCCTGTGGTGGTTTCGATAGCATTGGAGTGAAAGGAACAGGATGCGGTTTGCGATAATATCACTATGAAAACTATATAGACAAGTTGTTCAAGCATAAATGATATTTCAAACGTGTAGATTTTACATCTAAAATATTTTTATATTTTCCTTTGTATTCATTCTTATCGCTTGCACCGAAACTGTAGTTTCCGCGAATCATACTTTCGTGAAATAATCAATATCATTTAGAGCCAGAGTTTCCACATATTCACATATATTTCTACGCGAGTTTTAATATTATATTACAAATTTTTATAATGCCTATACTGAGCTAGTTCTTGCATCACAGGCATTAAGTGACCAAAATACATATAACATACTTAGTTACATTGATAGCGGTCAGCGAGACTCGAACACTGATCTCATTGATTGAGAGCTTTTACCGCTAAATTAACAATCGCAAAGAAAAGACACATTGTACAATCAGTAATCTAATCGAATCCTTAAGGCCTATTTGTGTCTATCTATGCTCTTCAATAAACTAATTTCGGCTGCTTGAAATCTACCAACAAAAATAGTTTTTTTTTAATTTTCTAATATACCTTAATTCTTAGAGAAATTAAGTTTTAAATCTAAAACTGAAAAAAGGAAATGGTACTCGGGTCTTTAGAAATTTATCTGTAGTAGCAGTTGTTTCCGTTTATGGACCGCACTCTAGCTTTACATCAGGCGGAGTGTTGTCATATGCCAAGCTTGATGTCGAAATTAATGTAACCGTGAAGTGATTTAATCACGTTTCATCGTTCTTCAAACAACTTGCAAGAAGGACACAGTGTGGTGCACATTCGTATCCTCAAGCCGGCATTGTGGAGGCGACTGATGCCCGCAAACATTTCTTTGTGACAGCAGTTGTCTCTGTTCATGGACTGTGCTCTAACTTAACATCAGGTGGAGTATTGTCACGTAATGTCATGTCGAGGTACAATAAAATTTATTTATAACAAGACAAAGAGTTCCTATTTTGTTACAAAAATAGAAGTCCAATTTTCTATAACAAGGTTTAGTAAAATGTAAGTCGATATTAATATAATAAGCAGTATAATTTGCTAAAGAACTTGATTAAGTAAGCAAGGTGTAGGTAGGTTGTGCACGAAAACGCAAAGAAAAGTGAAAGCTCATTACCAAGCTCGATCACACAAAGGTCAAATTGGACAACTTTACCGTACTAGTTAAGGAAAATGTGTTTTTCTTATATTTGGACACGTATTTAAGAACCTTAATAAGTATATCTATTCATTATATTTCAGTTATAAAATATCAAAAACATTATCTTTCTGAAATTAAGATACAAACATTCACCCTACATTTTTTTTTAATTTTTCCTTTGGATTACGTTCTGGAAAAGTATTACCATAATTGATATTTTAATAAAAATTACGTTCCCATAATTTGTAGCAAAAAAAGTTTAACAACCAATGTTTTAACGACCAATAAGCTTTCACTGTTAGAGAGTAGTTATTTGCTGGCATTTAATACTTTTAATCCTACGACGGGTTTTTATGACACGTCGGGATTAACTCACGCTGTGGTATATATACTCAAGTTTTATATTATAGTACATCAATGAGCGGAGACAGTCGCCTCCGCTATGCCGGCTTGCAGAGGCGAATGTACGCCAAACAGTTTGACAGTGCACAATCATCAGTCTGTATATGTGAAACAATAAATATGTATGTGAAAATCTAAATAAAGCAAACGCGATAACAAAACGTCAGCATGTCTGACAGGACAGTTCGTCCGTATTCAAACATATACAGTACCAAAGCAAAGTTTATTTATTTGTGTCAGAATTCCTTGACACGTTCGGCTAACATTAATTGTGGGCCGACTGGCAAGTTTTCTTAAGTAATTCCCATCGAGTTAGACAGCGAGCTTGATTTATTTCCCACACCAGACGGAACTTCTACTGATAATCATTCTGAACAAGTAACAAAATAGCACGCGCGCTGAAAATGGTTCGCGAGAAAACCGCCGTTATCAAGCCTTAGAGAATAAAGTTAAGCAATAATATAAGTGGTTCCCAACAAACAAGCCTCTAGACAACAAACTTTTTGCTCAACTGATGCTTTAGTTAATCTAATTACAATTATCAATGAGATAAAGTTTCATTAATTATATTACATACTAATTAATTATTTAATAATGATAGTTTAAAATAATACTAAATTATCGGTACTTTTTTTTACAAATTTTGGCATATAAAAATGTTTAATCCGTTATTAAATAGAATAATTATTGAATAGAAAAAAATCAGAAAGCATCAAGATGGAAGATCGAACCTATATCCTATACTATGCGCGGATGTCCTAGCGGATTTTTTCACTTCAATTAATCATAATTTAATAGATAATATAAGATACCTACATTAGTAAGCTGTATGTATACTCGATTGATGTGTATTAACCATCAATAGTACGAAAGCGCTTACATTCTAACTCAAATGTATCTAATTTATTTTTGAATCAAAATAAGCGGCTCGAGTTTCACGCAAAGTCGCGTGACAGCGTTTTTTAATTAGACTTTTGTCACATCGCCCCGACCTTTTCTAATGAAGTTCAGTCTTCCTGTCGGCGGTAGTGTCTGTCGGATACGACGATCTATATCGCAAGAATAAAAGTAAACAATTACAAAATCATTCAATTAAGCGCTCGCTATCTTTGGGTGATAAAAGTAATCAATCCTTTTAAGAACAGAAAAACGTGATACATTTTAATGAACGCATTTATCCAGTCAGTGGTTTTTAGGCATGAAAATAATATTTTTAAAAGTAGTAATTACAAAGTAGCATCCACTATTCCTACTCTTTGTTTTCGATTTCGTAATTATGAATACTTTTTAAACTTACGTTTAAGCACTACATCTCTTTCTCTTATCAAGCCTTCCTTATAAACTCCTCTACTTATGAAAATTCCTACAGTAATTTCTGATATACCTAAGCGCGTACATACAAACAGATGCAGAGGGGAACCTTATTTTATAACATGTGGTGATAGTGATTAGAATGAATTTAGTACAATGACACGATTAATATGTGTTCGCACTATAATGAGTGTAAATATCAATTCTCTGAGCATAAAAGGGCGTGCGTGTTCAGCGACCGTTTATTTAGATTAATGAGCTTATTATAACGGCATTTAGTCACTCAACTTACCATTGGAACATAAATCAATAGCCTATTTTCGTCCAATACTAATAAAAACTATAAAGGAGAACGGGTGCATAAGTAAGAATTGGGGCAACATAATATACGGTGACATTTTACGCTAAAGAACAATTAACATAATTCTGCTTTTACTTTAAACTCCATTCTCTTAAATAAATGGAAACGTTAAATAAATAAACGAAAAAGTTAAATATGCGTGAATGAAACAAGCGATCACAGGTAGAACTGATTTATTATTTAGTTACCCTCCTAATACAACTTTTTATTACTTATGTAAATACCCGACACCTCCTTACTAAATAAACATTAACACTAGAAATATAACAAATAAAAATAATTAACTAAATAAAACAAAATATAAACTACCTATAATTAATGAATATCTTAATCTATTTATAAATGGAAATACAATCTAATCATACAACAATTTAGGGGGTTTCGTGGGCCTACATCTCAGCTTTCGTGTTACAATATTCTGTTTATCTGAAGGCGGCGAAACTAGTGTTGTTGGCGACTTCACGGAGGTCTTCTCAATAACGGGAGACACACCTTTCGGTGACGATCTCGGCGGCGTGGCCGCTTCATTATTTGTTACCTCTTTTTGTTCCTCTGCAGGTCTAGTAAGAGCGAGTGAGAAACGTTTTCGAGGCTGTATTTGAATTAATTGATCCGCGTGTCGATGCACGATACCTGACGCGACGCCTACTGCATATGATGCCGGCCCTACCGTGTCCTTCACTTGTCCTTCAACCCATTTGTTTTTATTTTTAGTGTAATCCCTAACTAGCACCCTATCTCCCTCTCGCACATCTCGCGGCACTCCTCCCGCGCGTGAGACTTGTCGCGCTTGTGCCTCCAATACGCGTCGCTCGCCAGCTGCATCGGGGCGTAAAATGTCTAACCTATTTCTCAACAACCGGCCGAACATAGCCATAGCGGGAGCGACACCCGTGGTTGCATGATCGCAATTTCTATATTGTAATAGTGTTTTATTAATTGCGGTCCCGATGTCCGCTTTTCCAGACACCGCCTTTTTAATACATTTTTTAATCAATTTAACTGCGTTTTCTGCCGCACCGTTTCCTTTCGGTCTATAGGGACTCGTCAGCGTGTGTACTATACCATTACATTTAAAATATTTTTCTATCTCTTTAGATGTAAACGGGGGCCCGTTATCTGTTACCAATTGAACAGGAAAACCGAATCGAGTAAATAATTCATTAAATTTAGAAATAACATTCACAGCCGTTGTAGTGTTCATTTGAAAAACCTCGATCCATTTGGAGTGAGCATCTACTATTATTAAATAATGTTTGCCGAGATACTCGCCGAAATCCGCGTGTAAACGCCGCCACGGGCGCGCCGGAAAAGTCCACGGCGTGAGGGGGGCGCGGGGCGGTGCGTCCCGCTGTTGGATGCACGCCTCGCAAGAGCGAGTTATCATTTCTATTTCTTTATCTAATCCCGGCCAGTATACATAATTACGTGCTAAATTTTTCATTTTGACCACTCCTAAATGCCCGTCATGTAATTCGCGTAAAATATATTTTTGTAATTTAGTAGGTATAACAACACGATAGTTATAAACAATGCATCCTTGTTCTATAAACAAATTGTCTTTTCTGCAAAAATAGGGTTTTTCTTGTTCCGCTTCAATGTTATGTGGCCACCCGAACAAAATGTAGCCGTATATTTTTACTAATATCGGGTCACGTTTCGTGGCCTCCGCGATCATTAAATGGCTAATAGGGAATTCATCTTCAACATAATATAAATAAGAAATATTATTAACGTTATTATTTTTACGATTATTCGGCAACGGTAATCTTGATAATGCATCTGGTGGTCCATTTTGCGCCGTACGCACCCATTCCACCTTAAAATCGTATGCCGCGAGCCGCGCCGCGTATCTCTGCAGCCTACTTGCCGCCGTTTGTGGTATACCTACTTTATCCCCGAATATGTGTGACAAAGGTTTATGGTCGGTGCGAATAATAAACCGTCGACCGTATAAATATTGATGGTTTTTAGTCACACCATAAAAAATTGCTAACGCCTCTTTATCTAATTGACTATATGATTTCTCCGCATCGTTGAGTGTTCGCGACGAGTAACAAATTGGCCGTTCGGTCCCGTCGCGATAACGATGCGCCAATACGCTGCCTACCCCATACGCGCTGCTATCTACGCTCAATACGATAGGCAGTTCAGCATCATAATGCGCCAACACATTGTCACTGCACAGTACTTTTTTAATATTACAAAATGCTTTTTCACAGTCATCATTCCAAACCCATTTAATATCTTTCTTTAATAAATTATACAAAGGATGCAAAAGTGTACTTAATTGAAAAATAAATTTACCGTAATAATTAACTAATCCTAGAAAACCTTTTAATTGTGTTATATCCTGAGGCCGCGGGGCGTCGGCGACCGCGTGCACCTTATTCATATCCGTGTGCAAACCCTGGGCATCGATCACGTGACCTAGGTATATAACACGCTCTTTAAAAAAATCACATTTATTTAATTTAATTTTGAGGCCGACATCTCGCAGTCTAGAAAGAACTGCGTACAAATTTTCCATGTGTTTATTTTTATTGTTACCTGTCACACAAATATCATCTAAGAAAACGACAGTGTTAGGTATGCCGCGCAAAGTCTCCTCCATAAGTTTCTGAAACATTTCCGGTATGCAATTCAACCCAAAAGGTGTTCTGATATACATAAAAGTACCCATGTGTGTACTAATTGCCGTGCAAGGCCGCGACGCTTCATCTAACACTACTTGTTGATAAGCGTGCGAAAGATCTATCTTGGAGAACCGCTGCCCCCCGCTGAGAGCAGCGAATAAATCTTCTATTCGCGGTAACGGATATGGTTCCCGTTTTAAAATAGGGTTAATAGTAGTCTTATAGTCCCCACAAATGCGAATGTCTCCATTTTTTTTAATAACGGGTACGATCGGTGTACCATATTCCGAATTCTCGATTTTTATGATAGTGCCTTCGTTTTGAAGTCGTTCTAGCTCTTTCTCGACCGTGCTTCGCAACGCAAGAGGCAACGTACGTGCCTTACAGAATATTGGAACATGAGTATTTAATTTTAATTTAAATGTCCTAGTACATGTTCCTAAACCGGGAGTAAACACTTGATGAAATTCCTTACTCAACTTATCAATTAAACTATCGGTGTCGTTACGGTTCATTTTTGTATCTACAATATTATTCATATTATTAATATTATGTACTAATTTTAATTTGCGAATCCATGCCCGACCCAACAACGGTGGCCCTCCGCCCGATATTACAAATAACTTTAATTGTTGTTTGTCTAGATTTTCAGGTAATGAAACGGTAACCGTAACGAAACCGACAGGACTAATAGTATCACCAGTATAAGATTTTAACCTTAAATTGTCTGATTGTAGTGTGCAATTACTGAAATATTGTTTATACATGACCTCATTGATGGCAGAAATTCTACTTCCGGTATCGATCTCGAATAATATTGGTATTTTATTTACAATTACCTTAGTTACATACGGTTTATCATCTGTAAAAAACATATCCGATAAATTGTAAAATTCGCTATCGCTATCACTATCACTGTTTACACTTTTATTCAAAAAATATATTTCCTTTGACACTGAATCTCTTTTGTTCGACTTACACATTACTTTTAAATGACCTTTGACACCACACTCATCACAATTATAATTCTTGAAACGACATCGATCCGCGACGTGTGGCCTGCCGCAGCGCCAGCAAGTCGTGGCCGCGGCGGCGCTAGCCTGTCGCGCGCCCGCTCGACGCCCGTTCGGCCGCCTGGCGCCTGTCGCGCCCAGCCGATGCAGCCCCTGCTCACCCACGATCTCGCCGGATCCCTCGCCGCGCGCGCTCGTCTCTGCGTGCCTATCAGCCGCCTCCAGCGCCAGCGCTAGTTCTACTGCCCGCTGATAATCCAGGTCTACTTCGGCGAACAGACGACTACGCATCTCCTCACTGCCCAGGCCCGACACGAACTGGTCTCTTAGATTTTCTTCTAAGGAGTTGCCAAAGTTACACGTACTCGCCAGATGTTTCAAATTTTGCAAGTACTCCGTGAGCGATTCGCCGTGCCTTTGCCGCCGTTGCCGAAAAAGATGCCTTTCCGCAATGTCTGATCGCCTGGGTTCCAGGTGTTTCCTCACGATTTCGATGAGCTCTTCGAAGGTCTTATCTTCTGGTTTGGCCGGTGCACACAAGTCAAACATCAAGTCATATGTGGGTTCACCCGCCAAGGTGATCAATGTCGCCACATATAGTTCACGTTTGATGTCGTTTAACGCGATGAATTGTTTGACTCGATTTATGTACATACTCCATTTCCTCGAAGAAACGTCGAAACTTTCTATTTTTCCAAACGGCATGTCGATATATTTACATTAAACGCGTGAAAATAATTATAAACTCGTCGCCAGTTAAATATGCGTGAATGAAACAAGCGATCACAGGTAGAACTGATTTATTATTTAGTTACCCTCCTAATACAACTTTTTATTACTTATGTAAATACCCGACAATATTCAGCAGGAAAATGAACGAGGATTGTAACAAAGAAAACGGTATTGAAACATTTTTCCTTGAGATTTTTAACTTGTACCACTCATTAAAGATTATGATATAGAAATAATTGTAATCATTAAACTAGAAAAATTATGTAGGTTATCCATTTTCTATAACACAAACAAACGGTGGGTCATTAATTCTTTACGCTTATCGATGTTGTTGATCCCATTAAACCCTCGTAACGACTGGCACTAGAGTTTCAACTGGACTTCACTGTTTTAAAATTGCAGTAATAAAAAAGAAATATTACTATGTCACAAGAAACCTTAGTCTAATGTATTGCTAAGGTAGAAAAAATCCTTTTTAAACGACTTGTCCCATGAGAGGTATATAATAAATATTGTATTCCGTTCCTTTAAAAGCAAATTTACTTTTTCATATGTATCTATAACTTTTTTTTTTTTTTTTTTTTTTTTTTTATTTTGGCACGACATGTGACCTCGACTGGTCTGATGGTAAACGCAGTGGAGGTCCATGAGCATTGACGACTAGAGAACCGCTCGCACGGTGGCTCCAGTCGCCATCACTAAAGATTGGAATTACTTTTTAAGTAAAAAAGCCTTTATAAAAATGATGCTTATATACTTTTAATAAATGTAGAACTTTGATATATATGTGACATATACAATATACATATTCAGTGAATAAAAAACCCCTATGGTGATATTTCAAAGAAGTTACTAAATAAAAGGGGATATATTTTCTAGGTTTGTCTAAGGTTTATCTCATGACATGTAGTTTAAAATAGATTCAGGACAGGAAGGACGCGTTCCTAAGGTTAATTAAACATTTTGTGAAAGAAATTGAGTATGACGAAGCAAATCCTATTCAAAGTCGTAGGTTTTACCTTGAACTATTTCATATATAATAGTTACACATATTTTTTAATAATATAATAGAATATTAAGCTTTGATTCTTTGTAATAAGGCACGAAATTGTTTTTCGTCGTATATTGAAATGTGTTGTTGGTCGTAGCAGGAATAACGCGTAGCCTTGCTGCACGGAGGTTTGACATGGGTTTTTCACGTAAATAGAATCGATTGTTTGTCGTGTTTCTACCGCACCCTATATCGAACTAAGTATAGCTTTAATTTAATTTAAAAATTCAATTTTCTTCTTCAGGTGAAAGCTGTTTACTGGAGGTACGTAATTTAATTACTTTTTTTTCTATTTGTTTATGTTGGTTATTTGCAAAAATAATTTTTGTTGTTCCATCTCATTCTACAGACGTGGGCAAAGTAATATCTCTCTGAGTTTTTATGCAGCAATGTACTCTATCAAAGTAGGAAGACATCTAAGATACCTTTCATCGAATGTGAATAGAAGACCTTACTAACCTTACTAAAATTATTTTTGACTTGACAGAGGAGCTCCAATTGACTATTTTGTGTGATGATTTTGCTTTGCATTACTTTTGCATTGGTAAATTGTTATAATACTAAAATAAAAACAAGAAGAAGCAAATGATATAGAAGTTTTATAAGCAACGGTTAATACTGTCGAACTGCAGAGTCATGAAGTAACTATGCAATAACTTCACATTGGGAGTTTAAAAACGAATTTCGCAAGTTTATTGTGATAAAATCAAGAAGACTGTCGCTTTGCTTGTGTTGTATGTCATTGTCTTAGAAAAATAGGACAATGACGTCATGCAAAATTCCGAGAACAAAAATAACCTGAAGAGGAATGAAAACAAGTTTTATAATGAGGATAAAGGCATTTTTTAAAAGAAAATAAAATAACATCTTCATAAAAACAACAAAGTTATTAAAGAAGATGTCTTGTGACATCATTATGATCATATTACCTTTTGTGTTGTATACCTGCTTACTAAGTAGATATCTATCCAGTAATTTATGAGCAAATAAGCGAGTAAATATTAAAGTTATTATTTAAAAAGATTTAAACTAAGAAAGAAAATAAACTAATTGCCGATCACGTAATATTTATCGTACACTTTTGAACGTCGACATTGCGTCGGTCTCATATTCATAAAATATTTATGTTCGCCAAACCCTTTATAAACATAATAGCGGCTATTTGGAAGCAGTATTTAAGAGTGATGGTGATTACTAAACCAGTATGCAGTCCCGGGGTAGTAGAACCACGTTCAAGTGTAACGGCGTTTCACAATTGACTTGGAAGTAATCTGATAAAAGTTTTTGAGAAAAGTTTTTTTTAATTTTAGTTCGGCATGTGACAACACTCCGCCTGATGTAAAGCTAGAGTGCGGTCCATGAATGGAAACAACTGCCACTACAGAGAAACCTGTGCGGGCAGCAGTCGCCTCCACTATGCCGGCTTGAGGAGACGAGCATGTACCATCTAGATTGACAGTGCACACTCCTCCCGTTACACCTGGCTACTTTCAGACTATTCCCGAAACGCGACAAAGTAACTTCACGGGTGTTACATTCGAAAGTGCTGGTACTACCCCAGGACGGATGGACTAATAACATCATCAGTCTGCCTACCATTCTTTAATAGTGCCTATAGGCACTGAGCGACCACAGTACATATAACAAGGGTCTCATTGATCGTGAGTTTACGCGTCTTACCGCTAGACCACGGCCGCTCACGTTTAACCTGTCTAGTCCGAATAGTGGAGATGATTGTCGATATCACTTCGGATATCTTCGCCCAGAGTGCCCAAAAAATAATATTCTCGATATGTACTCTGTACCACCCGCATAATGGTTAGCTTTAACTCCAGGCCAGGCATCACTTATAGGATGCGAACTATGCACCATAGTGAGCAAAGTTTCGTTATTTTCTTTTCCTAAAAATCAATTAAAAAAGAGGTCCGTTACCACATAAAGGTTCTTAACCTATAGCCCTATTCTATAGCTCAATAACAGACGAAATGTGATCAAACGGCGTACTACTATAAAAAAGAAAGATAAAGAGTTATTTACCTTTAATTAACTTTCCGCTAATAACCTCATCGGAAAACGTATTAAAGATTTACTGTTAATTACTATGAGTTAAAGTATCATTAACAAACAAATGAACACTTAAGTCGCATTATGTGCCACGACAATATAAGTTATGCCTATAATAATAAATTGAATAGGGGCGGTGATGGTTCCTCTACAACCATAATACCATAAAAGCTAACTGAACCCTACCGAAGCTGAAACTAAGCAAACTCAATAAACAGAAGGCAAGGCCATCAACATTCACAATCAACGCGATGTATGTCAAGGCAATGTTGATAATTTACCATATTATATCCAAGAATTATAAATTATTAATGATAACAAAGTCATTAAACGTGAATCAGTTAAATTCAATAATTCGTTGCTTTTAAAGGTTATATAGAATATCAGATAGAATAAACGTATGGGTTAAAAGGTTTAGGGCTGTTAACTCAGTTCTAACTTAAAAGTGATAGGTAAGCTGATGATGGTAATTTACACAGTCTGCCGAGCCCCGGGCTTGCGGTTCTGAACGTGCTATGTGGAGGGAACTGTTGGAATTGTAAGTCTTATATTCCGGCGTCCTCAGATAGAAGGCTCTGGCGTGAACCAAACCCAGCGAGGTGGGTGAGAGTCTTAGCCGTGGATTCCTCGTTACCGGGGACTCCGACAACACCTCGTCGTCTGCAAGGTATCTATCTATAAAAGATTTCCCTAACTCAAAAAAAGTCTGCCGTTCACTTTCAGGTGACTTGGTCGCTTGGTCGTCACAGCTTGCAAGTATCCGGGTATAACGAGGCGGAGTGTACCCTGTCAATAGATAGTGTATATTCGGCTGACTGCTATTTCTCTGTGGTCCCCGTTGTTTCAGTCATGGATCGCACTGTAGCTTAACATCAGGCGTTAGTATATAGCCTCATCATTGTTAGTATATTCACAAATATATCAGTATATTAGTAATGTTTTAACAAAGACCAATTATATTACAAAGAAATACTTAGGAAGATAGCTATCTCATTCATATTCATCTAAAGTAATCTAAAACGACCTAGGTACTTAAGTAAACTCATATACATCACTTAAAACATCCTTAGAAAGGGTCTTAAGATACATTTTGAGTCAAGAATTGCGGACTAAATCGTCTTATTCAGCCCTTAATTAATATGATTTATTTTATTTAGACTGAGCTTTAGTTTTAACATCCTTCCATTTCTTTTTCACTAAAAATATACGTAATCCTCTTTTTAATCACAAAAAGAGCACAATTAAATTTATATAATGCTTTATTAAGAGTACAGCGCAGCGCAATTAAAATCTGTATGTATTCTGACTGTTTGACTGATTCAGAATCAACGCACAACCAAAACTATGATAGAAGATTTTGTAAAATTGCGATCTGGACCGGAAGTGACAGCGACATCTCGGAAACGGAAAGAGTCGTGGCGATTGTTCCGGTACAAAAGTTGTAGAGGATGTCATTTTATATCTCATAAATCCGGGCAACAACGCCGGGAACTATCGGCTTGTTAATTATAAATTATGAATGCAATCGCCTTTTTCCAAATATAATTTTATATGTCACCAAAATTATTTGGTATCTTTGTCAAAAAATTATTGAAGTGGAACAGGGCTGGTCACCTCTGCGGCTTGTCTGATTATATTATTTACAGCAAAATTCATCATAGAATAAATGGACTCTATACGCCTGTAATAATGTAAATGATAATCATAATAAAATAAATTGAGCATTTTAAAGCTAATTTTGGCATATTCTAATGCCGGGGTTGTTATTATTAAATTGTGATGAATATCGCTGCACAGTGCCCATTTAAACGCGTTGAAATTCATGCTTAGTAGTCAGAGTATCCGTATGCAATGTAGGAGACTTGGGTTCGTTGAAATGAAACGAAATAAACTTTATTGCGTAAAACATGGTGTTAGTAAACATGGTGTTATTAAATGGGTTACAATTTGATCACATGTTTCGCCACATTTAGCGGCATGCAAAACTTTCGATAAACCTAATGCATATAGCAACCATCATATTTAATTAGATATGTCTATTAAAAATTACAAATTAAAATTAATATTATGTCAAATTTCAGTACATATCTATAAAATCGTTTCTTACTTTAAAAGAGGTTTTTGTTTTGTGATAAATTTTAAATATATTCTAATAATTATTAAAGGCTATTTTATGTCCATTATTACCTACTTCATCCTCTCTTTCAATAATTCTTCTCTGCAAGTTCTCTTCACTTAGTACCGTATTATTACGAGGATTAATTAATGTATTAAATTAATGAGTGTTGATTCTGTGGCTTTAATAGTAGCTCGACTTATGACCACCCTCTGCCTGATATTACGTGCTACAAAAGAGAATATTTCCACACAGCAGCAGTCACCTCCGGTATCCCGGCTTGAGGATGAGTAGAGAATGTGTACCTATTTCTCTTCTTGTACGAGTATATTGTTGTTATTTTTGTGTAACGATTCTTTACTAACGTATGAAAATGGGTACATACCGACCTAATTTTTAGGTATAATTAAGAACCATAAAAAGTGATCGGGATCGTAATTTAGGGTTTGGGGACATTAAAAACATTATTATAAATGTACATTTAGTTTAATGATACGTGCGTTACTTTAAATGCGACATTACTTTATTTATTGTTTCTGAACCAAACATAAACTAGTTTTCCTGAATGAAACATAGCGTTTTATGTTTCATGGGATAACAGTTCTTATTTCAAATACCAATACGTCTATTATTCTATAGCAATTGATTTTAATAAAATAAATTTGATCTTGCTTTCACGTTAATGAATTAACACTACTTCGACTTTTAAAATGTTATCGTTAAGCTTTTGGTAAAAATGTTACCTTTTTTTTATTGTAGCTCGACATATGACAACACTCTGCCTAACGTAAAGCTAGAGTGCGGTCCATGAACGGAAGCAACTGCCACTACTGAGAAATCTCTACAGGCAGCAGTCACCTCCGCTATGCCGGTTTGAGGAGACAACTAGTTTCAAACTGCTTCCGAAACGCGAAGAGGTCACTTGCTCATTTATCGTTACGATTTTGTTTGCGATAATGTTACTTGATACTGTTACAGAAATGGTTAAACCTATTGGTCAATAGATCCAACCTGTTGATAGAAGTGTTATGCGATACTCGAAGCTTAAACACTGATACATTTATCACCTCTAAACTTCGTATATTGCACGTTCTTAACAACTATGAAATTGAGTAAAGCGTCCGCTTCGCTTTTTCAACTAAAACTTTATCCAAAGTGGTGGGAAATCATCTAAGTTTTTTTTTCTTAACCCGATATTAAGCTAACTTACACGAATAAATGACACCTCCGCTATGCAGCAGATCGACGAGAGTGCACCGTCAATTTTACACACAAAAAATGCATTTTAATAGCACGAAAGGACGTTATACGTAGTAAATTAAATTATAAGCAAAATTACTCGTAGTTTGTGTACAGTAGCTGGTTTTTCTAAAAGCTTTTAACTGTAAAAACACTATGACATGAAATTAACAAAAACATGCATCGGCTTCCGGAAAGTGCCAAAGGGCTGCATATAAACCTCGTTTTATATTTTCATAACAATGTCTATTAATTTTTACTCTATATTTTTTTATTGACGACATATTTTTTGATGGTACCCTTTCTCTGCCTGAATACGATTTATCGCCCTTTTCCTGTTGGTAAGATAGTTTTCTTGCCGCAAAGTTACTCGGTTTTATTGGTGGTTAGAACCATCGGTTAAATAACAAAAAAATACCCTTTCCTTTACATTAGATACAGAGAGTTTCTTAAGAAACTGTGCCACCTAATTAAATTATGGTTAGTAGGCTTAACTCATCTATTTTTTTTTTTAATAAAATGATTTATTCAATATTACTATAGCAATTATTTACGTTAATAATTTGGAAATTGATATTAAATTACAAAATTGATATTGAATTCAGAATCGCTTTTAAAAATTTATGTCTATATAAAATATCGGAAATCTACGTAATTGAAAATTTTCCAATTAAGGTTTTCGTTAATAATTAATTGCTGCATTTTTTGGTATATAATGTTTAAAAAAATAATTGAATTTATGTTTGAGAACATAATGGCGTATGATTGGATTTTATACAGCCAACTTTATCACCTGAACTAAAATTTTACTTGCAAATTCGGTTAAACTCTCCGAACGGACAGACAAACCGCAAGACGACCGCTCGTTAGTCATGATATTACCCCAGTTAGAAGTTGGACACGCAACCCGACCTCTGCTAATTCATCATGCCCCAAACTAGGCGTGTCGCACATACTGTTATGACAACAGCTATCTATAGGAACACCATTAAAACAAATTGTCACCACGAGTATAGAGCATCAGGTGGCGTACTATGTTACAAAAACGTTATTAGTTTGCATGTCACTTAGGCAAATTATACTATATGAGCTTACAGTTTAGCTTAGACCTTTATTTGTTATAAGCTTAAGCTTTGCTTGTCTTCAATCATAAAACCCGCTGAATAATACGTCAATTTACAATGTGGATAGTTATATCTTTTTCTAGGCACGGTTGCCTAAATTATGTTGGCTCGCATGATATGAGGAAGCAATATGCTTTTTTGTGAAGTGCATCATATAGTCAAGGTAGTTTCAACGTGGAAAATTAATTGCTTTTGTTCTTCTGTTTTAATGAAGTTTAATTTCTGTTGTTTGTTTCCAGAATATTCCAAACATTTTAGTGATAACTATATGTACAAAATATTTTAGACTATTATGGACATACGTGACGAAAGTTATTTAATTTCATTATTTGTGTCTTTTCTTTTTATTGTAAATCATAAGCGAAGAACAAAGAAAATCTTTCTAATAATTAATAATTCATCTAATTGATTAAGCGCTGTATAGTACGGTGCATAAAGCATACTTCGTCAACACTAAATCTATCATTCAACAAAACAACCACTTTGGTTAGAAAAAATGTGAGAATTTTGTTTATTTATTGAACAAGGCATCGGTCAAGTGTACGCATGTGAATTATAGCACCATTTCCTACTGAATGGGTTCGGCCTGGTACGATATACGAATGTGCCTTGAAGTTTCAGCCTCTAGACAAATCTTTTGCGGGTGTGTAGGTTATAAAAATATATCAATCCAGAATACAAACAAATGGAACTACAAAGAAAAAGTACAGTCCGAAACGTAGCGTCGTTTAAAATACGTAACTGAAACAGTTTTTAATTAACAAACTTTTAAAACAAGTCGGCAGTGGGCAGACCGTCCGCAAGTCCTCCAAAACAGTTTAGAAAAATGTTGTAACCGGGCACAACAAAAACCGCAAAGTTGAATTTCTGTTAATTAAAACTTCGTCATAATCTTTGCTAGGTATCAATTTTCAAAATTTACATGAAGAAATTATAATGACATAATTTTCGTTGCTCCTTGTTAGAATTCACAAAAATAACAATCGACTGTCAGAAAGTAAACAAGATTAATCGCCACCAAAAAAGAAAAAAAAAACTCCAAAACGCTTGTGGCTTAAAAGCGGTTCTTCCGCATCAGAGGGCAGTAAACATGGTAATTGTGATTTAGCCGGGACGCCCCTAGCCCCCGATCTCTCGTACCGCCTTGCCCCCCGGTTGCTGCGGTACTGCGGGAACCATGTGCCGTGTAAAAAATTACCTCTGCCAATAGTTTATTTTCAATACACTAACATTAAGTATTCCGTTTCAATAGAGAAACATTTCTAAATTTCGCATCGCAAATTCTCATATTCAGAATATTTGAAAATAAAATTTATTTAAAAAATAATAACGAAAAACAACGGAAGAGAAAATCCGTATTCCATTAAACACTAAAAATCGTTTTATTCAACTTATATCTTGTTATAACATGCATGTTATCACAAACTCACGTCTTAATTCTCAATTGTCATAGGTAGATGCACTAGTTGTAACGAGAAAACTTGTAACTACAATATTTTACGCCTATTGACATGTTTATATTTTATGAATATATTTTGTAATATATATATGAGAATTAGATTAAATAAAACAATATATTGCGTCATATAATAATCTTTTTTAATTTATTTTTATTCACACTCCGTCTCATTTAAAGTTAGATCCATGAGCGAAAACGATTACTACCAGACATTTCTCTATAAGCAACAGTCGCCTCCACTATGCTAATTATCATCCATTGACAGGGCACACTCCTATCGTTATACCCAGTAGCAGAAGTAACTACTTCCAAGCTGATCCCGAAACCTTACTAGGTCACTTTAATAACTTCTATACTTAATTAATACTTTTTGGATATTATGTTTACTTATTTATGTACCTAAGTAAATATTTCGTTTATCGGTCACAGTTGGAGTCACTTCGTATTAAATGTGTTCATTGACACGTAAATATATTTTTTTATAATAAATATTAACAAAAATAACTATATATTTGAGGGAGATAGAAGACATAAGGCTGTTTAAAATAAAAGTAACAAACTGGCTATTAGGAGAATGCTTTTATACATTGATGGAGTTCTTTAATTATAAAATACGTAGATAGATAGGTAGATATATACTGTGATTTTTTAATTATTATTTAATTATAAAATATATAGATGGTGATTTCATAGATTGGACTGGAAATCCTGAAATTTGACATTATATTAATTTTAATTTGTAATTTTTAATGGCATACTTACCTAATTAAATGTGATTATTGATTTTATATACATTCGATTTATCGAAAATTTTGCATGCCGCCACATTTAGGCGAAACATGTGAACAAATTGTAACCCATTTAATAAAACCATGTTTACTAACACCATGTTTCACGCAATAAAGTTTATTTCATTTCATTTCATATAAATTCAAAAATAAATTTCACATTTAGTTCGTCTTTTCTTAATCTAAGAGTAGGTGGGCAATTGTCCTGATTCTCTGAGAACTATCCTCTGGGAGTGGTTTCCTTCCGCACTAGATACTGCGGTAAAATTCTTATCGTTCCCTCAGATAATGGCAGGCCAACTTTTAGAACAACTGCGAAATTTTTATCATTAAATATTAATCTATACAGATCTACAGGGCCTACTTTTATATCGTTTGACATAATTATATGGCGCATAAGGTAAGATAAAATACCTAATTAGCTTTGTCATAAGACTTGAAGTAATATAAAGCAAGGCGTAGAAGTAAAGTAAAAATTTAATTCTAAGAGCTTTATAAAATTACGAGCTTAATTCCGATGTAAAGTGCAGCGTAAAATGAACTAGACAAGCTGGAATTTACGACATCCAAAATCAACTGAAAGAATATAAAATTTCTAGTATTACGATCTCATAATTTGTTGCAGGAAAAACGAGATGCTTGTATATTAGAAAAATGTTATATTATTTTATTACTTGGAAGGTATTTTAAAATTAACATTGTCGAAACTGCACAAAGTTTCAGTAAAAAAAGTTTTTAATTATAATAAAAATGTTTTCAACATGGTATAAAATATAATATTCAACTTTGTACAAATTAAATTGAAAAATATATAGTTTGTACGATAGCTTGAATTTACGAGCTCAAATTTGCTAAGAAGCCGCATCGAGCCGTAAAACTTTACATTGTAACACCCACAAACAATAAATGTGGTGTTCGGGATATATTAGGTTTCATATTACAAAAACAAAAAAGGAAAACGATCTGTTAACAGATCAATAAACTTTGAAGACAGTGCAAATAAATTTAAGATTGTGTGCTTACCAATTATTTATGTATACATATATAAAATAGTCTAGGATAGAGCGTCCGTGGCCGAGTGGATGAAGGCAGACCTGTGTTTAAATCCTGCAAAACTCATACCGGTACTGATGATTAGTCCCGCTTTTAAGTACGAGTATAACGCCCGTGAACGTGCGTCTTGGATCTATTGGTTGGAAGTAGCCAGAGGAGTCTACCTTGCCAACCTGGATGGTGTGCATTTGTTTCTCAAAGCCTGTTTTTCTTTTTAAGTTTTGTTGGCATTTTTGAGGTAAACAAAAAAAAAAACATAATTATCGCATATCCCTACGACGGGGAACGGGATGTTGTAACCTCTCAAATAACGGCCGTTGTATATTTTTATTTGTACTTTGTTCTCTTAGTGCCTATACAATACATTATAATATAAAATAAATCCATATCTTAGTATTGGCATGTAAAAACAAAATATAAAAATGAATTGATTAAATTTACTTTCTAAGCAAAAATATTGTTTAACTATAAATAGAATAGATATAATTTGTTATTATTCGTTGTTCCGTAAAAAATACTAAGGGTTACTGTATACGTTATTCGTGTAAAAAGGGATATTGTAGGATGCTCTACCAACCGTGAAACAGTTACTTCGCCAAACGACCCCTTTGAATTCTCAAAATTTTAATTAAAATATTTGTCTGTATCATAATAAACCACTAATGAATGCTTTAATAAAAATATCAAATTTAATTGCGTAGGTATTGTTTTTATAAGATTGTTTAACAAATCAATGAAACTTGTTTAAATGTTTTATTCGTAGATGATTTATTTATACGTTAATATAATACCTAATAAAATTTTATGTTCCCTCTAAGAAAAATAACCTAAAATAATAATATCATGAATAAAATTACGTTGTAATCTATATTCATGGCAATTTTTCTTTTTTAAATAGCCATCCATCGTCGTAGAACTTTTTTTACAGAAGAAGTAGCAAAAAGTACCTAGTAGAATTATTAATATTTTAAGTGCTTTCTTGTTGAGCAAATTAATACTTAGTTATTAAAAAAACGTTTTGTAACTAGAAATTTTAGTTCTAGAACCGAACACAATACATTATTTGAATATAATATAAAAACTTTTAAATAAATAGCTAAGATATTTTGTAATATTTTACTGCATGACAGTTCCTCAACCCTTTAGTTATGACCTAAGTCAGAATCGAGTCACCGGCTCCGAATAATAAACGACATATTATATTTATAGATAGATATATACTATAAAGAAGTCCAATTAAAAATAAACTTTAAGGGTTTTGAAATCCACGTCAATATAAATCAAGTATATGTTGTTTTACAAAATCTCATCAAGCTGGAGGTTTAAAAGTTCGAGAATGTAGATAAAGAACTAACTTGGCCCGAGATGGGTGCGGGCGTCGAGTATTGGAAACGCGCACTAAGTTTTTATTAAATATCTTTGTAATACTTCGCTTCCGTGCTGCATCAACTCCTTTATTTATTACTCAAGTAACGTTGAAACATAAGGTTTGCTCAAAGATTGGACTTTACAAAATAAACTATAAAAAGTGTAAAAAATATAGCAGTCCCTTGTGTGTTACTCTATCAATACAAAACGTTATTGCAAGATATATGTTTTTATTAGTAGCTTATAATGCAATATTTAAAGCCACCATAAGTGTGTAACATCGCAAAAGACAACCAGTCCGTCTAACAGCTATGAATTGAATGACTGCGATACTAGGCATGTGTCAATTGCTGCATTTACATTGCTTGTTTTTAATATTTTACTGATATTTTAGATTTTCCAACACACATGTATCTATTAGACCCACACTACACATTACATACAATGTATCCACTGATACATTATGGGGCAGATTGCATGCTACACTGGTGGTTAGTGGTGATAACTGAATTTAACTTTTGGTAGTTTCATTCTATATCTACGGGGAACTGTACGAGGATAAAAGTCAACAATAATTCTGTCATAATAGAATAAGCTGCCATAAGTCACAATCTTGTGCCCCAGTTATCACACATCGAAGTTGTAACCATAAATTCTAACGACAAAACAATAAATTCTCGGAAATACACGACTATTACACAAATATTATGGAAATGTATATTTCGGAAGAGGACATCGATGGAGCGATGGCCACGGACCTTGTCATGTCATACACCCGGCTCACGTTTTGAGGGTGTAATTTAATATTATTGGATTTACATAGTGTCAACACGTGTACGGATCGACTGTCATGAATACCGACAAGCCTACCCCTTGCGTTGTACCACCTTAACTATGAAGAACAAAACGCGCAATTCTATCACATTTTCCGTGATTGAATATTTATCACAAAAGTTTCTTTTTTATAACAGCATGACATTATTATCACACTCCGTGTAATTTTAAAACTAGATTGAGATCCCTGATCGGAATGGAAGCAGGCGTCCCCTCCGCTATGCCGGGTCGTGGAGACAATTTTTTTTTATTGTAGCTCGGCATGTGACAACACTGCGCCTGATGTAAAGCTAGAGTGCGGTCCATGAATGGAAACAATTGCTCCTACAGAGAAACCTGTGCGGGCAGCAGTCGCCTCCACTATGCCGGCTTGAGGAGACGAGCATGTACCATCTAGATTGACAGTGCACACTCCTCTCGTTATACCTGGCTACTTTCAAACTATTCCCGAAACGCGACAAAGTCACTTCACGGGTGTTACATTCGAAAGTGGTGGTACTATCCCAAGACGGCAGACTGGACTAATAACCATCATCAGTCCGCCTACCACTCGATTGAGCTCGACTTGATTATACCAGGCTGATCTGATATGTGACTAGGTCACATCACGGGTGTTACACTTGAAAGTGGAGGTTGAAACTCTTTAAGTTTCCAGTCATACTCATATCAAGTAATATATAAAAATGAGATTCTTTTATACTACAAACTTTCTGAATTAACAATTATACATTGTCCAGGGAATCATAAATGTTTTTATATTACTAATGATTACAATGTGAAACGGTGCAGCGGTGCTCTGTTACAAGTGAGATTTCGCCCAAAAAAAAAGGTGGCTCGGATTATGAAAAGGGTTACAATAATTTTTGGGGATAATTCCATATTCCAGTCATGTAACTTTGTGTCAACTTTGTAACTTTCTTACATGTATAACTAACCATATTACATTGGTACTATACCGAACTACTTACTAAATTCAATTCATATAACTACATATCTTACCACAGCCGACATGACACTACGCTTGATGTTGTCCATAAGAATGAAGAAGAATGTGGTCCATAAGCGGAAACAACCGCTATCACAGATTTATTTTTATTGTAGTTTGGCATATGATAATACTCCGCCTTATCTACAGCTAGAGTGCGGTCCATGAACGGAAACAACTGCTACTTACTACAGGGAAATCTCTACGGGTAGCAGTCGTCCTGCATGCCGGCCTGAGGAGACAAATATGCACCATCTATATTGACAGTGCACACACCTCTCGTTAGACCCGGCTATTTTTAAACTGTTCCCGAAACACGGCAAAGTTACATTTGAAAGTGGTGGTACTACACCAGGACGGCAGACTGGGTTAATAGTTAACTAGCATCAGTCTGCCTACCACTCTTTTAATATTGCCTATAGGCACTGAGGGACCAAAGTACATATAACATTGGTACTCGTCAGAATTTAACGAGGTTCGAACACGGGTCTCCATCGATCGCGAGTTCACGTGTCTTACCGCTAGACCGCGCCGCTAATTAATTATATATAGTAAATTAATCATTAAAATACCTCTAACATTCCTAGAATATTACATAGTTGTGTCTGTACTGAAAACTTACTTAGGCTGTCAAACTTTAATAAAATATCATTTGAGTGATCGTCATATTCTACGTTTGCCACGTGAAGAGATTGGATAGCTATGGCTTTTATATTGTGATGAATCTTTGAATCTAATCGGTAGCATAAAATTGTCCAACATTTTATGCTACATATATAAATAAAACCGTCGTTATATCTTAAGTTTTATGTCTTAAGAATGTAAGCTTTATGCAATAAATATTAATTAAATTGTGTATTTGGCAATAAATTTGTAAGTTATTGCCTACGAAGCAACGCTCAACGTAGTCAATAACTTTGATAGTATCAATTTCTATCGGGTTAATAGAAGTTGTTATTCTATGACCGATGATATAACAACAAAGAGGCCATTTGAGTATTTTTGAACAACGATCGATATCACTACTTAACAGGCTTACGTGTATAGTTTATTTAATTTCATATCGTAGTTAACTCCATATTGTTCTAATAAATGTTACAAATTGTTCTTTTTTTATTGGATCGAGATCATTTTGAAAGTAACCAGGTATAACGAATGGAGTGTGCACTGTCAAGCTGGATAATAAATAATAATAATAATTCTTTATTGCACAAATGTTGTACAATGGCGAGCTTAATGCCATTAGGCATTTTCTCCCAGCTAACCATTGGGAGATGGAAGCGGAGACAGGGGCAATTAAATATGAGTAATATAAATACGATGGATAGTTCGTTTTGTCTATAGGGCCGGCATAGCGGAGGCGACCGCTGTCTGTAGAAATTTGTCTGTAATAGCAGTGGTTTCCGCTCATGGACCGCACTATAGCTTTTCAACAGGCGGAGTGTCGAGATATGCCGAGCTATAATACGAGTGATTTTAAAAAATCGGGTGTTTAAATTTTATTTATGATTCATATTTTTTATTTAATTCACTCAAATTCATTTAATAATGATATTACATTGTTGAAAGCAGGTAATTGAACAAGGTTATAAAAGAATGCATTTATTAAGGTTTTTTATTGTGAACTTTATTTGTTGTCCTATAGGCATGTGCATTGTATGAGCGAGACACAAATAGGTACGCCTTCACTTTCGTTTCTTTCATTTCCATTCTTTATTTGTTCGGATAATACCTACTTTTCAGTCATCATTAAGAAGAAATCGATTATCAGTGTTCTCGGCAATCGTACAAATCGACATCTTGGTCAGTACGATATCAATCACGTGGCGAATGATTAACGTACTATTTATTTGTTTGACCGAATGAGGACTGAATAAAATAAAACAAAAGAAGATCGAATAGAAAATTGCTAATAAAATATTTACAGAAAAAGTCAACACGCGCAAAAAATGCACGGCTATCGTCTAATCGTCTCCTCAAGCATAGGCATAGTGGTGGCGACTGCTGCCCGTAGGATTTCTCTGTAGTAGCAGTTGTTTCCATTCATGGACCGCACTCTAGCTTTACATCAGGCGGAGTGTTGTTACATGCCGAGCTACAATTAAAAAAATATTTGACCGAACTCTAGGCGAATTGTTGTAATATGCTGAGCTACAATAAGTTGATTTAAAAGTATGCTTTAGTATTATATAACATTAGTAGCATTATCACAACTCAATAACGCAAATCAAAAGTGAGGAATGTATCCCAGTATCATATTGCACAAGTTGTGTTAATATACATTATTCTGATTACTGATGCGGTTAGAGGACGGCATGGAGACGCGTGTCATACGGAAAATAGGTTACTGTTATTGAACCGAACTATGTCGCCCGATAAAGTTTAAATATGCTACGAAAACTCGAATATTGACGAACGTGCCCGGTCTAATTGAATAATAGGAGCCTGATAAAACTTTAGATGGATTATAATTAAATTTTCTTTATATGCAATCACCTCATTTGAAGACAACTCCATTTACATGTATATCTAGACAAGTAAACGTACATTCATTTTTATATATTAGAGATAATAGTTTAAACGCAAAAAGAAGTGTTTGTAATAACACTTTTGAATCCACACGTGACCGGAATAAGAATAACACACTTCTACGTTTCTGGAGATGCGAGAAGTCAGCATTTTATCTTTCACGGTCCTCGATGCCAAATATCTAGTCTCTGAGAGTGTGCCTCGACCTCTATACTTATTCATGAGAATCTGAAAGTCTCTTGGGCTTTAAACACCTCGCATTACAAACTCCATTACTCCCTCTTATGATGTATTTATTATTATGCAGGATTACGTTGTAAAAGATGTATCCATATTTAAATAAGAGTAAGCTGCTTTAAACGTAAAATAATTAACATTTAAATTTGCCGGTTCTGCTTTGAATAAATCGGTTATTTATACAATGTACTAACTGCCGAACCGGTCCCTACTTTACTCAGGACTCCCGTACGAATTTATATCTTATATTCTACACCACTTTTTATGGTCGTTTTAAACACTTAAACACGTATTTTATTATTTAAATCTTTTAACCTAAATACCGGATTTAATGTCTCTACCTTCAAAAATAAAGAATACCATAATACCAAACCACATTTAATTTTAGGTGTGAATTTTCTTCAAATTTCTTCTTACGTCCTGCCAAATTTTCAATTTGTAGACTTAATAGTTCCTGAGATTTCATAATTAGGAATAAGTGGTATTTTGCTTCTATACGTATAATACTGAAGTAGGTTAATTATAACCCTTCATGATTAAGTAACAGCATGAAATATGGTAATTTAAACGTTCTCCTGTCGGTGTGTCAAGCTGTCAACATATCGCTGTTGGTGACGACAACACATAGCCATGAGGTGAGGCATTCACCTCATTGCCGCCGCTGATTTAAATATGCAGACACCAGTATTGATTGTCTCCAAGAATAACGCCCCTACACAGCGGAAAACTTTAAACGTCAAAACCACCTACGTACTTTAAAAGGCCAGTGGTCACTAAAACGAAAATTATTTCCTTTTATTAAACTTTAAAGGGAAGTGAATAAAATAGCGATTGCCTAAAAAAAATAAGCCGAATTTTATATGAATTTAATATTTGAAAAATCGTTTTCCATATAAAAAGCATTTCATAAAGTTACATTAAATTATTGGAGGTAACCCTTTTTCAGATATTTATTTTTCATAAAACAATTCCCCGAGTCTCATATTTTAAAAGGAAATTGAATATGAGTTTTAATATGAAAAGGTCAACTGACAAATTCTGTTCCAGAATATTATAATATATAATACATAATATTTGACATTTTCTAACTAATTTATAAGAGCAGTGAAGTCAGAAAAGCTGAGATGTTATCTTTTCCTCAATTACCTTTATCTAAGGACTCAATCGACTGATCAAACACCATACACAACTAACAATCTAACCGGGATATTGTATTTCATTTCAGAAAATACATCAACCATGGACGGCTAAAAATAGATTTCTTTAGATAATTGTAAACGAGCCAGAGACGGAGCAATCTTAGTAACAAACACACCGACGACCAGAGAAAAAACCAATTCAAAAAACCATCTGACTTATGTCTGGAGGATGTTGGCAACGCGCGCTACGGTTCGAATTTGAAAGGTGACTTGTGTCATATATTTCATTGTTCAGTTGGTTTTTTGATTTTTTTTTCTCTGGTCGTCGGTGTGTTTGTTTCTAAGCTTTACTCCGTCCCTGGCTCGTTTACAATAATTATATCACAATTAGGTTTATTAAGATTTAATAATTGTTTATTATAATTTTTTTATTGTAGCTCGGCATGTGACAACACTCTGCCGGATGTTAAACATCAGTCGCCTCCGCTATGCCGGCCTAAGGAGACGAATGTGCACCATCCAGGTTGGCTCCTTCGTTATACCAGATTACTTTCAAACTCGATCCCGAAAGGCGACCATGTCTCTCCACGGGTTTAACCACAATTATTTGATAGGCATTTGTTTATGGAATAACAAACATTTTTTTTATTTCTTTATAAAATGAAGGTATCCTTTTTCCTTGACATAAAGTTAAGCGAAAGAGCTTTTTTGTAACAGTGACTGACAGACATTTACATTTCAACTTTCTTATAAAATGATTTTTTTTTCATGGTGCAGTTAACGCCTTGAAATACATCAGCTTCAGGGTCATATATTCAGTTTATCTGCTGTAAAAACTGCGCATAAAAATCGAATGTGAATATCGCGTGTTACTAAAATACTTTGAAACACGCAGCAAACAGAGAAATTCGAGTTAATGTTTCAAATATACATTTCAAACTTTGCATACATAACCGATGGAGAAAGTATCAGGGAAACTAACTTAACGATAATTTGATTACTTATTATTAAATTTCATTGTACGTACAAGAGAGATAACTTATGTATACATTTTTTTAATTATTTTTTTAAATATTTTGTATAAACAATAACGGAATAAATGACCTCGTTTCAGGTCATTAAATAAGCCAAATTGGATTATAATTAATTAACATTCACTGTGAAAATATTATGGAAAGAATATTTAACTTATTTTGTACATGAGTTCATTTTGATAAATTAATAAGTATTAATAAATTAAACATATCGAATGTTCATGTTCAATTCTTGTTTACTATAGGAGTATGATTGAGGCGTTTAATTGCGGCAATAATTATAAATTCCAAATAGAAGGTAACTTTTTATAGTAGCTCGGCATGTGAGTCTGCCAGATGTTAAGCTAGTGCTCGATCCATAAGCGGAGATAACTTTGGGAAGTTGACAGAGCACTTCTCATCAATATTTTTCCTGTAGTATATCATAAAAATATGATTTTGACCACGTGCGCTTCATAATTAGGTTACGCCTGAATATTTACGATTTAATAAAAAACTGAGAACATGTTTTTTGAATTGCCATCTTATGTGATTATGTATCCTTTAATTATTGCACTAAATCAAAAGTTTATTTAATTTATTAGACTATCTTGAGGTCAATCAATCAAAATTTAATGAACGACAAAGTTGCAGTTTCGTTAACAATTGGCGACTACGTTTGGCGTTCAATTTATTAATGGTATTAAAGTTTCAAACTGTGGAGACAAATTTGTGTACAAAGTAGATAATATATGAATAGCTGTCGACGAACGGCAACGGTGACTTTGCAAAATGTTGTTAGTTATAAATAATTTAATATTTTGGTTGCTTGTACGCCTACTTGGAAGCAAGACAAAGGCTATGAGATATTAAACTACGATGAAATATTAAAATGTAGATTTATTAATGATAAAATTTTCACACAGAAGTGTCCACGACAATCACTTTGTTAATGTTAATTATTTATCGGATATTTTTTAATTCATTTTTAATAAAGTCTTATTATTATAAAAAATATAATACAATTTATTAGAAAAAATCAATACGCACACGGCTGAGGGATTGGATTTGAACTCTATACTGAATGTACTGATCACTAAACTTGAAATTTCTCTATTCTATTCAGCGTTCCAGCGGGAGCCCTTCTAACCATTGCTTTGACGTTATATATTACCTAATAGGTTTTTTCGCCACAATTAATACTTTTCCTATTATTTATTATAGTTTTAATAGTACTTAGGTAGTTTCCAAATTATAGTCATTACTAGCCGTTACCCCCTTTTTCGCCGAGGCGCGTTATTAAAACAGAAATTAAAACCTACTCCCAGTCTAGATTTAATCAAATTCGTTCAACCTTTTGAAAGCGATTGAGATACAATGAAATATATTTAAACTTTTATATTAGTATATTTTATTTCAATGACTACAAATCATGTTCTACGATCGTAGCATTTCGTAGCATTTTTTAGTATTTAATATTACGTTACTAGATTGCTTGTAATATAATGTAATAATATTTTGTAATGATATTTAAAATGGGTATTTTATTTATTACTTTCTCTTCTATTGCTAGATGCCGCTCACTAACTCGTAATTAAATATTGATTAATTTCCTAAATCTATTTATATTACAATATATGATAAAATAGGAAGGAGGAATTATGACGCGCTCGCGTAAAGCGCCAATGGCTGTGAAGTTAGTATTGTGTATAGTTATATGGATTCAGTCCCCACCTCAGCTCAGGCTGTTCATTTATTTATTTATTTTAAGGCACTCATACAAATTGCTGTGCAAACATATAAATATAAATGATAAAAGTTAGTGCTGTACTGTAGCCCAAAATAGTGTGCACGCCATGAAATATTTAAAACAAAATTGGTTTTTTGTTGCAACTTCTTGGAATTTGCATGAAAACGTGCGTAGGCAATAAAATTTAGAAGTAAATAAAATAAAAAAGTAGTTTTGATTGATTTTTGTGTAAAAACTACAGGTAATCTGGGATTTTTAAGGGTTGTGGTGGATAGCAGTGCTACTTAGGTTGCCGATACAAAAAAAAAAATTTTAATATTTGGAAAATTGTGGTCATGGTAGTTAAAAATATCATAAGGGTTGTCAATTTTCGAAAGATTTTAATTTTTTGTTGTATTTTTTTAAAAATAGGAGATTATTTTTTCTTATATTTTTTTCTCGAGTAGTCATGAGCAGGACCACCTTCTGGTGCCCGCTTATCGTTGAGTTTTGGGACACCTTGTATAATAAATAATAATTGTATATAATAAAATAATTATTATTAAGAAAATAAACTAAGCGACTTAAAATCCATTTATATAGTATACAACTAGATGTGCAATAACGCTCCCAATGTGACGCGGAAGAAAACATGGCCACAGCCACGTTTAGGTTCTCTGTCAGTTAGTATTTGACTTGACGGCAACATTGTCAAATCGTTTGAAGCGGCCACGGTTTTTTTTTATGTCAGATGTATGAAGTTTGCACCTCTAGTATATATCTCTATGTTAAAATCTAATTAAATCTATACTCTTCAATAACCTCACTTGCAAAACATTAAGCTCAATCTAAATAAATAAATAAATATGTTCTACACATTCTAACTAAATGATTATAATAAGAAGTGTTTTTTATAACTTAGTACGAGGGGGTTTATAGAGTGTATAGAACGAGCCTTGAGTAACTGGTGCTTAGATATACAGATGAAATGTGAAATGAAAATGCTGTTGTGTGCGTGTTGATTTTTTTATATTTAATTTATTTATTGTAGCTCGGCATATGACAACACCACAAATAAATTTCTGCAGACAGCAGTCGCCTCCGTCATACTGGCTTGAGGTGACGAATGTTTACCATTAGATTGACAATGCACACTCCTCTCGTTATATTCATATCAAAAATTAATCTAGTATTTTAATATGACAAAAAATAACAGATAAATAATTTACAAAATTTTATTGTGATTCCATTCGATTAACAGATAAATATCGAGGTCATGAAGTAGATGTATGTGCTTAATTTATAAACCATTGAGGGCAGCAGACAACGACTTATTGGAACGACGGGTCGCTTTCTTTTTTTATTACTCGGCATATAACAACACTCCGCTTGATGTGAATCTAGAATGCGGTCCATGAACGGAAACAACTACGGAAATTTCTACAGGGAGCAGTCGCCTTCGCTATGCTGGCTCGAGGAGACGAATGTGGACCGCTATACCTGGCTACTTCCAAACTGATCCCGAAACGCGACAGTGTCACTTCACGGGTGTTACATTCGGAAGTGGTGGCACTACCCCAGGACGGCAGACTGGGCTAATACCATCATCAGTCTGCCTACCACTCTTTAAAATGAAATTCTGACTCTGCATCTATGGCAATCTGTTTCATTTCAAAATCATTTGATTGTAAACGATTCGAATTGATAGAATAATAGAAATATTTTCGTACAAAAAGTCGTAATATGACATAATAAGCATTGAAAGTGCCGTTAAGTTTTATGTCAAACACGTTATTGGAAATCTAAATGGATCCAAGTAGCGTTTTGGTCATCTTCAAATTAAGTGGTATTTTTCTTTTTAGAGACTATAATTTAGGTTTTTTAGAACATTTATATTTCGCCAAAAATCTACATTATTCATCCTACTTGTACGCATATAATTTGTACACATTTAAATATAAAATTACCTGTCGACAAAGATATGTAATAGTTATTGAAGTAAGATAAAAATTGCATAGGTAAAACAAAATCACACAGCCCAAGCTGAAGTGCAGATCGAACCCACGTCTTTCGATAAGCGCGCGGACGCTTTGACCACAAAGATCCACCATTGCATTGGCGGTTTACGCGGTTTACGTAGCCTAATTAGAGATAATTCCAGGGTTGACGTCATCTTGCTTGTCTTTTTTTGATAATAAATTTTGATCATAGTTAGATGCTAAAAATTAATATTTATTAAATAGCTTCTGTAAGTCCAAGGAGCTCTTTGACAAACCTAATTTCTTGCATCAAGTGACATCTCTTAATTTGTACCATTTCACAATGTCTACAGCAAAGATCGTACCCACGACGTTTTTCTTCTTAGTTTTTTTTCTGTTTGAGCCTAGATATATTAATCCGACATTAGATACTCTCTTCTTGATAGCGGAATTTACTTGACATATATTAATTGCTCTTTTGCTGAGTGAGCTAATAAATATAATAATAAATTATAGGAATATGGATTAGGTTCTGAAACTTTTTCGTTAGATATAAAAAAGAAGAAAACTCGCGAAGTTTTGTTTTCCTCCTAATTAGGAAGCGAAAATCATCCCTGACTTTATCCTTGAAAATAATGAGGAACATGGTAATAGAAATGGTAAATAAAAATTTTCTAGAGCATTTTGTTCATAATAATGATGTGGTTAATGTTTTCCAAAATTATATTATAAAAATTAATTTGTTTTAATTTTAAATTGTATAATATAAAATTTAGATAAATTTATTTTTATACGGTCACCCAGTAATAAGTTTAAAAATATAATGAATATTATTTTTCATAATCAATATTTTTTAAATTTTGTTGAGTTATTTTTTAAAATTGAAGCTGTGTTGTGACTCACAACTTGTGAGGTTGGGTAACGTGGCCTCCGACGGTGAGTTCTCACTTCTTCAGTGTTAAAGTTCCAAGAACAGATTGCATCGAAGCCTGAAAAATATATTGACTTATCTTACCTTCAATGGGCTCCTGTCCACATGGTCTCTAGTATTTGATGTTCCAAAAAATATCGATTCAAAGAAAATCCAGCATGTCGGCCGCCCTCTGGGGCAGACGGCTGCTCTCCCTCTCTACCTACACATAGGACACTACACGTCAAGCGAGAGATCCAAACGGTTTCCCGCCACTACTATTTTAACACATGCTTTTCCATAATCTAGTGTTGACACACTACTTTCAAAAGTATTCAAAAGCGTATAAAACAAAAAAGTAATTAGGCTTTCTATTCAAAATTACTTAAGAAAACAGAGTTAAAGTTTAATAACGACATTAAGCGCACGACTATACGGAAAACCAACCCCCGACGCGTTCACGAGCCAACTGACTGAATTTCCCACAATTTCCCGGCGCAAGTCTTCACCCCTTGTAATCGAGCACGTTCTCAGAGAGAGAGAGATACATAAATATACCTACGTTCTACATTGCTGAGAATGTTTGGCACTTACGGTAAGAAACTTTGTAGTGTAATTAGGTAGGTTCTTGATTGAATTATAACAACCTTATCTAGGCACCTCGATAGTTCCTGGCTGGTGAAAATTATAATTAAACTACTTAGTAAAGTTTCTTTAGACCTAGTTTCAGTGCGGTCTGTGTCATAAGTTTAATTAAATATAGTTTTCTAAATACTCAAACAATTATAGTGAGGATAGAATAGCGACAAATAGAATACGTAATCGTCTAAAACAATAGTTAGACGATTTAATTAATTTTAAAATGTTTATTCTTCTAATATAAAGTACCTACAATCCAACAGAAATAAACCAGTTTTTAAAATATTAGACATAATGTGACATTTATTAAATAAATGCATGTTGTGTACACTAATTTTTTAAATATACCAAATTCTAGTTCTGCCATAGAGTCAGGTCGAGTGAGTATTGTTTTTTTTTTATTTGTAACGTTGTCTTTAGTTCGAATATTTACCGCGCCTTTATACACGGTGTTGCCTTTATAAAAAGGAATAAGATTTTTATACTTACAATATTGGCGGTTTTTTATAACTTTAAATATATTATAATATTTCTTATTTTATAATTTGGGATATTTAAGCTGTATAATATTTATTTTATCTTTGATTTCATAACACGATTGATTTAATGTCTATGGCTCAGCTGTCAAATCGTGTGAAAAACTAGAGCGAAGCGTTTCGCATGTTGTTTACTTCGTAAACCAAATATTTTAACTTTAATGTTGTTGTTTTTATCACACAAGTTTATGTGCAAATTTCTTTACGATAATGGCACAATCTGAAAATACGGAGCTAAGAGACCTCGTCATAGATGCTTTGGAGAAAAACGGTTCATTAGCAAAAATCCGTGCTCTGCTGCGCGCAAATATTTTTTTGGCTTTTGAGGAGGACTGTGAAAATGTGAAGCATAATCCGTCTTTAGATAATATTTTGCAAATGCCCGAAGGTCTTCTTTCATTATCGCTAATACATGAATTCTTGGAATATTGCAATTTAAGGAACACTATGTTTGTGTACGTTTCGGAGAGTCGTCAAGGAAAGGAATACAAATACGAAGGACGAAAAAGGTTAGCTGAGCGTTTTGGAAACCTTAAGCGTGAGTTAACTAAAGAGCCTCTACTAGTTACAATTATTAAAGCAATTCTAACGTCACAAAACGCTCAGGATGGCAGAACAAAAACAAAGGCGTCTTCGCACAAAAACGGCATGAAAGACGATCAGAACTGTACTTACATAGTTCACGAGGATTCTAGCAGTGTTTCTAGTCATGGTCAGTCACAGTCTGATAACTCCTCTGATGAGAAAAATAAGTTAATTTTTAGACTACCGATAGATAATTCAGATACGGATACCTCAAGTGATTCGACACATACGCAGGAAAAAACCTCTTCAGAATATATAGCTAATGAGAACATTATAGTGGACGGAGATAGTGACGATGACAGTAAGAAGAGTACCAACGGTTCTCCGAGTCACATTACAGAGTCAAAAAGTCATATAAACAATAGCCATGATGAATTTAAAACATTTTCTCATAACAAATCAGATGTAATGAATCCGCACAGCAGTGACTCCACATCATATATAGAACTCCAAACAAATAAATTAACATTAGATAAAAAATTTGATATGATTGGTTCAAGATTACAAAAGAATGAAATAAATAAAAAATCAACATTAGATAATCAATTACCGTCTGTTATATCTCCAAGAAACATTATACAATCACTATCTATAAAACAAGAAGATATAGCAAATAAGAATGTTCCTGAAAAAATAAATATTGATAAATCCGATATTGTACCATCAGATTACAGTTTAGATTTCAGTATGTCCGACCACTCGTCACAGAATAATAATAGTAACAAAGAATCCCCAGTTAAAGATGATTTGAACATGAATGGTTCTAGTTTTATAAATGATAGCTCGAGAAATGAGACTCATAGTACGAGGAGTTCCGTTTCAATCTCCGATGTGAATGATTTATTAGACATTGACTCTCCATTAAAACAGCATAAGGACAATAAAGAAGGTTTTAGTAATCTTCTAAAGGAAAATCAGATTTCTAAAGGAAAGAAGACTTCAAAAGAAGAATCTGAAGATTTTTCTGTATCGTCAGTTCCATCATTATCAAATTTAAGTTTAGATTTGAATAGCGACTAATGGGTATAAAACCTTGTATAATTTATAGTTATTATTATTTTTAATGATTTTCTTTTTAAGATGTAGCTAGGAAAGCTTTCTTTTAATTATTTATTATGATTTTAATATTAGTAAATATTAAATGAATTATGATATTTGGCAAAAAATTTTCATGTAATTTATACTACAAATTATACTTGTTTTAATTCTCTAAATTTTGAGGATGTTCTAATTGGTATTTAAAAAATTTTTTAAATAATTGAATAAACCTCCAAGAATACGCTTTTTAAATGGTGTAGACAGAGCTCTACTTAAAGGAATAATTAATTTACTGGGTTTAGTCAATTAGCGTCAATTAGTATTAAGAAAGACTTCTAATACACAATTTACTCTGGAGAGAATGATAACACCAAATGAATCTAGACCTTCTACTGAACTATTCTGGAGATATCATGGCAATATTCACACTCACAATGAAATGGTTTAAACATAATGATGAGAGTTTCAGAAGACATCGGGTTAAAACTACAAACATGTTTGAAGGTTATAAAAACACCAATTGCCTAGCTATGTACATTTCAGCTTACAGCTGTTAATTAGATAAATAAATTAATAAACCTACTTTTTAATATAAGATTTGTGCTCGAATTCATGCCAGAATAATTGTGTTATTTCTTTTTATTCTATAGTACAAACTAGCTAAATATATATAGTTACTGAATTTATTTTAAAACATAGCTTTTATTATGTTTCTAATTTTAAAAGCTTTAATTATTATTTCCAATGCACATGGAAAATTCAGGACTCTGATACTTTGATTATAATAAATAGTAATTGCATGATGACAAGCAAGTTTTGTTTGTTACTCTGTTAGCCTCTTGTAAATAATTTTAAATTAAAAAAAGTGGTACATTCAATAAATTATTATTTAAATTAAATATGTGTTGTGTCAGCATGAATATAAAGGCGGTCTCGAATGCGCAGAGGTAATTTTTTTGCGGGTTTGTTTGGCGGGGTTACGATAGACGCCTCACGTCTCCGGTCCCCCGAGTACACTCGAGCCCACATTAATAATTTATATTAAATTATAATAAAATAACAAACAAAACTTCATTGTAAAGATATAGACACATTCAAAATATAAATAGGAATTTATATGTACCCAGTGACGATTTAAAAAATTATCATTGCCAGATAACTAATTTCTATACATAACACCATCTAATATTAAATTTTACCGTTTTGTGCACTTTTGTACGCGAGTGTACATTTAGGAAACTATCCCTACTATTTTCGCTCATGCCTCTACTATGGTGACGATAATTAAACTATTTAGATGATAATTAAGACAGTGTCCTGACTTTGCCATGTAGTCTGTTCTGCCATTTTTAATGGTGCGAAACTATTGACCACAATAAAAAATAAGCTATTTAGCCTATATTTATACATTTTATTAGTTTAGAATAAATGCCGTGATTATGTTCATGTGCATCGCATTTATTTGTGAAATTCATTAGTATTTGTGAGGTTGTGCCTTATTTAAACTTTTAAAAGTTCCTTTCACTCATTATTGTCCGGAGTCTAGTCTCAACACAATAGAAATAAACAGGTCCGTCCAAATTTGTTCCCAAAAAGCATTTCATATTTATGTAGCAACAATAATTTCACGATAATAATGTATTCAATTAAATCATTTTTATATTATTTTTGGGTTTTCTTTTTCCTTTACCTGTTTTTAATTAATTGTGTGTTACTTTTTTTAATTACCACATTGGGAACGAAAGATAATTCTGCCGAATTCCTAGGTATCCGTTTTGTTCTGCTAAAGATAAAATTAAATTATATTGTGTGACGAATTTTTAGTAGAAAGGAAATAAATAAATAGGGTTTAAAAATAAAACATCTTATATTATCAATGTTTATTAATTCACATTTTTGTAAAGCATATAGATTGTAGATATCACGTTTTATGCGCACAAATCAATCCATACCACAACACCATTTAATTTATTTAATTTATCTCATAGAAGTCTCCAATGAAATTTAAATCAATCCATCGATTTATGGCATGGCGGTTAGTGTTCACGTAGAAGAAAATCTAGCACTATTTACAAACTTAAATAAAAATTATAATTAGGTATGGATTCTCATATGAAAATTGGTATAAAAACTTACAATTTGTTACCTAACCGACGCTTAAATACTTAGTAATACAAAATGCGTTTCTATTATATTTAAAAAATATAACAATAGTAGGTAAAAGCCACGTCACTATAAATTACACAATCGTTCAGAAATATAATAGGTGCAAAAATATTTTTATTTATATCAGGCACAATCGCGTCCACTGTAGATTATTAATTTACAAATATATATTTATTTATAGGTAACTAAAGAAAATCAAAAAACACAACAAAACTATAAAATTTCTACATAATTAACAATTTTTTATTCAATTTACCAATATTGAAAGCAATTTATATCTCTTGCTCTATATTTGCTTTTATTACAAATAAAGCAGAGCTTAGCGCTTTACAAAAATTAATTTGTTACTTTATGAATTGATCAAACCAATTAATTAGTAAACAAACATAAATACATTTTTACAATAATGTTACATCGACTCAATTAAATGGATCACATCTTATTAGATTTAAAAGAACTGACTGTTTGATTAAACCTACTTACTAAAATTAAATAGAAAATACATGTAAATTCAGTCGTACAAAAATATTGCTATTGTATTGGCAAAAATACTATTCGCTTATTTAAAGTTTCTAAAAAATACGACATTTATCAACATTTAAACTGAACAAACCAAATTGTCAGTTCTTTTTAAAATAATAAATTCCAAATTTAAATTTTGTATTATTTAACGGTTTTTTAGTAATGGCGCGAACGTACTTTGCGACAAGTCTTTGGTCAATTTGCTTTACTCGTTTTCGGATTATTTTATTATTATTATTTTATTCCGTTTATTATCGCTGGGTACAGTTAGCACTCTTTAAACAATTGTGTACCCAGAAATACTAGATAAATGAAAATGTAAATAATAAAAACAGAACGTAGTATAAGCAGTCCGTTAACTCGAAATAAAATGCATTCTTTATTTAAATAATTCACGAAAACGAACACAAACGGTTCTTATATAATATTAATCTCTATAAATAATCACATTAGTTCGTCATTACAGTTCATTTCCCATCGAGCTGTCGTGTGTTAGGTTCGAATCCATACTCGCATTGTCCGAGTCTTGACTTTGGTTGCCGCTGTAGTTAGCAGCTTCTTGTAATCGCATTAGCATGTTTAACTGCAAGAAATAAAAAAAAAAATTATTATCAATTAAATTATAATGAAAATTGAATAGAAAAAAAATCAAATTGCACACATCAGCTCGAGCTGAAGTGGGGGCAAGTATCGTTTTTTTTCCATTGGCAACCCCACAATGATTGGAATGACGTCATATATATACACTGATTTTTTTTCACCTCTAAAAATTAAGATGGAATGTTCTAAACCTAAAAAAATATTTAAGATAATTTACCAAAGGATCTTGATTATTATTGGTGTTAGAATCTTGACTACCGTCTTCTAAGCCAATGTCTTCCACTGTTATAGCCCTTAATGTCTGCAAAGAAATAATATTTTAAGTGCTAAGGTTGATAACACGTAGGCCCGCTAATTTAACATTGACCTAATAAGGTGGTAACCTGAGATAAGCAAACTCAGATTCCCGAAGAATATTTTAAGTAACTTTTTGACTACTAATTATGAGTTGAATAAAAACCTCGTACATACATGGGAGTGGTTAGGTTCTCTCCAAGGGTATGTAGATTTTACATGTTGCAATGGATCAATCGCTGCATGTCTTCGTCGTCCATAAAGTGCGACACCTTCTCGTACTGCCTCAGAAGCGTAAGGAACTATGCTATAATTCCATACATTGGCGAACCATGCCTGTAAAAATAATTAAAATTATATCTTCTATATATACAATATGTCCTAAAATAAACGTCAAGTTGTATGCGGGTGATGGGTCAAAGGATAACAGCTATGAGAAAAAAAAATGTATACAGTAACACCCCGCTTTAAGCGACTCCGTTCTGCGCGGTTTCGGTTTTACGCGAATTTGAATTTTCGCGCTAAAATGCCTCCTTTAAAGATTTATTCAGGTTTGGACATATTGCATAGCATAGACAGTGACGATGACGGTGTTTTAACCGTGTGTAAATCAGTAAAAACAGTGTTGCATGTTATGAAAATATTTTACTAATATAATATACTAAATAGAAATTTTTTTTCGTAAAAAAATTCATAATGTAACGCTACACAATGTGTTTTTAGAATTAAAGTATGTATTGATTTGCATTTTGTACTGACTTTTGGTAATGCTTAAACGTGACCCCCTTACACGCGAATTTCACTTAACGCGAGTTTTTGTGGAACGTATCCCTCGCGTAAAGCGGGGTATTACTGTATTTAAAATTAAAAAAGTCGATAAAACCGACATTCTATGATAAAATTTCAAGATTTATTGTTCTTGTTATGTATCACTTGATTGATTTTACCATAGTACCTACAAACAAATTTACATTGGTACCGGCCTAGATTTCTGTGATAGTCGAACATGGGCTTTATTACGTGTCCATGTATATTATCAACTCTGCCAAGGTCGCAAATTATAAAATTCAAGTTACCTGGCTTGCTTCAAGGTCCATTGGGCATGCGAGAAATAGTCGAGGTCCCACAGTGACATCACTTGATGAATGGGCTTCAAGGAATGCGTTAAGAGCAGCCCATACTCCAGGTAACCATTCCAATACCGTTGCTAAGGCTGGCTCACGGCGACCCAGACGGAGTTCTAGAGAGAACAGCTTGCGTCGGAGGTACCTAAAGCATAAACCACGTTTACCAAAAAATTTACTACTTAAAGATTTAAAAACAGTAATTTAAAATCTCCATTTTCCTTCAATAAGGCCTCCTACATACATCAAGTTGATAGCAAATTAATAATGATAAGACGTTATTTAAAACATTTTTGTTTACACCAAGCTCCAATAAGCTCAAACTGAACCATAGCAGTACACAGCTTCTAATAGTTTTGGAATTACCGCCCGCTTGCTAGCTATGTCGAACCATGGCAACGGTGAGGCGTAACGCGGTGCCACACGCCAAAATTCTCCGGTACCGAACTTAGCCGTGTCGTTACCCGCCGTACCGCTGTATTGCGGTTTAGGTTTGTTTCGACCGCGACACACCGCTATAGTGCGGTTTGCTCTTTATAGATATGTAAAAGTATCAAACTCGTACTCGATCCTCGGTTGAATTGAAAACTTACCTCGCTAAGAATCCTTTAACTGGTTCCATATGAATAGCAGTAAGAAGCCACCTAAAGTTGTGATGAAGTTGTAAGTTGGTCGTGTTACACGTCGCTTGTGACATAGTGCCTGTACAAGAAAAAAAGTATTGTATAGACGAATTTACTCTCTGCCTGTCCCTGTGGGAAAAAGGCGTGACAATTGTATTGTATAGCTGTTGCCTCCACTCAAATACTGCTCTATAGCTTGCAACTGCTGCACTGAGACTGCAATCACATGTCGGACTACCATAGCAAAAATCATTCCAATTTTTTAAAGAGTGGTCTGTCAGTCTGCCGAGACTTTCTGTAGTTCTGAGGTAGGTCAAGTAACACCGTAAAACGACTTAGTCGCGTTTTGTGACCTACTTGAAAGTAGCAGTAGTAGTATCCTGTCAAACTGGACGTTGCATACTTGTACCTCTGGCCGGCATAGCGGAGGGTACCGCTGCCAACAGATGGCTGTAGTAATATTGTCTCCGCTGATATACCGCGCTTCAGACGGAGTGCGGTCACCCCGACAGTAATAAAAATAATGAAAAAACTCACCGATAATAACAGGCATATTTCTATTATCGGGTGGTAGTAGTCCAGCAAATGCATCCCCCAAAGCTGAAGCGTGTTGCAAGTTATCCAGTACTACAACAGACGGTAACGCACTCTCGTCTCCTGCTCCACATTGTTCTGCTATGTTCGCTAAGTACGCTCGTAATTCGTTACACGACTTACGATCCACGCTGAAATCGCAAACATGTTACTGAAGTCAAAAGCTACCGATCATCATTAAGTCTAGATCAGTGATTCTCAACCACTGTGCCGCGGCACTTTTGTGTGCCGCGAAATTCTAAAAGTGTGCCGCCTTTTAGATATATAATTACGTTATTATTATTAAAATAAAAACGTACTGTTATTTTTGTAGTATTTTTTTCGCACATTTAAAATTATTATCATAAACTATTTTACGTAGTGTGTTATAGGTAAGTAGATAATTTTTAAACTTATCTTTTTGTGTGCCGTCAAAATTTTGAAATCGTTTAAAGTGGGCCGCAACAAAAAAAAGGTTGAGAATCACTGGTCTAGATATTAGGAATAGACTACTAACAGCCGATACAAAGTATCTCATAATTAATCGTTTTTTTTGTATTGTTTTTGTTCGCACTACATTCTATTGAATTTAAACTGTTTACAGTTGATAAGCGTGACCGTAAAAATAATATTTATTTTTGCATGTTTGTGGTTATACTGAAGACGTAGCTGTATAGTCTTTGCTCCCTTTGCCTTCTCAGAGTGGAAGATACGGACAAAAAAAATGTTTGTGGTATGTTCAGTATGCGTTCCGGAACTACGAGTCCGAATTAAAAAAAATGTGGTTTTTTTTACGTGAACAGTCATTTTAAACCATCTAGGGATGGATTGATTGATTATTTATTAGCATGTAATGAGCGAATACTAACTTGAAGGTAGCTACTGCTTCCGCGGGAACACCTCTTCTCTGCGTGCGTTGTACATAGAACTCTGCTAATTTCGCAGCTAAATATGACTTGCCAGTGCCACTTGGACCGCAGAGAATCACGCGACGATGTTCCGTCAATAATGATACATATCTAAAATAATATAAAAGAATGGCAGGAATAGGAGATACATTTTCGTTTCCTCAAGCCAGCATAGTGGAGGTGACTGCCGTTTACAGACATTTCTCTATGGTAATGGTTGTCTCCGCCCATAGTACAGCACTCTAGCTTAACATCAGGCGGAGTGTGGTCAATTACTATGTTACTATAGAAATTAATTTAAAAAAAAATTATTTAGAATCCAACTTACCTATATACAATATTTTTTGGTATAAGGCTGTCAAAGGCAAGACTCCCCACTCCCTGCATACAAATGTACAACGTATTCACGGTACCGATGCTGTAGCCGCAGGGCAATAACTCAGGAAAACCCATTTCAGGCCCTCGAGTCGCTTCTCCCAAGTGATACGATGTTATGGAGTCAGTATTCAAACCAAGATTAGTACCTGGATCTATTCTAGACAGGTAATCTTTAAAGGTCTTTCTAACTATATAATCTAGGTTCTGCCAAGTAGTCTTGCCAGAAATATAAGTGTAAGCAATAGTGAATTCGTTACAATTTATTGTCGAATCATTATTATACACGTTCTTATAGGAATTACTTTGCGAAGATTTATTACTTTTAAGGCTGTTGGTGTTGGACTTATTAATAATTTGAGAGTAATCTTGGGATTCTATTTCTGGACTATGGTTTTGTGACATTCTTGGAGAATCAAAACTGGACTGTTTTTCATAATGATTACTGTAACCGGTAGATGTTTGCTTAGTGAAGTATCGACATTCGGTTTCTGATAATGTGTCTTGGACTTCTTCGAAATATCTTTGGAATGTTTCAGGCTGTCCTAAGTAAACGGCGATTGCAATTTTCTTCCCATCAGTTGTATCGCCTTGACTGTCTGCAACACCTAGAAAAGGTCACATTTGTTTAAACAATAATATTTTACCACAATTCACATTTACAAGTTTTTTTACCACCAGCGGTACCAGTTCCTTTCTCGTGATAACTTATATGTAATAAAGAATTTATTATAATTATTGTGTAACAAAAAACGTATAATGTATTACCTATGTCAGAATAACTTTCTCCTATCGCTAATTCCCTGGACTTGGGTGGCGGTAGAACACTATTAATATCATAGTCCCCACTTATTCTATCACCGGTTAAGCCATTTCCAGCAAATATATTATTTGAACCATTTACAGTAAGAGCACCAAGTATGGCTTCACTATTTTCATCCAGTTCGCAAGAAGCTTTGTTTCCGTATATAGGTTCAGTCATGTTTGATTTGGGTGAGTTTTTCTTTGAATATTCTTGCGAGGAATTGATGCAATTGAAATCTAGATCTAAAGGTTGCGGATGCACGTCGATGTTCTGAAAATAAGCGTGTTACAAATCAGTTTGCTTTTTTTTCTAATTTGAAGTTTTTATTTTAAAATCATACCTGATGCATGGTGGCTTGATCAGCTAAGCTAAACCTTCTTGGATCTTCACCCACTGCTGATCCACCGGTTCCTAAGGAGGTTTGACTGCCAGCTAGCGATCGTGACGTCACTAGCCTTTGTAACCTCTCGTTATTTTGTTTCAAATTTAACATTTCATTCTGAAAATTTTCTCAATTAAATAAATAAAGGTCATGTCATATTTTTACTATAGGTATAAAATAGGTTTATCAGTAGTTAATGTAAAACTCACCCTCATTTTATTGACTGTATCTTTCAGACTCTCTAATTGATGAGCAGAGCTTAATGCTTCTAATCGAATGTCAGTCAAAACGAGATCTTTCTCACGAAGTTGCCTTTTCAATTCATCTACCAGCACGGACTCATCCGTTTTTTCTGTTGATAATAGTCCAACTGTATGAAGAGTGGAATTTTAAAACCCAATTACATTAATTAATATGGACAACAAAAGACGATGACAAAAACCAAGCGACCGAAATGAAATAACATTTTGTTAAAAATAATAAATTTAATTAAAAATATAAAATACATAAATAAAGCATGCACTCATAATAAGCAAAATAAGAAATAAATAATGTTAATAACACACAAATACACTAAACCATGCAAAAAAAAAAAACAAATCAAATAATATTTTATTAACTTTGTTAATAAACTTTGTTTTATTAAATTTGTTAAGTATACCAATCATGCATAGGCAATATAAATCATTAAAACAAATAAGTAATTTATTAGTTAATTAGTAAAATATAAATCCTAACAAAATTAATAACCATTCCCGAAAAAACAAAAACAATGACGATTACACTAAAGCCTAACATCCAAAGTTAATTAACAGGAGCTGCCTTTAAACTCGTGTTTCCTAAAAATTTTTCAAACAAAAAATTTCAGGATTTAGTTCAGAAAACAGCAAGATTGAAAGATACCTCTTTAAAAATGGAATCGGTCTAAACTATTCCTGAAATTTCTTCTATTTTCTATTGGACATAGAATAGAGAAATTTAAATATAACAGATCTCCGGTATTTGAGAAAACACACGCAACTCTCCAAAAGCTTCTTCCCTATTGAAGAACAAAAGGCTTTGGGAACGTCGAACCAATTTACCTTTGGTTTCTGTTTCTGAACACGTCAGCTTGTCTTTAGCCGACGTGTCAGTCAGTATCTCGTGAGAATGTTCCAGACTGTTCTCGTTGGATCCTTCACGTATGGTATGAGGATCATCGTAGTGATGCGATCCAGACGAGCTGTCTTGAGACGATAATTGGCCTATAGACGAATGCTTTGCTGTTTTTGAAATTCTTGCATTTCTTGAGAAGGCCTTTGAAAATGATGAACGGAGCTGCAAATGATAATAAAAAATATTGACTCTTCGTATAAACTATACTTTATAATATAACGAAAGGAGTGTGCACTGTCAATCTGAATCCTCAAGCCGGTATAGCAGAGACGACCGCTGCATGTAGAAATTTATATGTGGTAGCAGTTGTTTCCGCACTCTAATTTTACATCAGGCGGAGTGTTATCATATGTTGAGCTACAATAAAAAAGTAGTATTTAACACGTCTTACCCATCCCTTCTTCTTATGTTTCTTGTCCTGAGCTGCAGACGACCCACTACTTAGGCTGTTGATGCTGGATACACTGTCTGTTGATAAATGGCGTGTGATGGCACCATTGCCAGGTTGCGCCATTCGTTGTGGAGATGACTGTGGTCCAGGTGTTGGAGCCGGTTCCTAATATGATTTAATATTTATTATTTAGAACTAAGGCAAAAAAAAAATCGAAACGTAAACTATAAATATTGAGTTACGTTAAAGTTAAGAATCCTTATAGATATGTAAGTTAAGAGATTAACGCAATTTGATAGGTATTACTGAAGGATTTCGGCTTATTTCCAAGAGGTAGACATTACAATATTTTTCTACTGAGAACGTCTAGTAATCGAGTTAAAAGTATTTTGTAATACATTCTAACTATTGATATAAGTGAGTTCTTGTTAAACGGCGATATAAGAAGTTGTGTAACATGATATATGATAGTCATTGATCATCGTAATGTGCGAGGTGTATCATCTAAGTCCATTAAACTTCTTCGAGTAAACATTACAATATAATTAATATTGCGTCAAGCAAGAAAGAAAGATTTTATTTTGTTTTTAAAGTATTTAATTTTCATGCCGGACTAGGCATGTTATTTAAGCTTATCTGCATCTGACCGTAGTCACCACCGTTGACTGAAAAACGAAAGTGAAATGTTCAGGTTAACATTTCTCCATTTATACCCAGTTATTTCCAAGCTGAATCCGAAACCCCATGATGACTGGACTAATAACCAGTTTACTGTTCTAAGTTAGATTACGGAAGAATATGACCAATTTATGAATACAAGAAAGAGTTACGTAACTTATTGAGTCAATTGTTTTTATTTATGATATCCGTCTATCAAATTCAACGTTTCAGTTTCAACATACGAGTATAGTAATTCAAAGAACACTCAAAGAATAACGCAAGGCTTACTACATACTAAACAAATAATTAAGTAAACGTAATGGGTAAAACGTGCCTTAAGTACCACCTAAGAATCTAGACTTCGAATAAAACTAATGCTTATCATACACTAGGTACTTGGTCTGACATATGTTAGGAATAAAGCGGTGCACTTTTGTTAGTCGTGTACATAATTTTGTCCTTTATATTTGCACATGAATTGGACAGCAAAAAAAGTATAACCATTTAAAAAAGTTGTTTAAAATTATTTCAAAAATTACAATAATACAATACCTAACAGAACGCTAACGAGATTACGTATTGGTTATCATATCAACACTAGTGACATATAAATACGTCTTAAGGTGAAAGTATAGTATTTTAAACATTATATATTAGTTATATTTCACAAGCATTTTATATATTCTGTGCCGTAGCAATTTGTTTATTACAGTGATTTGCGATAATAATTAGTGCTGAGAAAGTTATCAAATTACTTAATTTCAACATAAATCTGCTATATTTTGAACAATGTGGTAAAACAAAATGTATGGCCGCTCAGGTGTTGGCTTTCACCTTAAGGTCTACTACACCCGCACTTGTAGAAATGAATGCTCAGAAGTAATCATCATATAAACTTACCTGTCCAGACACATTTACGCCATCACTTCTAATGCCCATTGATTGCATGTGAGCAGTCGTCAGACCAGCCTGAATGGATTGTTTCTTCAGCAGCTCAATAGTCTGTCTCAACTCCATTACTTCTGAATCCTGTGAATAGCGAACGCAATTATGTTAGTCCCTAATCAACTTGGTATCGGAACGACTAATGATGATTCATGAGGTCCATGGGCGGAAACAAATGCTATCGCAAATAAATTTCTACGGGCAGCAGTCGTCTCCACTATGCCGGCTTGAAATGTCAGTCATTGTATATGTTTTTCAAAACAACTTTTTCATCTAGATTTTAAGACTGCATAGGATGTAGTATTTCTTTTTTATTTTTGAAATTATTATTTTAAGCTTTCTTTCAAATTTATTATTCCATATTCAACCACATAACAATTTTTATAAAAAAATATATATATTTGTTAAAAAAAACACAAAATATCAAAAACAAGCAATGAGACTGCAACAATTGATATATGGCTGGTGTTGCAGTCATTCAACTTACGGCTGATAGACGCGTGAATTGCAAATTTTTGCAATAACGTTTTAGTATTAGTACAGTAAAACGTGGCATTGCTACTTGTCTTTTAACATCCTGTATGTATATGTAATGATAGGTGGAATTGATCAAAAACTTTTAGCCAGTAATTTTTTAATAACAACAACCTTGTCTATTGAACAGCAAAAAACTCCATACAAATAGTTTAATTGGAATACTCCGAACTAGTGCTAATTGCATTTTAATTAGAAATAATAATCCATTTACGAGCGTCAAAATCTCTAATAGCAATCAAGACGAGTTTTATTACCTTTCTCTCGGCAGTGGCTGTTAACTGTTGGAGTCGCTGGGTCATATTTGACAGACTCTGCTCGAAGGCCGATACAACATGCGCCTAAAACAAAGGAATTAAATTAACACTTCATATATAGGTAATTGTCAAGGATAGTTAACACTACTTTAACGAAGTTTAGGCAAGAATTAATGATTGCCTTTACATTTTTCGAAAACAAAAGAATGATCGGGGTAATGAAGTATGGATAATAACTATTGATGGCCTTATACGACAGGATAGCTTCTTGAAAACAAAGGAATGATTAGAGAAAGGAAGGGGTAGGGGAAAAAAGCAAATGTCGTATTGCGTGGTCAAATAGTTAAGAAATTACTAATGTTTGGAAAAAGTACACAATTAACTTTTCAAGTCGACATAGCGGAGGCGGCTGCTGCCTACAGACATTTATCAGTTGTAGCAGATGTTTTCATTCTTGGACCGCACTCTAATTTTACATCAGACGTATAGAAGTCACATGCCGAGCTACTATAAAAAGTAATCTATTAAGCTCTATTTATTCTAGATAATAATATAGCTAAATATGTAAGTAAGAAAAGAATTCCTATAATGCAATAGATATGTTAACATTACTATGTAGACATTTCATGATGTATGAGTGTAATTTAACCTTCAATTAAAGCAAGGCTATCCTTCTATCTGATTGGCGATTGGCATCAATAGTTAACAAGAATTTATTACATACATCTATAAAAGTGAGATCATAGGAATAGTTTTGACATCATAAGTACATTAAAATATTTCATTTTCGTGTCAAGTACACTTTAATAATGTATGTATGATATTATAAATTACTAAAAAAACATTATGTGAATATTGATATTTTTTTAAATATCTGAGTTGCGGTGGTTAGTGCTCCTTTCTATTATGTGGTTCGGGTGACGTTTGTATTATCCTTGTCCTGTCTGATACTCATTATATCCTAGTTTATTGTATTGTAAGTCTAGACTCGAAGTCTAATATAACACAGTTTATTAACAAACAATAATTTATTTATAAATGCCTACATAACGAAAATCAGATGAGGTTACGCCAATAAGGGCATGATATCAACTCGTAAACAAGAAATGAGAATTCCTTTGTTATCGTCATATTACCTAACTAATATTACAAGTGATTCATGAAAATAAATTGTTTGATATCGTCTATTAGGATCCGCGAGTGGGTGCGGCCCTCCTTGCACCAGGACCCTTTGTTTGTCGCAGGAGTGAAAATGGACGCACTTAGTAAAATTAAATAAGTTCAATGAACTGTTACCATAATACATTTACACGCCTTAATGTCCGCTAGTTAATTTAAAAAGTGCTAATGTTATCAGTGATTAACTTCACCACTTTAACTTGGAAGATAATGTATGTGATAATGTAGATGTAGGTAAAGTGATTACAAATTGGGACATAGTACTCGTATTAATCCAGCCGGAATGCTGATTTGGAAATTTCGATTATAAATTATAAAAAACATGGTAGAGTTAGTGTATAAAATATAGCAATCAATCGTCTCAGTTTTCAGTTCTTTACTATGTTATAGTTCTTCTCTATTTTCCTGGATTATGTGCTTCCAACCTGATACTCTACGTTTCATTGCATTGCTTTGACCTGTTAGCTGTAGTCTCAAACAATTATATCTAAGACCTCATTCTACTCTCTAGATTCATCTCTTTTTCCTTTTGTATATTATTGTTTTTTTATTAAATCCCAGTTTTCGAATCTCCGAATAATTTAATTACTTCTAGGTTTTGTAAAAAAAAACCTATATTAATAAATAATAATGATTATTTATTATTAAATAGCCTGATTTGTTCTATTTTATTTTCATTAATATACCTAAAGAAATGACAAACAATTCTAGTATTTCAATAAGTTCAAAAAAAATTTTAACCGGTAGGTATACTTAATAATTAAGTTTATTTGACCTAGAAATCGATATCTTATATATTTCATAGTTAGGTAAACATTCGAACCAGTAATACTATTTTTATTTACAGATTGAAATTGAATGGATAGCCATAAGTTAAAGTTTAAATTAAAACACACGCAGGTGCATTGCGGATGATCAAGTTATTTTGTCTTCCAATTACAGAGCCTACCTGCTGAATGTCTTGATAGATTTCTGAGAGGGACACCTTCTGTTTCAAGTAAAAACTTAGTGTTTCCAACAGGTGATATATAATTAATCGACAGCTGGTTGCACGAGCACGTTTTTAATTCATATGGCAAAAATGTCCTGACTTCTGGATAGATTAAAGGACGAGTCGATTTCGAATAAAATTTAGTTCAAAAATAAACCTTATGCTCTTTGGAATAAGTCTAGCTCTATTTCTTGCATACATCATTGGCATGCCAAGAAAAAAATGCATTTGCCTTCTGCAAACCGCATATGCATTAATAGACAAAGTGGTTAGCGTAATGTTAATGCGTTTATAACTTTCCTACAAACTAGTTTCGAAGCGGCCAATAAAGTAATTACTGTTATTAAAATTAATTAACTTTACATCGAATTCAGGTGTAAGTAACTTATGTAATTATTCAGGTGTAGGTAATTGAATTGTATAACTTTATGATTTAGGTATTTTAGGAATTGAAATAGGTAGTTATATGTTTACGATGAATAAGAATAGTAATAAAACTTAACGATTTAATTGATAATGTATATTTGTTGCTGTAGTGGTCAGCGCGTTAGTTCGTTAGGTAGAGTTTCTCTTGGTTGTAACAGTTTTTTGTTTTAGGTTTGGGTATTAAATGTTACCGTTTCCTTCTTCTGATACCCACAGTGCAGGGTATTCTAGTTTGAAGTCAGGGTATTGTATATGTATTTATTATTACTACTGACTCGAGATAGATTCGAATCGGAGTTTGTCAAGTTTCATAACAATCTAAATTCAGATGGCAATGTGTTAATACTGTTAATTATGAGAGACTACGAAATGACATTGTTGTATTTAAATGAGTATTTAAAAGGTCAAGGATATGACTGTTAAAACAATTACATAACTACAAATAGATCTTAAAATGTAAATAAATAGCTAGAAGAAACGACTAAAGGAGAAATAAACACATATTCGCACTAATTAATTTGTATTAATAAATGATTTAGGACACCAATTAAATTCTAACCTAAGTCAGGTGATAAAAAAAAGTCGTCTAATGTATGGTACTGGGTGAAACAAATAAGTCTGCCTTTAGGCATTTACGGAAATTGAAAAACGTTTTCTTGATTCAAAAATTGGTTATTAAAGTTCTCTTATACGAGTAATTACGAAGGAATCACACGTCGGATTTATTCAGATTTAGTTTATACCATAGTACAACATAAAAGTTGTTCCTAAAGATGGCGCTAGAATCGCCAATAACGAACTAAATATTTGTTTAATTAAAGCGAAAGTGTTACTATGAATAATTAATTATTTTTCAAGCGACAAAGAAGATGAACAGACGAGAAACTTTATTTATGAGGTTACGACAACGAGGTTACACAAATGTGAAATAAAATAAAAATTTTAGTTTGACCATTTATTGATGCTTCGAACCGTTTAATAGTAGTCAGAAATAAACGTTATGAATGCAGCAATTATGGCAATTCATGCAATTTGTGGTTAGCCGGACATCCTCGTTCTACAAACGCAAGAGACACCCAATTTCCAATTTACTCGTATACTCACAGAAGCGTTAGATCGTACCGTTGTCTTATAAACTATTGTTTTGTTTAATGACAATTCATAAATCATAATGCAATGTTTCGAAAGCCAAGGTTTGATTTATTTCAACTCTACTAAATTGGTTTATTGTCAATAAATTATTGCAAAATTTATTTATGTATTTTTGTAAACGTGATGGCTTGTTTAGAAATTTTGACACGTGTGTCTGTGTTTTTTTACGTTTGGGCGTGTGAATTTATACCTGTAATATATTTAATTATTTTACTGCCGTTTTTAGATCAAGCCCTTGCAGGTTTACTAACGTGGGCGAAAACAATTCTGTAACGTAGGTGTTGCATATTAAGGAACATTTCGTCAAATTTATAAGAAATATGCATTTTACATACCATAAAACGTACGAGATTATTTTATGAATGCATTGTAATACATTAATGATTATTTGTTCAAGTGCACGCTTCCTTATTGGGGATGTCCAAGTGCCTTTTAGCATCTGGTGTGCCCTTCGTACTACCAATTATTTAAGGTTATTTTATAGCTATCTTACGACATCGTATGATTCACTGAACGTTTATATATTTTTTTCTTTTTAAGTTTCGTGAAGTGGTCATAAAAATATCTATTGGCTGTTGTATTTTAAATCTCATTATACGCATTGCTTATACTATATACTTATAATATAAAAACTCCCTGAGGGAATTTATTACAAGCGGATGCGGCTGTATTAGGAAAGTGTGTCGTAGTGCGGTGCACCGCCAGAGACAATATCAAGGTTTCCTTGTATCTGAGAGGTGCGTGAAACGATAGCTATCTCAGCGAGGCCCTACTTACACCAGCCAGGCGTTAATGAACCGCAAGGCCGAACTGGCACACCCACAGGCGTCTTTCTATACGTTAAACCCATTTCGTATAATAACAAATACATTTTTTTTAGTTTCAAATGCATTTAGCTTAAAGTACATACCATTAAGTAACAATTAATTTTATATTGATAAAACAAAGAACTGCAGGCAGCAGTCACCTCCGCCATGCTGGCTTGAAGAGACGAATGTGCGCCGACCAAAATGTAACAAAATTACAGTTATCCAGCCGGAATTTTGTAAGATTTGAATACGGGTTGCTCGATCATGAGTCCACGCGTTCAACCACTAAGCCACGAGCTCTTTAACTTAGGTCGTAGAAATAAAGTACCAAGAACGAGTCAAGCATAGGGCTCCAATCAGCAGGCAAGTCGCCGATTTGTCTCGCAGCCCACTATACAATTTATGGTAGATCGACACCTACGTAATCTATCTCCTGTTATGAATCTGGATCAGTTGCATTCGGTTTAATTCTAAACGAAGAAAGTGAATAGTGATGAGGTTTACGACCATATCGAGTTTAACTTTGACAATATTCAAATAACGGGTTAAATTCTATCGAAACTAGCGCACGCTTTCTACGCCTAAAGTTAATGTTGTCGCGCATCTCCTTTGTATTATTTTATTTATTTATTAGGTATTGTTTAATTTTATGACACTAAATAAATCTAAAACCCGAGCATATTAATGCGTGGTAGGCAGACTGATATTGGGTATTAGCCCAGTCTGGGGTAGTACCATCACTGTTATATTAACACCTTGTCGTGTTTTAAGAACAGTTTGGAAGTAGCCTGGTACAACGAGAGAAGTGTGCATTGTCAATCTGGATGGTGCACATTCGTCTCATCGAGGCGACTGCTGCTTGCAAAAATTTACCTGTACTAACAGTTGTTTCCGTTCTTAGGTTCGTTGCTTTACATCAAACGGAGTTTTGTCATATGTCGAGATACTATAAAAAAATTCAATTGCGTTCTGACTTTTGTAAGGAGAAACTTATTCACATAAAGTCAAAAGATAAAACGTAGAAAGCAGATAATAGTGTGTGATAGACTAAATCTAGTACAGCACTGATTGCTCAAGTTCAAAGGTGTCCCTTGTGGCTGCAACAATACTCGTGAAGGGCTGGCTAACTTCGCGCCCACACATCCCGTTAAGAAAAGATTGCGTGGACAAAATACCAATCTAATTGCGTACTTACATTGCCCTTCGGATATGTTGAGAAACAATCATGACTCGCACATTAATACGTTTAGTGTTAAAGTACCGATCATTTTTATCTAAAGATGAGATCTTTTTACAAACGATTATTTAGCTTTGTTATTTAAACTGAATGATAGGTATATTTTACTTAAAGAATGGTAGGCAGACTGATGTAGGTTATTAGCCCAACCTGCCAGGGGTAGTACCACCACTTTCAAATGTAACCCGTAAAGTGATCTTGTCGCGTTTCGGGATTAGTTTGGGAGAAACCAGGGATAACGAGAGGAGTGTGCATTGTCAACCTGATGGTTTTCATTCGTCTCCTTAAGCCGGCATGGCGGAGGTAACTTTTTGTTTCGTTCACACAATATTGCAGTTTATATTCGCACATGCTTGTTTAGACAGCAAAGAATTTCACAATAATTGTTATTGCTATGTTTATTAATTTTTTTTTATATAATTTTGTTTAAAATTGCCCATATATACAATATTCATACACGTTCAACAAATTATGGATAAAATATACAAAAAAAAAAGCTGATTTCAAACTTTAACGTTCCAGCTGCCGCGCGCCGCCATTTTCAACCCCATTTTTATTTGATCAAGTAGTAGATACTATGGGATATTAATACTTTCTATTTATCTCATGTAGAGTAAGGTTAGTGTGTAAACGTGTCATATATATTTATTCATGTATTAAAATTAATCCACTGGTGCTTTAAAGTAGTTCATACTCGAGAAGATAGTGGCGGCTACCTATACACCTGTACAAACAAAGCTTTAGAATACCCAGAACATAATATATTAACTCTTCAAAGTATGACACCGGACTACAGGAGTAACAAAGACCTTTAGATAATAAAAATATTAAAACTAGCAGCCGTGATAGAATATTTTGTTGAATAAAAACCCATTTTCAGTCGTGGGAAGATGTAGGAACGGACATTAACCATTATAGATGAAGGTAAAAAAAAGGACAGGTATATATTTTTTTACGAAGAAGAAATAGAACATCTGCAATTCTCACTTCATATTACATCCCATTATAAGGTTTTGTATATCTTTACCTTAAAAGAAAGAGTGAAATTCGAAAGCAAAACTAATGTAGAAAATGTTAATAATATAAAGTTAGCTTGTGCCGAATAATTTTACAATTAAATTATACTATCACCACCTTCATTAAATTCATAATTTGTCGACATTATTAAATCCATTCTAGTTCTGAATTTGGAGGTGTGCTAGTCACGGCTTGTAATGAATTAGCTATAATGCCCAGAAGTGAATCAATACTATTATTGTAATCGTTTTCTCACGATTCTGAAGTTTAACAATAATACCCCAGGGGTATAAACGTTTAATCAATTGACCTAAGGGTGAAAATTTCTATAACCCCTACTTTCGTAATATTGAAAGCGCATTATTGCTATTGCTTTGCTATCCTATTCAGTTTTTTTTTTTGCTTTATTTTCTACCTTACCTTAGTATATGTATGAAAGGAATTTAGGTAATTTTAAAAAGTTTGAAATTAGAATTACATAAGTATAGGTGTGACTTAAAAAATACATAACTCATAACAGTGAATTGCATGAAAAGACCATTTCCCGTCTAATCAATTGGGGGAATTTCCGTGTCTGTTACCCCACCCTAAAGGGATGTCAGGTGAACAACACGCTACGTCGCTCATTAAACATTCTCCCCTTCAATAACCGGGGGTAAACGTTACTTTTATTGCAATTTACAGTGACTGCGTGATACGAGGGTTCTGGATTTCTAACGTCTTTTAGGGACTTTTATTATTAAAATTTATTTTATATAATAAAACTTAACATACCTCTTCCATAGGTGGACAACTCTTGTATCTTGATTTTCTAATGGCATGCTCCCACCATGGTATGGGAGGCTTCGTACGAAGAATCGATTGACAACCAACTTTGGGATCTTGAGATTCATATAAAGTCCCCAGTTTTCGAGGCAATGTGCTGGACATTTCACCCGTTTCATCTGCCGGGATTCCTGTTACGCATTCACAACATTTATGCGGCCGTCTGGCAACTGGCAAGGGTCTCGAATCAGCAGTAAATGAATGTCTGTATTGAAGACGTTTAGTAAATCCATTAGTTTCACTGCTCGACCTTCTAAAGCCATTTCTATTTTGTAGTGGCATTACAGGAATTTTATGTACCTCATTTAAAAGATTTCTCTCTTCGCATATACTTAAATTATCACCAGTGAGAGGTGTATTCGGTTCGGAATGGTAACCCATTTTTTGTCGTTGTAAACTGGCGTAGAATAAATTATCATTATGTGTTTTTAAATCGATCGATTTTGGTCTTCGGTTATTCAAAGTTGCATATTTTTGAGGAGATAAAAATTTCGATTTATTTGGCAAGTCTCGTAAAACATCATCCGTATCCGTCGATGGAATGGTAGAATTGTCGCTGTAACTGGAAATCGGCCTATCATTGTCAGTTATGTACGACGATGTTTCCGAGCAATTATCTCGATCGCTGTAGCTACGCCTGAAGTCAGCAGTCGATCCCGTAGTGTCCGTTCTTATGGAATGTTGTTCGGCTCCATCCTGGTTTGAGACGTGCCTCTCATATGATTGTCGGTCCCCGTTAGGTAAGTTCACGCTTCCATTTATATCTTCAGACGGCATGTGCAGCTCTCCAGTAAAGTCCGAGCTTTTTACTCGTCGTCGCGGTTTTATGTCGATGGAATCATAATGCACTTCTTTATGTCCGTTTACATGACTCGAAGACAAATGCTGGTTTGAATGCGGAACTTCAACTTTAGCGTAAATAGGTTCTGTAAAGCTAAGCCGAGGCGGTTTTTCTTTGGCATGACCACTATCAGGGCCAATATATTTTATTTCGGACTGGTTATGAAAAAAATCATTCTTAGGTCTTTCTAACGTAAAGTATTCTGAATTTCTTTGCGGTTCTTTAAACGTAATCGGTTGATTCGGTTCCACTATGCTTCTATATTTTACTCTGCTTCTCGCTGAACGTATGGTAGCGAATCCGTCGTGTATAGGAGATCCGTAGAACGTTGGTGATGTTGTTACCGCCATTATTTTGCGGATGTTAATGTAAACTCAAAACCATTATTGTTTTATTTTTCACATAAACTATTATAACATAAGCTCATTATTATTATACTTTGTTGTTAACAATAACCGTATTCATTTTATCATCATCATAATAAATTATTTATAAATACGCGTATACACAATACACGACGGGGCAATGAACTAATTTACCTATTTTTAAGATTAATAACCCATAAAGGCTTATTTAAATACAGATCTATTCTAAAATGAGTTCGTCCACTTGAAGAAACACATTGCCTAGTTTTAAATAAATCTATAATATGGATTCGAGAGGTTTTAATGGGATGTTGGGCCCAACACCTTTTAGGTCAAGTACATTATTAATAATAAATATTTTATAGATTATATTCACTGATAATAAATGACATGAACTCAGGTACATTTTCAAGTATTGCTCACCGAATACCAAATTAATTGGCAATAATTATGAAAAATATCGCCTCAGGAATGTCCAATATATTTTTCTTATCTGTTGCCGATCTGTTTACGGTAAGAATGATGTGTCGAGACCACATGTATCCGGTGCCTTTGCTACTTAACGACAACAATTACCGTACTGCATGATCAACGAAATTATTGCTTGTAAATGTTAACTGTATTCTTAACTCCTAATCGAACGTATTAAAGCTTATAATGGTTTGAAATTTTTCTTGCAAACCTAAATACAAATGCTCTTGATGTTCGAAGAATAAGACACAGCCATGAGTCATACATAATATTATTTTAGTTGAATTTGTACTTGTATATTACCTCTTAGTTGCGTGTTACTCGATCTTATCAATCACCAAACGTGTTTAATAACGTTTCTTTTTTTCTTATCTAATTTGCCATTTGCAATTAAGAAATATAATTTGTTAACGTTCAATTTATAGCTTATTACAACGAAAAATAATAATAATACTTTTTACGTAATGTAATGTATGTAGGTATCTATACAACAGTAATATGGTAAAACTTGTTATTTGTAGCTTCAAACAAATATTTTAGTATGAACTCAAGCTCATAAAACTGGAAGCTTCGTCGTCTGCATTATTCATCTGTACGTCGAACAACAATGGCCTGCGCCGTCTAATAATAAGGGTCAAAGCATAAATTAAGTCGACTGTGATTACAGTCGTCAATCGATGTCAAGCGAGACATACTTCTCTATAGAAAAAGATACCTCAGAGAAACTTTTAGACATTTCTTTAGAAATTCAAGGCGTCTAATAATAAATGAGCAGCATTACTTTCATTATGCAAAGATCTTTATTAACAATCATAATTTCGAGTAATTACAAAATACTATAACAAAGAACAAAGAGAAAGTGGCGTTCTTAAAAAAAAAAGTAAAAATAACCAGAATTTACATTTATACTGAACTGGATTTACGAGTAAACAAATAAAGAGGCATTTGGACTACTCGTTTGTTTAATGTAACAATGGTAGGTCATGGCGTACATGTATACGGGTTAAGTCATAAATTATGTGTACAGGGAACGATCGCGGCCACCGATCGAACGTCTCAGGCCAAGGGGAGCGACGAACAGGCTGCCTTGTAAGACCCCTCTGTTTATTGATTCTGACTATCCACAAAAACAGATGCAGTTTTATGATTCAATATTGAACTTTGTACTGAAAGGAATACGGTATAGTTTACATAACAAACTTGTATGTATCACAAAGATTGACGTATATGAGGTTATCACAAAATTTATTCAAATACCATGCATTTCTTTTATGTATATTAAGGTACGATTTACAAGAACCATTAAATTGTTTTGTAATTGGCGAGATCCACAACTATAAAAACTTTCACTGTTACTGGTTGTAAACATTTTTTGATTTGGTCATCTAATATTATTTAATTGGAATCACAACAGTTTTTAATAAATTTTATGGGATTTTAATGAATAGAATTAGTAAACGAAATCATTAATATTGCATTCACGATTTCCGATTTGGTCGAAACAGGATATAGGTAAGTTTACTTAAGCTTTGTTAAGTTAGAAAGGGAGAAGAGTAAATGTTTGTATTGTTTTCTCGTTCGGTGCGCACACGCCACTTCAATGCAACGACCTCAGCAACCTTCATGACGAGCGCTTTGCCGACTACCAACAATATTTTCATTTCACGGTCATTTCGTAACATTTCATCAAACACAAAGACTTATTGTAGACTTTTATTTCTTGCATCTAATGTTTACGCGTTGGAATAATGGTACGATTATGATTGCGCAAACGCATCTCATAGGTGGTCTAGTTCTAATTTCCTATACCGATTGGAGTATCAAAACAAGAAATGTTTTATTGAAAATCTTGATTCAGTATTAAAGCATGTGATGGAAGTTTTTCTTTTGATGTCGTGTCGATGGGAATACGAATGCATTAACGGATTTTATAAAGAATTTTCCTATTTATCTGGAACAGATATGTAACGGTACAAAGTCAAGAGTAAACCCCAATCAACAGTAGGCTGTGGGAATAAATAAGAATGATTGTTGGAGATTTAATTACCACATTCGTTACATATGCAGAATGTAAAACGCAAACATCTCAATAAGAATAAACGGTAGAGGACCTTAAAGATATCGTGGACTTTAGACCAATATTATAAAAGTCGTAAATAGTAACAAAAGTCTTGCCAAAGGTTATGTTTCCTGTTTTAAAAATGTCAAAAACAAAATTACGAGACCTCTAGTTACAAAAACAATTATATTGAAGGTTATTATATATATATACCTACCTATATATATACCTTGTTAAATTATGGAATACAAAGCGGTCTCTAAAGAAATAATACCCCGTGCGTGACATTGAAGACGCGGTAGGTACGTCGACAAACAACTAACAGAAATAGCATAATCATTCTAATATACAACAATAATGTATAAAAACTGGTTTAAAACCGCCATGTCAATGTAGATTGCAGTCACCTGCTGTTTCACGTGTCACCGGATAGAGAATAGAAAGTGGCCAAACCATGTGTCGATTTTAACTGCTTTTCTGAACAATATTATAAATGGCTTAATGTGAAAGGTCCATTTTTAGGCTCGCTTGATATATTTATTTTATTAATTTATTTCAATTATAAAAACTCATTGACAAAGACAATAGACAATGTTTAATTACATAAAAAAGCATTTAATATAATAATAACTTCAAATAATGTATCAGAAAATGACTAATTACTCAATAACCCGGGTAAAAAAAACTGATTGTGATAAGGAATGTAGATTTATTTGATGATGATGAAGATGAACTAAAAATCATCGAAAAAGACGAGAAAAAAATTGTCATTATTGGCATTATCCTTCAAAAATGTATTTTTTTTTATTGTACCTCGGCATGTGACAACACTCCGCCTGATGTAAAGCTAGAATGCGGTTATGAAACTCTTCGTTTTCGAAGAAATGATATGTAATATTAGGAGATACTTGTAATAAGTAGATAATATTGCGCGTAATTACTTTGGAAGCCAATTGAAATTGATTACAAGTATAAGATGTTGACAACCACCTACTATGCTTGGACATGATCTCATGTTACCTACTTATATGTGTACAATAACAATAATTATTCCACATAACATAGTTTTATATGTATATGCGAAGATATGTGATGCAGATGATAGGAAATTTTATTAAATAAAAAAATTGTAAATCTAATAATAAAGCAATAATTACTATTTAATGGCCTATAAATTATATTGGAAAAATAACATTAAAACTAGGATAAAGTAATAATAAACAAAAATATGTAGATCAAGTTTCACGTTGAAAAATAGAGGATCGGGCATCTGTCGCACACATGGTACGGGCATAAAACGGCGCGAGAGTGCACTTGACTGAATAGTCATCCGATACGAAAGGAACCATTATAATCTTAAAATTATGACCCGATTAAAGATTCACTCACTCGCTTAGCAAATAAACAACGTTTCAATATAAATGAGGTTACATTTTATATATGCAAAGCTAGACGCGATCTATGAACGAAAACAACTGCTACTATAGATAAATCTCTACAGGCAACCTCCGCTATGCCGGCTTGAGGAGACGAGTATGTACCATCTGGATTGACAGTGTACACTCTACACATACCTGACTACTTTCAATTGTTACCGAAACGTGACAAGGTCACTTCACGGGTGTTACATTCGAAATATCCATATTGATTTATTAAATTGTTTATTTTATACTTGATCCAATGTTTATTCATATATTTCTTATACACTTAATGATTGGATTATCATTTAAGATCATCAATTAAAATATTTGTGAGTTGATTGATTAGTTACTAATAATATTGTAATGACCTTGTTCCGAGGCAACACGTTAATAATATCATTTTTAACAACAACAATTTTACAAGTTTCGGTAACGGATATCTTCCTTTAATATGCTATTTGGAATTTGCATAAATAAACTATTTCTATACAAGCACGCGATCGTCCAACCGAAATTCTAAGATAAAAGTGAAATGGACCGTATCTGTTGCCCATGAAATATGTATTGATCGAACTACAAATTATTACAATGGGATATGTAGACACGACCGAGTTTCACACACGACAGTCATAAACAATGGCATTAAGTGGGTGGGTCGTTATGCCTCCTTAATTCATTTTATATTGGCGAATTTAAAGAGGCAGACTGATGATACATAGTTACTAGCCCAGTCTGCCGTCTCACAGGACCTAGTACCACAACTTTCGAGTGACCCAGTCGCGTTTTGGGATCGGCTTGGAGCGAGAGGAATGTGATGAATAGATGGTGTACATTCAAACCGAGATAGCGGAAGAGACTGTTGCTTGTAGATATTTCTTTATGGTAGCAGTTGTATCGCACCATAACTAAAAATTAGACGGACATTGTCATATAGTCGAGCTGCTATGTAAAAAAAGCAATGATTTAACCTATAACCTCTTGAAATGAGTCTTAAAATTGCTTGTTAATTATATAGTATAAATGAAAACAAACGAATACCGTTTGTAACGTTGGTGGGTGATGTGTGAAACTAATAAAACTATATAATTGCCAAATCACGCCTTTCCTACTTCTGAAGAATAGTTTAATGTGCCGCAAACAAAATGGGTCATTTTGTAATGTTATCAAACGGCCAATTACTCGTTTATTATCATAAGTACTTCAAATAACGAATACAGGTTATAAATGTCAATTAAAAGTCCTAACTAAAGAGTGGCAGGCAAAGTGATGATGGTTATTAGTCATCATCACTGTCAATGTAGTCTAGGTGCACATTTGTTTCTTCAAGCCAGCATAGTGGAGGTGATTGCTCATAGGTTGCACTCTAGCTAACATCAGACGAAATGTGGTTAAGTAAGTATAAAAATAACTCGACGTCGCGACGTTTTGTATTCATTTTAACTTTTTATACTCTAAGGAGATTAGAACAAAGGAATATTAACAAGTCGAACCTACAGGAAGCAATTACGTTATCTAGCTAAGCTTAAGCGTTTATCTTAAGCAGACATTCTTTAACGTGATTCAAAGAAGACCACCGCCAAAGGGATTATTATGAAGAACTATGATTCAGTGAATTTGAGATTTATCCACTTTCACGTGGGAGGATGCCATTGGTGTCACATCCTGAATAGATAGAGCACGAAACTATACAGCTTTATAGGGGTTTCTTTCCTTTATTTAAGCTAGACTAGGCCCTTTGTAATGGCGGACCGCTTTAAAGTTTAAAAAAATCGCTAGTACCTCTTTTTGGTAATATTAACTGATGGCACGGATCCCTGGTTAAGAAACCCTGACTTAGACCATAACAAGATTTTTTAACTACAAGAAAAACACATTGTAGGGTTGTCAACGATAGCTAAACCTAGGGATATAAACAAAGGTGCTTTGTCTACACGACATAAAGAGGCATGACAATGGCATGTGTATCCAAGAAATGAGAGTTTTGGCGAGATTTTAAAGATCGATGTTGTCGGTCTTGAATTATTTTCCCAAACTTGTTTCTTCGAATGCTAATGTGAATGTCCGTGAACGTGCGTGAGAGTTGGCAAATGATTCAAAATAGAAAAAACGTGTGTGTTTCCCTTCTAAAGTCTAAAAGTTATTGTAAACATTATACCATTAAAAACTACTGAAAAAGAAAACTGAAGGCTAGGCTGCATAGGCTATCGTCTCTTTGCTTTATTATGACAGCAACCAAGACATTATATTTATTAGTGAGACCTTAATGAGAATATGTTTACTAATTTTCGATAATCAATGTTAGTGAGGGTAGGTTTAAGTGAGAGGTTTTTGCATGCTGGTGAAGGGTCTAACATTGACAGCTGAGGTGACTGTGTACCTACCCATCACTAACACTGATAAGCGGAAATTAGTTGCAAAGTAGTGTTTAAAAAATAATTTTAATGAGAATATTCTGTAGGAGCAAAAACCAAATCGAATTACCTACCGCCCGCGTAAATTAAATCATAATTTTATTTATATATAATAAAATAAAAAAGGAAGGTTTGTTGACTAGTTTATAATCTTCAAGGTCGATTTGACGGGTAAATATGACGTAATTTGTTTCAAAACGTGTTTTTTGTCTTGAACACTGTTTCATTGACAAATTTTAAAATGTAGAACCATATGAGAACATGCCATAAATAACAGAATTTGACGCCCGTTTCTGAATAAATATCGCATTTTAATTGTAATAATTTCATATTCTACATGTATTTTAAACTAATATAAGTAATATTATTAACATAATTTTCATATTATGGACCGTACTCTAAAACTAGCTTAAAAAAATATCATATGTTACCATAAAAAAACAGTTTTAACTACTTTTAATTTACTCCAAAATTTTTATTTTTATGGTCTGTTTTTATTTTGAAACTGGCGATTCATTGTCTGGTATACTCGTATATTTATGTTAGTAGTTAAATTAGTTCACATTTGATCTTAGGAAGACCTTTTACTAACTAATGTTATTTGAATGAAATCACCGATGAACTCCTTACGGGTCAGAAGCTTGACGTAATATCTAATAGTATCTTAGCAAATGCTACATCTAACTAACCACAAACGATATAACCTACAGAAACCATTGATATATACAACTAGATTTGCAATAACGCTCCCAATGTGACGCGGAAGAAAACATGACCACAGCCACGTTTAGGTTCTCTGTCAGTTAGTATTTGAGTTGACGGCAATATCGTTTGAAGCGGCCACGGTTTTTTTATTTCAGATGTATGAAATTTGCACCTCTAGTGCTATCTCTATGACAGAAACTTTGTTTTTAAAAAGTCGTAGACTCACTGGGGATATATAGCCCAGTTTGCCGACCCGTGGTAGTAAGACCTCTTGCAAATGAAGTGACGTGGTCGCGTTTCGGGATCAGTTTAGAAGCAGTAGGGTGTGACGTGGGGAATCTGCACTGTTAACCTTGACGATGCATACTCCTCTCGTTAAGTCAGTATAGTGGAGGCGACTCATAACCTGTGGAAGTTGTCTTCGCTCATTGTACTCACTCTAGCTTAGAATTAATTTGAGTTTGAAAGATAAGATAGCGCACGTACATCCAAAAACCACTACTTTAAAAAGAACTTTGTATACACTCTCTACCGTAACTATTAAAATAAATACATATAATAATATAGCGTATGTTATTGGTTAATCGAAATGCACCGTTAAATGAAATAATTACTGGAATCATTGGTCAAAGGAAGGAAATGAGTTAGAAAATTTGATTGAAGCTGTTTGCCGTATCCGTGACCAACAAACAACTAATGATTATTGTTACGCAAACACGTGTGTTACTTTAAAAGGAAATCCGAATCGATTTGTATCTAGAATTTATATATTTATTTATAAAAAGTGAAACTTTCAGAGAAATAATTCGTGTAACTAAGACTATAGTTTTTATAGAGATGGCTGTGAAGTTTTCAAAACGTTCGGATTAAATTAATTAAATAAATACGAATAGTGAGCTGCTTGATATGATTTAATTAAGTTAAATCATGTTAGAGAAAAACTTCAAACATTATTAGGTATTTAATATCTCAATGTAGGTAATAAAGAATGATAAAAACTAAAAAAAAACCTAGATAATATTTTTAGTTAATTATACCTAAAGCTATACCTAATTAGATATTGATGGTGTTTTACTAGATTAATTATCGTATACACCGATGTTTTTCTATAGAAAAAAAGTTTTCTGGTCTTTTTATGGGTTCGTTGTCGCTGTTACATAAACAAACAAAGGATACTATTTCCTTCATAGGTCAAAAAACTTATTACCTAATGTGAAGTCATTAAGGTATACATGGCGATTAAAGTTAAAAATGATGTCTTATAGACTGTTTAGTTATTGAACAATAAATAATGCAGGGGCGCTATAAGGATCGCTGGTACGTCTCCATACAAATTAACCTCAATTGAATGTGCCGAGAAGGCGCTTCGCTGATTGAAGACACTGAAGCCCAACAAGCAGTAATATTCTTCCTGTCTCGTGAATATATTACTTATAAGTGAAACACGCCGTTGATATAAATTAAGAAATAAAAAACCTGTACTAATCAGTATTCCCTAATCAGATTAAGCTGTAATAAGATAATTTTAAGAATCCAAAACATAAAACCACTCGCGTGAGTCTTTCCGAGCGATTTATTGGCAGTTAAACGAGAAGACATCCGTTACTTTTGCCGTAGTCGTTAATTTAGCAAATTAACTTGAGAGATAAATACAGACTCAACAAACAGTATGAAAGCCGACAAGTTAAACCAGATTAAATAAGGGACAACTGTCATCAAATACAGAATCTCAAAACATCTTCAACAACGGCTAATTGCCGTAGTTACCGAGAAATAACTCCACATTAGGTAGACGGGATCATGGAAATATTATGATAAGAAGAAATAGTTCAAAAACTACGGCCTAATAAATTTTAATAATCTCAGGACCTCAAGGGTCAAATGAAGAATTTGTTTTGATGTTTGACAGTTAGAATAGCGATAATATCTTTCAGTTAATTAATATGATAGTATTGTTTATGTTAATAATTATGTATATTATTGCTTTGGCACTTCACATTTGTCATACTGTCGCTTGACAGTGAAAAGGAGAATTGATTAAAACGACTAATATATGCGGATGGGTGAAGAATAAAGCTTTACAATGAACTGTAATATAATATGTTTTCGCTTCAATGACATTTGTATAGGTAATGTTTGATTAGCTTATGTTACAGTTGGATGCTGCAACCCAACCACAGAACATTGCGTAATTGGGACATAGCATAAAGCGTTGATACAATATTGAATTGTGATACGATTGCAACGGGTTTAGCCTACTCCCGATTTTAGCAAACAACGTGTAAAATAAACTGTATTTATCTGTTGACACGAGATAAAGACGAAGTTAGAACAGTAGCTCAAGGATGATGCTAAAATTGACATTTTAATGAAATAAATAGTTTACTCTTTGATTATTATGTTAAAAAAAAATTAAGCAATCTTTTGACAAGTAGGTATAGAAGATAAAATAGGTCACGTTATATGTAACCACAATTTTTATCTTAATAGTATAACGTTACAAGAAAGATAAGGTATCTTCTTTGAAGTAAAACAAATCCGAGGAAGTCAAGTAGGTAGACTGACTAACGTAATAATATTTCGTAAACATAGTACTTAAATACTTATTAGTATTAAGGTAATTAATATTCTTTAAAATCGTTTGCGGGGTAGTGGTCAGCGCGCTAATCTGTTACCTACGCGAATATTCTATTCCCGGTTTTAGGTAACAAGTATTTCCTAATACCCATCGCACGGGGATACCTATCCTAGTTTGGGGACAGAGTATTGTTGTATTATTAAAATGTGAACAAAAACTATAAGGAAATGTGTATTTTATAACGAGGATAGCTAGGATAGTTTCAAAGGCAAATTTAGGACAAAATGCATTAAAAAATATATAAAAACGTAGTAAACCATGACCAGTTGCTTTTATGATCATAAATCTAGTAAAATTCGGAATCATAAACAGGATATGCCCAAAATTATGTAGACACGTTTGATGTTTCTCTCGGACATCTTGTCCCCCGGTTCCCGAATCATTAATAAGCTGCTAATCCTATTTGACAGACCTTACTGCCTTTTACATTACAAATCAAAGTTTTTGAGTTACAATGGAAAGATTTAAAAAAAGTTGAGAATAATAGGTATGGCCAGAACAGGATGCTTCAAACCGGACTATAAAACAGCATTAAATGAAACTCGGGTAAAAAAGTAGAGGTTGTTACCTGTTCTATCGTTAGCTTCAATAGATACGACCCCTATGACTTAACTACAATTTACAGTGGCAACTTGATGATAATAATAAAGTTATAAATTAACAAAACAATGAGTAACGAAATAAATAACGTAATAGGTCGGTTTTAAAATATCCGCTTCTCTTATAATTTTTTGGTACATCCATAAAAAATAGTTATACTTCTAAATTTGAATACATTAATTCTATTTTTAAAACCCTTCAAACTTTGATTAGAATAAAACGTGCCTAATTAATTACAGATGATGATAAAATGCATCCGGATGTCTTAACAACAAAATAAAGGAGCCCGTATGTAGGAGCTCAATTATCCACACAAAAGTGTACTTAGAAAAACAAACTGGCACTAAAAAACACTTTCTTCACTAAGACATTTACACGAAACTCACAAATCATAAACTCTTTCTTGTTCTCAAAATTGTTTGTTTACTAAAAACGGCAAGCACATTCGCGGTCACAAACGAAACGGTGCACGCGTCCACACCGCAACGTGTTTCTGAACAAACTAGTGTTGAACTGTTGATGAAGGGACGTGCGGTGAGCTGGCTGGTATAACCGTCTGTTTTATTGAACTGAGTCATACTCAAATGTAAACGAAAACGATAAATAAAGTTGTAGAAAATACAATGTAGTAGGTATATGCAAGACAATTCAGATGTACCTAATTAATAAAATTATAAAATATAAATAGACATACGGAAATAAATTCAAAAATATAATTGTATTCTAGAGGTAATAATAATAAAGTACGGGAAGTGAGCAATAGCATTGAAACATTCAAATAAAAGTTAACGAGATGTAGCTTTTCATAACATTGTTAGTTATAATGATTTTGGGCGTGATGATAGAAATGTAGAGCCGTTATCGTACCACTTGTTGCGCAAGTGTCTCGGCTAGAACTTTGCTCGAGAGATTTACGAGGAACAAACTCAAATTACACTTGATAAAATCTCTCTGCATACACACGATCGCGTCGCCTTTGTTTTAAATTGTTGTGGTGTTTATTATAATTTGTTTTGACTAAAATAACACGCAAAGTTACCCTTGTAAAATTTACAAGGCGTCTAATCAACATAATTTTACCTAAATTAATATATTTTATTAAAGTATGGATTTACGAAAATTATTTTTATACAAATATTAAAAAAAAAGAATTCAAAGAAGATATAATTTTTTAGTAGATTTTTTTAAAGAACTTTTTATTATTCATATGATAGATGGGAGATCATCACTCAGCCATAACTTAACAACGTAGGTAGGTAGGTACCTACCTAGGTAACTTAAAAATAATTGTTTTCTGAGCAACTGAGTAGAACATGTTTTAAATAATTAAACCGCATTAAAATAAAACAAAAATTTGAAAATAAATAAAACAATTCAATTCAAATCTTAGGTTTTAAATACATATTTCGAAGATTTTCGAAAATTTGCCATAAATCAGTTCACATCCTGCGCTTTCGTTCCGCAATGCAGTTAAAATTGAAGTGACGACAAGCGAGGAGCAGAAATCAGCAATGTTATGTAAACTACCTAAATACCTTACGAGTACATCCACAAGAATCTTTACTGAACTCACTTCCTGGTATACAAAAAAATCAATAAACAAGTTGTGAGACAAAACAATAACGTTGTTAGGAACACAGGAATATAATAGAAAGGTTCGTAGGTAGTTGTATACGGTAAACCCGCGTACAATGCAGGGATTTTCAACTGTATTGTATTGCAAATAACCATCTCGACGGGATTCTGTGACATAGTGGTTATCGTAGAAGTCCGTCACGAAAACAGGGTTTGATTCCCGATCGAAATAAAAATATATATTATTATTATATTAATGGAAGTTTTTGCTTCGGATATGGGCTGCAGTGATATACATGTTTAGTTAAGGTAAAACGTATTTTCTGGGCTCTGGGTTTTGTATATTTTTATTTTCTCGTTTAAATAGTAGAGACAATAAAAAAGCAACGATGTTTAATAAAGCATATCGTCTACCATACCATACATTGACAAATATTTTTAGAACATACAATTGTAAAATCTTGTTTTATTACTTAATATTTGAACATGATTTGTAAAGTAAAAGTTTCTTAGTAGGTATACCTACAAAATATAAAAGTAGTCATTACTCTCAATAAGAAGAAATCATGTTTTGAAATCAACTTTACATTGAATTCAATTGGCGACTACATCCGTTCGTCGATCGCACGCGTCGTCAGTTTATGCCCTTTTAATGTTAATGGTAGTAACAAAAAGTCGCATTAATCAGCTTATAACAAAATGCTGTCGTGGCGACTAACCGTGGGGAAGAAAAATAAAATTCAATAAGTATACAGCTGCGCGATGTTGCTTTTGTTATTGATTTACTGGATACTGTTCAATAGTTCAATAATAAAGCTCTTCTTTTTAAATATAACTTAGATAATAGTTAATTTAATTCGACGTTTAATGTTATATCTCTGAACGAAGACGACTACTACGACAAAAATGTTTGCAATTAATAGTCGCCTTGTGGAGATGAACGATGAACGGTTCATATCGTTCTAATTTCTCTAGTTATAACCAGCTGATCTTGCAAATGGTGGCACTACACCAGGCCGGGAGACATCATGAGTTTGCCTAGCACTCTTTAACCCGGTCAAAATGAATAAAATAACTATTTCTTTCGGATGAATGTGTGGGCCTAGGACCTATTTAAATGTGTATTGATGATTTATTATTATTATTAATTCTATATGGAATCTCTGTTTTTTACTGAAGAAAGTTCACATAAGACTCACTATATTCATAGATGTAAAGAAAGTTAAGTCGAGCTGTAGCTGTATATAGGTATAATTTTGTAACGCACATAAAATGAACTGTACGCTTGTGTTGAATTATTTATGGCGGTTCTGCTTTAGACTGCAGTAAATTAAGGTAACAAAAAGAACCATTTCATGTGGCGTTCAATGAAACGAAGTCACGATGTTTCTTTAGTTGATGGAATTAAACAATCGGCAGATGTAGAATTGTTAATGTGACTGACCGTTACTTCACCAGCTCATTAAATCGATGCACTTCTTGTTTAATGTTTTTTAAGTTATTAAACATAATGTTAAACGATTATTAGTTTGTAAGGGGTCGTCTATGATGCAGTGGTTAATGCGCCAGTTAAACTCGGAAGAACCGGGTTCGATTCCGGGCCAAAATTTAAATAATAAATTTTTAAAAAATTTGTATTAAAAGCCTCATTTATTCCTAGGTCTCATTTATTCTTTAGTTTTCTTTTTCAATTGTTTTTAGTAATCTTAATCTTAGTTTAGTGGAGGAAAAATGAAAACACACGCTTTTTATAATTTGTATTATTTGCAAACTTTCACGCACATACGAATTCCAAGATCCACAACATTTATCTCCAGAATCCCGTTAAAACTCTAAAAAGGTAAATTTTTGTTCCGAGTATTATCATGTTAGTGATGTCCTTGTCATGAGAGAGTTTGTCCTAGTTTGGAGTCAGCCATATTTAATATTACTAGTTTTTGTTTAGACACCAATAAATTGAATTCTTCTTAACCTAATTCTATAATTATTTTATACGAGTAACAAGTTCGTGGAGGTTCGCTGTCAATAAGCAATTCGCCTTATTAGGTTGTCGGTGCTTTGTGACACCGGTAGATTGTACCAGTGGCAGTTGGCGTTTGGCATACATTCCTAGTACCCAATATGGGAACGAAACGTCTAATGTCTCATGGTCGCACGACCTAGCCTTCTCCTATCAATATTGTTCGTTTACGTATAGTTTGTGGCATCGATTTTCCACTTTCTTCCTTCAATGTAAATTACGGCCACTTTATTTCACTGGAAAGTTATTTAAAGTAATATCGGTTGAATATGTTTACGGCATTACTAAGAAAGTAGAGGAAGATTATATTCATCAACCATTTTCACGCCTTTTTTTCACAGGGATAGGCAGAAGCAACGGAACGCCACCTGACACAACTTTCTCACATCCGTAAAGAAAAATAATAATGGGTTCTAGGGTAACTCCCCGGTGCAAATCAAAACCAGCAAGTTGGGGTCTCTCTGATTTCAAAGGAGATCTGAGTATGACCCACCTTTCATCGCGTGGGCGGAGGCGGTGGTAGAGTTCCATTGTCTCCTTCGCTTCGAGCCGAGAGTGTTAGTCCTGTGGTTGGGCGTAGGTCGCGAATGAATGAGAGAGTGTGCTTTACAAGCATATGATGTAGACAGGGACATCATGGCGATTTTAGTCATATATACCCGGTATTACGTAGCACCGAGGAGTCCGACATATCACCTCGTCTTCCTCGGAAGGCGAAATACGTAAAAAAGAAAAAAAGCGTGATTTCAATATCAATGGGACCCATTTTCAAATCTTGCTTTTAACCAGTACCTACTAGTATGTAATATTGTTTTAAGTTTGCTAGTCGCACTAGTATGGTGTAGTTATTAAAAACTTTGTACCCATTTATATTTGAAAGTATAAATATAACATAAGGTATAAATAAAGCCATTCACTAGTTGTGTAGATATGTATACAATAGAATATATATGAACATAACAACTAGAAAATATGAACATTCAATCTTTAATAGAGATAACGTGATAGGTGACAGACAGTCTTTGGGGTTACAGCTTTTGTTTCTTAATATTATTGCGAAAGATTAATTTTATTCTTAGAAGAGATTAAGGTGCCGTGTATCCGTATAAAGTAAAGGGGTTTATCTTTCGAATAACAATTTTTAAATATCTGCAGAAATAAATACATTGTTTCATTTTTAATTGATGTAAATTTTTAACAACATCAAACAAGTAATAAAACCATTACCTATAGTACAGTTACTAAAACATTACCTATTACATAAGTTTTCAATAACAGTTAACGATAGTGACTTACGCCATCTATTAGATACATTTGAAATTATAAATTCATTATTTTTGAACTAGATGGCGCTGCAACATAAATATTGCTAAACTTATAAAGTTAAATAATACTCACATTAGTAGTTAGCTGAGTATTGAGCGTGTGAACTTTTTCTTTGGCATCTGCTAATTCTCTTCTCAGCTTCCGTACCTGTGCAAAAAAAGACAAATTAATATGAATTAAGAAAAATTAAAGCAACTAAAAGTAGATTTAAAAATGTGCATTATCTATTGGCATAATTTTACCTCGTGTGCTTGTCTTTCTTCATTCCCCGCTCCAGCCGCTAGAGATGATGCTGTCGATACTAGCGACGCGGTAGATCCGTGAACTAAAATAAATTAAAACTATGTTTGATCTGTAATATCTTTGCTAATTTAATAACAGAGTAGTGCTAACCATCATCATTCTTCTTGGCATAATGGTGGGAATGCCGTGGTGTATGCATAACATTTCCAGGTTGATGTGTCGGACTTAGAGCAGACCGGGGAGATGGTGATGGAGGTTCTGATACACCATAATTTAAACCTAAAAATAAATATACAATTAGTAAACTATACCAAATAACTTTAAAAAAATATTAAAATAACTAGTTATGTAATTATAATTTATTGAATCCGCTAAAAATCAATCCAGCAATTGAAAGAATTGTATTTGGTCATTTAACGAATTTAATGCGCTATCATTTTTCTTCTTTTTTTTTGCGATATGTGATAATAATCTCTGCTTTCGAATATGATAAAAAAAAAATTAAGAAAAAAACTTAAATTAATAAAAAGTATTTTTTTTTAATATTCATAATACAATATAGGTAATATGTATTTTTTATTTTTTTATTTTATTGTAGTTCAGCAGTGTGCAGAGTGCTCATACTCTGCCAGATCTAAATCTAAAGTGTAGTCCATGAACGGAAACAACTGCTACTACAGAGAAATCTATATGTGCAGCAGTCGCCTCCGCTATACCGGCCTGAGGAGACGAGTATGCACCATCTAGATTGATAGTGCACACTCCCCTCGCTATACCTGGGTACTTTCAAACTGCTCCCGAAACGCGACAAGGTCACTTCACGGGTGTTACTTTAGAAAGTTGTGGTGCTACCCCCGGACAGCAGACTGGGCTAATAACCATCACCAGTCTGTATTATTGGTTATTATGGTTACCTAGATTTTGTGTGAATATGTTTTAACTGATTTTAAGAATATATACGGCTTACTATCGCGTTTATCTTGATTAATATGATTTTTTCAAGGTAGCAGTTACTATGGCTGCAAAGCTTTCGAAACACCGCATCTCTGAGATCAAATTAATCAAGATAACGTTAGTGGGTCGCATAACATATTTTACTCAGTTAATTTATAGGCTGTCAAATTGCTGATTTAAAAAAATATAAATTACCTTGTCCACCAGGCCCATATTGTACTGGTAAACAATAATAAGGTTCATAGTCACTTTCTGAAGACCTCTGTAGCATCGACGGATATAATTTCTCCGATTTTGTTGATCTGAATAAGAAAAAGACAAATTCAAAAACTGTTTTAGACATTATTTTTTAATAATTTTGCGCACAATGACATGGCACAACTTCACAAAACTTTAGATTTAAGCAAGAGGCATAACAAATATTTGATTATAAAAATACCTATATGTGCGATCAATTTTTTTTTAAATATTAAAAAAATGTTAAGCCTAAAGTATTTAAGAAGGCCAACAAAAAATCGTGGTAAAAACCGATGAAATTATCACAAAATCGTCCTTAGTAAGAGTGTAGACCCAAGAAGCCGTGCCAAATTATTTTCATGCATATTGAGTAGTGAAGTGGTGAAAGCGTGCCATCTCATGAAGCGACACATTCACAAACTGTTGTCAGATCATTACCTTGGAAAAGTCCTATCTCTGAGGTAGCTAAAAATTTAAATGTATTTGAGAACTTCAATTCAAGAATTTTGATCAGATGAAAATCGAAAATCACGTTCATGTTATTGTTAAATTAATGTAGTATGAAAATGGTGAAGTGATGGAAAATAACTATGGCACGCAAGATTTATCTATTATTTTATTGCTTTAAAAAAATATGTATATTTAAGCTAATACCATGTCTTTATTTTAATATGTTTTAAAAGTTTTGTAGCTATTGTCTCGGCGACCTAGACGAAGCTTTCAAAACAGAGGATTAAAATAATAATGCCACCATAAAAACTTTTAATTAAGATTAATATTTCGTCAAATTTTCAACGTTTGATTCATAATAATCAAAGAAGCAATACCAAAAACCCTAAAAAACCAACCTAATACTGTTGCTCCGGTTAAGTCTTGACCCCTGAGAGTCTCTCTGGTGCGTGATGAGCTTATTGTGAGTGAGTGAACTGCGGTGATGATGTGAATTAGAGGAAGAGGTATGATTGTGAGCGGACATCTGCGCCGAGTGAAGAGACGTAAGGGATTCCATAGATTCGCCTTCGGAAAGACGTCCACCGCTCGCTGAGTATGTATTACTGAAATGGCCAAAGCGACAGGAAAGGGGTTAGCGCGATACCATGCTTCATTTGTCAAATATGAATTGTAATTAAGTGCTTAGAAAGGATTATTCAATAAATCAATTACAAGATTTTTAACATGAAAAACCGAGCGCTATTTAATGGGTTAACAACGTAAATCTTTATCTAAAATGTATGTTGTGAAATTGACGAAATCTTGTAAATAATTTATCTATTGAGAATAAAAATGTCATGGGTAAATATATCTACAATTTCAATGTACAGAGGGTCATACAGACTTAACACTTAAATGTGAATATTTTTTGTATGAAATATACGTGAATAATTTTGAATAAAAATAATACCTGTGTCTCAACCATGGTGCATATGGAATTCCGTAATCAGATTTTACTTCAGAATAAGTTTGAGTATCAGAAAGGCTCCCGTCACTTATTTTAATTCCACCTCTAGGAGATACCCTGAAAATAAAGGCACGATTTAAAGAAATCACCAAATATAATGTCACTTTGACGATAACAAAACCAATACTGAACTTTTTCCCACAACTTTTAAATTATTGAAAAGTAAAGGCAAATATTGATAAAATAACTGTCAATTTTTTATCGTATAAAGATAGTAAAGTAAAGACACATCTGTATCAATCATAATGTACGTTTGTTTAAAATATAAATATTGACCTGAAGGAATGTGACATTTTTATCAACACTTCTACGGAGAAGTTTTGACTGGTCGACATTCGAAGTTTAAATAACGCAAACTCACTTCTATTAAGCTGATGGCGTCACCTAAATACAGGAATGGATTCTACAGATCTTATATTTATTTATTTAATAAAATCATATCGTCATTTTCTTTTTGTTTTTGACATGCTAGAGTGCGGGCCACTACTACGGAGAAACTAGCAGGCAACAATCGCTACCACTATACCACCTTCAGGGCGAGGAATTATAAAAAATAAGGAAAATAATCACGCAAAAAAACAATTTTTGCTGTTTAATTTTAATCATATTTCAATAATAATTTATATTCCTTAACCCTAATAAATAAATGTACTCAATAAAAATGCATACGAGTTCGTCTCTGTTATATTTTTATAAGGATTACGCTCACAATGCTCACAAATTAATTTGTTCGTAACGACGAGATGAGTGCGGATAAAAACTCTCAAGTATACAATACTTTAATTGTCAGTGTCAGCTGTTCAATTAATGTTGAATGATTACAATTCTACAACTGGAGTGAGAACTTTATTAATCATAATTTATTATTCAATTTTGTAAATGTTTTTAATTTGTTTCTATTATTATATTGCTTAGCAAATATAATACCCACATATTCCACCACAACAATATTATGGCATGCAAAACATTTACAACTAATATCGTATTTAACAAAATGTCAAATTAGTGTTTCTATGCGCGATGGCAAAGCTTTCAAGATGTCGAATTAATTTAATTAAAATAAACGTAGTAGTGAGTCGCATGAATTTAAAAGAAAATAAAAAAAAAAACTCAATCAATAAAGAATTATATTCATTAAAAAAATGTCAATATGATTAAGTATTTTTATTATTTTTGTACTAGCTAGTTTGTTATAAGGTATTTGGTAACGAATACAATACAATTGTCACGCCTTTTACCCACAGGGATAGGCAGAGTAATCCCATCTAAAATATGTAAAATCATTACCTATGATGATGGAATAGTGCAGCAAACTCATGAGTTCCAGGTTTTGGTAAAGATTGTGATCCAAGAAGTCGTTCACGGACTGATGCAGACAACTGAGCTGCAGCTGTACCACCTAACGAGAAAGATTTTGGTCCGATACCATTTTCTGGAACAAAATGTATAATTTTTAAAACAAGATAAACCAATACTAAAGGTATTGTTTTTCTAATTAATTTAACTATGTTCCAGCTGTTAGTGGTAACACTTACTATGAATTTGAAGGTCTTGTGTGCAAGTTTGGGTCCCACCCGAAACTTTAACTTTCGTTCTTGGAACCGCTGAAACTTGGGCTGTTCTGCCACCTAAAATATTATTACCTAATTAATATTAAAAATTTTGGTTATGACAGTTCACATTATATTAACAATAAAGAGAAATATATTTGTGACCGCACTCCGCCTGATGTTAAGCGAGAGTGCGATCCATGAACGGAGGCGACTGCTGTCAGAGAAGGAGGTCTGCAGACAGCAGTCGCGTCCACAATGCCGGCATGATTTTTTCCGTGTTATAGAAAAAATAATCAAACTTTAAATAATAAAGCTTGTCTTAATTAGTTCCTTTAAAAATCCAAACTCTTGTTTGTTTTCCCGTATTCATTGTCATTAATTTGTAATAAATTAATAAAATAAATAAAATTTAACACTCATTTTGTTAATAGAAATAGTTCCATACCATGCCCATGTTGTGAAGTACCATTAGCTTGTGACGCAGGTTGTTGAGCACCATTCTGTTTCTTGATATAACCAAAACTCTGTGGAACTTTAGCTTTGCCTGTACTGCTGCATGTACTTCCATTTCCACCACTCGCTACACTTGACGGACGAGAACCACCACTGGGAGATTGTAACTAAAAGAAAACAGACATTAATGCACGCCAGCAGAAAATACGGATCAAAATTTTGAATCCCTATACTGAGCATAATAATAATAGCAATTAGCTATTATAGGGATTGAACGACCAAAGTATATACGACATTTTAAAATGGGCCTCATCGATCGTGAGTTCAAGCCTTCTACCGCCACGACCACTCTGATGAGTAATTGAATTATGTTGTATTACTTTTTTATCTGAATTTAAAATTCAGGGTTTTATGGCACAGGCAATAATTGACGAGTTTCTCGTCATACGCCTTTTAGAGTCATATGCATGCAAGACCATGTAAATGAACTATTTTTATTTTATTTTATTACCTGCACAGAACCACTTCTTGAAGAATGCTGCCCTGCAGGATTAGTTGCTGTTGCTTGGTACTGAAAGAATTCAAGGCTGTTTAAAATCATTACTACATTGAGTACACAACGCTAGACTTAATTTTCATTAAAAGTCAACAACAAAAGCTTGTTTTAAAAGTGTTATCTCACTTGCGGATGCGGCGCAATTCCTAGTTGTTGTGCTGCTGTGAGTTTCTCCCTTTTGTGATGTTGAGGCGAATGGTGACCGGCTCGACGTTCCCCTTTCCGTCCGTGAGATGGACTCGGTGGTCCTGCGCTACCCTGTGACTGAAATTTGTTACCATTTATTACGAGTAATGAGAAAGTATAATGATTTAATTTTATATTACTGTTTTTATTTTGGTTAGCATAACGGTGAAGGACTCGGGGTCGATTTCCGGTCGAATAAATGTTTATTGTAAGAAAAAATATATACGAGTATAACTATAAATTTAATTTGCTGAATAAATAACTGTATAAAGTAAAATTTTTAAATAGCATTTTATACATTATTTCACTTAATAAATATCTAGCAAAACAATAGATAGTTTGTACTTCAAGGAATGTTGCGTGCAATGAAAACATCCGTTTACTTACAAGTACATACGCTGTGTAATCAAGAATATAAACTTTGTAATTAATTTTAAACCTAAGCTTAATGAGTTTATTTATGACTAGTATTTCTTATAGGGTACGCCCTCAGTAAAAGTTATTCAATCGAACGTTAAATTGTTTTGTTTTTTATATAAATAGTAGCTACAATCCGTGGAGTCCCCAGGACATTACCATCATTCGTCTGCCTACCCTTCTTAATTGTTTTCAAGGTGCTATAAATAAGATTTTTTTTTAAAGATATTTGTATTGATTTTAAAGTTAAATATAGAACTAATTGAGCAAAATAAGGATGTAGGAAATTGTAATTTTTTAATATTATGTAAGCTTCAAATTACTCATAGAATGAGATCTAGATATCTGCAGAAATAAACTAACATTGTGAATCATGGTTAATGACAGTTACAGACTTTTTGAAGTGGGATTTAAGTAGGAAGTAATCAATTCTATTGTTGTTACGTGAGGTAAGTATTAGCTTTCAATGTAGATTATAGATATTGTTTTGTTTAATAAATAACAATGTATTATTACATTTAAAAGGTCGAAATTATCTATGACCTAAATTTTTTTATTATTATTATTCTTTTGTAGTACATTTTAAGACCGTTTATTATTTAATGATAGAAACATATACAATTTTTAAAACTATTTACCCCACTTCTTAGGCCTGATGATAGAGTAGAGTCTGTCAACGAATACAATTGCTATTACATGCATTGTAGATGCTACTGTTATGCTGGCTCGAGTAGAAGAATATGCACCATTCAGACTCAGCTACGCGAGACTATGCTACGGGTGTCACGGTGGAGGTACTATCCCGGGCAGGCAAATAATAGTTAAAGTTAAAAGGCAATTTAAAAAACTTACTAATGGCGCCCCAACACCGGGAATATCGTTATATTTCTTCCACGTAGTATCTTGTCTTTGCGACGGAGACTGTCTCTCAGTTTGTTGTCCACAATCAGCCTTACTTCTCGTACGAGACCCAACTACTCTGTAGACAACTCCACTTCCGTTACTCGCGCTCTCCATACCGTGTCTATTGCGGCCACTGTTGCTTCGTCTGTGAATGTAAAAGATAATAAACTGCAATGTATATCGAAATTTTTGTAAACGTATTTTTTTAAATAACTATTAAAAGGTGTGAAATGTAAATTAATATACTTTTATACTAGATAATAGCAACACATAATTTCGAAAAGTCGGTTCACCAAAATTACTTATCGAGTAAAATAATTACACAGATGTTCGGTGTTATGTACCCAGTAACATAATAAGCGTGGGTTGAAAATTTATAAATAACTAATTAACAGATTCATCCAATAGACAATGGGTTGTATTAGCTTTAATCCCCGAGCGGGAGGATCAATTCATTCCATCCGACCATATCAAAGCCGATGTAATCCATCGAAAGCGTCCTTTCGTCCCCACATTGTTTACAATGGCGCTCCTCCTATCTGTTGTCAGCCTCTCAATAACACACTCACTATTAAATTTAGAGAAACTACGCGCGCTTAAGTTCTATTCGTTGTATTCGAAAATAATTTGCATTAACATTGAAGTTTTTCGTTCATCTAATTTTGATATGAAGTGTACATAATATTAACAATCTTTCTTCGATATAATAACACTTAAATAAAAAGATAAAATACGCAGAGATTGATGAAATCTAAAAATAAAAATAATTGGTATATTGGAGGTATATATTTATATATTTATTGCCCGTATAAATACGTTCAATATACTAAGGAAGTGATTATAGAGCATGTTATACGAAGCACTCAAGCAATTTTCGAATGTAAAGCCAATAAATTCGCTATTCAAAAGGCAGGCCTATTCACAGCACAAAGGGCGAGACGAGAGCGTTCGTGATAAGTGTCCTCCCTCGTGAACAACCGAGCAACATGTGGTAGACGACCTACTTCCAAATCACGAACTAAAATTATACTATAGTCAACTTTATCATGAACTTCATTTGTACCTTTCATAGATAAATCAATAGTATTTTAAAAAGAAAACGATGAAGGTTATCAACCTCTGATATTGTTAAATTAAATAATATAATCAGCTATATTTTGTTTATATTATATCACAGAAGTTCTTTATTCAATATTCACTAGATAAAATTATATAGAGAATTATCTAAGCACGCGCTACAAATTCTTTATCTAAAGTGTTTGTAAATATGGTGCCTGTTTATTGAATGCACGTCGTTGTGTATTATACTCGTACAAGTAAGAGCATCATTAATCATTTTTGATTGCACTCATTACAGTTCAATGAGACCCTTATTTCATTGGCATAATTTATTCTGAAATTTTTATCCGTACCTATAAATATATATTTTTTATTAGGTACTTTAACACTGCTAAGCACTAAAGAGTGGTAGGCAGATTGATGATTGTTAAGATTAGTCTGCAGTCCTAGGGTTGTGTACCAACACTTTTAAGTGTAGCGGAAAATTGTCTTAATAGCATAGTTCAAGCCGGCATAACGGAGGCGACTGCCACCTACAAACATTTATCTGTGGTTGTTTTCACTCATGGACCGCACTTTAGCCTATCATCAAGCGGAGTATAGCTCAGTCACTGAAAGACCAATTTACCTATATGTAACAAAGAACATTGGTACAAGTTGAGATTCAAACACGGGTTATCGATTGGGAGCCCACGCCACGTCTACACGAGTACCAATTCGGCTACAGTCACTCTATGCTTTCATATAATATACTCAATTGTGAACTAAAGGGATCTGGGTAGCAAACAATAATTTAGCCGGGTCATGTACACACGTGAGCTTTAGAAAAGTAAATTTGTTTCCTGAAAAGACTGGGTTATTACTAAGGAAACGTTCTCAGATAGAACCCTCGTTTCCGTCGTCCTACTTTTTTCAAATTCACATTCTGTATTCCCCTTGCATACGTTTTATCTTCATTTTCTAGTCAAATAACATGCAATATATTACTATTCATTATTTTTTTAACCCCTAAAAAACCAAATCTTTATAAATTGGGACAAAAGTTTAATTTCACACGTACAAAGCTATCAATTTTTCTTTTTAGTTCATCATAACAGTGAAAGCAGTATTCATAATGAAACGTCTAGGTATTTGCCTCCAGCCACGCGCTAATGATGACGGATCTTGTGAAAGAAGTGTTGTTTCCTCCATTCTTCATTCCCTATGAAAATGAGCAACTCTTTCATTATCCCTTTTCCCTTGGCTTCTATTTCGTACGAATAGACGCTTCATTATGTGGGTGTCTACACATCTATAGTATTAGCTGTCGGAATCTCTAATTTCATGATTTTTTCACTTTATCCAATTTGCTTATATGGAAATGGTTGTACATAAAGGAGAATGCCCACTTTTGAGCCCACTTGACACCTTATAGTCTGTTAACAAAACAATATTCTAAAATAATATTATGTTATTTCTTTATTAATTTATTTCAATTATATCAACACATCATTTACCAATCAACAGACTATGTTTAATTAACTAAAAAAAATATATCATCAATTATTAAAAATATACCTCAAATTGTTGGTTGTTATACCTGAAATATTGCATCAGAAAACATCTAATTACTCAATAACTTGGGTGAAAAATTAGAACTGATTGGTAATAAGGAATGTAGATTCATTATATGTTCTACAAAATTAACGAAAAATCATTGGCAAAATGTGGGCCCATTTCTCTTAGGCGAATGGGCTTTCTCCTTTCTTTTATGGCGATATTTGGTATTTGGCAACAAGCCCAAATAGAATCAAGAATTTACTGAATATCAATTTATTATGAACGAAAAAATAAATCTCCCCGATATTTGTGTTTACGAGTGTTTACATAGAAGCTTGGTAAAAGTATTGAGCAAATAAATATATCGTGGCTTATCTTTTTTGCTTCAGTTGACTAAAGTTGAGAAACATGGTTCTGATGTTCTCAAACAAACTGCCGTACTGAGCTTGAAAGCTTTGACATTCTATTATAGATATTCGTGAGAGTTTCGTGTTGCATTTAAGATGCTGTATACTGCGAGCTTAGACGTCGATATCTTTCACGTTACAGATAAAATTGATAGCTTTTACTATTTATTTATTTTACACATAAATAGTTGATTTATTTTTACAAATGAACTAGAGAGCGAAGACAACTGTTATCATAGAGAAATGTCTACAGGCAGCAGTCGTCCCCACTATACCGGATTAAAAAGACGAATGCGAAACGTTCAGGTGGAACACTCTTGCCAAGCTGACCCCTAGAGTGGTACTATGAGAGCACAGCAGACGATCTAATAAGTATCATCAGTCTCCCTACAACTATTAATGTAATTAATTAATGACAATATCCTGCCATAGGAACTATGCGAGCGAAGTACAAATTATACGAGATTTGTGAGTCGACGCCTTTAATCGGTTAGAAAATATTTATAATTTAATAATTATTAAGTATTTATTTTTATTATACTTACAAATTAAATGTACTTTTACCCAAAAAAACAAAAAAAAAAAAACACGACATTGACTTAATAGGACATGATTATACAGAAACAGAATAATTTCTCTCTTTATAAAAACTTTCCAAGCAGACCGCTCGATTGGAAACAATTATGATTCATGTCAAAGACCCTCCAATAAGGGATCGATTGTGTTTGTTCGCAGTACAACACTGCTAGGTAGCAGGGAGTAAGTTTACACGCAAACTAATATCAGTGTGTGAAACAATTGTTATTAAAAGTCTGTACACCAAATATTAATGCTGGTTATCCACTAATTTATAAAATCGTCATGATTAATAGTAATCTAGAATCAACTCAGAATGTACGCTACCTGAACGCGTCTATAACGATACGTTTTGGAGGATAATAGCAGTATTATTGAAGTTTTCGTGAACAAACAAGTGTTGATCCGTTAAAATAAAAAATAGCTAAAAGGGATAAAGGGTTCAATTATATTGAAATTGCATTTTCCTTATCTCGGAAATATCATGCGTGAACAGTTGGTACACATTTAGGTTGGGATCAATTGCTTTAACTCAGTAACCCCTCGAATATTGCCAACATCTAACAAAATTAGACCTACCTTCATAGCTATTCAAAAATAAAATGTTAAAGTATGTTAATAATTTATTCGATTATAAATAATTTCATAGGGTAAAAATAAAATATTTTGCCGCGTACTGTTCGCACATGTATCCGCGTTAATGGCCAGATGTCGACAAGGCTAATGTCCCATTAAATTCCAATTACAATGTAGAATTTCATTAAATAAAATTATTAAACTTGAGTTCTTACCAATATAGCTACGTCGAAATACTACGTCGTTTCCATAACTTAATTCAAAATGTAAACAGCTAATCGTACTAAATAGGTATAACACTTTTATAAAGTTAACAACGCGAAGCGAAGACACTGAGCAAGGCAACACCGATTATTATTTATTGTTGACGTTAAATCTAGGTTAAAATAATCCAATATATAATTCTTAAATATCACTAAAATAGCACAATACAATAATATTATTGTTCCCGTGCGCTAGGACAACAACAGAAGGCACAGTAACATATGGTCCAAAGTATCAGTTTAAAAAATCTAATGTCCGCGCCAATAGTATAAAAATATAGTTCACTACGTTAGCACCACCGCGGTTCGACCGTCAACTACGAGACCTTTGTTAAGAAAGGTTGCGATCCATAAGGGCACCAGCTGTGATCGGCTAGGGCGGGCTACGTCTGACGGGTGTCGCGATCGATGCCGGCATACGATTTACATTTTCCGAAAATCGGGAAAGTTTGTCACGTGCGTAGCGAGGCGCGCGCGGCTAAGACGGCGCGCCCGCACGCCGACAGAGCGCCGCGTCGAGTGCCGCCCGCCCTACCCCGAAGCAGCGTCCCAACATACGCGAGGACAGCGTATACTAGGCCCGCCTACACCGATTTGCATAATCACTTAAACTTAAACCGATTCGATAGACAGCGATTGCTACCTTTAATAAGTAGGCGCTCACTCGTAGAAATCAAACAAGATCGATCCAATGATGTTTACACAGTTATGCTTATAACAAGAATGGCTACATAACAATAAAAATATTATCGATTGCCGGCATTTAAGCAACTTGGCGCAAAATATAGAAAAACATCATAGCCAAGGTCCAAACATCTCTTAGGGTTGTTATGATAGAAGGGTGCAATAGAATTTTATGCTAAAATGCTTAAGGTTTTGAATAGCACGTTTTCATCTGGGGTTGTTAATACAGATGTGGTGGAAAGAGCGGGTGACGCGGGGCAGGGTTGGTGTGAGACGTTCCTGGGTATCGATTTTGGCCACCCCGCCCTCACCCCTAATGTTTGCGACAGTGTGAGTGCGCTATGAGTTTCCACGAGGTAGCGGCGGCAGCGTGTTTGGGAACTACGTTCGTAACACACAAATCTATATTAAATTTGATTATAGGTAGTTAGTTATTGTTTGCAAAGATGAAGATATGAGTATTATCACCACAATCACGTATCTACGAATATAACACACGGTTGAGTTTTATTTATAAAGAATTCGTTTTGAAATAAAGGTTTTAATCAAATTCTAAGGTTAGAGTTTTGTTTACCTATAAGTTTATGTACCAGGGTAAGCAGAAACAATGAGAAACTTCTTTTATTTACCTATGTATATTATATTGTACTAATATTTTACTCTGTGTGTTTAGACGAACGTTTATCTTTTTATATGTATTTGCCTGTTTAAAATATTATCAGTTTTTACTGTGAAAATTTTAATGTAAATTTCTATAGGTACATATGCAGGTCGACCACTTGTGGAGCTATACATGCGACGTAGTCAGCCGTGCGACGTTATTGGAAAATGGATTTTCCTAGACGTAAGCAGACTGATATGGCTGACTCGTGTATCAATATAAACGTACCTCTTAAGTTCTCTTTAGAGTTCTTTGTGCTATAGGCAGGTTATGTTGTACATATTTTTAGAGCTCGTAAGATAATTAATAAAATTGAGCAAATATATAAATCATTGTTATACGATTGCGCTCGTTTATTTGTTTGTTTAATAAATAGTTAATTAAATAAAACAAAGGAAACTTTTAAAATATGGATATTTTAAATTCATTTCAATTTGGGCTAATTGTTAATTTACAACAATGTGCCTAATGAACTACAAAATCCTTCGTAGCCATGTATTCGCACGTATTCGAACTGCATCTGCGTAATGAGTTTTACGTTCCGAGGCGAAGCGAGGGTGCGTTTTAATTTCGGTTTTATGACACATAAATTTGAACGGAATGAACCTACGAATATAAGCCTGCATTTTTTCTGTACATTTATACTATTAGGCGATTTAAATGTGACTTACCTCTCATCTACTTGTTGAAGAGCACCTGGCGTCTGTTGATAGTTGATGCGCCGTCCATACAATGATGCACCTCCTTCAGACATGTAACCATCTAGCATGTCGTTGTTTCTTTCTCTTTCAATTTCGTGCCCATTTACTCTTCGAAGATAATCACCATCTGACATGTATCCTGAAGCCGTATCCATATCGCAATAATCTGGATTTGAAAAACCTGGACCATAATTCATGCGCTCTCGTAATGCGACATTTTCGCGACCAAAGTTTGCCTTAACCGTGTTAGCGTGATGAGGATATCCAGGTATATTTTTCTGTGTAGCACCTGTTGTTCTCATTGGTAAAGTTAAGTGACTATTATATCCTCGAAGCAAGGGTCTCATGGGCAATACATTCATTAATGGGTTCTCATCTTCACCTAAAGAGTTATCACGACAATGGGACGGAGTACTGGATCGGCTTCCATGATCTAATTTCTTATTTAAATCAACTACATTTCTTTGTTCAGTAGAGTTTGATTTAATTTGTGTACTCGCTTGAAGACGTTTTTGTGCAACTTGTTTCTCAGTGATGTCAGCTTCGTTAATGACATCGTTGATGTATGTAGCGTTCATGTCTCTTCTATTATTCATCATAGTATTGTTGACTGCTTTTGATATATCAGACCCCGATTCACTTGATGGTCGGTAAATTACACTACTATCGCTAGAATTCGAATGCTGTCCCGTAGAGGTGCTGTGCGTAGAATTCGAATGGGAACTTTCTGACATCTGTGATGTATTGTGCACTGGCATTGGAGAGACAGCGAGAGTCTGTTTTTGAGTGACATCCTTACTTAAATTAGATTGCTCCCTACTAAATGGCTGTGCACCGACATTGTTTGTTGAATTTAAACTAGAATTGCTTTGTATTGGACTTAATTGACCATTTGTACTCTTCTGTAGAATATATCTATCTTCCTTCGATATTTTAAAGGTTCCTTTAACAGCCGCTGTCGGTTTAGGAATACCTGTGTGATTTGGGACTCCGAACACCTGTCCTGAATTGACACTATTTTGATTTGAAGTTTTCTCTAAGTTCTGTTCACTTAATTGCATTTGACTTCCAGATAATTTAATCATCTTAGATCCCGATTTAAGTTTAGAAGTTTTTGAATCTTCTATTTGATTTAACTTTGTACTACTTACAGACTTCGGAGCGGCTAGTTTCGATTCTTTTTCTCGATTTGGAACTTTAGGACTATTCTTCGTCTTATCATTACTCTTAGCACTACTTTTGCTTAAATTCGGCGAAGATTCTTTCACTGTTTTCGTACTACCTAATTTAGATTTAAGAGTTTTTCCAGATTTATCTTTAGATAAAGTATCATTTTGTGAACGAATAGGTTTAGGTCCAATTATATTTGTGGATTTGATATGTGTAGTCGCATTAGAAGATTCATTTAAACTTAAACTAGAATCTGATCGCTCACTTTTGGCAGAGGAAAAGCCACTAGATGAACTCGTTCGTTTTGAAACCGCTGTATTTTTTTGTTGTTTATCATTGCTAGCTTTCTCTTTATTAAATAGTTTCAATTTATCAAGCATCGACTGCTTAGTTGGCGTTCCATTTTGTTGCTGCGATTGTGTAAATGCACTCGATGGTATCTTGCTACCGGGTGCTAATAGAGAGGAATTGGGTCTCGACCTGTAAAGAATAAATTCAAGTTGTAATTTTGTTACGTAAATTATAATATATTATTTTACTAACCCTGACGACGAGTTCGGTGCACGGGGTATAAAGCTGACGGAATTTTGTCCTAGCGGGCTGGTAGATCTACTGGAACTCGCTGATAGTGCATTTTTCCCACCTGCACAAAAATAATCAGGTTTAGTCCTGAAACTCGTACGATCATCGAGCCATCGACCATATACCTACAATTGCCACAATTGGATAATTTGTAGTCTTCACTCCAATTGGTTAGTTCCGGGTCATTAATCGATTACATTAAAGAATTATCTCATACTTCAAGCTGGATAAATATTATGATTCCACCGTAGCACAGATAAGCGCAAGACAAAACATTATTATCAACGGCACGGGTGGTCGAGAGAACGTTTGTAACTACTCTGAGCTGGGGTTTGCTGTATCACTCATATAGTGTTTACATTACGAGTTATTGTGACGTCATGCAAATATGTAATGCGTGTGTGTATAAGTAGCCCTAAGCATAATTACGAGCCAATCGGCTGCCATAATCGGAACAATGGGGAGGCATAGTTTCCAATTGGGGTTGCCCAGCAATCGTCTCAGAGGGACATGGCATTCAAGGTCAGTACAGCTGTGTTGAGTAAAAAAAAAGGGACGCTAGTATCGATTTTTTTAAATTTAAATTATTTTTTTGCTGTTTTGGGGGGTATGTTTTAGAGACTCCTCAAGCCGGCATAGTGGAGGCGACTGCAGTCCGTAGAGATTTCTCTGTGGGAGCAGTTGTTTCCATTCATGGACCGCACTCTAGCTTTACATCAGGCGGAGTGTTGTCACATGTCGAGCTACAATAAAAAAAAAAAAAAGAGAGGTTTTATCACATTACATAATAGAATTGTTTTAAATAATATGTTTATGCCACACATTATGGCACACAGAGAGAGAGAGCCCTTTGCTGTCCAGCTGTTTTTCATCAAACAATACCATAACGAAATGAAAACTGATAACAAACGTCAAAGTTGTAAAATACAAAACGGGCGTCAATCAACACAGAAGCGCAGCATCCGTTCGTTATTTATGCTACGTCTAAACGTCTCTCACTTCGACACATTCCCGATGTTTTGTCTAACAAATTATTAATTCAAATGTTTTACTCTATTTATATTTCATTATTTTACTTTTCATTATTTTATAAACTACCTACTTTAAAATAAATAAAGTCAATTAATTTAGCCAAAAGTTCATCTATAAGTTTTACATATTATTAAAATCAATTAACCAAAGTAGCCGGCTATAACGAGATGAGTGTGTTCTGTTAACCTGGATGGTGCGTGCACATTTGTCTCCTCGGCCGGCATAGTGGAAACGACTGTTACCTACGTCTCCGCCCATGGACCGTATAGCGTAACATCAGGTGAAGTGTGGCCAAATGCTGAGTAACTATTAAAAAATATTTATTTTCTATATTAACATAAATGTCAATAAAAATAGATTATGTTTAATAACAACAGGTCATTAAAATCTATATATGACTGTAATAACTGTAGGTAATGAAAAAAAATATTACAAAATGAAGTTTATTTACCTTAATTATTAAACACAAATAATGTATTATTTATTATTCTTTAATTAAATTAGCACAAAATCAAACTTTTCGAATAAAACTTTTTTCCCGGGAACAAAGCTATCACGAGTGCAGTTACTCCGGCGACGTGAACACTAAGACTGAGTAATGCATCAGAACATAAAACTGAAATACATGATAACACGTGGCGTGCGATACATCGTCGATTTAAGTGATAACTTATGACTTTTAAAAAAATGTTAAGTAAATAAATATAAGATTTTATCTTTAAAAAATCTTTTGACTTCATTTTTTTATGAATATTATAGTTTATGAAGAGGTTTTTTTTAACATAATATGTAAATAAAAACATTGTTCACGTACTTATATTAACGATAAATCTTGGAAGAAAAGTCTCGTGTGTGCATTTCGTTCAATTGGTTATAAAATCTACTAATGAAACCAATAAAACATTTTAATTATCAATTATAGACAGAAATTGAATGAATATTTTTACATTTTAGGAGTTGTCAAATAGTTGTCAGCTGTTGTCAGAGAAGGGGATCTGCAGACAGCAGTCTCATCCGCTATGCCGGCTTGATGAGATGCCTCTTTACACTGTGCTAGAATGTGGTCCATAAGCGGAGACAACTAACACAAAAAATATGTCTACAGCCATGCCACCGCTGTGCCGAGTGTGCACCGTCTACGTTGACGCAGCACTACTCTTTTTATCTACGACATTAAAGCTGATTTTGTTGCTAATTAAAAATAAATGTAACATCTTAGACCGCATCACTGCTTAACATCAGGCAGGGTGCGGTCAAACGTTTGCCTATTAAGCATAAAAAAAAAAAAAAAAAAAAAAAAAAAAATCTATTTAGGTATCGAAACAACGTTCTATTTGTTCTATGAATAGTAACGAATAAAAGTGATATTTGAACTATTTGAGAAGTTATTAAAGCTAATAGGTAATAGGTGAATGTTGCCCAATCTCATTAGTCTAAAACTCGGAACAGAGGCGAACTGTTGAGAGCCCTACAAAATGCATAGTACATCGTGACTTTAATGATGAAAATTGAAAAGTATCGGACGGAAATACATTGCAATAACTGAATTACTGCTTTTTTTCGTAAAGTTGTCTTGAAGTGCTAGGAAAAGCAATTATGGCATGTGACCGGTCCATGAGACGTCCGCAAAGAAACATCTGTAGGTCGTCTCCACTGTGGTTGATAGTACACATTTCAAGGTAATCCCGAAACGCGGCTAATTAACTTCACCAACTGAAGTGGTGGTACTACCGGGGTCGGCTGATTGGACTAATAATTATATTATCTGTCTGTTTATCATTCAAGGGGTATTTTAATTTTTTCTCTAAAAATTCGTTGAAAGATTCCACCACTTTATCAAAGGTGTGTTTAGCTTTTTTTTTATTGTAGCTCGGCATGTGACAACACTCCGCCTGATGTAAAGCTAGAGTGCGGTCCATGAATGGATACAATTGCTACTACAGAGAAATCTCTACAGGCAGCAGTCGTCTCCACTATGCCGGCTTGGACAGACGACCATCATTTACCTGGAGTGGCGGGAAGAGGTCTCTTGTCAGGGCCGGCACGTCTAGCCGCTACCGTTGTTGCTGGAAGCGGTATTGACGTTTGCAGCACCGACACTTGCCTGTAACAAAATATAATAATTTAATATTAATCCATTCATCAGTACCAGTGCAGGGTGGTGTTTGTATACAATTTCGTGGCTATAACAGGCCATAGCATAAGAGAAGAGAGGAGAGGAGAGCAGCGAAGAAAAGAGAAGATGTAAATGTTTTATTCTTAACCCTTACAAAAAATGGTGAGTAGAAAAATTGTTCCGTTCCGTTCGATTTGCGGTAATAGGCTGAAGGACTAGCGTCGGTCTACAACGGGGTGTCTTTACAAATGCCCTTCAAGCTCACATTAAACTCGGAAGTGGATGATGACATGAAAGAGCCGGATGAAATAAAGAAAAGAAATGAATCTATCTCTAAGAAAAAGGCACGAAACTTTACTTGTCAAGCTCGAGATGTGGGTTAATTACTCAAATTTAAATCATTAATTCAGAAAATCTTTAATGAGAAAATTCCATTACGAAGATTAAGTTGAAAGTAAGGTATAAGGGGAAATGAGCAGGTGGGCTTATTAATATTAGAACTTCAAAGGGATTTGGAATGTGTAACGTTTAGCAATACCCGCAATGAAGAAGATTTATTGATGTAGAAATTAAGTTAAACTTAATTATTTTTCAAGTTGTTTTGTTAAGAAATTTATACTACGTTCAAATCAAAATAAAGTGGGGATTACTTCTCATAAATTTTTATCCGTGGATTTAATTATCTTTGAAATAATAAGGAAAACAGATTTTTGAATTGTTGTACGTCTGTTCACAGCTAACTGGCCAGTCTAACGTGATTTGTCTTTCATCTCAAATCAAAGGATAGAATTCACTCCAATGCTTTTATTCATTACCACGAGTATCAAATGCTTATATGCAATCCCATTAACTTCATCAAGTAATCAATAAATGTATTTGTTATAAATGTATAATGAATTATTATTTTAAACCACTCCCACTCCTTTGAACTTTGGATCCTTGAAATGGAGCGTGAAAAAGCACCTTCTCGGGGTCCCTAGTAACGGCGACTGGGGCAATCGTGTGGCGCGATTTTCCAGACGATGGTGCTCATGGACCTCCACTGTGCTTACCATCAGGCCAGTCGAGGTCACATGTAGCGTCAATATAAAAAGGATCATAAAAATGTACCTATTATATTTGAATTAGTTTATGAATAGTATTGTGTGTATGTGTGTCTAATTGTTTTAAGGTTATAAATAGTTGTCTCTCTACCTGGCCTTCATTACTTTTCTGTTTCCTGAAGGCCAGCTCAAAGAAAATGCTTTACGGCGTTAAGCTCGCCTTTAAATATATCAATAAAGTTTTAAACTAAAAATAAAATAAAATTGCCTCCATATACATCAAGATCCTTGCAAAAGTCTGTTTGATCTAGATTTATGTTAGTTATTACTCATTCTACCCTAGACTATAAGTTAGTAGCGATTCCACAATAAACTACAGTCTTAGCTTCCATTAGGCAACTAACTTATAACCTAATATTACTCTCAGTTACGATAAAACTATAAATAATAAATATCAGAATTAATACAAAGTACTATGGAAATATATAAGTATATAATTTAATTATTAGAGTAAACTATATCTGTCTGGATATATTATGCACCCAATTGCTATTAAGTCTAGACAACTCTAGATAAAGAGCAAAGCTGTGATCTTTTAACTGCAAATTAGACGATAAAAACACAATATTTTAAGCTTTAATCTTTGACAATAATTAATAAAAATACGCACTTATAAAAAATATGTTTTTTGTCTTAATTACTGTTTATCATTGTATTACCATTAGTGTTGACAGGGTAAACTCCTCTCGTTATAGGGTAGTCTCGGAACGGCAGACAGGAATAATTACCAGCCTGCCTAACATTAAAAAAAATCTATTATCTCTAACATATATATAAAACATGATAATAATTACCATTCATCAGAAGTTATTATTTCTACATAACAAAGTTAATAGATTCAATTGTCATGATCAAAGTTTGATAAACCTTAGCGGGAGATATATGCACAACATGGCCATCTGGCGTTACGTCTGCTGCTGTCTACATAGGCAAATGTAATAACATTGAATATTAATTATCTAGAATAACAATATCTATAGTCCGTACTTAGCAATTTTCATTACAATAAGAGAAATGAGTGGATAATAAACGCCCGTTGTCCAAGACCGGTACTTTCACTACGCTAACAAATCCCGAAATTGCATTAACACTGAATTTGCGATAAGTATGGGCAGTAAATTATAAGTAATCCATATTATAAATGTGAAAGTATGTCTGTTTGTCCCTCATTCGCGGCCATTCGAAATCTTTATAAAAGGAGAATGCCCATTTTTGGGCCCATTTGATACCTAATAGTTTAGTATCAATACCATATTCTAAAATAATAATTTATTTTTTTATTAATTAATTTTAATTATATCAACACATTATTTGCCAAACAATAGACAATGTTTAATTGCATAAAAAGCAGATATCATCAATTATTAGAGCATTTAATATAATAATAACCTCAAATATTGCATCAGAAACATCTAATTACTCAATAACCCGGGTGAAAAAATTAAAACTGGTTGGTAATAAGGAAGTAGATTTATTTTTCTACAAAATTAACAAAAATCGATCCTAACAATATCATAGACAAACTATGTTTTACTTAATTGTTTTCTGTTGTTTCTACGCATTAATCGCATATCATTCTATTACAATAAAATAAATTAGTAGTAATTTATATACATTTTTTAAAATAGTAAAAGTATAACCTTGAAAATAGGTTAATGATTAATGAAAAAGATCGCGTGACCTATTAAGTTGAATAAGCTTTGCGTTTACGTACGGAAGGCCAAGGTTTAACAAAATTTCATTGTTATTAGACCTTAATTCGATAACTTTATACACTTTAGAATATATTGTGTATTAGAAATCAATTAAGTTATTGCGTACAAGTTTTTATATTATTTTTATTTTAATATAATTTTCATTAAATCAATGTCATGCACTTCGTTCCGGAAGTTTCCCTAGAAAAGTTTCCCTTGCCGAGGTTATGTTGGAATTTACCTCACGGCGTATATTTAAGGGTTAAAATAATAAATTATTTATTATTGAACTGAACTGAAGACTCAATTATTATTAAAATTAAAAAATTGCTTAAAGCGGTCAATAAATTATTATACAACTTTATACATCATCTGAATCCTTAGAAACGATAGGTAACCGAAAAAATTGAAAAAGGTCAATGTTTACAAAGAAATAGTACTAATAAAAATTAAAATATTAGCGTTTTTGTAACTATTATAGTTTCAGAGAAAATGTATTTTTATTAATGTACTACTATCTCACATCAATTTAAATTATCAATTACATTATCTAAGCATATAACGAGTAAAGACCCGCACATCCTTTTTTTTTTTTTTTTTTTTTTTTTTTTTTTTTTTTTTTACGTGGGGAAATCCATTACGGATACCCTAGCACCTCGGGGAAGGTGCCAGGGCTATGTCGGGCTCCCTTACAAACAGCGCGCATACGAGATGATGTTGTATGCGCACAAGGACTACCGACTAAAACCCCACGGTGCTCCTCATGGCCACCAAAGTGCTGAGGGGTTGGGTACACGGTAGCATTCATCCAACCCCCCAGCGGTGACAGGCCTGATGATGTGGCTCCTTCACTTTTATGTTTGCTTTCGCAACCCCCTTTCGAGAGGTGCGTGGGAACACGCACACACACTCCCGCACCAAATTTATAAGAGCAGCAGACTTACCCCGAGTTGCCGCTCATTGGCTTGTTAGGGGGGTTGCTGGAGACGAGCAAACTCTCGTCTTCTGCGGCCCCTGCGAGGCTGTCGCATTGGGAGAGTAGACAGCGCCTCTCTCTCCCTCTCCGCAGCCTCTTTGGATCTTATTACGGTCTCACAAAATTGTGAGACCGCCTTCCAATTGCTCTCACTGTCGACCATAGAAGTGACTACGGCCGACAATGAGAGATCGGCACCTACAGCTGCCCTCAAAGCACTCCTTTCCTGGACCCAGGCTGGACAAACCTCTAGCGTATGCTGAGCGGTGTCTTCGATACCGCCGCAATGGTGACAGACCGAACTTGGCTCCCTTCTGGCAACGCGAAACAGGTATCTCCCAAAACAGCCATGTCCAGAGAGAACCTGCGTCAACCGGAAGCTTAATACTCCATACTGTCTGTCCAACCACCGCGACAGGATCGGACAGATGGCCTCCACTGTTCTGAGGCCGGCAGTTGGTGTTGCCAGTCTCTCCGCCCAAGCAGATACCGCAAGCCGTTTAAATTCGGCTCGACTCGCTAATATTTCCTGAGGTGCTGGTCTGTGGTCCCTCGACTGCGCCTCCTCGCGCCATCTAAACATGGCAGCGAGGGCCCTCGCATCAAGGTCCCACGGTACAGTTCCCGCCAGCACACAGGCCGCCTCAAAGGAGATGGTGCGATATCCCCGTATGGCCCTAACAGCCATCGCCCTCTGCGGTCTTCGCAGAAGGGCAGTATTGCGATTTTTTAGGCTGTCGGCCCACACGGGAGCCCCATACAGGGCCATGGATCGCACCACCCCCATGTACAGCTTCCTACAGGAGGTTATAGGTCCGCCCAGATTAGGCAGGAGTCCGCCCAGTGCAGCACTAGTACCAAGCAGTTTTGGTGCCAGCAGTCGGAAGTGGGAATTAAAGTTCCACCGGCTGTCCAATACCAACCCTAAGTACCGCATCGTAGGTTTAATGTTGATTCGGACTCCTCCCACCACAATGTGCGCCCCTTCCTGGGGTGCGTTTCTGGGCCCATGGAAACAAAGCGCTTCTGTTTTGTGAAGGGCCACCTCGAGCCCAAGTTGACGGATTCGACCGAGGATATGGGCAGTTCCGGCTGTAGCGAGGAGTGCAGCCTCTCTATGTGATCTGCCACGGGCCGTGACCAAAGTGTCATCTGCGTAGCAGGTTACACTGACTCCCCGCAAGTTACCACCTCGCAGAACCCTATCATAGCCCATGTTCCACAACAGTGGACCTAGGACAGAGCCCTGTGGGACACCGCACGTCACTGCCCTGCGGCACCACCCTTCAGACACCGGATAGGTAACGTACCGCTCAGATAAGTACGCTTCCACTATCCGACTAAGATAGGCTGGAACCTGGTGATATCTCAAGGCTTCCTTGATACAGTTCCAGGGCAGCGTGTTAAAGGCGTTGGCTATGTCTAATGACACAGCCAATAACACCTCTCCCTGGGACACCGCCTCTTCCGCTAGCCTTTTGACGGTCAAAATAGCATTCACCGTTGAACGACCGCGGCGGAAGCCGAACTGGCACTGTGCCAGGTCCGGACCGACCCCCTCCAAGTGCCTGACGATGCGGTCTGCGATAACTCGCTCAAAGAGCTTGCCGATCTCGTCAAGTAAAACTATGGGTCGGTAGGCCGATGCTGACTCAACCGGACGCCCCTCCTTTCTCAGCAGTACTAACCGACCCGTCTTCCAAAGTTGTGGGAAGCGACCTTGGGCGATGCATGCTGAGAAGTGTCGTCGAACTCTGGGCTCGAGGGCACCCATCGCCAAGACGCATGCCTTGCCAGGGACTCCATCGAGACCGGGCGCAGTATTACGCTTTGAGCGCAATCTGAGCACAGCCGCAGCCAGCTCACTCTGGCTGACTTCTGGCGCCTCCTCGTTCTCCCGAACGTCGATGTCATTCCCTACGCCAGACTGCGTCATTGGTGCCGGTGCGTGGTCCCCCCTTGTCGGAAACAGAGCCGCAACCACCCCCTCCACAAGGCGTTGCTGGAGACTTTGTGTCAGCGGAGGGGCCCAGGGGCGGAGCTTGTTCCGCACCATTTTGTATGGCCTCCCCCATGGATCCTTATTTAGAGCCTCCAGCAACTCTTCTCTAGCCAACGCTTTTGCATTGCCAATTGCCACTTGTAAAGACGACCTTGCGGCTCTGTAAGAAGCGTACAAGTCGGCTTCGGTGGCCTCGTCCCTGTTACGCCTTCTTCGGTATCGAGTGTACCTGCGTCGCACCCTGACACACTCCTCTCGGAGATGTGTGAGTCCTTCCGACCACCAATACACACGCAACCTGGGAGGGAGAGGTCTGGCCCGTGGCATCGCAAAGTCACAGACTTGCGTCATTGCGTCACGGAACCAGACTGCTTCTTCCTCAACCTCCACAGGACCGTCCGAAGGAGGCAACCACGCCTGGACTATAGAGGCCTCAATGAGAGCCTCTCTGTCCAGGCGCTTAAGAGACCATCGCGGAGAGTTGCTGTTGTTGGCTGTACGACCAATAGGATTGGGTGGAATTGTCAGAAGGGCGGAGACATCGAATCGGATATATCGATGATCAGATAAAGTCTCGACGCCCTCCAGAACTTCCCAACCCTGGACACGACGAGCTATCACAGGGCTTGCAAAGGTTATATCCACTATAGATCCTCCCTGCTGACGTACGCAAGTGTTGACTGATCCTGTATTTACTACAATCAGCCCGATCGCAGCCACCCACTCTTCGAGAGCCCTGCCCCGAGCGTTTGCCAAAGGAGATCCCCACGCCGTTGATTTGGCGTTCAGATCCCCCACGACAAGCACGGGGTGAGAAGACTGTGCTATAAGGGCTCCTATGGCATCGAGGAGCTCTTGAAACTCCAGGAGCGGCCTGTTGGGGGAGAAGTAGACTCCAACTACTAGTATGTCACCCAACAGAGCCGCAACATACCCCGGCCCTTTCTCCACTTTATCAATAAGGGGTGCACCGACTGCGCCCTGGACGATAATTGCTACCAAGCCGTCCACGTCTCCTTCCCAGTTGGCTCTGGTAGGGACGTAGTACGGCTCGGCGACTACAGCCACATGAATTGACCACTGTGCCATGCTCTGGAGCAGAAGATCCTGTGCCCTAGCACAGTGGTTCAAATTTCCTTGTAGGAAGCAGAGGTTCATTATTATTGAACCTCCATTGATGCCGCCGTCTCGTTCCCTGCAGGTTGCACAGGCTGCTGCTGAGCCTTAACTTCAACAGCAGCCTTTTGCCCCTTCTTTTTAAATGTTCTAGGGGCAGCGCAAGCCTTGCCCCCTACCCGGTGTCCTGATGGCTTTCCCGCAGCCGCGCATAGGTTGCAGTGTGCCGCATCAACGCACTCACCCGCCTTATGGCCCACCTTACCGCAACGATAACATTGGTTGCTGCGGTCGACCTCTGAACTGCACTGTTCCCGAGCATGCCCCGCTTCGAGGCAACGGAAACAGCGCAATTGGCGGGGCTGCAACAGCTTTATTTGTGCAGACACCCAACCCACAAGGAGTCGTTTACCATCATTGAGTTTTTTGGCGGCAGCAATAGGACAGCTCATCAGCACACAACCAAGGCCCGACCGATCCTGCCGCACTTTTCCGATTTTAATGTTAGCGACAGAACACTCACCTGCTCGTGCGACAGCAGCTGTGACCTCCTCGGCAGTCACTGAGTCATCCAGGCCCGAAATGCGCATATCTGCACATTTAATAGGTCTGGTGACCTTAACGTCTTCAGGCTTGAAAACCTCCCTCAGTTTAGTGGCGAGGGAGTCAGCCTTACTTCCGCTCGTCGTGCCAGGGATCTCAATCATACGAGCCCCAGTAATTGCTCGCCGACAACGTATCGACTCTATGCCGAGATCGCGCAGGTCTATCCGTTGCTTGGCTTGGGTTAGTACCTGGGCGTATGTTACACCTCTGTCTCCTGCTCCAGGCTGTATGGTTAAAACCACAGCAGCCGACCGGGGATTGCGTAGTTTGGGTTGTTGCGGCTGCTTCTTTACGACAGCAGACTCAACAGCCTTAGCTGCATTCTTCTTTTGTTTAGAGCCCCGCTTCACCACTGTGGACCAACCCTTATCCATAGACGTGGTGGCCGGTGGCAAAATAGGGGGCTCTAGTTCTGCTGCAGGTGTTGGCACCTTATTGCTCCTCCTCTTGACCTTTTGTGCGGCCTGCTTCGGTTCAGAAACCTTTTTCTGAACCTTTTGTGGTGCTGAGGTTGTCGGCATGCCAACAACGCACTTAGCCGCAGATGAGGAAGAACCAGGCAGCGGGTGAAGCACGGACTGAACGGCTTCCCCCTTATCAGCCGCCAATGGTGGCCGCATACGTTTTTCTGGCAACAACCGGTCCTGTAATGCATCGAGCCGGGCATTTATCATGGTCCCAGTTTGGACCATGATGGTGCGCACGAGCTCCTCGACATTCAGGACAGGTGTAGCCAGAGCAGCATCAGAGGTGGTCGGTTGCACCCTTATGCCAGACACCTCCCGACGAAGATCTTCCACTTCAGTCTGCAAACGTACGTGATCAGCCTGCAGGCTGTCGTAATTTGACTGCAGGCGGTTATAATCCGCCAGCAACTTCCTTGTCTCATCTGATGTGCAGCGATCCTGGAGAGTTGTAACTATCTCCTTGATGCTACCCGCCGCATCCTTTAGAGCACGCTGAAACGTGGTCTTCAAATTTTTCGACTTTGTAGCGACATTAACAATAGTCTCAACGTCGTCTAACGCCCGCTTGTTGAGGGCAGCCGCAGGGAGGTCTGACACCTCCGCTAGGGGTGTCCCCTTCTTCCTGGCCACCCTTAATTTACTCTTTACCACCTCTTCTTCATTCTCCAACTCTTCTCCTTTCATGGCCGAGTACGCTCCCTTTGCCTTGGTAAGACCGACGTACTGGCCCGTTGTGGGAGGGCGACCTCTACCCCTCTTAATTGTCTGAACCGTGCTCTTAGCAGGTGCAACATTAACCTCCTGGTCCGAGCTGCTGTCTGAGAGCCGGTTACCCTCAATATCAAGACGACGTTTGCGAGCGCCCTTCCACAGTCTGCCTAGGTCTTCCGGTGCAGACTCGACCGACACCATCGTGCAGATAGAGCCAGAATCTGACTCGACCCCACGACTCACGCCTGAACCAGGCCCATCATCATTTAGGTTTTTTGTTTTAGTTTTGAGAATATCCATAATTGATCCCACGAGTGTGGGGGAAATAAGCGTCCACCCGGGCAGTGCCCCCTGTACCCGAGTAAGCGGTAAAATTTGTCACCCAACCAGAATTTCCGCAGGTATTCTGGCTGGGAGTGGGCTCACGACTGGTCTATCCACCAGCCATGCATCTCCTCGCCGCCCACCAAAACTTGAGATTGGAGTAATTTTTTATTGAGGTTGTCTTCCTCTCGGGCCGGCCAATTAAGGCAAGCCCCCCGGGCCTACACCGAGCCGCGAGACATGACCACGTCACTCAGAATTGTAGGCTAACGGTATGACGGCGGTGGCATTCGCCGTGTCCGGGATCGCGCAAGGCACGCTCCACGGACCCGCTCGTTATCCCCTCCCGACTCTCCTCTGATGTTCAGAGGATAACAGGAGGGGATTACGTCGCTCTCTTAGCACCAACCGGGAGGCACGTATGGGGTGAGCTAGCCAACGTGGCTAGTGGTCGAAGCCCACGGACGTGGAGCAGACAGTCGCCTCCCAAGACCCGCACATCCTGCGATATTCATGAGAAAATCGACCTAAGGGGGGCGGGCATTGAGCAAAATAACTAAAATACGTCATTTGAAAATATAAATGTAAATATCACTTTAGTAATATAAAAACAGCTGTTCCATAAAAGGTATAGAATAGACAAAGAAGTGCCTCTTTGTTTACGCGCCTTTGCTTGGAGAAGGCGCTTCGAAAGATCAAAGATTGGAGCCTGCTTTCACGACGTTTTAAGATATTTGCTATTAAGTCTGAGAAGTCATTCGAACCTTTTCGGAGAGAATTTATTTTTTTTAACTTTCACTGACTAATTATAATAATAAATTACATGTTAATGAGAAGAGTGTCTGTTACATCCAAGAAATTGTTGGCGAAAAAAGCTTAAGAATTTGAATTTATTATTATAATCCTATTGGATTTAATACCCATTATACCTACATTATAACCTCAAAGAAAATACATGAAAATAAATACACAACTTTTGTTCACACGGTTTCGATTAGCTACCTAATCGTGACGAATTTATTTATTTATTTAAGATTATCTGATTTTTGTTGCTTCTTTTTGTCAGCTTTAGTTATTGTTAACTTATAAAAGTAAAATAAACATTAGAATATAAATTACATTATTTAAACTCGTCCCGCGGGCCAAAATTGTACAGGACCAAACGGGGATTAACGATTTACGACATCGATGAAATGTTGCAGGCCCTAACCGTAAAGATATGATGCTGCATGAGATCGTTCGTAAATCATGAATAAAATTGCACATTTGTGTATGTGCAAAGACAGCAATATCTTTGGCTTTATAAATGTTCAATATAAATATTTAATCATTTATTTTGATAAGATTTATTTCGGCTTCGGAATCCATTACAGATCATGATAAATGAAATAAATTTATTACAAACACATCCGGCCGAATTTAAACCTTATTCTATAAAGGCCACTTAATTTAATTTTGTTTCCTTCATTTACCATTTAAATAAGTAACATTTAAGTATGCGGCCGTATATTCCCTAAATATAATTTATAAAATATTATTTTTACATCATTTTGAATAAAATTTCGATGTAGTCAAATGTCGTAAATTGGGTCTAAAAATTCTGCATATTTAGAGAAAAAAAATCTAATTATTATATTACAATGTTTTTTTTCTAAACACGCAAATCTCGACTTTTGCACATTCAAAACATTTCTTAATACCTTACTTTACGATTATAGAAAATTACAAGCATAGAAAACTTACCTTCTAACCTCAGGTGAGGTCGGTAAACTTCTAGATTTCCGACTACGACCATTTCTATGATGACTTGATGAGCCAGTATTACCCATTGCTTATTCAACTTACACCATTATAACAGTTAATAAACTATTTAAGTACATATTTCCGACTAATATAAACACATTAAACAATTTTATTGAGCAGTATTTTAATCGAGTAATGTTAAAAAAGTAAACTATAAAAGTAAACTCAATTGAGTAATAAAAAACGCTGCGTACAAAATCAACCCTTAGTTAGTGGTAATTAAAGTTATAGCCCCAAAAGTTTATTACCACCACAAAATAAATTAAAAATACCATATTAAAGTAATATAATTTAATCTTGGTATTTAATAAATTTATTTTTTTGAATTTTAACATATTCAAATTAATAAATACATAATCAATTCTTAGATAAATTGGACAAAATTTAACAAGAAGATGGATTGAATCCTGGAGAATGACATATGATATGTCTCAAAATTAAAACTGAAGGGATTAGTTAGGGATTGTGGTTTAGTTATGTTTGTTAAATTAGTTACAACTATTATTATATATATGTGTATATATATATAAAATATATTTTTTTTTCTGGATTTATAATTCAGTTTTTTTGTTTATTATAAACACAGGCTATAATTGACGAGTTTCTTATGGCTGTCTTCTCGTCATATGCCTTTCCGAAATCAAAAGTAGATTCTGATGATGAACAATTGCATGCCAAGTCTGTGCCTACGTTAATAAAGGATTTTCATTTCATTTCATTGATATAAAAAATCTATATTATTTTCAAAATCATCCCTCTCAGAGGTAAAGTTGAAATGAAAGTTTGTATGAGGAACCTGCCATTTCTCGAGTTTGCAGATTTACTTCTCTGACAGCAGTCGTCTCCGCTCATGTATCGCACTTTAGCTAAACATCAGGCGGAGTACGGTCATATGACGAGTTAAAATAATAAAACAATTCCACAATAAAGAATATGTCAGTAAATAAAATAGCAAACAGCACGAAGGCAATTTGAAACTTATCCCTAAATACTATTCGAACTGTTACATAAATTTGCGGAATGTAACCGAGAGGAATGGATAGATTGTGGTATTAGCCAGCGCCGCTGAACGTATCTGTGGCCACCGCAAACGCCTGACATCGGTTCTCAGAGTTCCCTTGCAAGGTAAAGCGAATTCCTACATTCAAAACATTAGTATCTCTATACATGAATCAGCGACAGAAAGAAAGGGGAAAATATAACTTACGATATCATTATCTTAAAAAACCGCAATGCGTCATCATATTTGTCCACATTTTAATACGTACGAGTGGCTTTTTTATTTTTGCCTTTTTACCATAGAGAAAAATTTTGGGGTCAATAACCTCATCAATAATAATAATTTTAAATGCATAAGTAATACTCTGTTTTATTACTGTTAAGAAATTAAATTAAGCAAATTAGTCACGTTTTGACATTGTTCCGTCTTAATGTCGTGATTTCTTAAAAAAAAAACTTTTCGTGACAAATGTAATATAAAAACTTATTCAACACCTGCTATTAATGTCTTTTATATTGAAATTATTAAAAAAAAATACAATTTTGTAAGTTCGAATTTCACAGGTATCACCCGTGAAGTGACTATAAGTCGAGTTTCGGGATCATTTTAAAAGTAACCAGGTATAACGAAACGAGTATGCACTGTCAATGTGGATAGTGCACATTTGTCTTCTCAAGCCGGCATAGCGGAGGCGACTGCTACCCGTAGACATTTCTCTGTAGTGTAGTTGTTATATGCCGAGCTACAATAAAAAAATAGAATGGTCTGTATACTTCGAACTTATAGAGAAATTTTGGATTACCGACTATCATGTGACGTACATGAATGCATCCAATGCAACGGAGCGCATCGACAGACGATCCCTCTACTTTGACACGCATGAAAACCATTTGTCAAAATCCATTGTTTCAACTTTAATATACATTATAAACAGCTGTGTGCACGCTTTTGTTCAACGGAGCTTTTATAAAGTAAAATGAAAGCAGGTAATTTTATCAGAATAAATTATTCATAAGTGACACTGACGAGTACTAAATCGAATTCTGAATAGTAGTCGAATACTATAATCGTTTTAAAAGTATAATATTTCATGAAATAGATCTTAGATGTGTCAATATTTTAAATATTATTTGATAAAATAGATCCTGATTCATCGAGGGTGTGAAGACGATAAGGACCTTAGGGTTACCATAACAATAAAACTGGGATGTGAATGACGATTTAATAATTCATGAGTGTTTTCACCTCTGCTCCGAATACCTTTGTTAGGATGACAACAATTTCGGCTATACATCCAGTCTAGCCTTAAACAATATTCGCAACTCGGCTCAGGATTTATAAGACTGCATATCTAACAATGTGGTTGTTCTTATTATATACAATGATCTATCCATACAAAGCTGGAGCCTTGGAAATGAAGGAAATGTCAAGTATGCATTTAGTGGAATCATCTTTTATATTTATGGTCTTTATGAATTCGTGATTTACGAAGCCGTTTTCACATAAAAGGTTCAATTTGGACACACCTTTAATATTAGGGCGTGATGTCATCAACCTTAAAGGCCCGACTTTGCAATTTGATGCAGATTATATCCATATTCAATGAATATACGGACTAATTTAAACAAAAGATAAACAAAAGTTAGAGCTTATATGGTCATAATATTAGCAGGTCAATTACAATAACACATAAAACCATTAAACGTTGTAGTGTTCGATAATAAAGTTGGCTTTTAGTTAGCTGTAACTAAATTACCTCGAATATTTGCAATATGCTTTAGCTTTCTAAAAGCAAAATATGGTTTGGCATGGTTTCATAACTTGATGTCACAAAAGCGTCTACTTATATTTTGGGTATTACTAAATAACGTCTAAGGAAAGATAATCTAGTAATTACTACACATTGTGATTTATATATTTTGCGAAAAGATAATTACTTTTATTTCTTAATATGTTGCTATTTTGTTAAGCTAATTAATATCGGTCAAAGGAGACCTCAGTTCAGTATTAAGTCAGATTTACTTTCCCCTTGTCTAATGCAAACTCACTAACACAGAATATTACTCAATGACTGCGCAAAAGCTGATAGAACTAAAGTTTTCCTTTTACTTAAACATGTGGGACCTTTTAATGGTTACCAACTCAATAGGGAGTCAAAAGTTTGGCTTGTTTTTTGGATAATCCAGAGTTTAAGAGTAGAGTATTCGTATAATTAATAATACTTATTTATAATATGAATGACAATGACATACGAGTAGATTATATTTGGAATTTCTAGTTTTGTTTTGAATAAAATTACGTACATAAAAAACAAATAGGCAAGGATATTCAAATAAAAAAATTATAAATGGTGACATTAAACTTAGTCTATAGAAACGTAGTAGAAAAGTAAGATTGTGCGCAAACATTTTTAGTTTCATTTTGATTAAAATAATTAAGAAATATAACAGCTGCAAAGTGAAATGATAACACAACAAATATTTATAACATAAATATAGGTTGGTATTAATTATCGATTAAAGTTCAGAACAATGCGTTCGACCTCATTGTTGTGCAGAAATTGATTTAAAATTAATTACTTGTCAATTTATTATTATTATTAACAATTAACAAACATTATCTCAGAACGACATACACTACACGACACGAGTACACATATTGTGATAAATTCGAGGTTTATTTATTAAATTCATATTTAAAAAAAACTGAATATTTTGCAAAATAAATTAATCTTGAAAGCTAACAATAAAATATCATTTTTTGATCTAATAAATAAACATTAGAATAAAAAAACTCATGCGCTTTTGAAATAATAAATCTAACAGTGCACGCGCAGCTCTACTCGTATTTTATAAGGGTTACACAGTATGCGTGTTTGTTATCGATTTGTCGGTGAGAACTATTGTGTTCTAGACGATCAGGGGGCGCAGAATCCTAGGGGAGGTCACCCCTATAGAACCGCCATGCCATTTATTTCGACAATTCTACGGGGCTATGCTTAAAACTGATACAAACTAGATTCAATTTAAGTTGCAATAAAACAAAGCCTATCCGATTTGTAGATAGACGAAGATAAACTAAAAAATATGTCTTCGATGTCATGAATTTCTACAAAATCACGATTTTATTAAACAATGTATAGGAACTATCAACAAAGTTGACGCTGAGGTAGGTACTTTAGAAAATAATTGTCTGAGATCTCAGGTACAGGAGCCTCTTTTTCCCCTTATTGTTATCTAGTTAGGGATGTAAACTTAATTGTACAAATAAATCAATTTCTATCACTCGAAAATCGGTTCAAACGAGCAAGAATGAGCGTATTGAATAGCACAAGCACACATAGTCTTTAAGGTGATGTAACTAACCTACTGCTGATGGTACAGATATCTGTTATATTTATCTCGATAAAACAAAAGTTAGATAAATCCAAAATAAAGCTGCCGAGAAAACTTGTATGTTTTTACTAAAATAGGGTAACAAATTCAAACAAACTCCTCAAAGTTTACGAAGTATGGAGCACAAAGAAACAAAGCGCCCATTATGGTTGGAAATTAAATATTAAAATTTTACTATTTACAATTACTAAATATATAGTCCTATTAACAAAGCGCTATGTTGTCGTAAAATTAATCTTGTACATAAAATATAAATTGATTACAGAGCAGTCATGCATATTTGTTTATACATAACATTATTGAAAATGATCGTAAACAAATATAATTTTTACATATAAAAAAAACTACAAATAAATTAGAATCAAAATTGATTAGAATAATATTATAGCAAATATTTAAAAAAAGTACACCTAGATACATTTATGCGTTATACATTATTTATTTGCTGAAGCAGTAATTTGTTAGCCTTTTATTTAAGGTCAGAGCACATATGCACGTGTCACGTGACGTATAGCCTAACTAATTAACATGACGTACGTACATCGTAACAAACTCATCACGCATGTGTAACATAACCTTAGAAACAACAAAGTAACAGAATTAAAAACAAAGTAACATTTTAAAAAATAAATAAGGACTAGACTTTATAATAAAAAGATTTTTTCTTTAACGAAGACTAATTAAAAGTTTTCTAAAAGATAATTAACCGAATACATAACAAAAGAATAAGAGTGAACTTAAATTAAGAAATAAACAGTTTGTTTACTTTGAAAAGCTTGAGCGAGTTTGTATTGAAATTATTGTTGCATTGCGCTATTATGTCGCCCACTCGTCGCCCAACCAGTCGAGCGATTAGTTTATTTAAAGTTATTTAAATTCATAAAATTATACGTGCCTTTTAAATGACAGCTTTCCCATAAACATCCAATATCTGGAGACGAAAATTAAACTCAACTAATCACTCTTACGACGCGACGTCAATAATATAAACCATAAAGAATTATTCTAATTAAAAATAAGAAAAACAGCAAGTGTAATGAAAACTATTAATATTATTCTGGTCAAAACAATAAATTGCTGATGATAGAGAAATTATAAATGCTTACCATAACAAACTGTGTTTAATAGTGCAAATGTAATTATTAAACTTAGTGTAATAATATTAAATTAGTATCGGGGTTAGGTTTATTAGTAGAATCTAACTATGCTCAAATGTATAGAGTGCACTCTGAACAAAGAGGTTTTCGTCTTAGAAATACACATCTAAGTTAGTTAATAGAATATTATATTTTATTGCTCACCATTATTTAATAATATTTAATCTGTACATTAAATAAGACGGCTGAAGTTTGTTCATTTTTTTTTTAATAATACGGCATTACCTTCTCTCGTGAATGTTAAGTTAAAGTGGGGTGCGCATGAGCACGGATTGGTGAGAGTGTGGCATCATTCAGATTGGCATGGAGATTCCTCTCCACCTGGCTACATTCAAACTGATTCAGAAGCGTAATTAGGTCATTTCACAGATGTTGTGTACATGAAAGTGATTCGATAACACTAAAAAAAACTCTATAGATATGACCCACAGTATGCAGTCTCAGCAAGCGATCGTATCCCGCTGTTTTACTGCAAAGCTGCACCTACGCCGGACATTGAACTAATGTGTCTCCATAGTTAAAAAAAAAGTAATAAGATTTTATATCCTTGACAATAGAGCGCCTTCATTCACATTCAATTTGCAATAACAATAAAATATTTCTGTACATTTCAAAAAGAAGGCAATCATTAGTTAAAATGTAAATTTTAAAAAATACAAGGTTTTTAAGTATTACAATAAATAAATAGAAAGTAAAACAAAGAAAGAAATAATACAGTCCATAAAATAATTTAATCAAAGCGTTAAATACAGCGGTTAACTAAATCACCTTTCTACGCCTACCGAGTTCGCGAAGTCGTTAACAACTGCGTTTGCGATTTGTTGACCAACTAGTCTCAAACGGACGGTCATTTTCCAGAGAAAGCTAAATCGCTTTGTCGTGACTTATTTACATCAATAATAATTTTCCTATGCCAATAAATTACTAAGATGTTGAGTTACACATAGGTCATACATTTGATACTATTGGAACAATATCCCATTTATAGTAAAAATAATTCTACAATTAGAAATTGTCATCTTGTTCTAATAATATCATCAACAATAAAGTTGTGCAAAACGTTTAGCACGGTGGACTTGTCGTCGGACCAGTCTACCGATAACTTGGGCAAACTGGTTGTTATATTAGTAGTGGGCGTTTAGACAAGATAACTCCTCCGAGACGCGCCGCCACGGCACCGCACCCAACAAGAATATCGCGAAATCCTGTTAAAAGCTCTGTCTACGCCAACGCAATGTCCAGCCCGAAGGCGAGAACATACTTTTATATTTGAAAGTAACATTTTATCGATAATAAGGACAAAAAATAGTGGCCATAATCTTCTTAGTTTGTATATTCAGGCTAGTATTATTATCGGCAATCAAGGGTAGGTAGACTATTATAAGAAGATTTTTATAAGTTCTTCGCGTATTATATTTTCATGCCTACATTATCTAACAATGCTTAACCACCAAGTTCTTGCTACGACTAAGATCTCACACTTCACCTATGTACTCGTATGGTTGGTTACATTTAGACGTAATATTATTAGAATTTCTCGGAACATCTTACAGTTACCATTGTTCTAAATATCTACCTAATTTATTTAAGTAAACATTTTAAAGAATGGTGTATTTTAAAGTTTGTGGCCGTATAAAAGCCCAAATATAATATTTAAGTAGAAATTAAAATATAAATAAAGCTATTTGTACGTTAAAATATGTATGATCCGAAAGAGATTACTTTTTTAAAAGCAACATTTTTGAGCCATGAACAGATCTAATCTTATACAAACAAAACTAATACCATCTCAAATGAACTTCCTAAGGAGCAGAAAATGTAAACATCAACTACATCCCGAAAGTTAAACATACTCGATTAAAAAACCACTCATGTACTCAAACAAATCTATAAATACAGTGGCGGTTTCTTCACACACCAAAACAATAATCCATGGCACGATCTGTCACATTTCAAATCACGAAATTGTCACATGAACTCACGATGTAGTAAGATCCGTGTGCGCTAACGGACGTACAGCGCAGGGAGCGTGCGCGCGCGACCATTGCGTCCTAACAACAGAACCCGAGACCGCGAGGGCCTTCGCCCCTTCCGAATCCGTGAGGATGCAGCGATGCTAATACCGACTATAGCTTACGAAATGTGCGTAGCTATAGGAACAACTGGCGACGCGGAGTGCCATCTGTGACGGGAGGGAACGTGCATTAGCGGGATGACATTATGCACTCCGGCAAGGGTTCGTGGCTTATCTCGTTGAATCATCCGTTAGCCTGGTGAACGTAAACTGTGGCAAACGTCAAACAATTTCCGCGGAAAGATAGGCTAAAACGAGGGTGGCAAGGCTATTTACAAGTTTTGAAACAACAATTTGGAGCTTCTAATCCTTCACATAAAAAAAATATAAATAAATATTAGACAACGAAAAAATTGAAAGAAATAAATAAGTTTAAATTTATTTTAAATTATTAGAAACATGGTTACTTCTCGAATTGTAATATAATTTTCGTTTATTGTTAAAATGCAGAAGGGTGCGTGCCGTTCTCCAGCTGTATTTACGTCACTATGAATTTATGCTATCGATAATGACATCAATATCTATTATAATCGGTACTACATTAACTGTTTATGGGCATGTTACTGAATAATGCATTTAGTTTAGTGCAGTTACTGCATCGTAAATTAATTGCTTAGCTATTTTTTATAACTAAATTGACAAAATTTTACTGCCCCGCTGAAATAGTCCGATAAGAAACAAAAGAAAGTTGAAGAGTTATGATCAAACTTTTACAATTTTCTGCCTCTGTAAAATATACATATTTTAGCAGTTACAGCTTAGAAAAATATACAACAAAAATAAACATATTTTCAATTTTGTTTGTTATTTCGTTTCGCGTTGATAATATTAGAGAAGATTACAAAAAAAGTGGCGTCCTAAAGATAAGCAAAACAATCGATGGAAGGAAAGATAGTGTGCAATGGAGAGGGACAAATAATAAAGAGATGGTATCGATGACGGTGACGAACACGTTTTTTTTAATCTCTGCAGCCTAGTGCAGCCATAAATAAGCATCGCTTCAAAAATTGATCGAGCATGTCTTCGATATCTCATACTGCCCTGAAGGCATTTTATTTTATTCTCTTTAAGGAGATCTTAATTTCAATAAAATATGCTAAGAAAGCTCAGCAAGATGTTTCAAATCGTTTGGGTTGAAAAGAGAGGTCGTCAAATCATCGTAACTTTGAAATTAAAAAAAAAACGGTTTTAAACAAACAGCTGCAAGTTTCATAATATTAAACCGCAATATTTTATTGTTTATTTGTATTTCTTTTTATTTTCGTTAGAGAGTTTGTGTACGTGTGTAAGAAATATGTTTACAGCTCTTTTATTGTTGACATTAATTTTTGTTCGTTTAAAAAACAAACTGAGCTTTCTTTTTTTTTTTATTTATTTTAGCTACGAGTATATTTAAGTCGTGTAATGGTAGATTTAGTTATTTCAAGACAATAATATGTATATCGTTACTTTTAAAAATTATAAATAAAAATTTGCATAAATAAGAAGCCACACTGTAAATCTAAGTTTTCAGTGTTTATTATAATTTATATTTAAGATAAAACAGTACTAAATAATGTATATTAAATTCTGCACAAAACAAACGCAATGCCCATTACGGGTGCACATTCTGCGTGACTTGAATTTGGTGCACTGCAGACAAAACAAAAATTCATGTAAGACGAAAATTATGAGCAAAATTTTGTTTACATATTTTTATTTTATTCTAATTTCTGTAAAAATTTGAAGATAATATGCCTTTTTTGTTTTATTTTTCTCTCACGTGACTATTTATAATTCTTATACGTCTTTACCTACGCTAATATAAAATTTAAAAAAAACAATAAAAATCATAGAGTTAAATTTCACCGTATTGCGTCGTATTTAATTTAGGAAAGTATTTTTCAATTTTATTTAATCCCTTCATATCGGTTCAGAATGCGGAAACCTTTTAATAACAACTATCAATCTACTAATTCCCTTATTCCCGGTCTTCCCGATAGTTAAAGTCGAACGGAAAACTATTTAAGGAACAACATGATGAAAGCGCATTTAAGATTTATTCCAGTTACGTGAGAAAATTGCATTTTTGTCGTTTTTATTTGTTAATATTATTATTAAAACTTTGTTATGTCTATGTCTAATTTTAAAAGTGGTAAGCAAACTTATTAGCCTAGTCAGTGGTGCCACCATCTTTAAGATATTTAAGTGTAACATCCGTGAAGTGACCTAAGATACTTCTGCCAACGGCACATTTATACCTAATCTTTTAACGGCCTAAATTGACTGACTTATATAGACTAACTGACTTAGATTGTGAATAAAGCGTGCCAATAACCTATCTGCTAACCGAAATTGCAATCTTTCAAAGCTAACCATCTGTCAGAGGACGGAGCACAGATTACAGATTGGCCTCTGTATGAAAATTGTAGTTTGTGCGTGCCAATAAGCTATCTGATGATTTTGACGGCCGTAAGTTGTTCTAAGACCAGATAGGTCTCGCAAGACATGCGAGACTCTTGCTGCAAAACCGCGACCAAGAACAAGACTGGCTCAAGTCTCGTCTTGATCTTGCTCTGGGCAACAATATATTGCACTCTGATATTTATTATAAAGATGTTAGCTTAATAAAAGTAACTTAGCGTTTCTACAAAAAATTAAATATTATAGTGACGAAGAAAAATATTCAAACACGATCATAGATCGTCTCATCTTAACCCAAAATATCCTTTACATTACGTATTATTTATACTGTATATTACCGTACTTCATGTGCTATTTTAACCGTCCCTTGTACCCTTCTATATAAATATTTCTCAATAACACTGTCATCGAACGTAACGACGATCTGCGCTACTGTAATACGATATTCTAGTGACAAGGGGGTATCTTCGTTAATTGGGCACTCCCTACTAATAACACGTGTCTGCTCCACTGTCTAAGGCTGACTCTCATGATCTTTTTTTGAATGTTTTTATTCATTCTTTGTTTATACCATTTAATATTTAAAAAAATGTTGTTTTTCTTATAATTGTGTAATGTATAGAAACAGTTACATACTTCAAGGAAAAGGAAACAAATAATTAGATGTTCTAACTGTTTTTTAGTTTTAAAATGTAACTAGTATTGTGCTGCGGTATGAATTTAAAAGAGTTTGTTTAGCGCAAGCCGCCCCCGAAAAGCACTCGTTTTTCCGAACATAATCAGTCTCTATGCGGCCGGTTCCACTATAACTTTTAAGCTGTTTAAGCGCATTTAAATTGTTGGTTAAAAATAGTTATGATTTAAAATACTAGGAACAATGTATACAATATACTTGTATCTGTATAACTAGCTCCACAGAGCGCTATACGAAGCCTTCCATCAAAAGCAAACAAATATTTTATTAAGTCGGCAAAATTCAGAATTCCCACTTTTTCCATGCTCAAGATCCCACGCGCGTGCCTTTACAATGGATCCACTTTCCTTAAAGGGACTCTCTATATACGGCGCTAAACTGGTCCCGACCATGATTACACTCGTAAGGAATTAAGGTTCAAGTAGGTTTAAATGCAGCGTCTTGTACGGTCGTCTACACGTCATAACCTAGTTGCCTTATTTAAATACAGATAAGGATCAATTTTGAACAAATTTCTTTTGTGCAATATTTCTATTATATAATATTAAAATTTGTATACGGATAGGTTAGCCCGAACAAAGATCGATTGATTACATTGTTACGAGAGACCGTTCTATTCTAAGGAAATGTATTAGTTATTCATAGATACTACATTTATTTGGATCTAAACTGATAGAAGACACGCCGCCTTATATTGAGCTACCACGGAAAAGTCTGCAAGTAGCAGTCACCTCAGCTATGATGGCGATTTGGTGTAGATTCTACAAAATAAAATATAAAAATATATTTAAATAATAGACGCAATTTATAACATTTATTTTTTAATAATTAATTAATATCCCAAATAAAAGTTCATAATAGAACATAAATTAAAAAGCAAAGAAAAGAAAACAATCACTTTTTAATTAAAAATCCCATTCAAACAGACATGTAACTGGCAGTTATATGCATAGTAAAAATAACAATAGCCTGTTAGCCTTTTGATGTCCTGACGAGTAGTCCTGCCAGACAACATCCTCTCATTGTCTCCCTCATCAACGAAGCATTGACCGAGAGTTAATGACTCCATTTGAATCACAATATTGTCCCATAACATACAAAACGTAACATTTCCGTTCTATTACATCACGTTAAATAACCTTTAGCTAAGGCGATATGATATTATACTATTGGAGACGACAATTTTTTTTTATAAATGAATACATCCCAGAAGCTTGTGCTATTTATTGGTATTAGGAAAATTGGTAACTGTAGTGTATGAAACCCTTATATAGGGTATATAATAGGGCATTTAATCTTTTTATTCTAACTCGGCATATGACAACACTTTGCTGATGTCAAACCAAAGTGCGGTCCATTAACTAAAACAACTGCCACCACAGAAAAATTTCTAAAGGCAGCAGTCGCCTCCATTATGCCGAAACTATTTAAGATTTACTTTAAACATAATTAAAAAATCACCACTATGTGTGAATAATTAATAAAGGAGAATGCCCATTCGCCTAAGAGAAGTGGGCCCACAATTTTTTTTCTCGTTTCGTTATGATTTTTAGTTAACTTTGTAGGAAAATATACTTATATTAATTATCACTCATCAGTTTCATTTTTTCTGATGTAATATTTGAGGTTATTATCGAATTAAATGCTTTAATAATTAATTTTTTTATATAATTAAACATTGTCTATTGATTGGTAAACGATATTTTGATATAATTGAAATAAATTAATGAAGAAATAAGGTCATGTATTATTTTGGAATATTGTTTTGTTAACAAACTATTATCATATATCAAGTGGGCCTAAAAATGTGCATTGTTCTGTATACGGTGAAACAACGTTTGCAACTTTGTATTGGAGAGTCTAAATCTTTTTCGTTCATTACAATATTGAACTGTACAGTTCAAGTTTACAATACGCTCGTAGATACCTCTTTGTTTACCAACATAGAAGCATGAGTAAACCTAACGATGAGTATCGTTATGGCACAAAGCCAATAGAGCGAACTGTTTAAACAAAAATAGAAGTGTCATTGCGCACCCCGGAGAGAGAAGCGAGGAAGAATTATGGCCCTCCTTGCGGTAGGCATTTCCGATCTTCCGTTTATTTAACGTGGTACGTTTCAGCTTAATGATGTGTATAGATTAAACGAATTTAAATATGTTAATTGTAAATAAAAAAGACTAGCGATGGCTTATTAGCTCGGTCTACGGTTCTGGGGGTAGTATCACCATTTTAAAGTGTTAACGCCCCTGAAGTGAAGCCTAATGAAGCCGGTTATAATGGGAGAATATACTAATGAGAAATATGTTATATTAATAAGAAAAAAATTATATTCGCCTAACTTTACACTTAACATTTTATTGAACTGAAAAATATATGTCAGAGAATTAGTAATTTATAACTTTAAAAAAAAACAACATACAACTTCGTAAGTAGATTTTTTTTATTAAATGGGAGTTTATTTATTTCACAAAATATGTAGAATAAATGTTAGTTATAAAGTGAATTTTATTTTAAAAATAAAAAGCAGATTCACATTAGAAGCAAAGTGCAAATATTTACAAGAGTTTAGATCCGTTCTTAAGTTACATGTGTTATAAACGAATCTTAACAACTTGTTCGGGAGGAATAAACTTCTACTTAGATAAAAATAAACCTAATACCTACAGTTTTAACTAGGGTTGCCATCGCCTAACTGAGCAGAAAACGTAACTGCTTAGCTGGAAGTTTTCAGATAAAAAAAGCACCAAAAATATCGGCTTAAAAATAATAAATTATGAAAAAAAAAATTAAACTCGAATGATTAAAAATTAAAAACACGACAACGCGATCCACTAACGTTTTGAAAGCTTTGCAGCTATCGTTCGTAGCGCGACTGCTATAATAATATAATAAAAGAATAATATTACAATAATCCATATAAACAATAACACATATAAATTAATCGAAAATAATTCTTCAAACAATATTTTTATTTTTATTATTCAAAACATATAATATGATAAAGTGTTAACCCTATTCAATAGTCAACTAATTATTGTATTATATCGCAATAGCATATACGGCTTCTGGCGCGAGTCACTCGTTACGTCTCGTTGAGAAATCGCAGTTAGGGAATAAACTCTTTTTCATTTTGTGTGAAGCGGGAACATTATTTTAGTCTCTGCAGCACAAATAAAACAATTTTCGTTCCCTCATGCAGTATTAAAAGGAGAATCATAGGTTAATTATAGGAAAATGTTTGTTACCTAAGGCTTATGTGTTTTTGTTGAGGTAGGTAGTGACATTAACTATATTTTACTGAAACTAAATACCTAATACCTATACCTATTTTTAATAGAAAACGGAAATAATTAAATATTATTTAAATCCTATTATTTAAATCATCAATCATAAATTTATTTATTTTTTATTTAAAATGTAAAAATGAAACTATAATAAATACATGAAACGATATTTCCGTAACGTTATTTACCGTTAAAAATCTTCAAAAAAAAGAATTTTAACGGGTTCAATCAGAGCCATCTAGTGTTAAAGTTGAACATTGTTTTACCAAATGAATCACAGACTTCAATAATAAAAGTTACCAACAGATGGCGCTGCAAAGTTAATGCTGGTTTCAAACGATTGTTACTTTATTTTCAACATCTTCAATTTAATTTCAAGCAAATGTATAAGTAAGACGATATTATTAATATTTACTCACCTATTTGCTGTTAATGTAGTCATTTCTCCGTTTGCGAGTGTCACTTCATCGCAACTGCCCCCTGTTATCCGTTGGACAGAACTAGTTGAAACTTCGTCCGTTGAACTTTTGCTGAGATTCGCTACATTTCCACTAGATGGCGCTACCTTTTGTTTCGCTGCTTGTTTGTGTCGACTGAGTGCGAAAAATAATGCGAGAACCGCTTTGAGTTTCGCGTCTCTAATGTCCACTGCCGTAACTTGGTCCAATCCTTGGACTTTTTGTGCGTGAAGGAAATCCAGGCAACATTGTACGTTTTCCAACTAAAACAAAATAAAATAAATGTAATTTAAATACATACTAATTCTAATAATTTATTTAAAGTTAATATGGGAATATTGTAAAAATAAATTCTGCGTTATACATATAAAAAATATATATTTATTTCAGCCGATCCCATGTCAAGTTTACAAGCATGTTGGTATCTTGCAACACGGCACGAGGCCGGCGCCGACCCTTAAAAGGACAAGACTCTTGGACTCATAGGTCACTAGTGCAATACCTGATCGGTTATTATTAACCCTTTGGATGTAATAACGTAATGCACACCGCTTATTATTTTATTTTTTATTTAAAGATTAACTTGGCCTGGTCTAAATTTTCATATATTTATTTCCTTAACTAATTGTAGTTTTTTTTAAAGTATAATTTATAAAATGACTATTTTAAATTAAAAAATATATATAATTATATTTGCTTTGGCAATGTCTTTATTATTCAAAAAACAATACCTTCAGTTTTAATTTTAAACTATTTTATACTAAAGTAACAACTAGCAGAATTTTTGGCGGGAAAATGAAAACATACGCTTTTTATTCTGAATAATTTGTCATTATTTAACAACAAATTGTACAAACAAACGAAGTAACAAAAATTAAGACAAATCTTAAATATGACCTATTAATTATCTCCGGATTATCGCCGTAACACATGTTATTAGAAATAAGACCTAGGTTAATATTTACAACACCAGTAACATTTTTAAGTATGTAAACCTCAAGCCGGCATAGCGTAGCTGACTACTGTCTGTTGTTTCAGTTCATGGCCTGCACTGTAACTTAATATCAGGCGGTATACAGACTAACCTAAACTTGAACTTAGGTACAAAAATTAATATTCTTTATAGAAACGTATTCAACCGGAACCGCGCTAGTATCAAAGTCATTTAAATCCGCTATACTTGGCCGCAAGCACGCGCGATCGCGACCCGTGTAGGGCAAGGTGAAATTTTGTTACCACCATAAAAATAGTCCTTGATTTTGAGGATAGCCGAATTCATTTATGGCTTATGTTATGTTATTTTTTATTATTGTTCTCATTGACTACGAGAGAAAGTTATCGCCCAATTTACAATACGTATCTCAATATAATTCGAATAAAACATTTAATTTTTATTTTTTAGTAGCTCGACATGTGATCACACTGCGCTTGATGTTAAGCTAGAGTGCAATTCAAGAGCGGAAACAACTAAATGTCTCTTGGCAGCAGTACCCTCCGCTTTACCTTCTCTCGTTATGCCCGTTATTATGTTTAAACATAACTTAAAGAAATGTTGTTTTTTATTAGAAAAGCAGTAGAAATATAAGCGATTTATACGTTAATAAACAAACGCTTACACCGACACGCACGGTATGCTCGCGTGACCAAAACTATGGTACAAAATGTCTCACAGGACAATGGTTGTCCTGTGTTAAATTGATACTTTTCAGTTTCCCCTAACATGGAGGGGTCTCTTATCATGATTTATTATTGTTTTCAATAAGTAAGAAAGTGTGTTTATTGACGTACATTACCTAATATTACATCTCTTAATGATTAGATGAGGTTTCCCTATGTTTATAAATATCTAGTATCGTTTGAATTGGTGGAAAATGGTTGCGCAATTTGTAACGCGTTTGCTTGCGGTAAGACTTTATATTCCGCAGTGGTTAGCGCGCCAAGACTGTTGTTACACGGAGGTCTCTGGTTTATATTTTGTAATATATAAATATTTATTATCCTAATATAATATAAGTATATGTTCCGGAACTATCGATTTTTAGGTTGTTTTTATAAACTTCGATTCGGAATTAACTTCGTAGGACACAACGATGTACTTTTTATCTAAACAATTGAATGGGAACAAAGTTACAATTAAACATAGTACTTATTAATATTAATATGATATTTTTATCAAAAAACTTACATGCATTTTTGTTTTTGGGTATAGACCCAAATATGTCTTTGTAGAAGTTTGTGTTTTTCTTTTCCTAAGATCTTTTAGTTTGGGGTCAGGGTTTATTAGTCAGGGATATTTAAGAGAAGTATCTGATTACAACGAAAATTACAACATACGATATCGATATGATAATGTTATTTCGGTGTTTGTTTAAAGATCATACAGCGATTATATTGATTACATGTGACGTAAGAGAGCCCTACTGACTTCGCTGGCCGGTCTGAGGACAAGACCTCGCCCTACATACATGAGAGTTGAGACCTAGCGTGCCATGACCGCACATTACAAATAACGGGACGAGATTAAGTAATAGCTAAATTATTACAAACTTATTAATGTTTTTTTATTGTAATACGATATATGACAACACTTCGCCTGATGTAAAGCTAGCAAGCCAGTATGAATGATAACAATCACGGGCGGACTAAGGCCTAGGCAACCTAGGCACGTGCCTAGGGCCCGTAATTTTTGGGGCCCGAAATTAGGTTTTTACAAAACGCAAAGTATGTATCATGACTGAACAATAGGCCCGGAATTACAATGTGGCCTAGGGCCCGCTTTAGCATTAGTCCGCTAACAACGGCTACTACACAGAAATGATTGCAAGCAATAGTCGCCTCCGCTATACCGGCTAGGGGAGACGAATGTGCACAATCAAGGTTTAACAGAGCGCGTTCCTCTTTTATATCCGACTACCTACTTCCAAACTGATCCCATGACGGCAGATAGGGCTAATAACCATCATCAGCATGTCTTCCACTCTTTAAAATGTTATTTAATTATTTATTATTTTAATGTAGAAAATAAATTAAAATGTAGGTAGTAAGTAATTAAATTTTATTTCCCCCGATGTTAGTTAATTTCTTGTAATTATTCTACTAAATCGTTGTTCTTTGGCGTCGTCGTCATTAACGTACTAACGTCCATTGCCGGCTTTCCTCATCAAGATGCATGTTTTCTTACTTTGTACAACGCTCATAAATCTGTCGGTACAAATTAGCCCACTTACAATTTAGTGGTGACTTCGTAACCTCGAGACAATTTAAATGCTGACGAATTCATTTGAATTTTAATATCTAAGTGTTAGAGTACAAAATACAAGTGAAAATTAATAATGTATAACGAATAATACTTTGTTGTTTGTACATATTGGAGTGATTTGGACCGACCGGAACAAATCTTGAAATACCGCGTCGTTTTGTTTGGCCCAACAGAGTTCAACACAATAATACTATATTGACACGAAGTACCGTGAGAATTAAACCAAATTATTATTACGGTATCATACTATCCAAGACTTGATTATAGCATATTATTTGCAAGAAAATAAACAATAACATTCTTGTTTAGACGTTAATTTGAACGTGTATTTCTGGTTTGAAAAAATACGAAAGATTGAATTGTAACGGGCCAGTAACACTTTGGAACATTCAATAAAATATTTTGTTAATTATTAAAATATTAGCGTTAGGAGGCGATCTCCGGCTGTTATTATTATTTTTGTCTTTATTGTAGCTCTGCATATGACAACACTCCTGATGTTAAGAGTGCGGTCCATGATTGGAAACAACTGCTACCACATATAAAAATCTGCAGGCAGCAGTCACCTCCACTATGCCGGCTTGATGAGACAAATGTGCACAATCATCTTTAGATCTGGTTAGAACCAAGATTCGTTCATCTACTTTTTATATTGCTAAAAAGATTAATATGTTATAAAATCATCAATAAAAAATCTTATTATGTTCATTTGTGTGAATAAAAATAAGTTATGAAGAAAAGAAAAATAAACTAATATTTAATTGAGACATAAGCTTATATTTATGGGTACAGTCTATAGATGCGAGTGACGACCTTAGCTAAGTTCACGGTCATTTGTATTTAGGCGGTTACATTCGCCTACACTCCATCATATGTAATGCACAACTTTATTTCGCTTATATGTTTCTTTAATAAAACATCTTGCCGTGTGCCGTCCTGGGGTAGTACCACCACTTTCGAATGTAACACCCGTGAAGTGACCTTGTCGCGTTTCGGGATCAGTTTGAAAGTAGCCAAGTATAAAGACACGAGTGTTCAGTATTAATCTGTATAGTACACATTCGTCTCCCCACGTCGGCATAGCGGAGGCTACTGAAATTTATCTCTGGAAGCAATTGTTTCCATTGACGTACCGCACTCTAGCTTAACATAACATCAAGCGGAATGTTGTCATATGCCGAGCTATAATAAAAAAATATATATGGCAAAGATAACATATGAAAGATAGTAGATTAAAGTTGCACGTTCGATTCCTAGGCTAGCTTGGATTTTGACGTTAACAGGTGTCACGTTAACTCAAGTTTAATTCATAAATTTCAAATAAATTTTGTTTCTAGAAAATAAAAATGAATTAAGACACTTCATCTTAACAATAGGAGATAACAAGTGATTATTATATTGGTCCACTTACATCTTATTATTGTTTGCGAGAAGCGGACGTCCAAATTGAACATCTCCGACGTGACTTCAACACAGCAAATATTACTTTATTTTTTATTTTGCAATAAAAACTTTAAATATTATTTTTACTATATTGAAGGTACATTATTTGCATGAATTTATAAGTTTTTTCAGACACTAATTAATTAATTAAAATATTTATTTATACTTTACTTATTTATTTAACCTAACCTAACACTAAACTTGTTTATCATTTCATTAAAAAATAGCATATACCTACTTATTATCTAACTTTTTCTGTGTAATTTAGTGATATTTAAGATCGAATGTGCAACGCCAAGACGAACCATTATGGTTTACTAACGTGAAGTTAAATTGTAAAAAAAAATACTACGAATAAACATTTATTATTATTATTTATTTTATTTAACTGTCACGTGTATTTAATTTATTTTAATCGACGACAAGGCGAGACGTTTCGAAAGCTTTGCAGTCATTGTGTTAACCACTAGAAAAAACACAATCTTTCTTAGTAATAACATATTCCCGCAAAAACTAAGGAAAAATATTTATTACGATTTATGATATAAACTAAACTTTTATGCAAATTTAATTAGATTTTAAATACTTAATATAATATTATGATTCATAATAATTTTATTTTAATAAATATCTAGTCTTTTAATTATAAGGAAACAATGAATGTAACAATAAAATTATACCTTTATTCTTTGAATCTCGTGTGAGGATTAATAATACGCTCATAAAATATTTTGTATTGTACTCTTTTCTAAGAAACTGATGACTGTTGAGAGTCGAGAGTAATTTGTGTCAACAAAAAACAGTAAACTGACTAATCTATTGGCATTTGAAGTAAGAAGTTCTTGATCGCGGAATATCTATCAATAGTTTTTTTTTAAATTAAAATTTATCACTTATCTTAAAACTTCAATTAAAATCACTTAATTACCTACGTGCCTTTCTTCAGTTATTACCTAGTTACTTGTGGCTACTTATTATCCAATAAAAAATATACACGCATCAAAAAAGTATGTGATCATTTGGAAATATGAGATTTATTTATTTATTTATTGGTTTTATGTAAAAAAGAAGATTTAAATATAATACAATATGTATTTAAATAACGTATTTTGTATTTTTTCCAAGTGATAGCATTGTTTTATGTGTGCATGTCAATTTAATTTACTTAAATAATTTTATTGCAATAATTACTATCAATAATAATCACTAGAAATCTAATCGCTAATCTAGCGGTCGACCAATCAACATATCTTAATGCATCAACCTCAATGGCAATGCAAACTTTTTTACTTCGTTTATGATATTACTCATCTTTTAACACCTATTAGACACCTATCATGTTCTACAACTTTCTATTAAAAACACAATAACACTAAAATTATTAACATTCCTTTAGCTTCAAATAAGAATCCTTTTACCGTTAGTGACACCAGAATACCACAACATTACCCACCTTTCACGACTATACTAGGATTTGTAGAAAGGTGACACAAGCGCTTTAATGTAATCCTATACAAAACTTTAAATAGAAAACATCTATACTAATATTAAATATGTAAAAGTATGTTTGTTTGTCATCTAATCGCACTCTAAAGGCTGAACTAGTCTTAATGAAATTTTGCATAGAAGTAGATGGACCTAGTAAGTTACATATTCTAGGTTAATGGATATGTTTTTAATTTATTAATTTCTATTTGTTTGTGGTCTAGTTTGATAAAAAAATTTAACATAGTCCAGAAAAAAAGGCGCAATTTCAGGTTTTTATTTTTTGCTATCCGCAGTTACCGCCCTTTGGTCCATGTCAACTCAGCCTCTTTAGCAAAATATTGTTCTAATTACAAAATACTAATATTTTTCCTCCATATTATACGCTAAGATATGACAACAGTCCTGACAAAGTTTACTAATATATTCATAAGTATTTTTTATGAACAAAAAACATATGTAACTTCGTCCAGATGTTATTGAGATTTACTTTTTTACCGTAAAACACAATAACTATATAAAATGGTATCTCAGACATTAAATCTGCTCACACTTAAAATTTTAAACGATCCCTGACAGTTCAAGGCGACACAGTCTGTGTCTGGCGATGGCGCCATAATACCTACTTGTACCTAAGATTATATTTATAATAAAAGCCCTATATCTATATTAAATATTCTGCAAGTATCATTACGCAAAATCTCTTAACAGTTAAGGGTTAACAGTTCATTTCAACCTAAACAGTGCACAGTAATCCCACTAAATTCGCCATAGCGGAGTCGACTGTTGCCTACAAATGACTGCAACATTAATTTATTTGTAGCAGTAACTATCTATCTACGCTTATAAAACCTCAATGTTTACCATAATGCTACGGCTTTACCTGCGTGTTAACGCGTTAATCAAAATGCCACTACTATCACGTCAAACGCTAACTCGATCGAAACCATGTAGCCAAAGTTTTAGTGCTGTAATTTTTAAGGTGCCATACTACAAGACGTACTCCTGAAAAGCTTAATATATCGAATTCAGAATCTAAACTTAAGTACGTTTAGTAGCAGTTAGAGTAATGCGATTTCCATAAAATAGTGGCGGAGTTGTAAATTTAATTTTATTTTATTAAACTAATTAATAATAGTCATCACAATTAAATTTCAACAGCTGACACAGACACACGTGTAGCGAGTACAAAGAATTTATTTTGACTAAGATTAAGGATGTAATTTGTTTATATTCACATGTTATCATTTCAACACTTCATTAACATAATAATGTTTGTTGTTACGTTCGTCAATTAAGCGACTACAAAAAACATTAGCACTTAGCAATGAGAGTAGAAAGAAAAATACAGGAGCAACAAAATGCTATATATATATTTTTTTTTTTGTAACAAATATAAGTTAAATAATTGTAGGTACTACAAAATGAGTAAAACTAGATGGCAACATCATATTTTGGTCAATCATACGATTCCAATAAAACAAACAAATTTTCATTTCCAACGTAACAAAATCTCATTGTCCAACAACTTGGCAATATGCCAAATTGGATAGCATTAAAATTTAGTTGCTCATATTTTCACAGACACATAAATTTTCTCACATTCAACTATTAAATAACGAACCTTTCCGCTAATGAGATTGATTATGCATAATTATTTAATATTACCTACAAAAAAGAAACATTTAATGAAAAATGCAGCGCACGTGAAACTTCTACATAATAATTTAAAGCTATAAGAAAGTCGTAAATAACAGTACAAATTTAGGTGAAGGAGGAGCACAATCATTTGTCACTTTTAACTCCCAAAAAATAAATAACCAGTTTCCGATGAAGAAAAAAAAAACCGGTAGGATCGAGGAGAGGTGTCTCCTAGACTCGCTTATACTCATTAGCATAATATTCCTATCTATAATTTCTAAGCTTAACGAATATACGTGACACTCCAAACACTAAATATATTTTTTATTAGAAGCACACTGACCTGTATTAAACCAATATTTTTTGCTCGGAATAATAAATAAACACTGTCACTTTATTATCACTCTGAATTCGTTTTATATCTCGTAACACTTAAAATTCATCGATAATCATGTTTAATCGATTTCATATCTTCAATCTTAACCGATCGCGAACGTAAAGTCGTTTACGATGGAACGCAGCCGTCACGTAGTAAGGCGCGCGAGCGAATGAATGGAATTCTGCTGGTAGGCCAACACCGTGATCACTTGTTGGTCCATTCATTATGTATCTACTTTTACATACAAACTATAATTACTATAATCATTATAATACCTATTTTATTTTATTTTCTCCGTAACATATTATTTTAATAGTGACAGCAAAAAATCGAATAACAATAAAAAATTAAATTAAATTATACGTATCAACATTTAAACGTCCGTGTTTTTAATCATATTACATAGTAATTACTGCGTTGTTTAGATGTATGTCTCCCATTCATTTCTAAAGGAACGTCGTCTCATATAGGTGTCTCATTACCTGGTAGACCTTTCGATCTGGAGTACATAATAATATACTACTACTGAATAATGCGTCACATAGAAGTACGTTTCCATTCAGGGTAAAGTAAATAGAATAACGAAAGTATATTTTGTAAAAATTGTTTGTACAACGCCGAAAATAATTCTGGTCTTCCATTTCAGGAAAAGAAAGAATTATAATAACGTTTGCCATGCGTATAATCATATTTGCAAGTAAGAATCCTTAAGATTACGGCTACATATGGCACAACAATGGCGCACTTGTGCAAATTAATCTCTCGTAAAATCAGTAAGATGTTATCGAAACAGGAGGTTGGATCAGCCTGGGTCACGGTCAGAATCTCCTGCATACTAACACATCCACCTACTTTATGCTAAGTATTGGTTTAACTTAGTTAACGGTTAATAATTATGTTTGTGAACCTGAAAGTTTATTATAATTAAATTTAATTAATACCTAACCTAACCTAACACAACAATTTAGATACACCAAAAGAATAATTGTTCATTTTGGATTAAATTTTTTGCCGCGGGCAACAATGAACCCTATCTTTCTCAATACAGAAAAAATAAATAAATGTTGAAATTTTTGAGGTTGGGAAAAATTAGTAATTTAGAATTTTAAAAAGGATCGATGCTTTGATAGTTTGTGAAAGAAATTGTCCATTACTCATTACTTTGAGTACACTCGTTAAGTTTTCTTTGTTTTTTTCATATATTTTTTTTACACTGATAAACAAAGTTTTTATTATCTGTTATAATGAGGGTATTTAGTAAATAGGACAGCGGCTGCGACCGCTGTGCAAGTCAGTCGAATACAAGCTATGACACTATACATCCGCGTTTCACTATCGACCCTACAAACATAACATTATCTTTATTTTATTTTGGGGCTTACGCTCTCAATCGTGGCGATGCCAGCCCTGTTAAAGCTTAAATCTAACAAATATAATAATAACTATAATAGAATAACCTAAATTGAAACATAAACAAGAAAAAAATATACTTAACTAACATAACTAAAAACCATGAATAATAAAAAAAGCAAAAAGGATACCTAGCTACCTTTCTAAAAAACCAATTTATACAAAATTAAAAAAGTTTAATAAATAAAGTTAAAATTACAAGTAGTTAACCATCCTATGCTTCTGACATTATTTATTTTTATCGAATTTAAAACACTTAATTTTCCTAACTTTTATAAAACGAATTGTGTTGCGTGAACAGCTTTAATTCTTTCTCTATCCAGAAGACCTTTCTCGTTAATGAACGTGATAAAACTTTTTTAGATTCAAACTTGTATGGCAAGTAAGCATTGTTCTTTATATTAAATAAATTATGACGCTGCCGCCGGTAAATTCAATTAACAAACAAGAGTAATACGTGATCTAATAAATTGATGAATTTCATAAATCAAATCGAGTTATTAAGTAAACAATGCTTTTGTTTGACAGCGCTAACGTTCATATAGGTTAACGATCCTCCGACGTTGTTAGCACTCATCGAAAAAACCTATTTGAAATAGTTTTTTGCATATTAAAATATTAAGCTACGGTCTACGCCTCGACGGGAGGTCGAATACTTAACCCCTAATTAAGGATTGAAGGCTTGTTTACAATGATTAATGATTTATCTGGTTTACATTTTATGTGTAAAAAGGTTAATAATAAAAATTCTAAAACAAATATAATCTTACAATGGAAAAGGGTAGAAATAATTAAATTTATTGATACAAGACCTGTGTAAAATAACGAAAGCTATTCTATTACGTAGAATAGACCAATATGTTATTTTTAAACAAAAGCTCGGAAATATTTTCCTTTAAAAAAAATGCAGAAAATAAAATGCAAATAACAGCGCGTGTCATATCGTATTTTTATTTGTATCTGATGCAATAGTGGTTAACAAGGGAACTTTATTTGTGTAGTCATGTTTTAAAATATGACATTTTATGATTAAGCAGCGTATCATGTAGTTGCAACCACTAGGGTCTGAACAACCGAGGTCAACGGCAAAGAACAATCACTATGTCGAAACGAACAGCCTTCTGTATACGGTTGTGCTTTAATTTCTGACGCCAATTGTTCAAATACAGCCTATGGTTTGAAAATATTAATAGAATACAAAACCTTTCTAAACATAGTTTAGTTTGTTCCTTTAAAAGTTTTTAAGGGATAAATTGAAGTCCAAAATACTTAGATTTGCAAAATGAATAATTTAATTATTATTTCTTAAAGATTTACATAGTTGGTTCTTCTAATGGCGTGTGTATGTAAGTAATAGTGTGAATTATGAATTGAAATTAAAACTCTAAAAAGCAAAACAATTTCAAATCAATTGGTTGTATTTTACAAGAAAACTTCACTTCCTGTTAACACTATAACTCTTTCTTTAATATGAATATTGGCAGTTGCCTGTAACTATTTGCACAGCATGTTTCAGCGCTTGTGAATTTTACTAACAAGGCTTGTTTTACACCATGTCAGATTTATCGCAAAGTATATTTTACGACTTATTCTCGCGGACTCTACGTGGTTTTATACGATTGTGTTCTTTAACTGTGGGAACTGACTGCAAACAACTAAGCTGACTGTAAAATAGGCAAGTTAATATTTTATGTCGTAATAAAAGCTTTATGTATTATGGTCTTTAGTTCACGAAAGAAGCTTATTCTGAATATTATTTACCTTTAATTAAAGTTTGCGTTACAATATTTCATTCTGAAAAGTACAAGAACTTGACTTTATTGGGAAAACTGATAAATTTTACCTATATTTTACACCCGATAAAATGTGTACTTAAGAGTAACTTAAGGTCAAATGCCAACTGAATTGCAGTAACAGTTCAATTCGCAAGAGACGCTCGATTTAGATTTACGACAAGTGGAATGGACGCAGATGGCACTTGAGGTGAGCACATTGTGATCTACGGGTAACTACGAGCAATGTAAAGGACTTTGCGATGAAATTTTGGTATCAATTTTCAAAGTAAAATGTGACTGATAACGTTTTTTCATATATTTTTTTGGCATATTAAAATGTTAGATTTGATTATTATAGTCTAAGAGTTACCGACCAAAAGTTAATAGTAGTCTGAAATATTATTTTTTATTGTGAGTCTATTCCCTCTGCATATGACCACACTGATGTGAAGCTAGAGTACGGTCTATTAACTGAAACAACTGCTATAACAGGTAGAAATCTACAGGCAGCAGTCGCCCCCTGTAAAGACTCGGTGATCTATATTTGTCTGTAACAAATATATCTCTAAAATCCTAATTCATCTGTGCTATTACCATAGTAACCTTCTTGTTATTCGGTTTGTCAACGCTTTTACAAATTGTACTTCTATTTCTTAAACTATAATAAAACAACGTTTTATATGCTTTTACCAAGTTATTTTAATATCTTTATCGTCCTCAATTATCAAACTATAAAAGTTAATACCCCCGCTATGCCGGTTTGATGAGATGAATATGCACTATCCAGATTGACAATGCACACTCTTCTCGTTATACCTAGCTACTTCCAAAGTGATCACAAGACGGGACAAGGTCACTTCACTTAAGTGAAGAATTATAAATGATTGAAACAATAAGATACTCAAATACTATTACACAACTGAATATTGGTAATTTATTGCGTCTGTTACGATAAGCAAAGGCATACGTGTCTAGAAATTTTAACAGATTTTTTTGTAAAAAAATTATTAATATTTGAGGCATGAAAGATGTCATCATGCAGTACCCATAAGGATTTTTATACATGAATTTATATATTACTTGATCATCAATTATTTGGTTTTATTTTATTTGTAATTGTGTATTGTTTTCATTGTTGTAAGATAGAAATAAGAAGTCAAAATAGTATTATGATTTGTATATTTTCTCCTCACACAGTTTATTTAAAAAACTCACGAACAAAATTAGCAGGATAAATAATCTTTTTCTCGGATTTCGCTGTTACACGTATAATAAGAATTTGCGGTATATTTTGTCCCACTTATTTTGCTTAGTAGTGTATTCTTGTAGTTGCCCAACTATACCTGTCAGTAGATTTGTTGCCACGATAGCTATTCCTGGCAAACAAAAACATTTGTGTTCTGCTTTCATTTTTGTCTGACTTTAAAAATAAACAATGTTTTCCGGATATTAAATGAACAGATGTTTTTATTGTTTAATCAAATGTTAGATTGATACTTGAATACAAATTATGTTTTGTTTATATGGAGTATAAAAAGGTGCAAGTAATATTTTCGAGTATGAATTTTAAGTTATACCGTTAAAGTGATTTTTCACACTTTTAGAGTTTGGTTGTTAATTTAGTTTCTGAGGTTTCCGCTAATTTTATCATGTCTGAGTCTGGTTTGCGGTTTTAAAGCATTTATTTATTTCCTGGAGTTTGCGTATTGTAAACGAATATAACATACCATTTGTTGTGGATTTCTCGGTTTTCTATGAGCTCGATGTACTTTAAGACCGGTGACACCTTCCAGAACATCAGCCAGAAGGATGCCATCAGCGCAATCACGAGCCAAGCCACCTGCAGAAGTTCCCGCCCTTCGACGTGATCTCGCTCGCTCAAGATAGTGATTCGCCCAGTCCGTGTAGATCTAAAATAAAGAAAAATACCTATTAACAAAACTTTTAAATTTAGAATTAATAGTGTACGAGCTTTTAATAATTCATTTTGTGTTTTAATCAATTTAATCCGAAAATAACGTAGACATTTTATATTCCAACCGGGTAACAAACGGTTCGAGTTGTTGTAGATCTTTGCAAAGTATGTACCTTACGTTTTAATGGTTATTTTGTATAAAATGGTTACTTAAACTTTTATTGCAAATTTCCAGATGACGCTGCTGTTCCGATAACTTTGATCCTTAGTGTATATTTTGTGCGATATAACTTAAATCTAGATATACAAAACAAACTTTTTGTGTTTCTTTGCAATATTTTGATATCAGAATCACCTTCAAACATCAAAATTCTTCTTCCAAAAGATGAACGTTTATCTAAGAAAGTATCACACGGGTGTTTATTCAAATCGCTTTAGAATAGGTTCGATTACAATAAATCTCGTGAGCCCGACATTTTTATCGCTCAATCTGGTCTTGTAGTATGTCTGTATCCGCTCCAAATCCTGACACCTTTGTATTGTAGTTGACAACAAACGAAACTTTTCTATTTGTAAACAATTCTTTACTCTAAACTGTTTAAAAGTTATTCGTTCGTAATCACAACAATTCAGCGCGAAATCTATACTAATATTATAAGAGTAAGATTATGTTTGTTTGTCTCCCAATTACGCTCAAACTGAACGGAGTCCAGAAAAAAGTCATAATTTTAATTGTTATATTGTTACTCGTGTCTCAATGTTAAGAAAATGAACGGCCGTGGTCTAGCGGTAACTCACGATCAATGAGACCCGTGTTCGAATCTCGCTAATTCTGACCGGTACCAATGTAACTTTGTTATATGTAATTTGATCGCTCAGTGCCTATAGGCACTATTAAAGATAGGTAGACGATGATGGCTATTAGCCCAGTCTGCTGTTCTGGGGTAGTTTCACCACTTTCGAATGTAGCATTCGTGAAGTGACATTATCGTGTTTCGGAAGCAGTTTGAAAGCGAGAGGAGTGTACACTGACTTAGCGGAGGCGACTGCTGCCCGTAAAGATTTTTCAGTAGTAGCAATTGTTTCCGTTCAAGGACCACACTTTAACTTTATAACAGACGGAGTGTTGTCATATGCCGAGCTACAATAAAAAAAAACTGTCGACCATCCTGTTTTACATTCCACGGTTCGAATCTGAATCGCAGTCCGGCAGTTGCCGACCACTGAGTTATCTATTACCTTAAAAAAATTGCGTCGTATATCCCGTTTATTGAGGTAGGTTAGAGCTTTTTCGTTTTTGTTTTCAATTATTAACATGAGAGAAAACTTATTTTACCTTATTAAGTTTCCTAAAGATAAAATGTTTAATACTAATAATTATAATACGCATACAAAGTTAGCTAGCAATATCTAGTAGAAATTTCTAGTTCTCGTTAATTTTAAGAAAATCTTGTTTGTTTACATATTTTAAACATTCTATTGATACAAAGCATACTGCTACGAGATCATAACGCAATTGTTATGCTTTATAAGGATCTACGTTTTTGATACCATACACAGATTTTAAATTGAATACTATTGAATTAATGAACACACCAGTTCAGTCCAAAGAAATTTCTTAAAAATTGTCATATAATTTTTTTTTAAACATATTATCAATCCATGAGTGATGTGGAACGCAGTAATTTAAATTTTAAAAAGCACAATTTTATCCTAAAAGTTTCTATCCTATTATATTTCCTTATAGTTTCTTTTTATAGCTCGGCAACACTCCGCTTAATGAAGTTAAAGTACAATTCATGAGCGAAATAAACCGCCTCCACTATGTCGACTTAAAGTGACGAATGGGAGTTTTGACAGTGCACACTCACGTTACACTCGGCTACTTTCAAGCTGATCTCAGAATGCGAGCCACTTTACGGGTGTTACACTTAAAAGTGGTGGTAGGTACTGTCCCATGACGTAAGATTTGACAGATTCAGGTTATCGATTGCAAGACCGAATGAAATATACCAAACGGCATCCAAATCAGTTTAGGTGTTTCGTCTTGATCGGTTGATGAGCTTCCAACATGCAAATAGAACAACATTAGTAGCTAGGTACGAGTATAATACACGAGAATAATAATTTAAACATATTAGCTTTTATGTGATACCCAAATAATTAATTAGAAACGTTCGTACAGACTTTGTGTGCAGTAACAATAATAATGTAACCGAGCTGCGTAAACTCTCCCATTTATGCAAAACAAACGTAATTTACTCTTACAATACATGAACTGAAAACCACATATTATGTTATACAATTCTAATCTTTAACTCTCGACTTTAAACACGACTTTTGGCTATCATTCCGAAATAAATTGCTGGCTTAGGTAATTTGTTTGTATAGCGAAGATTGCGGTTATAAAGTTTTGCCCTCTCGCCCTAACGGCGAAGGCAAAACTGTGGCCAATGCAAACAAATCAACTTTGACGGCACTCGCTTTGTTCCGTGTATTCCCCGGGCTATCTGATATGACAATGTCCGGTAAAACAATCCAGTAATAAACGAAATATTAACACAGTATTTCCAACTTAAAAATCTAACTCGTTGACTACTTTATGCGAAAAAATTTATGAACTATGTATTATCGTCTCTCATAGTTTTCCTTATCCTCCTCCTAACACAGATTTAGAATCTTTATTATACCTCATATTAATTTAAAAAAATTAATATATTATTTTTTCAATTTTTCATTTTCATCATTTACGTCATAATTTAATAAAGATATTAACGTTTTAAAGTGATGCAACTTTCTTTGTAAAAAATAAAATGACACTTATCTTAAAGTTTCAGTTTCATCAGTGTTATGAAATCTGATGATATTTTTAGCCTATTCCACTAAATTCGTCAACAAAGCCGTTGAATATTGAAGTGCGGAAACTGAATGAGGTCGGTGTCGTTGCTTTTAATAAACTAAGAAGGGAAACACGGACACGTACTGGTCTAGTGCCTCGCTCATTGTTCTAGTTTTCTAGAGCGCTGTTCTCGAGAAGAACATATTTTAAGAATTCTTCCCCATTCTCAACCGACTGTATGGAATCACACGAAATATATTTATCTACAACACAATGTATGTTTTATAAACAAAACTGCGAAAGTGGATAACAGTGTTGGAAATTGGTACCCTTTGAGGACCTTTTCCGATCAGATTGGTCAACTGCTTAGAAAGGGTCAGGTAGAACACCCTAAATAGGCGAAGTGCATGAATTACCTGATAGACTTGGTCGAGGCGAAAGTGGTATTTAGGACAAAAGTCATTATGCTCCTACTCAGGTAGGGACATAGTATTGATATAAACAAACCTGCACAATGGACCGTGTTTGTCGAGTGACATCGTCCGTCGAGCCTTGGATGGATCGAGGAGCACGAATGCATGTTGGCATCATCTTACTTTCTCACATACATACTGCATCAATGATTAATTTATCCATCGCAGTCGTCAGTATAACGCATTTTTAACGCTAATTGATATTATGTTTAATTATAAATTAGATCTGTAGTTAAAATTTTGACATAAATATAAGCAAACGAAATTAGGTAAATAAAAGGTCGACTAACCTCGTTATAGATTCATAGGATAGATTCATAGGATGTGCAGTATGTATTATATCTGCCTAATTGTACGCGTCTATGACGATACGCTATTGTGGATAGTTTTATTTAAATAGTTCATACGAATTATTTAGTCGTAGTAATTACGAATGTATTATTAGTTATTTTTAAATTATTCTTGGCATATTAAAGTCCTGAATTTGTTTTGTTTTTCTGTTTAATTTTCTTAGTTATGTAATTCAGAGGTCATAAAAATTATTATGGATTATTTACCCGACTATAAAATGTTTACGATCGCGCGTGATCTAGATTTCGTATGAATCGTAAGAGAACACGAAATTATCTAGATGGAAGCTAACTTCTTATTCTTGGAATTATTTACTCAAGCGTTAGGCGCCTACTCCTACGCAGACGTTAGGCGTCGTCGTCACCAAACAAAACTTATCGCATTATCTGTACGCAGTAAGTCTTATGTAAAGAAAGGATTAGATCTAAAGTAACTAAATATTTTATTTAGACTTAAAATATGGACCGCACTCAAGCACACCAGACGGACGGCGATCACATGCATGGTGACAATACTGCGCGTGATGTTCAGCTAGAGTGCTGTTAAGGTTACAGTCGCATCCGCTATGCCGGCTTGATGAGACGAATGTGCACCATCCAGATTGACAGAGCACACTCCTCTCGTATGTGGCTACTTTTTTTTCTTTATTGTAGCTCGGCTTGTGACAACACTCCGCCTGATGTAAAGCTAGAGTGCGGTCCATGAATGGAAACAACTGCTACTACAGAGAAACCTGTCCGGGCAGCAGTCGCCTCCACTATGCCGGCTTGAGGAGACGAGCATGTACCATCCAGATTGACAGCGCACACTCCTCTCGTTATACCTGGCTACTTTCAAACTATTCCCGAAACGCGACAAGGTCACTTCACGGGTGTTACATTCGAAAGTGGTGGTACTACCCCAGGACGGCAGACTGGGCAAATTACCATCATCAGCCTGCCTACCACTCTTTAATAGTGCTTATAGGCACTGACCGACCAAAGTACATATAACAAAGTTATATTGGTACCGGTCTTTAGCGAGTTTCGAACACGGGTCTCATCGATCGTGAGTTCACGCGTCTCACCGCGCACTAGACCACGGCCGCTTACTTCCATACTGATTCCGAAACGCGACAATATCAACAACTAGATGAAAATAGTTGATCCACTTTTAGGACAAGATTAGGTTAAGTACGATTGTTTATGAGTAATACAGAAAAAGCAATTTTATTGTAGTTGCAGCTGACTCACAACATAATGCCCCATTGCTAATTTTGATGTTTAGCACTTACAGAACAAAATGATTTATTTCCAAGTATAATGTTCGTCATGTTATGGAAAGATTTTGTTAATTTTTACTGATATTATTTTTGTTATTTACTGCCCACATTAAACTGGAGTCGTGAGTGGAGACAACTGCTACCACAGCCGCCCTCGCTATGCCGGCCTGAGGAGACAAATGTGCATCTTTTAAGTTAACAATACACACTCCTGTTAGATAATTTGAACTTATCTGACGCTTGATGTAAAGCTATGAGAGTGAGGTCCATGAACGGAAACAACAACTAGCACAGATATATTTCTGCAGGTAGCAGTCACCTCCGCTATGCCGGTTTGAGGAGACGCATGTGTATTATTTTTTTAATTGTAGCTCGGCATGTGACAACACTCCGCCTGATGTAAAAACCTAGAGTGCGGTCCATGAATGGAAACAACTGCTACTACAGAGAAACCTGTGCCGGGCAGCAGTCGCCTCCACTATGCTGGCTTGAAAATGGCATGTACCATCTAGATTGACAGTGCATGTTTAATACTTTTTGAAATTAAAAACACATTTAAATCTTATTTGGTGAAAGTTAAAAAGAAAAATGAAGAGCATAGACTTTTGTTAAAAGGTCACTAAAGTGTTCTTTGTAGATGTAGATAACAGTAGGTGTATAAATTGAACTGTCGTCAGTTTATTTGTACGTGCCGCTGTGTGAACGGGAAATAAGAAGCTTTAATGGAAATTTCTAAATACCATAACCGAATGACTTTTTATATACAGGCTGTAAAAAGAAAGACGACATCCTCCCGAACTAGAAATTGTAAACATCATTCTGATTTGATCTGAGTATTTATTTTTTATTTTTTGAAATCACAATTTATCTGATGAGTATTTTTTTTTTTGCAACATTTTTGACATTTATTCATACAGATACATTTATTGGTCTAGTATTTTGAAAGAAAAAAAAAACATTTCTGAACCGACTTCTAAATAAAACACAAATCACTAAAAAGTAAAAAAATAATTTTAATTGAGAGTAGCTACACACAATTTAATAAGCATAAACAAGAATAGATGCTTATTATTTATTTACAAATTAATTGTATACATTTTATTTAGCATATATCTAAAGTCGGTGCATGCATTTGGAACATGTTTTATGATTGGTAATATATCTAGATTCAAACAATGCGGAGTTTCATATTTGCTTGGCGGAGATATGAGGGAACATCGCCACAAAAAGAAAAAAAAATACACGACGAATAGATAACTTTTGAAGTCGGTTAATTAAAAATAGCGATGATTTTCACACTTTTGAAACTACTTGTAAAATTAAGTAAAGTAAAAAAAAAATAGCTTGTGCATAAATTTGATTGCATATTTTAATTAAAAAAACAAATTTAATGAATAAAAACGATATATTAAAGCTAGAACTATCGATTTGAATTACTTTGACGTTGTTTGTCTTGTAACAACAAAGTGTGGGCGGTATTAGAATAATTGTGCATATTGAAACAATAAGAACCTTTAAGACAATGATTGTGGTACCGTTAAATACCTCCCATTATCACTCGTAGAATGAATTATGTTCGTAGGCAATAATTTTTTTTTTCTCTAAATTATTATTTCAAAAATTACTAGGTACATATTATCAATCCATGTCTATATATAAAGGTAGATATTTAAAAGCAGTAATAGTATCCTCTTACATGAAAGGAGAGTCGGCGACAGACATCATAATAGCAGACGTATTCCATCTGCATTTAGCTCAAGATGAAAGTTCTGTTTGAAGTGTTTGGACTGGAGAAAACCGAAATGTTTTGCGGTAAAAGCTATTTTTATTCTGTTATATTTACTATATTGTGACTATTCTCTATTAATGTGAAAACAAATTAACTAACGGAATAAGATAAACTGTCGTAAAAGTTTATATTATAACCGGTTAAAGAATAGTATGTAAATAATGATAGCTCTATAAATGTTTCACAGTTGCTCATTGGATTCTTTTATATTGGTTATTACAATAATAAAGTTTATTTATTACAGTCACGTGTACGGACACAGCTACTAAAAAAAGAAAGTTTGCAGTCAATAATCGCTTTCGCTATGCCGGCTTGAAGAGACGAATGTGTACCATCCAAGTTAACAATATCTTCTTATTGATTAATTTCGAACTAATTCCGAAACGCGCAAGGTCCCTTTACGGGTGATACACGTAGGGAATGCAATCCCGATCTCGCGGGATCCCGATCTCGCGAGATCTCGTGTAATTTTTCGGGATCAATCCCGAAGCATAATATGACGAGATCCCGTTCGAGATTGACGGGATTGGGCGGTAGTGCTGCAGTGGTCAGCAACGCTACACACATCTACTCGGGGCGCAAACGGTGCGCTAGGGATGGGCGTTGATTCAACGAACTGTTTTTATCAACCGATTTTCTACTGTCAACGAGTTAACCGTTTTTCGTTTTGAGTGAAACCAGTTAAATCCATCAACTGTTTGTAAACAAAAACGTTCCGTTTTGAAAGAAGTTATTTGTACTTTGGTCGCTCAGTGCCTATAGGCACTATTAAAGAGTGGTAGGGAGACTGATGATGGTTATTAGCCCAGTCTGCCGTCCTGGGGTACGGTACCACCACATGTAACACCCGTGAAGTGACCTTGTCGCGTTTCGGGAATAGTTTCAAAGTAGCCAGGTATAACGAGAGGAGTGTGCACTGTCAAAGCCGGTGTGTGGATGCGACTGCTGCCCGCTTTCTCTGTAGTAGCAGTTGTTTCCATTCATGGACCGCACTCTAGCTTTACATCAGGCGGAGTGTTGTCACATGCCGAGCACCGAAGACGTTGATCAACCGAAAGGAAATGTAGATAATGCAATGAACGCTTACGAATGAGTGAGAGAGATACCAAAAGTATAATTGTTTTAGCGTGAACGAGATAAAAGCATTGTCTAATAAGGCTTATTGCAGAAAAAAAATTTATTGGTTTATTTGTTTGAGTTTTCATCGTTTTCAGTCATCCGAACTTTACATTTTTTAAAACTAGACGAGATCCCGAAAATTCCGGGATCCCGCAGGATTGATATTTCTAATCCCGCGGGATCTCGAATTTGCGATCTCGAGTCGGGATTGCATTCCCTAGATACACGACTGTATTATCTTTGTTAAGATTTTACGTTATATTACTACTTGCAAATATCTCGAATGTTTGAAGAGAGTTCTGCAACAATTTTAGATACAAGCGAATTCGTATCGGATATCCGAATAAAACAAAAACATGGCATTAGCAGGCGTTTCGTAACAATTTAATCAACAAAAATGGGTTTCATTAAATTTTATGATGAAGTTTATTATCGTAACTTTTATGTGTAAAAAAGTATCGTCACTGTTTGCTCCAGTGTTTATTTACAGTGTGTCAAAAGTTCAAGACGGGCGGCGGACGAGTGTGTATTTATTTATAACTATACGGAAGGTGCGGTAAAGAGCAATGAACCTATGTAAATTAGTACTATTTAGTATTGACACGATTTAATATCTATAATATTTTCCTATAAAATAAAATCACTAACTTAGTATAGACATTAATTAAAGAGTGGTAACCATAGTGGCTAAATATTACTCGTGAAGTGATCGAGTCGCTTCTACAGTAATCAGTCACTAGCTATGCTTCGTACAATGTGGTAAAACAAAATGTATGGACGCTCAGATGTTGGCTTTCACCTTAACAACAGAAAAAGTGTGGTCATCAGACTTAATACAATAGGAACAATAAGCCAAAATAAGAACATTCGATGGCTGGATACAATTCCATATTTTAGATGGGGCAGTAAACATATCGCGACAATGTAACAAAAAAAAAACTCAATAAGAGTAATATGAATTTTAATTGTTTACTTATCGATATGTAGAGATATTGACCTTGGCAGTAAATAGGACACAGATGTGCGTCCGTCGATCAATTATGACGCGGAATAAGTGTTCCTATTTAGATGGTATTGGCTTGAATCACAAGGTATTTGTTAACTCATAAAGCAACAATAAAGTGACTATAATTAATTAATCAGATGTTTAAAGTATGATAAACTGTTCTAATTATGTTATAAATAATATATTGCAGGTAATTAGATTTAGTCCTCGTGTTAGTGCAAAAATGCAACGCTATCTTTCGACCTAAATGATAAAGTCACCGAAAGAGGAAAATTGTTTGAAATTTGATATCGTTTGAGATAATAGGAACAGTCAATATTAGAATATGAATTATTCGCGAATTACCTACTTTTTTTCTTTAGTTATCAAGTTGTCTAAATTTATTATTTTTGCCTTTGATTTTCTTTGATTAAAAAAAACTATATTCGAATTGCCCTACAATGCTCTTACCACTAACTAAGATAGCCTGTATTGTTGGTATCAGTACAAGAACAAACGATGTAGGTAACAAACAACTAGCCCTGAAACAGACCTTATAGTCTTATAAGAACAGTACTTATAGAGCAATCATGTCGATAACTAGCTTCCGGAGTTACATTTAATTAGTAAAATAAATATCATTGAAGTTATCGTGTAGTAATATAATAGTTGTTATACTTTTTTTATATTTTAATATTAAATATTTATTACATTATAATTAAATTATTTCGACCGGGAACCGAGGCCTGTGCCTCTACATAAGACATTAGTGGCGCGCTGATTACCGCGTCAATTTAAATACTTTCTTTTACGTATTTCCTCTTAAAATATATGTATATATACTATAGTATGTATATACCAATACATACCAACATAATAGACATCAATTACACAATTGATAAAGAATGTCATTAAGGCGCGTTCACTGTGTTAATAATAAATCAATATTGAACAATATAGGTCGTGTCATTAAAACGCAATAAATATATGGTGTTTCCTCTCTAACTGACAGGGCATACACATCTTTATCCCAGCTATTGTTAACAATAAGTACATATGTCAGGAGAGGTGTGGCGCCAGTATGTACTTTTGTTATAGGTTTTTGAGTTACTTACAGATTATATTCATCATCACATTTGAATCGCATAGAAATCGCATAGAAATTATAGAGTGTATGGTGTAGCAATCGATGTGTGTCTGCCTACAGATGATGGTTATTAACCCAGTCTGCTAGCGTTCTGGCTTACAACACTTTCAAGTGTAAAAGTTTGGACTTTAGTAGTACCGGGTATAACGTGCCCTGTCTCTAGATAGTACCTACACATTTGTCTCCTTAAGTCGGCATAGCGCAGGGGACTGCTGCCTGCAGACATTTTCTGTATAGCAGTTGTTTCCTCTCATGGTAAAGTCCAGGCGGATTGTGATTACATGTCGAGCTACTAAAGATAAATAAATAGACGATATTATGACAAAGAAAATAAAAGTGTAAAAAACAACATTGATATTATAATTAAACTTTGTAATCTTGTACGTGTGAAGTAATAAAAATAGTGAGAAGTTATACGGAAATGTGGACTTGAGACAATGGGGCATCTGTGCTTGTAGCCAATTAAGCGGACTGTTTTCTAATTAAAACTCAATACCAGTGAATGAAATATATCTGGTAATGGCTTAAAGAGTGGTGTACTTAATTAGTTCAGTTTAAGCTTTGGATGTTAACAGTTGAGTTTCATTTTAGTAGTTAGATTTATTTTAACTTTCAAAATAGTCGACTATTTAGGACATGAATTTATGTATCAAGTAATTCAAATTGCAAATTCAATTTAATATAATTGCGTGGAGACAATTATTAAATAATGATGTAAATTGAACAGAAAGACGCAGCGGATATGGGTTCGATTACAATCTCAGTCCTGACTTTTGTATGCGTATTGAATTTTCTCTATTTTTTTTTTCATCACAATTTAGTAATAATAAACTTGGTACCTTAATATGCCAAAAATTCGTAAAAAATATTGTATTGTAACTATTTAAACGTAAGCATATTTTCTACAGAGTGTTGTAGACATCAAAAACAACAGCGACACTAAAATCGAATAACACGATTAACAATAAATCCCACCCAGTGTACTCACGAGCGAGCATTTGTAATTTATTATAATGCCCGATTGGAAACGTCTGTCCTGAAATGCACTTAAACCGCGCGATTAGCTCAAAGACCATCGCTCCTTCTTTTAGATATTGATAAGTTAAATTTTATCAAAATCATCAATGTATTTCGTTTGAATGATTTAAGTCAAGGAGCGACTTGGCGCTGCAGAGATTTGCATATGGCATCAAAGTTCTGCGAATATTGAATGGATAATATTGCCGTGGGTGAAGTTTCTACTTGAATAAATATTACAAGGGCAATCGTAGGATTAGTGAAGGAAGTCGGGTCTTAAATGGTTCATTAAAAGGTTACTTGAATCTATAACTGGATATTTATTAATATTACTCAAGGAATTTTATGAAAAATTTTGATAACTAAAAATTAAATCACATTCTTTTAAATCAAAACATATAACCAAAATAAGACGAGTTATGAATAAAAAATATATATATATCCAACTGACACTAAACTTATCAATGAATTAGCAACCAAAACAATAATAACAACAGATCCAAAACATGACGCATAATAGCAAATTGCAACCAATCAATTGAAACAACGTCTATGTAAACAGTGTGACAAGCGACAGATATAGAAAAGCGCGGCAAAAAATGGCGGGAAGATTACTAGATCGGAACTTCCGGCGAGAGGATCGCGCGCGTGGCCGGTGCGCTAGCGCTGATCGTTGACTGGCTACAATTCGAATTTGGAACACGAAAGCGCTCATGCACAAAAGCTCTCGCGGCGAGAGGGACGGAGGAATAACGACGACGGTCAGTAAAGATCGGAGCTTCTGAGACATCAAATAACCGTGTCACCTAAACTTTCAGAAAATTAAATTCATACAATTTTATTCAATAAAAAAGACTCCTGAAATGGTAAGAATGATCCAGATGAGTCCCTGCAATTCAATTTTAGCTTCAGTTTGATTTAAAAAAAGGAAACTTGTACAATTCAATAAACTTTTGTTCTATAAGAGACGGTGGTAAACGGAAACCAAGATTTTTCAAATTGAATTTCATTTTCGTCCCGTGCAGAACCAGTCGCTGAGGTCGCATTGAAATCAGTTCGTTTGAACTCAAAGTCACTGAGCACTTTCCCGAGTTCTGTAATCAACATCCCGGATGCTCCATATATTTCTATGTACCTAGACAAATGCATTTAGCTTTAAGAACTGTTACACTGTTCTTTGTCAAGCAACTGTTTTTTCAAATCAATTTAAAAAATATTTGTACATTTTTATTAAATTATTATTGAAACACAATTAAATTTAAAAATAGTTTTAATTCTTTAAATAAAGAAACATAGTATAAATGGCCTAATTATTAACAACGCAGGTGATATGTTTGCGGAAACGCGACTGCAACGGCCCTCTATTTTTGCCGCCAATGTACCGCCCGTAGCCGCCCCACATCAATGAACGCTTCAGTTAAAATATAGTTCGAATAAACAGACTTGATCATTATAGATCAATAAAAATTATATTTACAATATATTCCACAAAAACAAGTAAAGACTTTAGTATCACAAAACAAGTACAGAAGACGAATTAACATATTGTTGCCAAAAGTATACATACTATCTTTTTCAAAATATATATTCGATACGATTTTATTAATTCACAACAAAAACTCGTGCATTTAAGGGTTAAAAGAGCAAAGTTCAAATATCTTTTAAGAACATTAACAAAATTTAATCCAACTACAACCACAAATATAAATAGATGGTCTTATTTTCTTATTTACGGCTGTTTCAGCCTTAATGCGCAACTTTTTATGATAAATTCAGCTTTTATTGCTCTCGCGTCCGATTGAAGCCAGTGCACCGGAGTTTCTGGGTTTATGACTTTTATTATGTATGCATTTAATAATTTACACTTTATTGCTGACATTACCTATACACGCAGGTAATTATAATGTAAGATAATTTATGTTGTTGTGTTTAATAACTCATTTACGTTCAGTTACAATTTGATAAGTAGGTAAATAATATGAACTTACATTTATGATTTAGCTTTATTTTCTTTATCGTAAAGGTCATGATTTATTATCACATAAACCTTTCTTTGTTTTCTTGTTTTTAAATTTGTGACGTCATAATACCCAATCGTCTGATGTAACAAACTGTGGTCTAATTTTACAAGTTAATTTACGGTAGGATACTATTAGCTACAAGATAGGTATCCCGGCGCTATGCTTGACTCACTCAATGACTCACCGAATCTCTGCGTAGGTATTGTATACAAGAAATAGCTTTCAGATATAAAATTAAGCCTTATTGTTAAACTAATAAAGTTCAAGGATAAACTCATATAATTTAACGTACAATTTTTATTTATTTACGAGTACTTTGGAACTGAAGTACAAAATCTTCCAGTATTCAATGACTTAGTCACTCAATGAGTCTGGGTTTTGCTGATAGCAGAAATAATTTAAGTTAGCTGCTTAAACTGTGAGTAATATGATGTGCAACAAAACTTTGAAATGAAATGAAATGAAAATCCTTTATTAACGTAGGCATGGACTTGGCATGCACTTGTTCATCGTCAGAATCTACTTTGGCTTCGGAAAGGCATATGACGAGAAGACAGCCATAAGAAACTCGTCAATTATGGCCTGTGTTTATAATAACATAAAAAAAAACTGAATTATAAATCCAGAAAAAAAAAAATATATATATATATACTTTTTTAAAATATATATATATATATAATAATAGTTGTAACTAATTTAACAAACATAACTAAACCACAATATGGGGCTCCAAAATGAAGAAAATTATACATTAATATCATTGTATATGTAATTTTGCAAATGCATGAAATAAAAAAATCTACAAAGAGTTTCTATACTTATTTCATAATGTATCCAGAATTCACTGTACAGTGTACACAGACTATCTAAATCTTCTTAAATTTTCAGCTTAAAATAACATCGTCATACTGGTTGTACTTCGATCGCGCAGTGCTTATGATATTGACTATAAAAATTTAATGAATTTAAAAGGAATACAAAATTTTAAACATGTATTAAAAATTCTTAATCGATTTCATTCAATTTAATTTTTACATCAATAAAGGCCCCATCACAATTAAATTGAATCAATCACAAAACAATAAATCAAAATAATTGACTCACGCCTCAAACAATTTAAGCTTGTAATATGAAATGGGGGAAAAGCTAGCCAACGCGTGTGTTAGGCCAGAGTCTTAATTAAAATTAAATACTTAAATTTATTAAGAGGGCGGTCGGGGAACACACCTGCAAATAACATTTCCGTAGAATTTATGTCAAAATTCTTAAGCGGCTTTGCAAAATTATACGATAAATAACCACAACACAATGCTTCGCATGAGAGCCGTACAATTCGATATCAACGGTATCACAAGAGGCATCGCAGCCAGGGGCTGCCCACAAGGAGGGGTAATCTCTCCACTACTGTGGAACTTGGTAGTGAATGACCTGATAGCACGGCTCAACGACAAACACTACTATACAGTGGGATACGCCGACGACCTAGCGATACTGATTACTGGAAAGGTCACCTCCGTAGTCTTCGACGTAATGCAGCAAGCGTTGAGGATCGTACAGCGGTGGTGCCTTGACCAAGGACTTACAGTGAATCCTGCTAAAACGGTAATGGTGCTCTTCACCCACAAAAGGAACATAGGCACCTACAAACTACCGGTGCTGTTCAACACCGAGCTGAAATTATCCAGGGAAGTTAAGTATCTGGGAGTGACACTAGACTCCAAACTGAACTGGAGCAACCACCTGACCGCGAAGCTGGGAAACGCCGCCGTAATCCTATGGCAGTGCCGTAGACTGCTGGGGAGGAAATGGGGCATTAGCCCGAGGATCATGTTGTGGCTGTACAGATCAGTGGTCAGACCATACATTACATATGGCTCTCTGGTGTGGTGGCCCCGCACCACACTGAAGACAGCCCAGGACCACCTAAGGAAGTGTCAGCGGAGCGCCTGCTTAAGTATCACCGGCTGCATGTCCACTACACCTACTAAGGCACTGGAAGTGCTGCTGGGGCTGGTGCCGCTACACCTCTACATCAAGCAAGAAGCGGCGGTAACAGCGGCAAGACTAAGGACACTTAGAATGTATCACCGCGACGACAGAGCAATGCACACCACTGTACTAAATGAGGCGATAATAGAACAGCCGCTGATCGCCTCCGTCATAGACAGAATACACAAAATTCATGTCTTTGACAAGAGATACAGGGTGAGCCTGCAAGAAGAACCCACCGACCACTTCGGTGCGACAGAGCTCAGAATATACACGGATGGCTCTAAGACGGACAAGGGAACAGGAGCGGGCACCTTCTCCTGGGACCTCAACATACACATAGCAGTAGCCCTAGACATTGACAGCTCAATCTTTCAAGCAGAATGTGTAGGGATAATCCAGGCTGCCAACGCTTTACTGCAGAGAAAAGTCGAGAATCAGAAAATCCGGATACTGTCCGACAGCAGAGCTGTTCTGTCGGCACTCGACAACTACTGCATCAACTCAGCTCTGATCTACGAATGTCACCTGACCCTGGAGCAGGTCTGCAGCACGAACAGCGTTGTGCTGCAGTGGATTAAGGGGCACAGCAAATCTCTGGGGAATGACGCGGCAGATGAACTCGCCAGGAGGGGCTCGTCGCTGACCACAATTGGTCCGCACCCTATAGCCCCACTACCATTCCAATATGTGAGAGGTCGGTTGCGTCAAAAGACAGGTGAGTTACATGAACTTATTTGGACCCACCAGACAACGGACTGCCGACAAACACGGGAGGCAGTGCCAAAAACTAACAGGCGGCTCACCAGAGACCTGCTTGGCCTTAACCGAGCCCAGCTCCGCATTGCCATTGGCATCATAACGGGACACTGTGGGCTCAACAAACACTTACATAACATTAATGTTACAGACAGCCCCCTGTGCAGAGGATGCATGGGGGCCGAAGAAACAGTCACGCACGTGCTCCTGGAGTGCAGTAGCGTAGACGAACCACGACAAAAGTTCCTCGGCACGGCAAGGACACTCCCGGAGGTGTGCAGGAACGTGAAGAGTCTCCTGTCCTTCGTGGAGGATATCGGGTGGCTGCGGTGAAGCGGACCACCACACGCAAAACGAGCGGCCATGGCCGCTCAATTGCGGAGAAAGAGCCTGCGGGAATCTACAATCTACAATCTACAACCACAACACAATAGCTAGTAAATAATATAGAAACCACAGGAAATACACAGTAAATGCTTGCTTAATTTTTGACAAAACATAGGACGTGATTGATTAAAGGATTGAAGAGAAACTATAACCTTGTATAAAAAAAAGCCCTTATCATTCTTTTGAGCCATAAAACCGTGGTAAATGTAGTATTTTTGGAGGCAGCCTAGAGTGCGTTCCATGTGCGGGTTCTGTGCTACCACAGATAAATATATGCAGCAGACTAAGATGTATACAAGCAGAGATGTTTGTACAGGTCGACTTACGAGTATCTTCTTATATCCGACTATTTCCAATAGATTGGACTAATTACCATCACAATCTACTAACTCATTTAACAGTTTATGTCAGAAAGGAACAAAACATGTGTCTTTGAATGTATCAAACTTTATGTAAATAAAAAACGGTACAATATATAAATAATATTTGATCAAACCAAATCACGCTTAACGACAGTTCAATTCGCATCACGTTTCGCAGTAAACCAATTAAATAAAACTAAAATGTTAAAACCGTTAATGAGACTGATTTGGAATACAAACACTTTGTATTATATTGATAATTCGATGTCAGTATTATTAATAGCGAAATCTATGATTTTAACAGAAAATAACTATGTAGATGTTTTTTTTATAAATTGCAACACGTCCCAGATAAAAACAAAAATAGAAAGATTGGGTTTAAAGATAATGAACTTATGTTTTATCGAATCTATAACAGTTTAAACAGTTTAACACTATTATAAAATGATTCTTCCACTGCAGCAGAAGTATTTAAATAAAAAATTCTTATAGACCTAAATATCTGATTTCCAAAAAAAAGGCACGCAAAATTCAGCAATCAACACTGTGATTAAGATTGACGCAGGATTTAATTGGACAAGATGAAAGCCATTGAAAGAATGTTTTTAACGAATTTCTTTTCATTAATTCTTTACAAGAAATATCAACTTATAAAAGTCAAAAATTATTTCGAATTAATTATGGTGTCACAAGATAAAACATTTTATCTTTAGATTTTTTGGGTGTCGTTGACACAATTTCGGAATTTATTTTAATTACGTTCTTGTATCTTATTATTATTATTATACTAATATATAGCTGCAATACCACTCACTCACTCACTGACTGACATCAATTATTTCGTACTTGCCGGTATAGTGGAGGGTAGCGGTTTTTTGAGTCGTATAGAGGACGTCCCAAAACCGTCGAGAAAAATACGACTTTGACCGGAAGTCGATTCTGGACCGGAAGTGGTAGCGATATCTCGGAAACGGGGCGAGTCGGGGCAGTCACCCCGTAGAGAAAGTTGTAGAGAATGTCGTCTTATGCCGAAATCAAAAAAAAAATTTTCAAAATCGGGCAAAAAATTTTTTTCCTCGATCGTATTTATATCCTTTTCCCGCCGGTACGCCAATATGAAACGGAGCATGGCGGTGGGCGTGGCCTAACAGCATCCGCGACGAGGCATTTTCGGGACGAACGATCGAAACGGCTTTACCTCGGTCAGTCGGACGGTGAGCGCGGCCGCGTGAACATCGAATTTGCTCCGCGCGGCGGGCTTTCTTTTAAATATCTCAAGAAGTAGATACGTCAGAGTAACCATGTAAAGAACAATTTTGTTCAGTGTGACCAGCACTATTTTTTTAAATTTTTGTTTTAGTTTTTTTTTTAATTTTTTAAAATCTTCATATCTCGAAAAGTAGATACGTTAGCGTCACCGTGTAAAGACCAATATTGTTCAGTATGACCAGCACTATTTTTTTTTTAAATTTTTTTTTTTTTTTTTAATTTTTTAAAATCGCCATATCTCGAAAAGTTGATACGTTAGCGTCACCGTGTAAAGACCAATTTTGTTCAGTATGACCAGCACTTTTTTTTTTAAATTTTTGTTTTTTTTTTTTTAATTTTTTAAAATCTTCATATCTCGAAAAGTAGATACGTTAGCGTCACCGTGTAAAGATCAATATTGTTCAGTATGACCAGCACTATTTGCTTTTTTTTTTTTTAATTTTCTAAAATAGCTATTACTCAAAAAGTACATACGTTAGCGTCACCGTGTAAAGACCAATTTTGTTCAGTATGACCAGCACTAATTTTTTTTTAAATTTTTGTTTTTTCTTTTAATTTTTTAAAATCGCCATATCTCGAAAAGTAGATACGTTAGCGTCACCGTGTAAAGACCAATTTTGTTCAGTATGACCAGCACTAATTTTTTTTTTTTTTTAATTTTTTAAAATCGCCATATCTCGAAAAGTAGATACGTTAGCGTCACCGTGTAAAGACCAATTTTGTTCAGAAACGTAAACGCTTTTAGATGGCGAGCTAAATATTTTCAAAACTGCCTAAAATCTATTCGATCTAATACGTTTTACGACAAAAAGGGCCTCCGCGGGCCGCTTGCGCCCGCGGCTTTTACCCAACAGCTAGTACTAATATATAGCTGCAATACCACTGACTGACTGACTGACTGACTGACATCAATTATTTAGTACTTGCCGGTATGGTGGAGGGTAGCGGTTTTTTGAGTCGTATAGAGGACGTCCCAAAACCGTCGAGAAAAATACGACTTTGACCGGAAGTCGATTCTGGACCGGAAGTGGTAGCGATATCTCGGAAACGGAAAGAGATGGGGCAAAAGTGCCGGAACAAACGTTGTAGGGAATGCCCTCTAATTTCGAAAACGATACTTTTTTTTTCAAAATTGCTCAAAAAAAATTTTTCCTCGATCGTATTTCTATCCTTTTCCCGCCGGTACGCCAATATGAAACGGAGCATGGCGCTTGGGCGTGGCCTAACAGCATCCGCGACGAGGCATTTTCGGGACGAACGATTGAAACGGCTTTACCTCGGTCAGTCGGACGGTGAGCGCGGCCGCGTGAACATCGAATTTGCTCCGCGCGGCGGGCTTTCTTTTAAATATCTCAAGAAGTAGATACGTCAGAGTAACCATGTAAAGAACAATTTTGTTCAGTGTGACCAGCACTATTTTTTAAAATTTTTGTTTTAGTTTTTTTTTTTAATTTTTTAAAATCTTCATATCTCGAAAAGTAGATACGTTAGCGTTACCGTGTAAAGACCAATATTGTTCAGTATGACCAGCACTATTTTTTTTTTTAAATTTTTGTTTTTTTTTTAATTTTTTAAAATCGCCATATCTCGAAAAGTAGATACGTTAGCGTCACCGTGTAAAGACCAATATTGTTCAGTATGACCAGCACTAATTTTTTTTTAAACTTTTGTTTTTTTTTAATTTTTTAAAATCGCCATATCTCGAAAAGTTGATACGTTAGCGTCACCGTGTAAAGACCAATTTTGTTCAGTGTGACCAGCACTTTTTTTTTTAAATTTTTGTTTTTTTTTTTTTAATTTTTTAAAATCTTCATATCTCGAAAAGTAGATACGTTAGCGTCACCGTGTAAAGATCAATATTGTTCAGTATGACCAGCACTATTTGCTTTTTTTTTTTTAATTTTCTAAAATAGCTATTACTCAAAAAGTACATACGTTAGCGTCACCGTGTAAAGACCAATATTGTTCAGTATGACCAGCACTACTTTTTTTTAATTTTTTTTTTTTTAATTTTTTAAAATCGCCATATCTCGAAAAGTAGATACGTTAGCGTCACCGTGTAAAGACCAATTTTGTTCAGTATGACCAGCACGAATTTTTTTTAAAATTTTTTAAAATCGCCATATCTCGAAAAGTAGATACGTTAGCGTCACCGTGTAAAGACCAATTTTGTTCAGAAACGTAAACGCTTTTAGATGGCGAGCTAAATATTTTCAAAACTGCCTAAAATCTATTCGATCTAATACGTTTTACGACAAAAAGGGCCTCCGCGGGCCGCTTGCGCCCGCGGCTTTTACCCAACAGCTAGTACTAATATATAGCTGCAATACCACTCACTGACTCACTCACTGACTGACATCAATTATTTCGTACTTGCCGGTATAGTGGAGGGTAGCAGTTTTTTGAGTCGTATAGAGGACGTCCCAAAACCGTCGAGAAAAATACGACTTTGACCGGAAGTCGATTCTGGACCGGAAGTAGTAGCGATATCTTGGAAACGGAAAGAGATGGGGCAAAAGTGCCGGAACAAACGTTGTAGGGAATGCCCTCTAATTTCGAAAACGATACTTTTTTTTTCAAAATTGCTCAAAAAAAATTTTTCCTCGATCGTATTTCTATCCTTTTCCCGCCGGTACGCCAATATGAAACGGAGCATGGCGCTTGGGCGTGGCCTAACAGCATCCGCGACGAGGCATTTTCGGGACGAACGATCGAAACGGCTTTACCTCGGTCAGTCGGACGGTGAGCGCGGCCGCGTGAACATCGAATTTGCTCCGCGCGGCGGGCTTTCTTTTAAATATCTCAAGAAGTAGATACGTCAGAGTAACCATGTAAAGAACAATTTTGTTCAGTGTGACCAGCACTATTTTTTTAAATTTTTGTTTTAGTTTTTTTTTTAATTTTTTAAAATCTTCATATCTCGAAAAGTAGATACGTTAGCGTCACCGTATAAAGACCAATATTGTTCAGTATGACCAGCACTATTTTTTTTTTAAATTTTTGTTTTTTTTTAAATTTTTTAAAATCGCCATATCTCGAAAAGTAGATACGTTAGCGTCACCGTGTAAAGACCAATATTGTTCAGTATGACCAGCACTAATTTTTTTTAAACTTTTGTTTTTTTTTTAATTTTTTAAAATCGCCATATCTCGAAAAGTTGATACGTTAGCGTCACCGTGTAAAGACCAATTTTGTTCAGTGTGACCAGCACTTTTTTTTTTAAATTTTTGTTTTTTTTTTTTAATTTTTTAAAATCTTCATATCTCGAAAAGTAGATACGTTAGCGTCACCGTGTAAAGACCAATATTGTTCAGTGTGACCAGCACTATTTGCTTTTTTTTTTTTAATTTTCTAAAATAGCTATTACTCAAAAAGTACATACGTTAGCGTCACCGTGTAAAGACCAATATTGTTTAGTATGACCAGCACTACTTTTTTTTAATTTTTTTTTTTTTAATTTTTTAAAATCGCCATATCTCGAAAAGTAGATACGTTAGCGTCACCGTGTAAAGACCAATTTTGTTCAGTATGACCAGCACTAATTTTTTTTTAAATTTTTTAAAATCGCCATATCTCGAAAAGTAGATACGTTAGCGTCACCGTGTAAAGACCAATTTTGTTCAGTATGACCAGCACTAATTTTTTTTTAAATTTTTTAAAATCGCCATATCTCGAAAAGTAGATACGTTAGCGTCACCGTGTAAAGACCAATTTTGTTCAGAAACGTAAACGCTTTTAGATGGCGAGCTAAATATTTTCAAAACTGCCTAAAATCTATTCGATCTAATACGTTTTACGACAAAAAGGGCCTCCGCGGGCCGCTTGCGCCCGCGGCTTTTACCCAACAGCTAGTACTAATATATAGCTGCAATACCACTGACTGACTCACTCACTGACTGACATCAATTATTTCGTACTTGCCGGTATAGTGGAGGGTAGCGGTTTTTTCAGTCGTATAGAGGACGTCCCAAAACCGTCGAGAAAAATACGACTTTGACCGGAAGTCGATTCTGGACCGGAAGTGGTAGCGATATCTCGGAAACGGAAAGAGATGGGGCAAAAGTGCCGGAACAAACGTTGTAGGGAATGCCCTCTAATTTCGAAAACGATACTTTTTTTTTCAAAATTGCTCAAAAAAAATTTTTCCTCGATCGTATTTCTATCCTTTTCCCGCCGGTACGCCAATATGAAACGGAGCATGGCGCTTGGGCGTGGCCTAACAGCATCCGCCCGTTCAGAGCGCGCAATGAAAATATAACGACGCATTTTCGGGACGAACGATCGAAACGGCTTTACCTCGGTCAGTCGGACGGTGAGCGCGGCCGCGTGAACATCAAATTTGCTCCGCGCGGCGGGCTTTTTTAAAATATCCCAAGAAGTAGATACGTTAGCGTAACCGTGTAAAGACCAATATTGTTCAGTATGACCAGCACTATTTTTTTAAATTTTTGTTTTTGTTTTTTTTTTAATTTTTTAAAATCTTCATATCTCGAAAAGTAGATACGTTAGCGTCACCGTGTAAAGACCAATATTGTTCAGTATGACCAGCACTATTTGTTTTTATTTTTTTAAATTTATTTTTTTTAATTTTCTAAAATCGCTATTACTCAAAAAGTACACACGTTAGCGTAACCGTGTAAAGACCAATATTGTTCAGTATGACCAGCACTAATTTTTTTTTAAATTTTTGTTTTTTTTTAAAATTTTTAAAATCGCCATATCTCGAAAAGTAGATACGTTAGCGTCACCGTGTAAAGACCAATATTGTTCAGTATGACCAGCACTAATTTTTTTTTAAATTTTTGTTTTTTTTTAAAATTTTTAAAATCGCCATATCTCGAAAAGTAGATACGTTAGCGTCACCGTGTAAAGACCAATTTTGTTCAGTATGACCAGCACTATTTGTTTTTTAATTATTTTTTTTTTATTTTTTAAAATCGCCACATCTCGAAAAGTACATACATTAGCGTAACCGTTTAAAGACCAATTTTGTTCAGTATGACCAGCACTATTTGTTTTTTTTTTTTAATTTTTAAAATCGCCATATCTCGAAAAGTAGATACGTTAGCGTCACCGTGTAAAGACCAATTTTATTCAGAAACGTAAACGCTTTTAGATGGCGAGCTAAATATTTTCAAAACTGCCTAAAATCTATTCGATCTAATACGTTTTACGACAAAAAGGGCCTCCGCGGGCCGCTTGCGCCCGCGGCTTTTACCCAACAGCTAGTTATTATACTAATATATAGCTGCAATACCACTGACTGACTGACTGACTGACATCAATTATTTCGTACTTGCCGGTATGGTGGAGGGTAGCGGTTTTTTGAGTCGTATAGAGGGCATTCTAAAACCGTCGAGAAAAATACGACTTTGACCGGAAGTCGATTCTGGACCGGAAGTGGTAGCGATATCTCGGAAACGGAAAGAGATGAGGCAAAAGTGCCGGAACAAACGTTGTAGGGAATGCCCTATAATTTCGAAAACGATACTTTTTTTTTCAAAATTGCTCGAAAAAATTTTTTCCTCGATCGTATTTTTATCCTTTTCCCGCCGGTACGCCAATATGAAACGGAGCATGGCGCTTGGGCGTGGCCTAACAGCATCCGCGACGAGGCATTTTCGGGACGAACGATCGAAACGGCTTTACCTCGGTCAGTCGGACGGTGAGCGCGGCCGCGTGAACATCGAATTTGCTCCGCGCGGCGGGCTTTCTTTTAAATATCTCAAGAAGTAGATACGTCAGAGTAACCATGTAAAGAACAATTTTGTTCAGTGTGACCAGCACTATTTTTTTAAATTTTTGTTTTAGTTTTTTTTTTAATTTTTTAAAATCTTCATATCTCGAAAAGTAGATACGTTAGCGTCACCGTGTAAATACCAATATTGTTCAGTATGACCAGCACTATTTTTTTTTTTAATTTTTGTTTTTTTTTTTAATTTTTTAAAATCGCCATATCTCGAAAAGTAGATACGTTAGCGTCACCGTGTAAAGACCAATATTGTTCAGTATGACCAGCACTATTTTTTTTTTAAACTTTTGTTTTTTTTTTAATTTTTTAAAATCGCCATATCTCGAAAAGTTGATACGTTAGCGTCACCGTGTAAAGACCAATTTTGTTCAGTATGACCAGCACTTTTTTTTTTAAATTTTTGTTTTTTTTTTTTAATTTTTTAAAATCTTCATATCTCGAAAAGTAGATACGTTAGCGTCACCGTGTAAAGATCAATATTGTTCAGTATGACCAGCACTATTTGCTTTTTTTTTTTTAATTTTCTAAAATAGCTATTACTCAAAAAGTACATACGTTAGCGTCACCGTGTAAAGACCAATATTGTTCAGTATGACCAGCACTACTTTTTTTTAATTTTATTTTTTTTAATTTTTTAAAATCGCCATATCTCGAAAAGTAGATACGTTAGCGTCACCGTGTGAAGACCAATTTTGTTCAGTATGACCAGCACTAATTTTTTTTTTAATTTTGTTTTTTTTTAAATTTTTTAAAATCGCTATATCTCGAAAAGTAGATACGTTAGCGTCACCGTGTAAAGACCAATTTTGTTCAGAAACGTAAACGCTTTTAGATGGCGAGCTAAATATTTTCAAAACTGCCTAAAATCTATTCGATCTAATACGTTTTACGACAAAAAGGGCCTCCGCGGGCCGCTTGCGCCCGCGGCTTTTACCCAACAGCTAGTACTAATATATAGCTGCAATACCACTGACTGACTCACTCACTGACTGACATCAATTATTTCGTACTTGCCGGTATGGTGGAGGGTAGCGGTTTTTTGAGTCGTATAGAGGGTGTTCCAAAACCGTCGAGAAAAATACGACTTTGACCGGAAGTCGATTCTGGACCGGAAGTGGTAGCGATATCTCGGAAACGGGGCGAGTCGGGGCAGTCACCCCGTAGAAAAAGTTGTAGGGAATGCCCTATAATTTCGAAAACGATACTTTTTTTTTCAAAATTGCTCGAAAAAATTTTTTCCTCGATCGTATTTTTATCCTTTTCCCGCCGGTACGCCAATATGAAACGGAGCATGGCGCTTGGGCGTGGCCTAACAGCATCCGCGACGAGGCATTTTCGGGACGAACGATCGAAACGGCTTTACCTCGGTCAGTCGGACGGTGAGCGCGGCCGCGTGAACATCGAATTTGCTCCGCGCGGCGGGCTTTCTTTTAAATATCTCAAGAAGTAGATACGTCAGAGTAACCATGTAAAGAACAATTTTGTTCAGTGTGACCAGCACTATTTTTTTAAATTTTTGTTTTAGTTTTTTTTTAATTTTTTAAAATCTTCATATCTCGAAAAGTAGATACGTTAGCGTCACCGTGTAAAGACCAATATTGTTCAGTATGACCAGCACAATTTTTTTTTTTAATTTTTGTTTTTTTTTTTTTAATTTTTTAAAATCGCCATATCTCGAAAAGTTGATACGTTAGCGTCACCGTGTAAAGACCACTTTTGTTCAGTATGACCAGCACTTTTTTTTTTAAATTTTTTTTTTTTTTTTTTTAATTTTTTAAAATCTTCATATCTCGAAAAGTAGATACGTTAGCGTCACCGTGTAAAGATCAATATTGTTCAGTATGACCAGCACTATTTGCTTTTTTTTTTAATTTTCTAAAATAGCTATTACTCAAAAAGTACATACGTTAGCGTCACCGTGTAAAGACCAATATTGTTCAGTATGACCAGCACTACTTTTTTTAAATTTTTTTTTTTTTAATTTTTTAAAATCGCCATATCTCGAAAAGTAGATACGTTAGCGTCACCGTGTAAATACCAATTTTGTTCAGTATGACCAGCACTAATTTTTTTTTAAATTTTGTTTTTTTTTTAATTTTTTAAAATCGCCATATCTCGAAAAGTAGATACGTTAGCGTCACCGTGTAAAGACCAATTTTGTTCAGAAACGTAAACGCTTTTAGATGGCGAGCTAAATATTTTCAAAACTGCCTAAAATCTATTCGATCTAATACGTTTTACGACAAAAAGGGCCTCCGCGGGCCGCTTGCGCCCGCGGCTTTTACCCAACAGCTAGTATTTATATATATGCGCTAAGGCGATACATCCCTTTTTTAATAAAAATAATCAGTTTGTCCCGTTGTGTGATAAAAACACGTCTATTTTTCTGTAATTTTTTTAAATTAATTTTAAAGTGGTATTGATCATATTTTTAAGTGTATAGTAAGTAGTAGTGTGTAGTAAGTGTATAGTAAAGTAAAAACAAAAACAGTTAACTAATATAATCGAAAAGGAACCTCATTAGATATCTTATTGTTTTAAATTAAATCAAATTTAGCTCAAACTCTTTGGATTTATAGTTGTAAACAAGTATAATTATCTTTGAACAAATAGATAAATCAGTTGAGTACATAATAGCAATGAATGCGCTGGCGCATCATTTAGAGCGCACGCGCTGCTTTCTAATTTAAAATGAATGATAACATGTTTTTGCTCGCATACACATGTAGCATCGGTGGTTCAGTGGTAGAATGCTCGCCTGCCACGCGGGCGGCCCGGGTTCGATTCCCGGCCGATGCATAATTTTTTTTTTAAAGTTATTTTATGCTATTTTGTTTATTTACATAAAATACTAATTAAATTAAGAAAATATGTATCTAGGTATAAGAGAGGAGTGTGCACTGCCAATCTAGTTGGTACATGCTCGTCTCCTCAAGCCGGCATAGTGGAGGCGACTGCTACCCGCACAGGTTTCTCTGTAGTAGCAGTTGTTTCCATTCATGGACCGCACTCTAGCTTTACATCAGGCGGAGTGTTGTCACATGTCGAGCTACAATTAAAAAAAAAGCGTATATACGTACAGTTACAGTTAATACATTTACGGCCAAGTTACGACATGTAATACAAACAACATAAATATCTGACGACAGCACGAGCTTATATCTCGATTAACAATAATTTGGTTACTCGTACCAATACGAATAAATCTAAATTAAGAGATGCGATGGCTGACATTTGTAATTGACATCACGGGTTACTATTCCATGTTGAAATGTAACTCAATATTGTAGAATATTTCACATTAGATAATATTTATACGTACATCTTTTTATTTTAAGTCTGGAATACTTATACGTCAACACGTTCCTCGTACGTACTGCGAAACTGTGGAACTCCCTCCCGGTGTCCGTGTTTCAGAGATGTACAATACGAGTCTTTTCAAATTAAAGGTAAACAGGTACCTCATAGGCAAGCGTGCACTACCTTAGGCCGCATCACTGCTTAACATCAGGCAGGGTGCGGTCAAACGCTTGTCTATTAAACATAAAAAAGTATGTACAAAGAGTGATAGGCAAACTGATGATAGTTATTAACCCAGTCTGCACTTCAGGGATAGTCAGTCACTACTCGTTAGTATAGTATTCCTTGGGCATTACTTTCAGCCGAAACACCTAGTGATGTTTCAGGATCAGCTTGAGGATGCCCATACATTTCATTTGGACATTCTTTTTTTTATTGCAGCTCGGCATGTGACAACACTCCGTCTAATGTAAAGCTAGAATGCGGTCCATGAATGGAAACAACTGCTACTACAAAGAAACCTGTGCGGGCAGCAGTCGCCTCCACTATGCCGACTGGAGGAGGAGCATGTACCATCTAGATTGACAGTGCACGCTCCTCTCGTTATACCTGGCTACTTTTAAACTATTCCCGAAACGCGACTATCGGACATTTTTCTCTATGGACTCTGTGGTAGCAGTTGTTTCACGTGCATGGATCGCACTCTATCTTAATACCAAGCAGAGTGTGATGCATGCTGAGCTACTATAAAATATGTATAAAGAATAATAAATGAAAATATTTATTATAAATATTTTTCTCACAAGAAACGCGCCAATGAAGATTACTGAACGCTCATTGCTTCGCCTCTTTTATTTTCTAGTTCATTGCGCTGAGAAATAATTGTAAGTCCTTGCGAATCGGTCACTAGGTTTCGTCACGTTTATACTTACAAAGTATTAAAAGAACGATAGTAATACAAATTTATTTATTATTTAATGTCTGTACTAAGACTTGTATCACAGGCACTGAGCGATCGAAGTACGGTTTGAACACGGGTCTCATTGATCGTGGACCGCTGGACCACAACAACTCAATTAGTTAAAACATTCATCCATTGATATTTATTTTCATTATTCTACATCAAATTTCATCAACAAAGAAAACAAAAATATTGTCATAAAATACGTTTTTCTAAAGGCTTAGTAATGTAAAGAAAACAAAGACTACGTTCATTTTGCTTTTATAAAACAACTCCATATTTCCATATCGTCCACCCATATTTTCCATATCATAGCGGGTGCATACCATTATTACACCACTTTTTCACGCGGAAGTTATACGGACATCAACATGTCCGACACACAAAAAGAAATGTGGTTTTCTTTTTTTTTTATTGTAGCTCTGCATGTGACAACACTCCGCCTGATGTAAAGCTAGAGTGCAGTCCATGAGTGGAAACAACTACTAATACAGAGAAACCTGTGCGGGCATAAGTCGCCCCCGCTATGCCGGCTTGAGGAGACGAGCATGTACCATCTAGATTGACCAGTGCACACTCCTCTCGCTATATCTGGCTACTTTCAAACTATTCCCGAAAACGACAAGGTCACTTCACGGGTGTTACATTCGAATGTGGTGGTACTTCCCCAGGACGGCAGACTTGACTAATAGCCATCATCAGTCTGCCTATTAATAGTGGTTATAGGCACTGAGCGACCAAAGTACATATAACAAAGATAGAAGAATCGGATCAGAATTAGCGGGTCTCATCGATCGTGAGTTCACCCGTCTTACCGCTAGACCACGGCCGCTCTTTTTATAACCAATCAACGTTCTTGAATATTTAGGTTAGAAATAAACCTTTTGCCGAACAAGAGGAGGGCACACTTCTGTCTTGGATGGTGCACATTCGTCACCTCAAGCCAGCATAGCGGAGGCGACACTAACTTAACATCACAGGCGGACTATAGTCACTAAAATCCGAGGTTCCGGGTTAGATTCTGTTCATGCTGGTCGAAAGCAATATTAATTTGTAATATTTATTATTTATTAATATTTTACAAACATAATATTATTGGAATTTAAAAAAAAATCTTTATCTATGTGTTTTTGTCGTCTTTGTCTATATCTATAGTACAGTGTAGCCTAGTTTGGGGTCAGAGGATTACACATTGTTTAATTACAAAAAAAAAAATTAAAGAGGGATTCCCCAAAAATGCTTCGATAAACCACCTATCTGCAATCTGGCTGTATCGTTATTTATACGGTACGTATTGGCATTTCAATCTGTTCTGGACATATGACGTCATACCGGCTGGTCTACACTCTACACCAAACGAAGTATTAAGAATCTCATAAAGTTGGCTAAAGATATGTTGCAATACATAATGCTATATGAATAGAATAGAAGGCATGATGAATAGTATAAATCATAATAGAAACGCAATTAGTGTACCTAATTACACCGTAACAAACATTGAGATATATACTAGAGGCGCAATAACGCTCCCAACGTGAGGCGAGTGAAGATCTGCCCACAGCCATAATTAAGCTTTCTGTCAGTTGGTATTTGACAGGACGTATATAAACTCATAATGGGCAAATATGTGGTGAAAACGTGCAATTCTCGATCCCAAATGCACAACAAAAAAAGCGGGATTACGTTTCACACGTAAATATATCCTTTCAACATCTATATTGTCCTTAAACAACAAAAAAACAAATAAAATTAGGGATATTTTTTACATTTAGTGTTGCTAGTAAAACATCGTTTCCCATAACCCGTATTAAAAAGAAATATTTTATTTTAAGGAAAGAATAATTTCAACTTATATTAAACAATTAAAACATTGAACTTTATTTTATTTAGCTAAAAATGCATGCCTCTAGATATATTATAATCGACACTGAATAAAAATATCTAAAGAAAAAAATATTAGTTTGTGGAACATTTTTAACTATACCGGCAACACTAAGATTGACATTGTCAAATCGTTTGAATCGGCCTACGGCTTTTTCATGTCAAATGTATGGGGTTTGCGCCTCTAGTTATATATCTCAATGGTAACAAATAGATTGATTTAATAAATAAAATTTGAAAAAATTACATAGATAAAAGATCGATTTCTGTTTCAATAAACATCAAATAAATTCACCCAATGATTTATCCACTCTAAATATTTTTACGTCCTTAACGGCAAAATTGAAATTCGAACCTCAACAATGTCATGGCTTGATGACGTGGTAACGTGACCGTGTATGTACGCACATTAAACAAAAGACTAACGATATAACAATACCCATAAGAGTGTATTGATGTCTATCCTTAATTAAAAGACGATAATTTCTTTGAATTTAATCGTAACTAAGACAACTAATTGTAATTGGAGGCATAAAATTATAATATCAAATGTCAAAAGTTCCAGGGCAATTCAACAGTTTGTATGCACGTTAATTAACGTTGTCAGTAACAGAATGACAAAGCCCTTAAACCTTCGATTCCTTCGAGCCCTCACCTACTACTTCCTCAGTATAATTAGGCAGGCAATAAGTCGCTCCATTGAAATATTCACTGAACCGAACTTTCCCGCATTTCTAAATGAACTTGTCAATAATGATTACGAGCTCTTAGATATCGCATTAAGTAGTGATGTTATTAGTAAATTGTCGATAAAATAATATATATTATTTCTGTAAATAATATAAAAATGTAAACCTAAAAATGTAAATTTGCCGGCATAGCGGAGGCGACTGCTGCCTGTAAATATTTCTCTGTAGTAGCAGTTGTTTCCGTTCATGGACCTTTTACATCAGGCGAAGTGTTGTCATATGCCGAGCAACAATAAATAAATAAAAATTGTACGATTGAATCAAAATCAAAATTTTACTTTAAATTGAGAAAAACTTTCTCACCACAATATTACCACCATATTTAGTTAATATTTTTAGAAACTAAACGAATCATTTATGCAATGCGAGCACAGTTAAAGGTAAAAGTTTCAATAATAAATGTTCTTATATTAAATAATGTATTTTTATCGATATTAATGATACGTTTCACTTCACCAAAACGAAAAACTTCCTCTTAAGGGTGCATTCGTGATGCACTACTCTATGCCAAAGAAAACAATACCCAGGGGGGAAGTGGATCGATTCCCACTCTGTACCAATATTATTGTTCCTTCCATTTCCGGGAAATGAACAAATAATATGAATAAATAGTCATTTCGAGGAATTTCTTTCTAAACTTTACTTATATTTTCATAGCTTTGAAAATTACAAATTACAATAAGAAAGTTTAACTAGCTTATGTGTTAGAAATAGAAGAATTAATGTTGTATAAACTATCTGAGCGATCATTTTTAACTTTATTCTTCATATTTTTATTTAGTAGTAGAAATAAATACCTACATTATTATTTTTACAGACCTTTAATAAGCAGCAATTTCAAATGACTATTCAGTAAAGGTAAATTGATATGTCATAGAGACGTGTGATACTTATACATATTCATAGTAGCCTCAGGGGTTACATCAACCCCAGGATGTTTAATGAAGCCACTGCAATCACCGACCCTTTGCACTTGACGTGACAGCTTGGCCTCCGTTACTGTTTGATTTGACAAACTCATACTGCGAAATGTTTCGGTTCATTTAGACTAAGTTTAAACTATACAATATATAACTGTATAAAATTATTAGTGAATAAAATAACTAATGATAATTTGTCTTGGGTAGAAACCGCTAGAAAAAGAATCACAAACAAGACGGTCGCCCTCGTCAAGCTTCCTCACCTGAGGGCGCATTTCGATTGAAAATTTCATTTTCTTCACAAAATCACCCACTCACCCTGCAACACCCTGCTAGGGTGGAATGTATTTTAGATTTACATGCACAATTTCCACTTTCCTCGGAAGAGTTTAATTTTATCAGATTTGTCTTTTTGCGAGAAATATTATTCTTTTTTTTTGTATTCCGCTTCAGTCAATTTAAATATTTTTAAAAGAAACATAGTCAGATATATAAACCATAATTACCTCGACAGTGGTTTTCCCGGAAGCTTGCCATTTTATAAGATGTTCGCCCTTTAGCGACCATCCGGGTGCGTAGCTGATAAGCCCCCCCGTCCCGGTTGAACTCCCCGCGCTCGTGCTCGGCCCTCCGTCACCATCGTCAGTCACCGGCGGCGGTGTCTCAGTTTTCGACTTCTTGGGACTAGTCTGAAGCCGGAAAATCTTGTAACTTTTCGACGGGGAGAAGAAAAATGAACTCTTTTTAGGTGATTTTTCTTGTTCGGCATCGTTAGGTTTTGATGTAGAAGCGATTTCTGCGACTTTCGCCTCTTCAGTATTTTCGGGTTGTCCGACTTTTTGCACAGCCGAGGGTGGACCGGAGTTTTCATCGGCAACAAAAAGTAATGTTCTTTGTACGAATGGTGTCGCTTTATTATAAAATTGAAATGGCTCCGGAATTTTAAAGGTGGACGGAATAGTAGTCCGGTGCGACTTGGAAAACCGTCGCTCCATGTATTTTCTTGCCATATCATTTCAATCCAAAGTTTATTCACATTTTTATAATGTCATTCGTCACACTTGTTACAGCATTGGCGGCTATCCAATGTTTTGAAATATTTCAGTATTTTAGTAGGTATTTATTTATTAAGGAATATTACCTACACACATCTACTAGCTATGTTGTTGACTATAACAAAACTAAATTCCCCATAAAGAAAAAAATCAGGAAAGCAAAATAAAACGGTTAGTAACAAAAACAAACCGGTCGGAATAAATCGAAAGGCTCTATCCCCTTATATTAGCACCGAGACAAATATCCGTAAACTATGCCCCACCTGAAGAAGGGGCTCCAATGAAGGAGAGCTGAAATTTTCCGTGCGGCGGGTTGCAATTTTCACGCGGGTTTTATGCGGGACGATCGATCGAGGACCAGTTATACCAATTTCTTGTATATTTATTTCTAAATTCGACCTTATGTGCATTGCTTAAAGTATAAAATAGCCGGTTTGTTGTTATATTCAACCAAAACACCGCGCTGCGTACGTAAACAAAACCGCCCTCCAAGTCTCCTACGCGCTTGTTGCGACATCTGTACTTCAGCCGCTATTTCCTCGGTTTAAACTTTCGCATAAATTAATATCACTATCTTAACTTGTTTAGAAGTTAAGATAATTTGAATTTAATTAAGAGGAACAAAGTGAAATATGATAATAATGCTGCAAACTATTAACTAACATTGTTAATATTTCGCTATCGAACTTGATATAATTATAATCAAATAATTATTAATACTTACTTATTTAATTTTAACTCATTAGAAAATAACACTTACGTGAGATTTAATTTACGTATTCTTTTAATCAATTCAAGTATAATTATAATATAACAAAATTTAATTGTTCATTGTTTGTTTTTTTTTTTTATGCTTAATAGGCAAACGTTTGACCGCACCCTGCCTGATGTTAAGCAGTGATGCGGTCTAAGATGGAGCACGCTTGCCTATGAGGTACCTGTTTACCCTTAATTTGAAGAGGCCCATATTGTACTTCTCGGGAAACACAGACACCGGGAGAGAGTTCCACAGTTTCGCAGTACGCACGAGGAACGTGTTGTCAAAACGCCTCGTACGAAAGCTCTGACTACACAGCGCTTACGAAAACATCGATTCAATTTTTCCATCGGTAGGCTGGAAGACGCCTGGGTTAACGTCATATACTAGGTTCAGCTTAATAATATCTCCAGAATTTAAATATGCCCAAAAACGTATAATATAATACTAAGCTAAGCTAAACAAAGTACATATTTGTACACAAAGTTACATTTGTACCAGAATTTTTAGGAGATAGGAGGATAAACCAGAACTGAAATCTCGTACAAATAAGTTCTTATAGATATTATTCTACACATATTATTATATTAGAAACTGAAAATGAACGTCTTTACCCTCCCCAAAACGGAAAAGGCTGTAAATACATAATATATTATTGTATCGTTAGTTTATATTACAGGCGTTCACATTCACCAAAATATTCGTTCCCGACTATTTGTGACAATTTCGTGACTTTTATCCAAGCTTAAGTCCTGTCGTTCCCCACGCGCGACGGTCTACTTCTTTTGTAAATAACTTTCCTATACCTTTTCCCCCAACTCGAAGGAATTATTACATTTCGATGACAGTACGAATTCGAGATACTATGTATACATGAGGGCTACATTATAAGGAATCGAGTTGATGAAATATATTTCGAATTTTACGTCTTATAAAAATAACTAAAGGTCATCTTATCAAGTCGGCATAGCGGTGGCGACTGATATCTGTAAAGTATTCTTAGACATTTCTCAGTGGTAGCAATTGTTTTGGGTGTCAACGGTCGACGTGACTCGGTGTTTGTTATCGTTACGAGTCCATGACCATGATAAGGCTTGCTATCCATTGGAGCTTAGTATTTAATAATAAAATGTATGAAATGTAGTAACTTATCTACATCTAATAAATTCTTTTAAAAGCAAGCTACTTAACTTTTGAATATTAATAGAAAACTTTCGCTTCTCTATGCAGCTAAACTTTTTAAATAACTAAGTTAGGAACTTGTTAAGAATTTCTGAACGCAACTCGTTCTTTATTTTAGGAGAGCTAATAAAATTATTTTATTTTACAGAATTCATAGATGAGCAATTTTATTAGCAAGTCAACGAACTTAGATGAATGTCACAATACAAAATAAAAAGATATTAGTAACTAACTACAGAAATAACTCCTCACCCCTGTGCGTAAGATGCGGCGCGAACTTGACTAAATCACAGACAAACGGACATAGTTATTTTTATAATTAAATTGAAGATATTTGTCTACAAAAATACGCTACCTACAGGATGTTTAAATTTTATTCCAATTGAAATGTTTTACCGATTTATTTGTAAATAATATTTTTGTTTATTTTGTATATTTCAGGCCAAATTTTATTTACGTGTGTGAAGCGTTCTTGATAATAATGCATGTGGCAATTAAAACGCCTTATTAAGCCGTCGTTGCGAGAAAATGAAGTTTTACATAAAGCCCGAGGGATCTTACCGTAAACCAAAACATTATAACTTGGGAAAATACAAACAAATTAGCAGAAATATACCTATTTAGAAGTTAGCTCTTTTGAAATGAATATTAAAGAAAAGAGAAAGGAGAATAATAATCTGAAGGAATTGTTTTGTTATTATTCTTACTACTAAAATAAGGAGGAAAAATAATGTTACGAAACGTAAACAAAAGTTAATATAACGCGCTAATGTAAAATAAAGTATAGGTAAAATATAGGTAATCCTAATAATAAATAATAGGTATCAAATAAAATATTCAATTATATCGAAGTTTATATGAGATCTATCAGACCCTGAAATTATTTCTTTAATTAAAAGCTTTTGTTTTTAGAAGTACATAGATAGTTAGGTGCCTGTGTGTAAAATCCATAGACAATTTGTATTTTATAAGTAAAGTATTATAAAAACAAGTATTTAGTGTTATAATTATTATGCATTGATCAAATTCTCATAGCAATTGAGATGATAATATGTGCGCACGCATAGGCATTAGCTTCAAATCAACAGCCAATTAAAATGCAAATAACGACCCGGCGGCGATGGTCAGTGTGTGGTGTCCACCTATCGTGATTATTACCTGCTAAGTAAGGGAATTAATTATACATGATTTAACTGTGAACGGACTTTGGTGTAGGTTCACCACACGATGTAACATTTCAAATACTTTAAAATTAAAATTATCTATATTCTGATATAGGGTTATTCCACATAAAACAAAAGCAAAATAACGTATTGTCATTACTAAAGCGCTAATCTCAGGAAATACTGATCCAATTACGAAACCGAATAGCACAGTTATATTTAAGTTATACGCAAAAGAACACTTGACAACATTGGACAACAGTATACTGTTAAATAGCGAATATGATAATATAGGTATTATATGCCGAACGGTACGGTGTTTTTAGAGCCCTATCACTAGCTTACACGCTAACAAAATAATTATTTGTCGTCATCTTAATCTTAAGTTACTTCACTGTTACTTAATTTTTAAAAAAAGGAAAAATGAGTAAAAAATAATGATACGAATTCAAAGAACTTAAAGAGTAGGATCAATAATTGTTCAAACTAAGTTTTAGGTTCAGTCATGTTTTGATTCTACTAATTATTATTATTGTCTATTTCATTCTAAATTATTTGTTTTTGGTTTACATGCATGTTTTTAACTTTTTATTTATTTGTATACTAGTGGAAGCTGTATTGACCTTTTGTTACCTACCATATCGCTTAATGTAAATTATAGTTTTCAGTTTCCCAAAAATAAAATAAATAAAATAATACTTTTATTTCAAAGTTTTAGTTTTACAGCTGCATTGAGGTATCCCTAATTGATTGATACGATGCCGATGTACGATGATTTGTGATTACCACACAGCCAATGATTTTAATCAGAGTACGTGGGATTGATTATACCTAATTAATCAAGCCCACGTATCGAGGTGTTAGTACATTGTATATCGTAACCTCTCAGGTATTATCTAATTGACTATGAAATATAAACGACATAATTTTTATATTTGCTTTGTATTATTTTTTCTTTTTTATCTTTCGATGTACACACATTTTGTAGAGAATCGTTTTGGTTTTTTATTTTTGTTTATTTTCTTTACAAAAAAATTTTAGAATGCAAAAAGTGGTAGATAGATGATAGTCATTCTCAATGTGACGATACGCGTGAAGTGACCTAGTTTCAAAATCAATTTGGAAGTAGCCAGGTATTACCTTACTTAATAATTTTTTAATAATAAAAAAGATATCTCGCCTACAACTAATCTAACATGTGATTCAAATAAAAAAATCAACCGAATTATTAAAGATAAAATTTTTAATTTCTTTACATAGGTACATTTTATAATAATAATAATAATAATAAAATGTCTTTTATTGACACGTCGTCGTAATTATAGTTTAAGAATAAACATTCAATAGGATTGTAACAATAATACCTATTTAAACGCTTGTGAGAGAATTTCTTGATCACGTCTCACTACCAATTTCTAATTAAGTATGCATTGTACATTGGACGCCCGCATTTAGTTAATTCAGTTATAATCCCAGGAAACTGTACAAAGGTCTATTGAATATGTATCTAATTCTAAATGTATGTGGGACTAATGAGTCGGCTTACGTTATCGGATGCACGATAAGAGAACTGAAATTCCGGACGCCGACGATTAAATTGAAAACGGTTTAGTTTATTTTCAACTTAGTGAAATAACAGAATTTAATTAATGTATATATTTAGACACATTATTTATTATATTTATTAACATATTGTGTATGTGTCAAAAAACTTTATGAATGGTAGCCAAACAGAAGACGATTATTAATCCAGTACCAGTCCCGGTATAGTGGATTCAACTCTTAGTCGCGAAGTCACCTAGTCGCATTTCAGGATCATCTTGGCTGATAAGTATAAGGCGACAGATATCTGCAAATATTTCTCTGTGGAAGTAGTCGCTTCCCCTCATGGACCGTTAGTGAAGCATATTCACATGCCGAGCTACTATAAAAGAATCCAAGCAATGAGGATGAAAAGAGACAAGTGGCAATAATTTTGTTGTAATCATCTCATATGTGTATGAATATATTTCCAATTTCATCCATATTCGACAAAATATTTCCATTAAACATTTACGATTACCAAGTCACGCATCAAATAGAAAACAAAATGATCAATTTCCCATTGCCATAGCGGTTCATAAAGCAGAAAATGAGATTAATTTATTAAATCCAAAATGAAATAGCAATGTGTTCAATGCGGGTGCCGCGTATCAACCATACCGGGGATTAAGTTAGCCTACCATTGTAATGGAGGGAACACCGGAATAAGAGGGGGGCTTAATCGTTCCTGACAAGTTCCTGATGGTGGATATGATGTCTGTCTATATACTCGGATTTACACACACGTTGTATATTGTTGTTTATTTAGCTTAAATAAATCTCTACTTAAATCCAATTTGTTATTTATATTGTTTGTTTTTCATTATAAAACTGTATCTAAAGTTTATATTAAACCTTAATTATAATAAATGATTGGGGAAACATTGTTTATATATAATCAACAACATAGCGGATAAAAAAATACAAACCACGCAAAATATGTTTTACGAACGATTTAAAAATACTAATAACGTTAAGTTTATGAAAAAAAGAACAACTTTCTATCACAACTAATAAGCACAATAAAAATGGAAAACTAAAAATAAACTTATTAAAAAATGTAAACACAAAGTAGCGTCGACAACAGTAAATTTCAGCGAGATCGCGTTCCCGCCTAAAACGCCGGAGGCTTTCACGGCCTTTAACGAGCGTACGTACGGCACGAGAAACGGACTACGACTGGGGCGGATCGATCCGCCCTGTATCCTCAACAACGTGGTTATCCATAAACAACCACCATCTTCAAGGGAAACCCACCCCAACGCCAGACGGAATAAAGGTGACACTCGACAACTTATACTGCGGTATATGTATCAGAGCGATCTATCCGTACCCTACGGTACGCGCGACGTAAAGGCATATTCGAGTGAGTGTCCATCCCGCGGGGATGCAGCTGCACGCACACAAATTGAATAAATCATGGGAGATGTACGGATGCGAACGTTAGAGAAAACGGACAATATTTTTGAACAAATTCTCATTTTTCACAACTGATTTTACAGGTCATAAATATTTTAAAACGTGTAAATATTTTAGAAATTCACTCGCCAACTAAAAGCACACAAAACACGCGAGTCCTTCAATCCAGTCAGCTTACGTGAATCTTACAAGATACACTGAAAGCTTCAAAGGATTGTTTCAGAATTCAAGATTAAAAGAGCTTTCCGCAAGATTTCCTTCCAATGTTACGCTTTGCTTTTATTATTACTTTTATTATTGTCATTAAACGATATTGAATGTTCAAATATTTGAAGGGGTTAACTTGAGGTCTCTTTGTTAATGACTTTGCAACTAAAAGGGATAAAAATATTTACCTGTAAATAAGAAAGTTAATTTAAAACTTATATATATTTTTCTTAATTTAATAGCTTGGACTTGCCGCATTACTCCTAATAATATCCGACAGGAGCCATTTTCTATATTCTCATTGGAGTAGACGCACCGCGTTTGACTGATTGGGCCATTTTTAGTCCAGGGCCGGGCGTCGCTAGTACGGAAGGGGCCCAGAGCCTAGAATAGCACGATCACACTAATTATCACCGCTGTCATCTGTCACTGTTACAGACGGAGGGGTCTTAAATAAATTCTACACGAATTTATTGTTACTTTTAGATGTACATATTATTAATAATATATACTCGTAGTAATGAATTGATATAGTGATGATACAAAATAGAAACATCGTGTTTTCATTTTCGCGATAACACTCTGCAGATTTTTTTCAAATCAAATTAAAATCATTTATTAAGAATTTTGATAAAAAAAGAGAATTTTGATAATATTTTTTGATAAATATTCCACTACTTTATTAAAAATAATTGAATACTAGGCTGCATAGTCAATTGTCCTTTTGCCTTTGATAAAGCAACAAACACAACAGTAACGATAGAAAAGGAATGAGCGACTAAAAAATAACAAAATAAGAATGCATAGAAAAAAGAAAACTTCTAAAAGCTTAATTTCAATATGAATGTAGGACCCTTTTTATTGAGAACGAAGGCATTAGAAAGGAAAGGAAAATAATTAAGGAGGGATTATACCTAATAGAGCAACGGGAATAGCCATTTTATATAATTAGGAATTGCTTTGCATCAATAAATTTTTATCGGGCAAAGTTCATCGAGCTTGACTTTTTATTTGATTAATCCGAGCCTACACTTCTATTTCGAAGCAATTTTAGGACCCTGCAATTAAATCTTATTCAAACATTAGTTTTAAAAACACCAGTTCTGTAACAAATAAATCAAACCAAAGTTAAAATAATTTATTGCTACGAACAACCGGAATAAAACCCATACAGGATGCGGAAATTTTTTATTGTCCTTTAGATGAGCAGTTAATTTATTTAGGCAACTAAAATAACATTATAAGATTAATGACAGTTACCATCTCCGAGTGTTAACATAATTAAACTCGTTAAATCAAGTCATAAATAATACCGTTTATACATCCATAGTGAATATGGATTTTAAAATATTGAGATGAATTATTGGCAATTATCTCAGTCTGCCGTTCTACTAGCACCCTGTACAGTTTACACTATTAACCTGTATGGTTTTTATTGTGACTCGGCATGTGACAACACTCCGCCTGATGTAAAGCTAGAGTGCGGTCCATGTGTGTTGCATATTCGTTTCCTAGCTACATAGCTGAGGCGATTGCTACAAGCAGATATTCATCTGTGATAGCAGTTTCTTTCATTCATGAATCTCTAGCATCGCTTCAGGGGAAGTATAGTCATTTATAATGCCAGGCTACTATACAAAAAAGTATTTATATTATAATTATTAAAATATGAATAACCTACACATTACTATAATCCTTATTGACTGAGACAGATGGACCTTTTTTCCGATTACATAAGACTTCGATTGCGAACGTGATTTAGCGTTTTTAACAAGAACAACGTATTTAATAATGCAATACACTTTGCGTACTTGAGGGAAACTGGGGTAGGGGCGAATACTCATGCTTTATTAAGGCAAGAAGAGATATATTCCCGACGTGAGATCAGAGAGTTTGTAGCTGTAAGAATATTTATAGTCGTACCGATTGATATATGAACCGACTGTTCCGGTTTGCACCCTTAGCACAACTATTTTATTTGAAAATTTCTTCTTTTGATGTTTCTGGTCCACGAGAATTCTTGTAACTGTCATTGTACTTTACCAATCATTTATAAAATTTAATTTGTATTAATGAATATATATAATAAATAAAAAAAGGGGAGCCCTAGGAAGACCTTTCTTAGCCAGATTGGTCAACTGCTCCAATGCATGCATGGTCGACGCGAAAGTGGTATATAGAGAGAGGTGGCGCTCCATAGTTTCTGCCTACCCCAGTGGGAATAGGGCCTGAGAGTATGTAGTACTAGTAATATAGAGAATAGTCGATAGACTGAAGGTCGAGAAGACGGTGCATGCTCGTTTCTTTAAAGTGGTATAGCGGAGGCGATAGCGAAGTGAACGACAATTCCAAAAAACAATAATGTTATTCGCAAATTGGTAAGAATTGGTGTAGAAAATAAAAAGTAGACAAACATTGATGTCGGACTGCTGCGGGCGTAGGGTGAACCCTACTCCACTTAAGGGTCCTTTACTGAAATACCCTCACACCTATGTTGAGTACTTGAACCGAGTTTTTACTTGTTATGCGTTTACATACTTTAAATAACTATTTAAGCTGATAACGAATGATATTTCTACACTATTTTTATGAATTAATATTTTCTTAATATTATCTAAAATAAATAGCTGGAATAAATTGAATTTGGGTACCATTTGGGAGTTATCTAAGAATTTTAGAGTACCTGATGTGTGATGATGCACCATTCTTTAAAATTCAAATTAAAAAACCGGAATAGTGGGACCTACTTTTAAATTAAGTTGTACTATTTATCTTATTATTTACGATAAAAATTTAAAAATTTGAGCCTAGCTGTTGTATGCGGGTTGATTTTTATTACTGTTTCATTTGCATTATATTTTGATAATTTAACAGTGGTAAGAAGACTGACGATGCTTATTAATCCAGTCTGCAGTAGTACTACCACTTTCGTATGGCCAATACCCGCGAAGAGACGTGAAGTCGCGTTTCGGGATCAGTTTGGAAGTAGCCAGGTGTAATAAGAAGACGGCATAGCGGAGACGACTGCTGCCTGCAGAAACTCTGTGATGACAGTTCTTGGAACGCATTGTAGCTTAACATCAGACGGCGTGTTGTCCATATTATGAAAAGTTATAATTTAAAAATAACGTTATATAATATGCCAAAAACTTGTAAATTTACGTATATTGTATACGACATCACAGGTCGACGCGACGTCTTGTTATGTTAAATAAGATACGTGTTCAACGGTTACTGGAATTTTGAGATGAAAATTTAAACATCATCGAGTTGTGTGATACTCGTATATGAACATTCTTGGATCAATGATTGACACTTCTCACATCAACTCATTTTTTTTCTTCAGTGACTCGGCATATGACAACACTACGTCTGATGTTAAGATCTAGGAGGCAGGCATTTGTGACTTCCGCTATGCTGGGCTTAAGAGCCGAATGTGCACCATCCAGGTCGACATTGCACACTCTTATACGAGTACCTGACTATATTAAAACTGAGTCCGAAACGCTACAAAACTGATTTGAGCATATGTTATGTTAATTATCAGTTTTTTATTAATTTTTGCCAATTATATGTTTTTTTTTACTCAATTTCCATCATCATTTAATAAAATATTATGTTATCTCCTTTTAATAGTAAAGTATAACATGTATAAATTATATATAATGCATATATGTCTATAACCATTGCCTAGAAAAGTGGCTTTGAACTGAAATCAAAGCGGAGCCCGAGGCCCTCTAGATTCGAGGTACCTAATGCTCAGCACACCCTATAACAGGGGTCCATAACCTAATTACAACAACCCAAATCTTCCTACACCGTTAGTGGAAGCGTCCCTATGAAATGGACTTTCTTGACTTTATTTATACATTTAACAAATGAACAGATCAGTTAAAAAAAAGAATTAATTATCAATACCTTATAAATACAATATGTGTCAAGTCATAACAAAGAAATCAATACACATACAGAAATAAGAAACACCGATTTCTGGAAACGGAAAGTGGATCAAGATTATTTTTATCATTAAAGAGTGGGGCATGAGAACTGGACAATTTTAATTAAACTTTACTAACAGTTTTAAATACAATTTTAATCTGCCCTAAATTTCTTTGTTTAAACGCAAGTACTATTTGTATTTATTTTTGGTTTAAATTTAAAGTGGAAATACGTGTTTCCAGTAAGCCAAACTAGTAAGCCAGTGTTTCCAGTTGTAGAGCTGCTATTATAATACGTTGATTTCTATAATTATCGTTACCTACATAATTTCCCAGCGCTATTTCTATGTTCACGAAATATCTTTCTTATTTTGTGGTAATGATAATATATACCTAATAACAGTTAAATTTCAAATCTACGAGATTTTTAAGTCTATGCCAACATCAGTTTGTAACTACTGTATTTCCGGGCAACTCAAATTGAGACAATTTCTCTACCTACGGCTTAAGCAACCCTTTTGAAGCCACAGATGCGACTTTTAAACCTTTAAACATATCATAATTAAAAGTATTTTAGACGAGTCTAGACGCCTATGTAGCAATAGTGAAACGTCGAGGAAAGATACTGCTTATTAACAGGTAGGTATGGAGTCTGTAGTATTACTAAACTCAATTTATTCAGTAAACTAAAAAAAATGTCGTATGAACCAAAGCTATGGTAAAACATCTATCTTTTTATAAAAAAAATTGGAAATTTTTTTAGCTATGGATTTCCGCCTAATATTATTTTTCAAAAATTGGGGTCTTTAGTATTGTATTATTGTTGTATTTATATAAATAATCAATTAATTATAAAAAAAGATTAAACATCTTTTTTTATAATCGAAAATAGTTGTTGTGTATTTATGTTAGTATTCATCAGTCCATCAACAATTCATAAGCAATAGGTTGTTTCTTACGAGCTGCATTTACGAATGTGTTTTGACTACTCAATTGAAAATTAAATTACAAATAAGGCCCGATTGCATTAACTTCACTATTTGCGATGTTGACCCGATACCAACTGAAATATTTATGAATTGCATTATAATATTATTTTAAGGATTTACGTCACTATGTTTCTTTCTGTGTATTTTGTTTTAAACTTTATTATTAATAAATATAAATTTAGTTGGCAATGATTATCAATTTCTGCCTTTCTTTGATTTTTTTTTTTTTTTTTTATTGTAGCTCGACATGTGACAACACTCCGCCTGATGTAAAGCTAGAGTGCGGTCCATGAATGGAAACAACTGCTACCACAGAGATATCTCTACGGGCTGCAGTCGCCTCCACTATGCCGGCTTGAGGAGACGAGCATATACCATCTAGATTGACAGTGCACACTCCTCTCTTATACCTGGCTACTTTCAAACTATTCCCGAAACGCGACAAGGTCACTTCACGGGTGTTACATTCGAAAGTGGTGGTACTGCCCCAGGACGACAGACTGAACAAATAACCATCATCAGTCTGCCTACCACTCTTTAATAGTGCCTATAGGCACTGAGCGACCAAAGTACATATAACAAAGTTAAATTGGTACCGGTCTTTAGCGAGGTTCGAACACGGGTCTCATCGATCGTGAGTTCACGCGTCTTACCGCTAGACCACGGCCGCTTTGTTTGTTAAAAATCTGGTATTTTTTTTAGTTTAAACTCATTTTTTGTTTGTTTTCCTTTTTTTTAAGTTTTAAATTGTTATTGTGTATCTTTTTCTAAGACTACCAAATAAAGAAAGACCAAAGCAACTCAAAAGTTAAAACTGTTTCATTTTCCTAAAAGTATCTACCTACCTACCAGTAACTAGGAAATCTTATCGAAGTAATCTGATGCATTCATCTCCCATGTTCAAGGGCTATTGAGGCATAAAATTGCCAATTCACAGTAACCTATCTTGCATGTGCTGTAAAGACACCCCATCTATCGTACCTTCTTAATCGATTAGGTATTTCTCACTAGAAGCTTATGTCAAATTTGGTTATACGTGCGGTAAATAAATCTGAAGTCGAGCACGTGGAAGAACAATTTTTATAATTCTTTATATGAAAATAAATAAATAAAATAATAATACAGAATAAAGATTTTCATTCAGATATTAATATTAAAAGTAGATCAAACAATGACAGGCCACGCATAATAATTGCTTGTAAACTTGAATACGGTGTCTGTTATTCAAATAAAAGCACAACAAAACTGAATTCCGTGCACATGCTACAATGTTCGTTATTTTCACTAAATGGGCCCATTTGGAAATTAACTACACGATTGCTTCCGAATAATGCGCTAGTGTCGAGATATATATCACCGGGAACGCAATACAAATGAAAGGAAATACATACCTATCTACCCTAATAGGGACTAATGTTTTAGAATTTTGCGGCGCCATCTACTTACAAAAGTCAGTACTATGACAAATAAAGGCCGTTAAATTAAAGTTGCAGATGCTTTCACTACTCGCCGCTTGGTTAATTTTACTTGTTTCTCTATTCGCCACTAGATGGCGCTATATAATAAAAAGTAATAAAGTTACCTTGATTTGTTCCGTAGCCTTTTTCGCCAAGACTGGATCGAGAATAGTGATATCCAAATCTGCTACGCGTTTCTTAGCTTTTGCGCTGAAAGTTGCCGCGTTAACATATAGGGACCCTTCATCAGCACTTGTTTCCACTGGTGAATTCGGACTTAATATTCCACTGTCACTGTCGCTAATATTCACAGATTTACGAACTGCTATACCAGATTTTTCACCCATAGGAGACCTTAGAGGTATTTTTGACTTCTCATTGCTCGGAGATTTAAGAGGGATCTTTGATTGCCGTAAAACTTCTTCAGGTTTAAAGCCCGTATTTGGATCAAAAATCACATAGTTATCTTTATCGCAACGAACTGTATTGTTAACAGTCACCGTGTATTTTTTATTTGGACTGAGGTTTAAAAATGGATCTTGTGAATCTACTGGACTTTCGGGTATTATTGATTGTATTTTAGGAGATATCTTTGGAATAGATTTACCGTCTATTGTTCTTCTCATCACTGTATCGTTACCAAACCTTAGTCGAACATATTCATTCGAAATTGTACGTCGAACAGGAGTTGAGAGTAATGAAGGTTTGACGTCTGATGTATTTGTTTTGTTCGAAAAGAAATTAATCTTCGGCTTTTCCATTGTTTTATTTGGGGAAAATGGCAATCTTAATTTTGATGCAACTTTCTTTTTTGTATTTAATAAATTTAAATCTATGCTAGCATTTACACTCGTTTTATATACAGGTAGGACACTCTGCTTATTCTCTACCCTCTCTATATCTTTAGCCGATTTTGATGCCGGTTTTATAATATCCAGTGATTTATTGAGCTTTCGTATAGGTGTCGGAGCTTTAAGTTTACTTTCCTTAATTTTATTTTTATCTGAGTCGACATCTTGTATAGTTTTGTCAACACTTTCAGCATTTTGAAAATATCCAGTGTTTTTAATAAATGTTTTACTTCTGTTTTTCGGAAAACTTTCATTTTTTAGAGATCTATCTGAATTGACGGTAATTGACAATGTTTCTTCTTCGGGAATATCAAAAATATTTTCGATATTAAAATCTAGGTCACTTGTTTCTGAATTACTTTGGGAGGATCTATTTTCATTGATCAAAGTAGATATCCTCTCTTCTACGTCAGCTAAAGAATCAGTCTTATCGGTTTCATCATTGCTTCGAGATGTACAGCTTCCGGAATCCGAAGGGGTTAGAATTTCTAAGATGGTTTCTTGACCTAGATTGATCGATGTTGTATTTTCCGGACACGACGATCTTCGTCTTTTAACCGTTCCTGTTTCATCAGAAGGAGAATCCCAGTCTAAAGTAGGTATCGTACACTGATCGGCACATTTTTTCGAGCGTCTTGGACTTGTCATATTTTAGTTTCAACATAATAATATTAACTATACGTTATCTTTTAAATTCAAAGTTAATTGTTGAACACATCTGTAAGGTAGTCAAATGTTTCAGTGGTGGAACAATTCCAATAGAGGGGAAACTTAGTGGTCGTGGAAAGCTATTAGAAAGGCCGACTTAACTTCGATTGTTATGTAATTAGTTTAGCACAACGTGTGACTCGTAAATCTAAAGGAATTTTGCTCAACTATCTTCCGGTAAAAATAATGAATGAAAAATCAAAAGAAGAGAAGGTAAAACAATTTACCCAATATTTAAATTTGTTGAAAATGTAATAAACGGTTTTCTAAATTAACTTACTAGACAAAGTTAGCTGGAGATTCTGACAAATTGCTCCCAACTGTCCCAGCTTTCTAACCTAATTACCAGATAAGTAAAGGCAATAAATATCTGAGACAACAACTTTGCTGAACCGAGGCGAGGGTGTAAAAGGTCCAAACTTTCCTAGACCGTTATATCTATCTACCTATGAAAAAGTATTACGAAACTTAATTTAGAAAACTAACCGAGAAGTATTACGTCTGTTAATATACATACACATATATTGCATGTAGATATATGCTGTCATTAGTGCATAGTACAACAACGTTCCTAACACAGCCTTTATTACTTAACAAAATTTCAACTCCAATTTCTAGTTTAATCTAACTATCCGTACATCTTGCTAAAACATAAAATTGTTCTAGATTATTAGCTATATAAGAAATGACCATAAATAAACACATTTTTTACATTTACAAAGTATATTAATTTTAAAACTGGGAGTCGACCCGCGATATCAACGTAAAATTATAATACAAATTGTAATACAATACTAAACTTTATTAAAAGTAGCACCCACTATGCCTACTCATTTTTTCAACTTCGAAAAGTATGCATGAACCACTTTGCTTTCTAAATATTTTTATTCTCAATACAATCGTAATCTAGCCATCTAATAGAAGACTTATGTAGACAAATAGATCAGCTAATTTCCAACATACATTCGCTTGTTCAGTGAGTTTATGTGAGGGAAGTGAACTTGTGCCAGCGTATCCCGGTCCCTGGTCGACACAAACTTTGTAATTTGTTGCGTCGTGTTCCCAGTGCGGAGTGCTCGGTTTATTTACAGTAGTCGCGCACGTGCCCTTTCTACGCTCAACAGTATACTAAAGTTGTAAATTAAAGTAGTAGTTTCATGCGAAACAACTAAAAATCTAGTTCTTTTGTTTTTAACAAAGTGTAGATAAACTTTTATTCTAATAAATTAAACATAGTAAATGGAGTTTTAGTGAAAATCTGAAGATACTCGTAGCTGTAACTTATGTTTCATCGTGTGTCAATGTGAAGTAATGGCAGATTATTACATGTTAAATATTTGTAAATATGATTTTACCCAAAATAAAATGCTATTCAAAATATTTAAAAAATGTGTTTTCATTTTCCCTCCAAATTGGAGTAGAAAAATAAAAGTAAACAATACCTTTTTAAAAATAAATTTTACTAAAAACTAGGCTGCATGGGGTATTATACCTTTGCCTCTTTAAACCATTAGCAACATAGTTATTTCATTATTTAATCTATATAAACATTTATATATACATTATATTAACTAATACCCCAAGTTCTGCCTATACTTGTCTGTGTACGAGTGTGCAATAATAAAAAACAACAAACGAAAATCCTACCTACTATACTACAGAAGCAATATCAGCTAATAATACGAAATAATCCTTTATAATTAAATTTTCAGCTTGGAAAATATCAACACAACCCCGTCTTAAGTGATTTACAACATCTTCCTCGCGATATTAAGCCCGAGGGTAAGTAGAGAGGCAGTGTTGAAACAGCTACGATTTTCACGAAAACGCCCATCTAAATGGGTCAGGAAGGCAGACTTTACGTCGCAATTTAGCATTAGGGAAACCGAAATGCAATAAAACGCCGCAATAGACATTAAACTCTGGAATTATTTGGAACTTCACTTTTTGCGAATGTGGTATAGTAACTTGATAAGCTAGTCGTTTCCTATTACTACTTAATGATAATTTTAATACTTTTTATTAGCTTTGATAGGTAAGTAGGTAATTGGGGGATGTAAGAAAATTATACCAGTTTGCTACTAGGTTAGCTACTAGTTAAGTCCTAATCGAAGCAAATATTAAATATTAATACATATTAAAAAAATAAAAAACATTTAAGGATTTGTTTCGGTTCTGTGTGTTTGTATATATGACAGGACAACGCATGTCCTCTCCTGGTACCCTTGTCCTGGTTTTGTATGTATTTGTATATAATTTTATTATTTTTGTTGTAATAAATTAATGACAATAAAATTTTATATTAAAAAAGCAAACGAATTACAAAAAATACACCATATTTGTGTCGACAACCTTAACATCCATAATATTGGTAAACAAAATCAACGCGGGTCCCTTTTATGAACAATAACAGCAAGCAATAAAACTCGCTAACACAAAATGTACAATGCGACAAAACGTACACATTTTAGCGTGGTATTAACACTGCAATATTTGTCCGAAGAAATATTATTTGCATTATGAAGGGCGGCACCCTTACTAAAACACATTCCAATAGTATCCATGCACTTTCTATTCGTTGCATGTGTTACAGATACCGTGCAAATACAGCTATTTATAATGTTTGAACAGAAAAATTAAATTCATAATAAAATAAGTAATATTCAATAAAAGTGAAACTAACTAAGCCGAATAAGGTCCAGTTGCACCACATGACTTAACTGTTTGATTGCTTCAAAAATAACCTGTCAGTTTCGACGCTTACTTTAACGCTAACCGTAACCAGGAACCAATGTCACTAACGTTCTATTAATTTTTCGGGAATGTACTCCTAATTAAAAAACAACAAATTTCATAGTAATGTAGAAATTAAATTAAATATATACAGAAGAAAGATAAACCAGTAGTTTTATTAAGAGTCTGAAATTAATTTGTTCCCGTAACATGCACACAAACGCATACAGACCGCGTAATTACACACTCTCACAACAGAATGATGCACTCAGTGCTATGCTGTAGGGGAATTTCCGATTAAATATTTAGATTAGATTTTTCGTGATCCATTTATCATGGTTTAATTGTGCCTGAGGGTTGACGCCTTTTATTACGATGAAATGTATTGAGTACCTTATAGTAAGTAGTAAGATCTTAGGAGATTACAATATGGTAATCCTTTGATATTATGATAATGTAATAAGACCAAGGAACCCTTCTTTTTACTGAACTGAGCTGTCTGTTTTACTGAGATGAATATAAATCAACTCAAGTGGTATTAAACTTATATTTAATTGAATCATTCTCTTCTAATGAGTTTCCATTTTACATATTATTAACAATAAACCATATTCTCAGAACTATCATAAGATGAATCTTAATTACCTTTCAGTTGCAGAAATAATATGCGGTTCACGTCACAGCAATTTCGATTAGTACCATATCGATTTGAGGTAATAAATAAAATATGTCTGCTGAAGAACGATGGATGAATAGTAATGTACAATATACCTAATAACAGGATAATAATTTGAATTCTTTTTGAGAAAATGACATGAAAACATTTTTAAAAGTATTTGGGAAAAATGAGCCAATGCGTGTAGAATGCCAAGAGGGTACGTTTACGGTGCCACGCGCGTGCCGTCCTAATCCCGCGGATATAAACCTCTTTTCTATTTATATGCAGATTCTCTGACCAACCGCCATAAGTTATCCGCTCTCGCTACCGGATCATACTCTTAATGACCCCACGATAAATGGATACGGTTCCATCCTATGCGATGCGGGGAGAATTTTTAATATCATTACATACAAGTTGGAACTATGTCCCATTAAATTTTGATAGAAGTCAGTCATGCAGAATTAATTAATCCGGGGTGACATCTTGTTTTGTTATTGAAATTGAAGAGGGGAATAATGCAGATTAATGTAATTAGATATGAGGTTTTTAATGTCGAAATGCAAACCTGTGTAAAGGAAAAGCGAAATATACTTTTAAAAGTAACAATAAAAATGTTAATTTCTCTAGAGAATGAAATAGTGTTAGAGAAAATTTGATTAAATTAACCAATATTAAGAAAGGGGAGTAAAGTTTGAGGGAAAATAATGAAAATATGGCTAGAGAGATTACAAAGCGCCCTGCTGTTGCGGTTAAGTAAAGATAAACAATGAGCCTCGAATCGTCTGTTTATATTATACTAATTGTATCCAAAATCAAACCAACTTCATAAAATGTGCTTACGGTTTGGGTAATTTATTATTTCTTAATTATATTCGTAATAAAAAAGTATTATAGGTACCATGACCGAGTGGCAGACATACAACAGACAACAAATAACCAACCGGTACCAATGTGACTTCAGTATATCACTAGGTATTAAAATATAAAATATGTTTTAAATTAAAGCTATCTCAAAATTTAATTAAGTGATTACTTATTGTAAATTTAATTAAGTAACAAAGGTTCTTTGTTTAAGATCATTTATAACCCTAAACTACAAATAGGAACTCCTTCCTCCGTATGCAAATTTCCGGTGTCCAGTCATCCATCGTACGACACAACCAACAGCTGCTACAAGATTAATGATAGCATTGACAGGTTACGAACGAAACATAAAACACAGCCAACTTAGTAAGATTCTTTAGAGTTGGAAACGTAGAGTTGGAGAGTTGGTACTTAGATCTGGTAAAAATTAGAACAGTTTTTTTTTTATTTTGGCACGGCATGTAACCTCGACTGGTCTGGTGGTAAACTTAGTGGAGGTCCATAAGCATTGACGACTGGAGAACCGCTCGCACGGTGGCTCCGGTCGCCACTACTAGTTTATTTTTATGCTTAAAAAACTAACTAGAATAAAAGGAGTGGTGTATGTAGATTGATGGTGTTATTTGCTTAGTCTGTTGTTCTTACGAGTGAGTCCTGAGACACAGTCGCGTTACCTTAGAAGTACGCGTGGACGGTACACATTCGCTTACTCAAAGGAAGAAGAAGCCGTTCATGGACTGCACTCTTACGTATTGGGCGGAGTGTGTGTATTCTAGACAATTACCCATCATAAAAAATATTCACAAAGACCACCTAACTAAATCTTATCTAATTCTTAAAATCTTAAAACCTATTTAAATTGTTGGGTCCTTCAAAATATCCATGTTGGCATTAAAGTATCTCTCACAATAAATTGGGTTTAAATACTTGACCATGACAAAGGCATAGGTCGGAAACGTCGGGTTAATCCCAACTGTAACTCAACAGGTATTAACGCAGCCGACTGACCGTTGTTCGATCTCCGACCTATAAATTTAATGTAACCTAGGGTTGGACATGACATGTTTTTATAGCTAAACATTTGTATTGAAAATTACACACTAGAGAAGATTTTGTAAATTACAATAATATAGGTTAAAAATGTCGGTTTTGTTTTTTTCAAAATTTAGTAGAGTTTTATTTTTAAAAAATGTAGACAAATCAACCCGCTTATACCACTTAAGCTTTTTTTTATTGTACCTCGACGTATGACCACACTGCGTCTGACGTTAAGCAAGAGTGCGATCTATTAACGGAAAGAACTGCTACCACTGAGAACAGTACCAAGTAAGGGTTTGCTTTGCCTCCGATATGCCGACTTGAGGAGACGAATGTGCCCGGTCACTTCACCGGTGTTACATCTGAAAGTATGGTGCTACCCCACAACCTTCATCAGTCTACTTTAGGTAAAATTAAATTGTAAATTAAAAATGTCACAATAAAATTCCTTTTACACTTGCCTCAAGATCTTGAATATTGATCGAATCAATACAAAATCGGCAGTAGTTAAAATTTCTACAATTTTCATTTCAGATCATCCTTAGTGACAAACTGACCGCGGCACTATGTAATAGACTACACATCATTTGCGCATCGTTGTGCACATAATTTTATCTCCATAATAATTTCGGCTGCGGGCTTAACGGCGTCGCTATTACAAATTACTAAAATGGTTATTACGATAAAATATTGTATGAAAAATCTATTTATGCAGTAAAATAACAAAATTACGATGTATTTGTGTATGCTTACAATCGTGTTTATATTATTATTTTTAATCATTAAGATTAAATGAGATATAGCCTCATCAAGCCGGCATAGTGGAGGCGACTGCTACCCGCAGGTTTCTCTGTAGTATCAGTTGTTTCCATTCATAGACCGCACTCTAGCTTTACATCAGGCGGAGTGTTGTCACATGCCGAGCTACAATAAAAAAATAATTAAATTTACGAGTATTTAATACATTTATTGGTTATTTTAAAATAACTCCAAAGTTCTAAAATTCTAAAATTTATATTTTTAGAATAATAAATAGATTTTTTTCTATTTTTTCATCATAATTTAATATTAACTAATTATTGTATTGTGTGTAACGGTTAATAAACAAATTAATTGCAAAATGTGATTATCTTAACTTATACGCTTCATAAATAATAGCTTATCTTTTATAACTCCTTAACTCTAACTCAAAGAGAAAGTAAAAAGATTATCATCAGTATAAAATTTGCATAGGTCTTTATACTACGTGCACAATTGCACTATGTTCAAAGCGAAATTACAGGTATATAAAAAAGAAGAAATATTCGCAAAACAAGCTGCGTGGAAAACAATTTTCTGCTTATGAATTTAAATGGAGCTCAATTAGGTTGCTCGCTGAATGCTCAACCCGATAAGCAGCTGAGTCTTAACGGCATAAGCAACGATATTTTAGCCCTGCGTGCTACGAGCCAATTAAAGGAGTTTGATAATTAAAACAGGATATATTTACGGACGTTCAGACAATATGGCGCCGGGGTATCGGCAATAATTTATGACCGTCCTTGATTTTAACCCTGTTTTACTAACCAAATTTCCTGGGGTTAGTAGAATGCAATTAATGCGTTTGACCGAGTTTAGTTTCGTTCTAAATTAAGATACTGCGCTTATGAAAAATTTCACAACTACAACCCAAATAAAGAATGAATTTAAAGTAAATTACACTGCAAATAACGTAATGAATAAAGAGCCAATAACATTTTAACAAAACAAAACAAGAGATAACTATGTTCCCACCTGTAAAACCATCGATTTCCCATCAAGCAAGCTCAACATTAATTCTTAACGATGTCATCGAGAACACCCCCATTCCCTAATTCCTTTATCAATACTCTACCATTTACGAATAGCTACTTCTTTACATTTAACGAAATATATTCTTCGAAAATAATCTTACTAACTTAGTACCTTTTTAGTAAAAAAAAAAAGAGGAAAACAGATTATTCCCTATTGATTTTTTTATAATTGTAGCTCGACATATGACTACACCCTGCCTGATGTTAAGCTAGAGTGCGGTCCATGAACGGAAACAACTAAAATACACGTTTAATTATGATGTAAACCAAAAAAGTATATTTTTTTATTTGTTTATTTAGTCGGATCAATTTCTATACTCGTAGTATCAAAAGAAAATTATGAAATATGTACTTTGTTTGTAAATGGGAATAAATGCTTCAGAAGCAGAGAGCCGTGTACCATGGATGTCGCCAACCGGCTGCGTTCCTCAATAAATAACACCAAAGGGTTCTCGACTCGGGTAATGGGGTCTGCTCACGCCACCGTCAACATTTTCACCATAATGTCTGCATACTCTATGCGTTCTGTTCAGGAACGCATACAGAAAATTACAGGTAAATATCATTATGACCCTTTAATTCTGATGTAAAATTTCATAAATGCTTTTAAGTACACGAAAGTACAAATATTTGAGTTTAAAATTTAGAAAGGTTCTTTTTTAAACAGATAAATATAAGCTGCAAAGTTTGTTTGTATGTTTAAACACGTTAATATCAGTATTAATATTTACTGATCCGATTCGAAAATATATTTTTGCGTCAAATACATACCTACATACATATGTTTACTGAGAAAATCTTTTTTTATTAACGTGGATGAAATAATACGGCACATATATTTGATGTCTATAAACGGTTCCCTGGAATAGAACGGGAATGGTAAACGCATACGAAGTTGCGGGCTACATCTAGTGATATTAAATTACATTTTTTATTTGTGTTACAAAAAATACCTATATTATGTATAATGATTTTTTTCCAGGCCGATTTAAATTACGTTGCGGATATAATACTCGTATGTCCTTTAGGTGACATAAGGTATATGAAGATCTAAGATTTAGAGTAGTTATTGATGAGAACGATTGTATATGGAATAATATATTGAGATGTTAATAAATACTATTTATAAGTTTTAAAAAAATACTGGGATAGCCGGAGCCGTACGAGTAATTTGTAGGTACTAAATAAAAAATAAAACTAGGGACTCATATTAATACCTAAAGCTTCTGAAACTATGAATTTATTCTATTCTTTCTGAGGTATTTTAAGATAGATAATAAAGATAGTTATATAGGTGAAACAACGTGAGTCTGTGAACTGAATCCATAAGGTTGCGTCCAGACAAATGCTTATTCATGCATGGCGCAGATGGGAGAGAATGAATGAGTGGTTCTATCAGGTAAACAACGCTTTCATGCCCCCAACAAATGGAGGGTATGTTTCCAAAAAACTGAAAGTCATTGTATAGCGGTTTAATTGGTTGTGAAATGTTTTAAATACGCTTCGATGATAGTTCGTTTATTCGTAGTTATTCGTAAAACTGTTATACTCGTAGGTAGTTATAGACTAGATAGGATAAGCTAGAGTGCATTCCACAAATGGAGACGACTACTGTCGGAAAAGGGGACCCGCATACAGCAGTCGCGTCCGCTATGCAGTCTTTGTGAGGTCTTAGCATATTACTATTTTATAATGGTAGCGTTATTAAAACGTTTTTACAAACTGACGGATGAATTATTTCATCTGTGTTTCTGTTTTCAATAAAAATTCATGGTAGCCGTAAAAAGTTATTGATATTGCTCGGGTGCACGCCTTCCAAGATATCTGTTCGATTGATTTTGCTACAGAGTAAAAATGTATTCCTAGTAAAAATTCTTTCGAGTTTTAAAGTTATTTACGCAGTTAATTTGCAAAATGCGTTAAAAGGTATAATAATGACAATAATAAATTACAACTTTTATCTTTCCCATCCTAAAAAGAACAAACTGTCATAATAATAAATAAAATGCGTTTTCAACTTGTTTTTTACAACAAAAAGTAATTAAAACATGTATCACATTACATGGCATTGTGCCATCTGAGTCCTTCCGAAAACCGGCAGCAAAGGGCTAACGGCAAATGTCATTGAAAAATACGATGTGGAGTGAAGCGGGGGGGCAATAAACTGCGGGAGCAATTTGTCTAATCAAAAACAAAATGTAGGTTTCGGATACCCTCTCTGTTTTAGCAAACTTTGCTGTGTAATTGGTATTGTTTTGTTACCAGATATAAGAAGTTATTGTTTCAGTAAAAATAATTATTTTTAAGTTTTCCTGCTTATGCTTAACTCAGCATTTACGTGGAATAAAAACGCATATATTTTTTATAAAATGTAGCCAAATTCAAATTGATCCAATTATTTTCGATATCAATGTAACTTGTATGTTATATCACGAAATTGTAGTAATATTGGAATCCCATCTCTATGGAATGTTCATCCGTGTTCATTTTCGAACAGAACAAATATTGTCGCCGTGTTTCACATTGTTATTCGTTCCACGATGTTTCAGTCACGTTCACCGAGAATAATTTCAACACTGACTCATCCTGCCGCTACAATTTTCTGTTGAGAATATGAAATAATCCCGGGTCGCCGAATTAACTGAACTCCTGAATTTAAAGTGAAAACTTCAGAAATAAAACTATAACTGTCCTCGGTAATTATTCATGTATTATGAGAGAACAAGTCCAATGTGATCATAAATGCAGATGTCATAAAAAAGACTTGTTTTCTATGCTTGTAAAGCCTATTTTCTTTTGAAGTATGAAAGTTCAAAGAGTGTGACGGATGAGTCACGCTGACAAATAAGTATCGGATAATAGTTTACGGAATCATTTAGCAATGAAATACTTCACAATATTTTAATTCTTGTTTGAAGATCAAATAAACCATAAGCCTCCTACGGGAAAAAGTATAAAGGAAAGTTATAAAAAATAATTCTGTAAATCCTGAAAACAGTTTCGCTTTCTACCCATCTAAGCCGTAAACCGTGAAACGGGAAAACTCCAAGGAGAAAAATATGACACACATAAATATTCCCGCCTTTGGACGATGTTCCACCACCTTACAGCCAAATCTGATAATACCTTAATTTATATTTTCTAACACACACATTGTATTTTTACACAAATTTCACAATTTTGATATGTATAAAAAGTAGGAAAACACTTTCACAATTCACTATAAAGCATTTTTAACTTATACATTTTTTAAATTGCGCGCTATAAAAAAATCGTATAACTAGAGACATGCGCCAAAAGGTAAACGAAGGCGCCACAGGCACTACTGCCTAGTAGAGCGCGCTCGGCGCACTGACGCCGGGTGGTTAAGGGAAAACAACTTTTCCTTGCAGCCTCCGCCCGCCCGCCCGTTGCGCCTCGTTCACTGCAGGAAGCATTTTACCCACTTACCCTGCTCTATCTTAATGTCTTTCTAGAAATCTTGTATCAGAAAAAGTATATTTACAGTTTCTTTTTATATATAGGTTATATCTAAAATCTAAACAATTTATTGTATTTTAATATCCCAACATTTTTATTACAGCGTTTTCTTAGGTTTTGCGCGGACATGTTTTAACTAAATACAAGATTTTATGCGGCTTACTAAAGTAATCAAAATATTTTATTATTCAGAATTGTTAACTGGAATTATAACAAAATGATTAGAATCTTTGTTTCAATTTTCGAATTATTTACGAAAATAAACCCGAAGACATAATGTTCTATAAAACTAAGATAAAAGAATAACAGCATCGTACGTCAAAAGGCGAGAGGGATAAAATATTTCTAAAGAAAAAGTGAGCTTTGGTCACGTACCAGTCCATAATTCGGGCTGACAACTTAAAGCGAAGGGAAATGGCTTTTTGATCTTGTTCTGTGAAACTCCAGACGTTGGCTGATAGATAAACCAGCTTTATGCGTATACGGATCTTTCGGATCTGATATAAAACCTAGGTTTATAGTTTCATTGGAATTTTGGAATCTATACCTTCTAGACATTGTTGTAACATTTTATTGTGAAAATTGCAAATACTGCATAGTTAAATATTTTATAATAGAGAGTGTTGTTATTAAATTATAATAAAAAAAATATTAGAAAAAAGCGTCTTCGGCTGAATAGCTTAGTACGCGGCGTTTGCGTATTCAATTTTAAAGAAATTCAGCGCTTAATATGTCAATAATTAAGAAGTGGTACCTGATATTAGGTAGTAAAGCGTAGTAAAGCCTGAATATAAATTGAAATTTAATTACGAGGTACATTAATCAATTTAAAAAAACAAATTTTCCTAATTAAAGTGGATAGACAGCTACCATAGGAATTTATACGCATCGTCGCGTACATAAATTAGTGCTGCGTAAGAATTTACGCACACCCCTCGACTGCACTAAACGCGAATTCTCGCCCTCGGCATTGCACTCGAAATGCACATTCTAATGGGGTTCTACGCTTGCCGAGTTTTCTCTTACAAGTTTGTCTAAGCAATTTTAAATAAGTGGTTTAAAGTAGTAAATAAATTTTCAATGCAAACATAAAGTATCGCTTATATCGTATTGAATTAAAAGAAGTCTGAATTTAGTAAATACATGTATGTATTTAATAATCATGCCTACGTAGCTAATGATTAAAAACGAACAATGCCGGGGTACTCTAGGGGTAAAGACCACAAACATAATAAACCATTTTTTTGTGTTTTCATTTTACACATGTTTTTTATAACATATTAATAAATACTTTTTATGAATGTTTCGACCGGGGTCGAACCTGGAACTCCGCGTAACAGACTTGTGTACTAATAGTACCACAGATATAGTATTTTATGCAAAAAATATAAACAATTATTACGGCATTTCATAATTTTGCTACAAGGAATAGTTCAATAATACTTACTCTATAAATCTTTGTACCGCAGAAAAAGTATATTTTTCTAATTTATTTTCTAAATAAGGAAATTGCTACATCCTAACACGCCAGCAACAGGATATTGCGCTATTTTGCAAACATATGAAAGTTTTGCCAAAATGCAACGTTTGCGAGACCGAAAAGAACGCGCGAAGGCGAGGGTGAGTCCGCCCTAAAACTTAAGATACAACTGGCCTTGAACGGTATTGTGTTATTCTCAACAACTTTCCATTGTTATTTATTTACAATCTGTCCCAGCTATACAGTTTCCTCAATTATATAATATTTTCTTTGGGTTTTGGGCGAACATGTCATTGTTTTAAGCTCACTTTAGCTCTGCTCTCGATTTAAAAACTTTGTATAACTTTTCATTTCTATTACTTTTAATATTCGATAGGAACTACTAGTTTTAAGGCAACGCCTTAATACGCCTTAATAGGAGATATTAGCTAAAAATATTTAAAAAAAAATAAAAGTGATAGAAATTAGTCTATACGTTTTATTACTACATTCGAAAATTGAGGCCCAGGTTCGACATAATTTAATAATGTTTTAACTAAGTTATATTTAAGGTTTATGATCGCGTTCAGTTTTGATTACTTTAGCTATTTCTTAAGTTGGTTGCAGCGAGACAAAGTTGTTTAAAGTATACAGTAAATTATTGGATGCCTAAATGTAGTATAAAAAGAAATTAAAAAAAACAAAATTATATTTTATACATTATAAAATTATGGAAGGATTTTGAGAATAACCCTGCATTGGCGTGTGGCGATCATAAATTGCTTGGGTTTGATTAAGGCGGTGCACCGTTGTGCAATGTGGGCGACTTAGCCTGCCCCTTATTTCTTGCACAATGCATCTTATGTACAGGCTGATTATCTTATTTTTTATATGTATACAATATTTTTAATTTAGATATCAACGAGCAAAGAAACGATCTTTAACAATAAACCACATTCATTTAACATTATTTTATTAATTTGGATTAATTCTAAATATTAAACACAATTTTTATATTTACTTTATTTGAAAAAATTAAAACATGTTTTTACATATAATAATATAACACCATGTAGTTATAAAACACATTGCCATCTACTTAGATACTATTGGGAATTACTCTTGTAAGAAGGGGATCATTTATTACTTTTCGATTGAAGCGTTTCTCAAACTTTTATCAACCACTAGCTATTGCTCGTAGTTAACTTCGTATCGTATAATTAGTATACTTTTAAACGTTTAAAAAAATATATAATAATGTTAAAAATATTTTCCTAATAAACAGACTTTTTCAAATGGACATGTAATTCTGAAAGGTATTTGGGACAAACAAACAAGCATTTGTTTATCAGCAAAGAAGCATGTGACCAAGTCATATATGTCTCGGGCCTTAAACTTTGAGAAGAAGTTTGGTATCGTGTGAATATATAGAGGCGCGGAATTGATGAAAGAATGTGGGGAACTCCGTACTAAGGGTCCAAAGATGACGTCACCAGATACGAACTTTCTTTTGTTGAAAAACGATTGAAAGAATTAATTCTTAAGAATACAAGGAAAATACATTTTTATACTGAAAGCTTTTAAAAGCTTCAGTCCGTTTTTGCTGACATAAATATATTAATCAACATTATTCTTTAATGCGTAACCCTATAAAACATAACATAAAAAATATTGTTTTAAAAGCAAATAAATTATACGTCTTACTTTTAAAATAAATGCAAAGTAATGAGCGAATGGACGACATAAGTTTGCTTCTATTGTAAGATAATTTCGGAAAGAGTAAGAATAGATAGAGGTTTTGCTTTATGTAAAAGTTAAAATAAAACACACTTGTTAGTTAGCTCTAGAACAAGTCAAAGAAAAACAGCAAAGTTGGTGTCATTCAAGCACGTTCAAGTGACAATCAAGTTGATATTCTTAATAAGTTCCAATAAGATTAATCAATATATTTTCCAATGATATATCCACAATCTTGGATTTTGTTTTACAAACGAGAATGAAATATAGTCTAATTAAAGTGATATTTCAAAATAGTTTTCAATTTAGCATAGGTTAAGTTTTTTTGGTCATTCCCCATTGCTATTATGAACATAATTACGGTATTGTCTCTTCCATAGAGGCTCCACAAATTGGTTGAAACACAGAACAATGCATATACAATTACCATATCTTGATTATCGATCGATAGATTGAGACAATTATAGAGTAGCTATGCGTGCTGTTTCATGTATATGTTATTAGATAACATACAAGGTGTGGGGGTCACCTAGCTGCCTATTTGTCATTGGTTATAGTTCGGGATGAAATTTTGACGGAATGCAGTACTAAGTTAGACAATAACGATGCGTTATGTGAACCCTATGAGACCCGACGGTAATAAGGAGAGGGGGAAGGCAAGTTTGACTTGAGACACTCGAGTTGCAGTCCACTCCTGGACCAGTATACAAAATGAAAAAAAAAACCATCTGTTCTTTATTACTAGATAATTTATCTATCTTATCTCACACCCTGTCCTTATCGGGGTAAGCAGAAACTGCGGCGCGCCAGAGACTTCTCTCTTTATATACCACTGTTACTTCCAGCACAGAGGTACCATCCGTTTATGGTTCAAGTTCCTAAAGTACGTACGAGGCGTTTTGACAACACGTTCCTCGTGCGTACTGCGAAACTGTGGAACTCCCTCCCGGTGTCTGTGTTTCCCGACACGTACAACATAGGTCTCTTCAAATCGAAGGTGAACAGGTACCTCATAGGCAGGCGTGCTCCACCATAGACCACATCACTGCTTAACACCAGGCAGGGTGTGGTCAAACGCTTGCCTATTAAGCATAAAAAAAAAATAAAAAAAATTTCATAAGCACATCTCATATACCTAAACGCCTGACCATTTCTCAGCAGTTTGCCAATGTAGTTCGCGCGACTTGATAAGTAGTATTCGTTGTTAATTTATTTAATTATTTACATAGTTTTGATATCCATAACTTTAATTAAATAAAAAAGTAGTAAATATGCATTAAGTCTACAACTTTTTTACAGGTATACGAACTCAAATAAAATATTTTCTGTTCGTGTTTTTCTTCAATTTAATTCATTTATACTTATCAACAGCGATAACATTTAAATTGCTTAGTCATTACTTACAAGCTTTTCATTATTTTATTAAAAATATAAATACATACCTATGGTCCGATAAAACAAGTTCAAGCTTTAGTTTCGTAAAGGTTGATTAACTCTGCCAGTGTAAGACAAAGATAAAACGAGCATACAATATTGAAATTAACCAAACATTTTTTGTTTCAAATGCATGTGTCTATCCGAAGCCTAGACTTTAATTAACAATACTGTACTATTAAAGTATCTCTATGTGAACATATAGCACAGTTAGTCGAGTGATTTAGGACGGCGCGACACTTCGGTGTAGTGGGCGGAGGGTATTTCGATTAACCCACGAACCTTCAAACTAACGAATGAACCAAAACTGGCCAATGAACTATTTACACGATGACGTACATTTATTTTATTGCAGGTAAACGAATCTACAACAAATCACGATGTGTGACGAATTTTATTTTCATTTCTTAATTTTATTCCAAATTTTCTGTGCGATTTAAATTAAACCCTAATAACCATTTGTTTTTTTCTCTCATACGCTATTACCATAATTGAATGGACCCAAAATAAACAAATTAAACGTTATTGACACAATTTAATGAGAGACGACATTTGATTCGATACCGAAATAGGTCATCGATATATAGAAAACAATTAATTTATTGCTATAATAACAATAAAGATCAATCTAAAGTTGTAAAGTTAATTTTAAAACATTATGTTAGGCTTAATCATTTTTATTTATCAAATAAACAATGATTGCGCCCTCTATTCGTTCAATACAACAAAACTCGATCAAATACACTAATTTACTGATTTAACTACTCAATAACAGATGGCGGTGTATATTTTTTATGCTTTTATTACATAATAATATTATGTAAAACTGATTTCGATTCTTATAACATTTTAAATTTATTTTAGTATTTAAAAATATTAAATCACTCTCTCTATATAAATTTATATATTTAACTAGTTTTTTGGGCGCGCTTCGCGGCGCTGAAAAAGTTTTTTTTCGGGTAGTTTTGAAAAAAGAATTTTTTTTGAAAAAACAAATTATGGATATCGAAATTAGAGGGCATTCCCTACAACCTTTGTTTTGGGAGTTCGGCCCCATCTCGTTCCGTTTCCGAGATATCGGCATCACTTCCGGTCCAGAGTCCACTTCCGGTCAAAGTCGAGGTTTTCCCGGGGTCGCGGGAGCGCCCTCTATACACCCCAAAAAGAATCATCTCGCTAACCCCCCGGCAAGTGCTTCATAATATATGTCAGTCAGTGAGTCAGTCAGTGGTAATCGAGCTGTATATAATATAACTAGTTTTTTGGGCGCGCTTCGCGGCGCTGAAAAAGTTATTTTTCGGGTAATTTGAAAAAAAAAATTTTTTGAAAAAACAAATTATGGATTCCGATATTAGAGGGCATTCCCTACGACTTTTGTTCCGGCACTTGCGCCCTATCTCGTTCCGTTTCCGAGATATCGGCATCGCTTCCGGTCCAAAGTCCACTTCCGGTCAAAGTCGAGGTTTTCCTGAGGTCCCGGGACCGCCCTCTACACGCCCCAAAAAGAATCACCCCTCTAACCCCCCGGCAAGTGCTTCATAATATATGTCAGTCAGTGAGTGAGTCAGTGGTAATCGAGCTTTATATAATATGATGATACCCATAGAAAATTCCGATATTCGCGTAGCAAAATGGCGTGCCACCCTGCGTAGCTCGCAGCCGTTACACGTAAATTTTGTGGGTGTTCGGATGATGTTACAAAAGTTATGCAATTACTTCCTTTAACCAACACAACTTTTCGGTTGATGCCTAAGATTGCCGTTTTTTCTAGGCATAAGCCTGTATTAAATAATATAATTTGCTTATAAACATTTTTTTAATAAAGTGTGAGTCGAGACCAGTATAAGTTGAACATAAAATTTTCAACGCGAGCTGAGGTTCAAATTTTATGTGTTCATTTTTCATTATAATTTAATAAGGATTTAACATTGTTTTTAAATATTTAAAAGATAACCGAATATCCTTTTTTTTTGCCATCTAATTATGACAACTGCTCCTATAGAGAAAATATTAAATATCGCCTCACATAACTTGGGTGAATTAATGCGTACTGCCTTAGGTACCGAATGTCAATTACTTTTCAATTAATCATTCGATATGTTTTCGAGTTATATATCTATCTACATAGATATCTAGAACATTTAGATACATCTTCGGTAGGCTCGGGGGTGCTATAAACCTGTTCCGTAACTCGGGCCGCTTTATCTTTCGGAAAATTTGAATTCGGATTAAGATTCTGGGAGGTCGACTGAAAATTTAAACGAGGCTTTCTCCCTAATTTAGGATGTAACTGTAAATAAGTTTAAGGACATTTCGTTTCATTTAGTAATAGCTACAAATTATTTATTTGTTTATTAACTGGGTTATTTTTTTACTATTATAATTTGTCTATAAAATAAAGAATCGCGCTAACTCGTGACAGAAATGGCGATAATTTTTGAATGTTTTTAAAATAATTTCGTACATCTAGAATTTAACACAAACGGTATAATTTACGTAATATTAGCTTAGACACAATACATTCAATGCAATGTGTTGATCATCGTTCTTGACAAAAAAAAAAGAGTTTTCAAGGAAGTGTAAGAGAGGAAACCTTTTTTCCCCTAAAGTGTGTCACGACTCTTAAGATACTATGTAATACAAAGGCATGCATGGTTTTGTGTACATAGTTTGGGAGTTACTAGTCAAATATTAAATATCAATATGTATAATATTATTATGTGATTGTAACTCAACAGAAGGGCTACGCAGAAAAAGAAATTGTTTAAAATTAAAAAAGTGCAGTTCTTTATCGAAATGTTTGCAGGCAGCAGTCGTCTCCTCTATGTCGATTTTATGAAACGAATGTACATGCAAGTTGACAGTCTTCTCGATATACGCGCATTCAGTCGTGGTAGGAATCGAAGTCTTCTGCTTTTTAAATAAAATTTCTTGTGTATTTTTGTGTAAAACTCCTAAAGTATTGTTAGATAATTCGATTATGTACCACACGGTTACATAAAGCGCTATAGTAGACACCAACCCAACCCTTTCCCGTTTGTTACATCCGCTAATCAAATTCGCTAACTCAATTCTGGGTCGTAAAGATAGCCAAATGGATATTTATTACTTTAGCTCGGCAGAATAGATAGAGTTTCTACTTACAAAAAATGTTAAAAGAATTCTAGAAAAAAAAACACTCCTTTCTTCCAAAATTTACGACTCCGACCGACTATTTCGTTAAAATAAGACCCAAATAGGTTTACGGGTAGTGAACTAATCGATATTATTTATAATTGTTATTAAATATTTTTTTATAGTTTCATTGAAGTTTAAAAGTTATATAATTTTAATTACCTACTTAAGATTAGAGATTTGGATTCCAAACATACATTGTCAAAAGGACATTATTAGAACAATTTCATATATCATATTAATAGTGGGGGTTAGTTTTACACACATATTGTAAGGGCTATTATTTAGGTAGCGTCGGGTAAGGGTGGTCCTTTCGTGATAAATGGTTTCAGACCCGGGGGAATATTGTATCTTGCTGAAATAAAGCTTCCTCGCTCTTACAGAAATCTTGTCTTTGAGAATTATTTAACATTTTATCAGAATAGCAGTTTTACCAAAAATTATAAATTATATATGCGTTTATTTATATACTTATATTTATATGATGTATGTATTTTATTTATTATTTTTTTAACAATCTCGATAATGTACAATTTAAGTACAATAAAGTATTTTTTTATAATTAATATTCTAATAGTATTTTTTTAATAGAAAATAATCAGAAATCTACCACGTACTATTATTGTTTACTATGTATTTATTATATACTATATATAATGGGTAGTTAAATGTTGAGGCAATTCGCTCGTTGACCCGTCCATAACATATTGTGTTGAGATGAGTGAGCTGCGACTGAACGCGTTACCCTGTACCGCATTAATAAAGGTAAGTGCGTCGTGTCGACTAATGCGTAGTTACAGCCGTTCAGAAAACATTACTACATCCCTATATCGACACATAAGAGAACACTCTATAACAAGGACATAGAGATCATTTTTGAGTAAAAAATACATTTAGAAACTCTCATGAAAACCCTTAGTTAAGGCGATTAAGCAATTGTAGTTGAAAACTATACTTTATGCTCTACTAGATAAGGTAGCCTATTGTTGTGTAATAGGAAAAGTACTTTTTGGACTGCTGAAAATCGAGACCTGTTGTAGTGAAAGTTTTGCATAAAGTTAATTTGTGAGCTTCATAGAACAATAATATTATTTTAAATTTTAATATACTTGTAGAATACTTACCTTCAATTCATAGAAATAAAGGTATAAGTTATTACGAGTATTTGTACTTATATTTTATAAAGAAGCCCGCATCTCGATATGGGTTTCGATAATTAATATTATTCGTTTAGGGTGTCCGTTCTCGATCTATCCTTAGAGAATACTTTATATTAATTCGTATATATTAGTAAAAAAAACTCTTTTAATAAACAAGCTACCTAATACTAAAACCGTTCTTTTTTAAATCAAACTGGTAGTTCCGGACTCCATACACAAACAAAAAAAAAAACAGATTAATAAAGATTCTAACGAAATGTAGGAATCACAAAAATGCTCGAAACTGTTTTCTCGAGCCCCCAAAATATTCCTACTGAATTTATAATTAATGACAGTTTTTTATTTGCAAGGGGGCAATTCTCGTTTCATTTCTATTTCTTTTCGTTTCTACGATTTTTTTTGAAATTGAAAATCGTTTTGTCAAGCGTATTATCGTGACTTTAAAAATAATTTTAAACAAATTTTTAAATTATAAAATAAAGATATTGGTTAACATTTATAGATAAAAAACACCCAAAAATAAACCAATATTTATGTTAAAAAAAATATCATCTATTACCACGCTTTTTTCCCACAGGGATAGGCAGAGATAACGGACATTGATGATGATGACAATAAAATGGTTAAAAATTGTTTCAAATTATTGTCAAAGTTACGATAACAAAGGAAAATATTTCTAGGAAAAAAAAAATGCTATGACATAAAAAATGATAGAAATGAGTTAATACGTTATATGTCTACTTCATTCGAGAATTACCCCCCTTATATGAGTCTAGACAGTCCTTACTATTGTATTGCATAATTACGCTGTATTATTTCGCTCTGGTAAACACATTATTCATTATTAAGGCTTGTTTTTGTGTCTACAATCTAGACTTTCTATTGTATCTTTTATATACAGAGTGAATTTTTCAAGTGGTCTTTCATGGCCAAATCTTTCAGCTTTGTATTGAAAATAATGGCTATCATTTTGAACAATTGATCAATTAAGATTTAATTACTGAATGTTAAAAAAAAATTCATTATTTTGCTAAAAATCAATACTTTCCTTTTATTTAACCTCGAAGAGCGCGAGATTTTAAATCAATATGATGATTTTCAATCATCATAAATAAGAAATGTTGTCAATGTACCGGTAATGTATAAATACATGGAAATAAGAGACAATTTGTTAAAAATCAACACTTTTCTTTGGTATACCGTATATCATTACTTTCCAGGATTTGATCCTTTTCAGGAACACTATCGGATGGTGCAATAATACAGTGTTTATTTTTTTTCAAAATCAACAGGTTCGATTCCTGGCCGGGGAAATGGATTTATCAAAAATCTAATAATGCAGTTTTAATTTTCATCAAAATCGGCATCGAGACTCCTTTCAGCATTTTTCGATATCTCTTATAGTTTAGGATTTGGCCATGAAAGCCCACTTGAAAAATTCACCCTGTATATTGTAGCTCGGCATGTAACCATACTTCGACTGATGTTAAATTAGAGTGCAATCCATGAGCGGAAACAATTGCTACCTTCAGGCAGTAATCGCCTGCGCTGTATCAGCTTGTGGAGACAAGCGTGTTCTATCTATTGACAGAGCAATGACGGCAAACTCCTCGCGGTATATCCGTATACTTCCAAATTGATATAGAAAAGCGACTAGGTCATCGCAGGTAGGTTTGAAAATGGTGGTACTATCCTATCACATATTTCAAATATTTAAAGTATAACTATTTAAAAAAACATAACTATTGAGCGAGCATTGAATTAATTCTAAAAAAATAATAAGAATTAAAACAGTACTATTTCTTATATTATTGTTTATAAGTTATAAAATGTATGTTAATTATTGTTCATTAATTGATTGCCATAAAATAATATTGTAATTAAAAGGAAACTTACTTGAATGGTTTCATCATAAGAATAGCTGCGGGAAGACCCAGCCGAACTCATCTCTCCGTGGCGCGCCCTCGTACGGCGACCACATCTAAAAACATATTATAAATACTATAACAATAATATTAAAATTAAAAGTAGTGATGATGATGGTTTGGGATTGGACTACTTTGTCGTCTTGGGGTAGTATCACCAATTTCAAGTGTAATGCCGATAAAGGAACCTAGTAGTGTTTCGGGAACAGCTTGGAAGCAGCCGAAGAAAGAAGTGTGTATCGTCAACTTGAACTGCGTCTCTTCAAACCGGCGACTGCTGTCTGCATACACTGTGTTACTGCATATGGACCGTACTCTAGCTGAACATCAGACGGAGTGTGGTACCATGTCTAGCTTCTATAAAATAATAATAATAATAACAAGAGTAGTATCAGCTTTAGGTAAATAATAAATAATTTTAAAAGACTTATATCAGAGAAATTTCCATTTTCCGCCTATTTTTAGACACGCTATGGGTCCCTGTCAAAGTGATTGAAAAGTAACAAATGGTAATATTTAATCTTAGTTGTAACCTACTCGTACTTTGATTTATGCATTTTGAAATATAACATTATATAATACACTTTTATTAAATTAACTTTAATTAAATGCAATATCTTCAACCTCACACCTCACAAAACTCTTCGCCCGATGAGTGCAAATTATTTAACAAAAGCTAACCATCTGCCGTCGGAAAGTTTGCACAAACTTCTGGCTCACCATAAACTCATGAATATTAAAGTAAGGATAGCAGGAACAATAACTCACTCTCGCGAACCTGAACCTTCTGTCACACGTTTCGTTGAGGAAAACGACACTTTTTATTACTTAATTAGTTTGATCTCGTAAACCTACTTAATTAATTAGTTAAGTAATTCTTTTAAAAAACCTATTTGACTAAATTATAAAATTGTATGCGGCTTACTAACGTTTTTATTTTGATTAATATAAGCTGAAATAAATATAAAGTTTTGCGATGACTACAAAGTTTAAGTCAGTAATCAATCTACAAGAGTAGGTATTTATGACTAGATTTTTAACCTAGAACAATAATCATAATATGATATAAATGCTGGAGTTCGATGTTATTCAAGTTAGCACGCAACAAAGTAAAGGCACGCGATATCTTGCGATTTTAACACATACAAGTACCTACAAGAAGTTCGCAAACATTTATGAATACCAAACGGGCAACGATGGCACACCGTGAGCGATAAGACATCTTCAACCCTCCTCGCCTGAGATCCATAATAAAAAGTTTATAGCGCACCCGGCAGACACGACATTCTACTGAAAACGGTAAAGACTAATTGAGTCGACCTTTTGAAAAGTTTCATGCAGTTGTTGAACATAATTCTTTGTGAATTACCCTTCCTATATTACTTGGAATGAAATCGTATAATAAAAATTGTGGCTAATTTCAAAGTAATAAAAGTTTGCAATAAAGTCTCTACTGAACTTTATTCATTCCGGTACACATTTGTACCTCCACATAACACTCAACTATAAAATATTTAAGTACTGACCTACTATAAGCCTTATAATAAAAGAATATTACTCAATAATAAACTACTACTGTGTTTTCTCTTACATTACTATTTAGTTTTACGAGTTCTTCTGACTGCAATAAATGCATAGTGAGACCCTGAACGAGTTTAAATGAACGTAGCCACTTTCCCTGAAACCTTATCTCTCTTATAGGTGCAGACATGTAGCTGTAAAGTCTTGATTATCTTAAGTGCTTAGCTCTCAGAATAAAATCGTTATCTAGTTTAATAGGTCTGGTAATTTTAATAAAATTATAAATTAAGTAAAAAGTAACATTAAACATTAACATTACAACTATCTAACGAAAAGAACCGTTTAACATTACAAAAGATTGTAACGTTTTGATTAGAGACAAGGAAAATGTAATCCAATATGGTTGAAAACAATGGACATCAAATATTTTGTTTCCTCGAAATGCGAAAAAAGCGGCAAATCTCCCGACGGGCTGTAACATCGATCCGCATGCCTTGACATTCGCGTCACGAAGCTGCAAGCCTACTGCGCCGTCGCTACTATGGTAACCTGCCGATCGTACGCTAAAGTTTTTAGATCTTATATTTTATTTATATTTATTTGGATATCTAATATTTAGATATAATGTTATGTACGTATAATATATAAGAGTACGACAGGTATAAGCAGACATTTAAGTCATTCAATTTCTTAATTCTCAAATCATCCGAATCTTGTTTAAATGTAATTTAATGAAATAAAAATATATTAGTATAAACCAAATTTAACCGCAAAAATAGAAGTAAGTATCCAATGTCGTTAATAACTTTAAAAGTTCGAACAGTCTAAAGTCCTTTCTCTATCGCAAACATCCCGGCAATATAGCTTTCACAAGAAAACTTATTAATGGATTCAAAGATAAAACTGTCGTAAAACAGGATAAATCGGATCTAGAAGACGTGCAATTAATCTGTTTTAATTGTCATCAAACGAGTAATATAATTTTCTAAATATTATAATGATAATAATTTGTTTAAACGTGATATTCGAATTATTAATGTCAAAAGAAAATACCTTTTCATTCTTCACTTTTAACTTCTCAATTAACTTTCACTTTCGAAAAAATATTTTAAAAATATTTCTCTACAACAAAGCAAATTTTAACAACAGCGCAAAAGCACGTTTAGTTCAATATGATAGGATAAAAAAAACTCCTAGAGACTTCCCTCGTAACCCCAGCACAACACGTGGTAGGGATGTATAGTATAATCCAATGGTAATTATTACAATTATAAACTATCCATAAAAAAGTAACCAAATTTTCAAATAACACACACTCCTAAACTGGTATCTGTTAACGAATATAATATAATATTTTTCTAAAGAATTAAAGCAGTGAAGACGTAGCAATTGTCTGCAGGCAGCAGTCGCCTTCACTATTCTGGCTTATGGCGAAAATGTGCATCGTTCAGGTTGACACATTCAGGGCTACTTCCAAATTGACTCTGAAAGACCAGGAAGGTCTTTCATGGTGTTATACTATCTCAGAACATAAGACTGGACTAATGACCATCATCAGTCTTTTATACCAGTAGATTGTGAACCCCAAAAAATATTGTCCACTCTCCTTTATTATTTAAACACAATTAAATAGTCTATGGTAGTATAATATTATAAAATTTTTGTTTACGTTTAAAAATGTTCACATTGTTTATAGTATAGGCGAGAGTGCGTGGGGTGGTTTTGTCCGAGTCGCGTGCGCACCTATACCTTGTTCGGAACTGCATTGTTTTTGAGGTCAACAACCCTATGTTATTGATCAGCGAGCTTGTCTATTAGTAGATCTATTTTAAATTAACATAGTACGGTTTCCTAATTGGAATAAAATTGAGAATTGATGGGTTTCGGTTAATAAATCATGTATTGATAAAGCAAATATATTATTAAATGGAAAACCAAGAAAACCAAACTAAAATCAAGAAAAACAAAGTATACCGCCCAATAATAAGTTCGTTAAACCAATAATTAAAACAAATATTAAAGTAAATTGCAGTTTCAAGTCTAGCCTAATATTTACACTATGGCACACTACTAAAATATATATCTATAAATAAAATGCAACACGGACGGACGGAAACCAGGAAACACCGGCAGTCCTTCCTGCTTCACTAATTTACTGTAGATACGATGCTTATTTTAACGTTGAAAGCAACAATAGATAATGTGTAGTTGTTACAGAACCCCTTCCATTTTTTTGCAGCTATAATGCAATCTATTAAAATAATATTAAATAATAAACATACCTAACTATAAAAAATAATAGTTAATAAAATCCCTAAGTACTTCATTACAGTAGTTAGTATTAGGCAGTTAAATCCTGCTTACCCCCGTTGTCATTGTTTGAATGTAGACCACATGTCTGGAAAACAAGCCGTATCCAAACACGCCTGGGAACAGAGGAACCGGTGTCATAAGAGTTATATTTCATCTGAAACTAGCCAACATAAACACAGCTTATTTCGACGCAAAACACTAAAAAATGAACTATTATTGTTTATTGAATTTGATTACTAATTGTGATTGTTGACTAGAATATAAAAAGTTTAAATTTTTATCTATAAACTAATTAATAAGAGCAAACTATGATAAACTTTAACCGATGTCAGCTGTTTACGTAACGAACAAAACACCGCCCTACGATCAGGGAAGCAGTAGTAAACTGAACCAAAGTGGCTGAAAAAGTTCCTGTAGAGAATATGTCTGCATCTGCAAAATGTTCTTGATTTGAAACTGGATAATGCCATCTAGTGGTTAATAGTATGATCTGTCGAATGTATCTATTGCGCCATCTAGCTGTGAGTAGCAGAATCATTTAACTTTTTTTTTAAATATCTTCTTTGGCACTGACTATAACACATTCAGCCAAATCATTTTCTGTGCTAATTTATACTACCCAATTGCTAATACAATATGCAATCTAAAGATTTACATATTAAAAAAATAAATAAAAACAGATTTTATTTTTTAAGTTCACTAATATTTTTTTAATAATCGTTGTCAAAAGAAGAAAAAACTGTCAATGTCGATTTGTTTTTATTATCAGCTGATTTCCATAACTCACGTACCGTTTTCTTTATCTTTACTGTTATATTTATTTTTATTCTTTAAATATTTATGTGTTTTTAAGCACAAGATTTTCCTTGACTTAAAGGTTACAGAACAAAAATAAATATAACCTACAAAATGGTTAAAATTTGGAAACTTGGACTTATGAGCTTTGATACTGCATTAAAAATTCAAATAGCTATGGCGAGAAAACACCTGGATGCTTTAGCCAAAGGTTTAGATAGTAATAGCGACACATTACTTCTTCTAGAACACAAACCGGTCTACACAATTGGTAAATATGCAATCTTTTAATAGCATTGAATAATTAAAAGAATGGTTTCGAGATTAGCTTCTAATTAGTCGGAATTTGCATTCGTCTCATCAGGCCGTCATAGCTGCTGACATTTCTATGTGGTAGCAGTTGTGTCTGCTCATACACTGTCTAGTGTAATGCATAGTGTAACAATTAGGCAGAGTGTATTTTCTCTATGAATAAAATTATAAATAAATATTTCTAAATGAATAAATTTGAAATTAGGCAATATTCAACAAGAGGGGGTTTCTGTGTTTCTCGACACACACAATATGGGTCTTTTCAAATTGAAGGTACCTCATAGTGCTCCACCTTAGATCGCATCACTGCTTAACATCAGGCAGGGTGTGGTCAAACACTTGCCTATTAATCATAAAAAAAAGATTAAATTAAACTCTTAAAATAATTTTTCAATTTATTTAGAATTTATATTTTGTAGGAATCCGTGATGAAACTTCAAAGGAAGAAATAATGAAATTGCGAAGTCTGGGAGCTGCGTTTAGGAAAACTAATAGAGGTGGATTGATTACATTCCATGGACCGGGACAATTGATTGCTTACCCTATAATTAATTTGAAACATTTTAATCCAAGTGTTAAATGTTATGTTAATAATTTAGAAGAAACTATTATAAGACTTTGTGATGATTTGGGTGTGTATTACAATGTTTAATGTAGAGCCTCGCTACTATTGGGTAGCAAAAAACAGCACCTTGGCTGAGATCAGATACCAAGACATCGTAATTGTGTTTTGGACAGAGTTTAAGAGTTTTTTTTATCAGTTTTTGACATATTTTAGGGGTGGTAGGCACGATGATGGTGGTTATTAACCCAGTCTGCTGTCCTGAAGTATACTGAATCAGCAAAGATTAAACTATCAACAATACAAAAATGTTCATAATTTTCAGGGATAGAAGCAGCAAGATCGCCTCACACTGGAGTATGGGTGGGGGATAATAAGATTGCTGCAATAGGTATCCACGCATCAAGATACATAACAACACATGGTGTAGCTCTAAACTGTAACACTGATTTGTCATGGTTCGATCATATAACTCCATGTGGAATAGAAGGAAAAGGTGTCACGTCATTAACGAATGAAACGCAAGATTCTTTTTGTATTGAGAGAACTATGCCGCTCTTTATAAAGAATTTCGAAGAGGTATTCAATTGTAAAACTGAGCCTCTGGAGTTACCGGTTCAAGAAGACATGCTAAATAATATATATAGCAATCTTATGGCAGAAATAACACAGTAAAAGTCAAAATAATTTGTACAAATTGTAATTTTATTGTTAATAAAATTAAAGAAATAAATAATTAGTTATTATACTAGAAATTAAAGAATGAGAAAATCTCAAGTTGGGTTAAGAGAAACAATGCCAAAGAATTGTTAAAATGTAGTGAAAAATTGCAAGAATAAAATTCTACTCTGAAAAATAGACTTTCAATTCTGAGACCATTTCAACAAAACCCAACTGAAAGTTCCACAATTTAGCCTATTTATTCAAGTCTTTGACCAATTAAATTTTTTCTTCAAAAGATGTATTTACATAATCATTTTATTTCATCTAAGTAATAATTTAAATTTAAATTTTTCTACCAATTTTTATATGGTGTATTAATTACTTAAACACATAGACGATGTTTTTTTATAAACATGGCAGACTTTTTCTGTAAAATCTTATAATATTTTCTACTTAAATTCTAGATTAAATAATCCTACCCATTATAATTCAATATCAATTCAGAATAATCCCAAAAAATTTATATTCTAATATTCATTAAATATTGCAGTAACAATTCTTTGGGAGCATTCCAAATAATTTCAATTTTAAAATATAATTTAGATTAGCGATTGGTCTCCACTCTCGCTACTAGGCCGTCTAGAGGCTAGCGCTAGCGGAGACCAAACATAAATCTATAATAAGTTAATTGTTTTAAACGTCTGGTCTAAAACTGAATTTTAATACTTATAAATTAGTAAATGCATCATTATTTTTAGGTACACTACTTAAAATATCTTAAAAATGTGTAAATGACAAAAAGACTGCTTAAATGAGATATGGAATGTAAAAATTAACCTATGTTCATAGATCTAATCGCTTAAAATTAATAAATGCTATTATTAAATGCAATAAATATTAGATTGCAAATGTTTAGAGAAAAACACGGTGGTTAAGCTCGTGTGGTCGCCGCCACTTCTTTTAAAAATATTGCGATAAAAAAATAATCTCGTCCTATCACGCAGTAGAACAGCAATTATAGCAATGGAGTTTCAATATTTTTATGAAATATGTTTAGGAGGTGTGAGCCACTTGCGCATATAGTAGCAGAATATAGTTGCTATATAAAGAAGAACAAGCATTGCGCAGGCGACTCCGAGAAGAAGTACTGACGCCTTGCTCGGACATGGCTCCACTATTGTCACCGTTTTCTCTGAAAATAATTTATTTTATTTTATTAGCCATCACTAATAAACACAAATGCTATTGTTAGTTTTAATAAGATAATTTACCTCCATAGTTGGCTTCAGAAGCAACGCCACCGGGCTTATCAGATCTGAGGAAATCTGTACTTTGCCTGTCATCACCAAAGTCGAGGACTAGGATCTCTTGGGATATGTTCATATCTTCCTCTTGGCTTTGTGTTTCGCCCGTCTCATTTTGTGGCAGAGAACGTCTCCTTCTGCCATATGATTCCAGAGATTCTCTTCCCCATTCGCAAACAGCCTAAGTATAAAAAAAATAATAAAACAATAAAATCTTACGCGCAAAAGTATACTCAATATTTTGTAGAATATAATCACTTACAGGTTCACATTTGCCCAAACAATATTTAACGTTACATTGGAAGATGACCCCGTAAGATTCCGTAAATCTGAACGCTTCATACACTGATTGTAACGCATTGCCGTCTTGAGCGAAGGCAGGGAAGATTGATGGGTCCACTGGACAACTGAGAATTATAATTATAATTTAAAGCAATTACAACTCGAATTAAATATTCTGCCTAAGTCCTTAAAATACGTACCCTTCAGCATCAATAATCTGGTATGTGCTCTTTGAGTCTTTAGCCATTGCAACACAGCTTCTTGCAAAGATACCGTAAGGAGCTGAAAAAAATTAAAAACATTGTTTTATATATTTTTTTTATAATTACAACATACATAAAAGTAATAATTTATATTTATTAGTGCACTTACTATCTTCTGGAATTTCAATACGGAATGTGAGTCGATCTCCAATACGAACAGTTTCGACCTCGCGTTGTCTGGCATCCAAGATACGAATACGTGGAGGAGGTGCTTCTGGTGCAGCTGTGATAGAAATCATTTCTGGATCCCTAGAAACAAAAAATGTATTCCACTGTTAACGAATAAAAATTGGGTTTATAATAATAATTATTATAGTAATAATAATAATTGACTAAGACATAATTTACATCGATAAGGGTGATTATAGTGGAAATAGATAGTAGGATTAGTTTAACATATTTTATCGTGCGAAATGGTGTTTTCTCATTTAAATTGGTTAACATCGGTGGATAAAGACGTGGCTGAGTGTGAACTAAGATATAAATATTTTAATTTATTTTCGATCTGAGAAGAAAATACGATTAAAAAGAACATAACATGGACTCGTAAAATAAACCTGTCAATTAAATGGTCTATTCACGTTTAGTTAAAAGAACTTAAATTGTGTTATTATGCTTAAAGGATATCAGAATGAGTGTTGCCCCTTTTGCGCTCGCGCCGTTTGAATAACAATTTAAGCTAATTGTAACCCGTTTACAATGCAGCTGTAACAGAATGCGCCTGGAATTTTAAGTTTAGATGCAAAGGCATGCTATTATATTATGTGTATTGAAAATTAATTGAACTATTTTACTTAGAAATATTAATGACTATATTAAAGCTACGTGTTTGTTAACTTTATTTCTATTATAATTTGGAAGGTGCCACTAACTGAGGGACCATACTCGTATAACATTAGTACCGATCAGAATTTAGTCAATGTTTTTAAACATATAAAACAGATTTAATTAATTAAACATTTAATACTTCAATAATTACTGCATCAAAAAAGCTCGTATTTGTTAAGAATTCGGATAGTAAAAAAATCCTATAAAACGAACAAAAATCAAATGAAAAAAAAAAACGAAATCGAAAATATATATGAGCCCAATTCTAATGGGCATTCTCCTTTGTTACTATTTATTTATTTGAAGGAGTCATAGTAATAATTAGTGCCGTTTTAGTTTTTCTTTATTTCAACGATCATGAGCGTAAGTCCAAAAGAGATAAAGTACATGTTTGTCCCATTTTATGTGTCAATACAGCTGTAATAGTAAGATGTTACTAACCTGATTGGCACCATACCAAAGGTAATGTTTTTAGAACTCATATCATAAGTACATTTAACTTTGTAAATTTTATCAGCTTTAGTCATTACGACGCTGTGGTGTTGAAGAACAACTGTGTTGGAATATACGCCAGTCTGAAATAAATTTAATTTGATGTGAAAATTTTGCCTCAAAAAATTAAATATATTGAATTAGAAAAATAAACACAACTTCTATCTTTTTATGTAGCTCGGCATATTGACAAGATGGAGTGCGGTCCATAAACGGAAACAACTGCTACCACACAGAAAATTCTGCATACAACAATCGCCTCCGCTAAACCGGCTTAAAGAGATGAATGTGCATGTCTACACTCCTCTAATGCTCTGCAGTTACAGATTTTTACTAGCTCAAAGTATTGGTAATCTTAATTAGATGACACGAGATTTAGTAGGTGTAAAAGTGTGCTAGCAATTTGTTCGAGTCTATCGATATATAAAGTATCAATGTAACTTTGGTTACTTGTGACTGTAACAATAGCCGAGTATCTATAGTTATTAGTACGTACATAAAAATTTGCTGCGAAAATTCAAAATTAATATTTACTTACGACACTCTGAGTATTGCAATCCTGTCCACCCATTGTAAGATCAAGACGGAAGAGTTCGGTATTAACGACATCTATGTTACATGTTTCAGAACGACCGAGTGCATAAATACGACCATTGAAAGGTTTGTTTGTCCGAACTTGAACCGCTATTTTCGTATCCTTACAATGCACAGATACTGTAAAGGAAATAGTAAACGTAAAATAGAAAGGAGCAAGACTCTCATGTTCAGCATTTTGTCACCAATTTTGTACTGAAGACAAAAAATACTTCGCTATGCCGGCTTAAGGAAACGGGAGCGTACCGTCCATTGAAAGTGGGGATACTATCCTAGGACGGCAGGCGAGTCTAATAATAAGTTTACCGCGTTAAGCCAGAGTGCGTTCCAAATCTAAATGTAACATACCATCGTAACATGTTCCAGTTTTGTCGCAGTTGTTATCGTTCCTTGTAAGATTATTTGCGAGGTTTGGTTCCTGTTGATGTTCTATTGTCAATGGTAGATCGTTAACGTTGGTTGGTGGCTCTGAAACAAATTCAATTCTATACTAAAAAGATATAACTACTTATATATAAAATGTTAATATAATTGTATTTTTATTACAATAAAAAAGGCAATAGTGCGAAAAATATTAACATAATGCGAAGTAAATTTGTATTTAAAAATCGCAAAGGTTAAATTTTCCATAAAGCCTCGTGTAGTTATAAATTTAACGTGAACTTCAAATTGATGTTTAATGTAGCGCATCAAATCTGTGAATTATAGCTAAAATGGCTGTTTTAAGCGACTGATTAGGCATGAGAGGATCTGTGGCGTCTCTATGAGTATTATCATAATCGATACAAGATTGCGCCAGGCCCTGCGTCGGCGCACGATACTATCGCGTCTGAAACTCACTGCAATTACGTCTTAATATTGTAAGAAAGGGATTGTAGATTCTCACACACATGCCCACGATCAGTAAGTACCTCGAACATCATTATACAACGAGACATACTTATATCTTGTAATCTAGTAAAAGCATCATTAACGTGATATTATCTGTGATTTACGGTATTGTCATGGCAATTAGCAGACTGGCGACACAATTACCGTAACGGGGCTTATTATAAAGAGATTTTAAGATTTCGACTAGCGACTATCTTATTCGCGGCTGAATGGACACAAAATTATAGATAAATCCTTTAAAGTACGGAATGGAAATTAGTGAAAATGTTTAAAGCAATGATATTCAGTTTCTGCGATTCGAATACAATCAGCGGAAATTACAGAAACTGGTAACCCGACTATACACAATAGTGAGAAGTAATAGTTTCTGATACCGGAACGACTTCGGTCTATCGATACCGTTCCGAATCAATTCGTTAGCGTAGCGTTCGATATCGTCTCGACATATTCACGAAGACATCGCACTTCTCCAATAATGAGGTGACGTAAACGAACTATGTGGGCCGTTGACCGGGAAACTGCTGGACAATGGAGTGGCATTCGCCCACGACCTCTAAACGATTTGAGTTTTTGTCAAAATTAATAAATAAGAAGTTTTATTAATTCGTATCCAATATCAGAGGAGTGGCGACATTCTCATGTATCATGACATCACCGTAAAAGTTTATTTATTAGCAATTATCACTTTAATAGTGAATGTAGAAATAGGCATCACTTATTAAATATCATAGAACAGAAAAATTTGGACATGTCACTTCGTCGGATCACGTGTTTTCTGATTAATTTTCATGGTTTTTTTAATTATGTTTTTTTTTTCAGGATTGAGTGCGTAAGCTCCAAAACAAAATTAAGATTTCAATAATAATAATAAGAAGAAATTCAGTATTTAAATAAAACCGAAAATTATTTAAAAAAAAGAAATAGATAATAGGTATAATCTTTTTGCAAATAAACCTAAAAAGTTAATAAATTCCTATATTGCGGTTTAGCATTACAATCGAGCTCAACAAATTATAAAGAGGAAGCCTGTGTAAAATTTTCTATTTCATCAATCATAATTTAATTCATAATACTTGACTCATTACGGTAATGACATCCTCTAGATCTAGGATTGGCTGTATATATGTTCATTTTAGTCGTGCTAACATGATTTATGGCATGTTAAGTTCGTGCTCCGACATTAAATATGAAGCGGCTTGTAAGCGAATTCAGTGGTTCAGTAGATATGGCAATGTGGAACGCTCATTAGTTTTTGCCGCCAGTAATGTTTATTGCTTTGAAAATCCGTTTGCAATTTACTACAAACGTGACTTGCTCAATAAGCGATCTGCTAAATATGCTAAAACATTTATTAGCCCAGTCTGTTGTCGTGGGGTAGTAACAGCACTTTCGGATGTAACACTCGTCGCGTTTCCGGAACAGTTTGGAAGTAGCCAGGTATAACGAGAGGAGTATGCAGTTTCAATCTGGATTGTGCACATTCGTCTCCTCAGGCCGGCATAGCGGAGGCGACTGCTGCCTGTAGAAATTAATCTGTGGTAACAGTTGTTTCCGTCTATGTGATCTATAGATTTACATTAGGCAAAAAAATGTAAATAAATATTCTTAATATATAAACTACATCATAAAATCTCGATACGCGTCGCGATAGACCATCTTTAAAAAGTCCGAGTCGATGACACTGGAGCACCAACAGGCAGTACATTTGCAACGCTTCAACGAATAACAATAACCGTAGATCGGATTCCCACGCCCGTTATCACGGAAAAATCGCATAGTCAACGATTATTTATTAACTTTTGTGCATACCATATTTTGTGAAGTTATGCACAAAAGACTTGTTAATAACAAATCTAAATAATAATAGTTTAAAATATTAGTCAGTAGGTGAAGACTGAATTAAACAATGTTGAAGAAAGCGAAACGAAATATGTATGTAGGGAAAGGCGCTTGACGACAATCTATACAAAAATGACCCAGACTAATACGTATAATAATTTACTTTGTTATTGAAATAATGACAAAAATGTCCAATGAAAATAGAATACGAAAAAACCTAAAGTTGAACACTTCATCGCGTCTTCTAAATTGAAATATTTAAAATGAAAAACATTATTTCCTGCTGTTTTGATAGAGTTGAACAATCACCAAATTCGAAGTAACTGGACGGTCAATTAAAATTGTAGGTCGGATTGTGGTAGCCGGTGACTGTTGAAGCGACCAATAGTTTTTATGTCAACTTGAATGTGGATCACTCAGTTACTCAGTTCTCAATGTGTTACCCGAAACAATATACTTTTTTCAGTTTTTGTTAATCCATTACCACTTCATTTGTTTCTATTATAAGCTCGGCATATGACAACACTCCGCTGAGAAAATTTTCTACAGGCAGCCGGTTTAAGAAGGCGAATTCACACCATCAGGTTGACAGTGTACACTTCCTCATTATAACTGACCCCGAAACGCGACAAGGTTACAACTTCACGGATGTTAGGTTACACTTGAAAGTGGTGGTACTACCCCAGTACTGCATACTGCATTAAAGAAAAAAATACTTCACAAAACACCCTCTATAATAATAAAAAATATGTATCGAAAGACAGGTAGGAGCACATTAATGGCTATGGCATGTAATAACAGCTTAGGTCATTCGCCACAAGCGAGCGCTGACCGTGTCGTGTGGTGATCATACTCCGATCAAGCAAGGTCATTCAAGGCCGTCTATCAGCATTTACTCGACATATACACTCTACAATTTAATTGAAATTTTACATATCAAATTGCACTTGTAGATTAACACATCGTTATTTTATTTTTAACCACCTCAAAACCAGTCATATTGGTTTATGTAAGCAATTAATTTTAATAATGTTAATAATTGAAACATTAAAAATTATATCTTTATCCAATTATACTTTTTTTTATAATAATGAGGCACTTTTTTTTATTGTAGTTCGGCATATGACAACATTTCGCCTGATTTAAAGCTAGAGTGCGGTCCATGAATGCAAAACAACTGCTACTACAGAGAAATCTCTACAGGCAGCAGTCACCCCCGCTATGCCGGCTTGAGGAGACGAGTATGCAGATTGATAACTCCTCTAGTTATACCTGCCTACTTTTAAACTATTCCCGAAGCGCGACAAGGTCACTTCACGGATATTACATTCGAAAGTGGTAGTACTACCCCAGGATGGCAGACTGGGTTAATTATCATCATCAGTCTGCCTACTACTCCACCTGACGTTAAACTTAAGTTAACTGCTACTAAAAATAAATGTTTGTAGGCAGCAGACACCTCCACTATGCCGACCGAGGACCGAATATACATCGTCCATATTACACACTTTTTTCGTGCTACACCGGCTACTTCACGTTTCACTTAAAATTGTTAGAGTATCGCAAAACGGCGGATTGGGCTAATACCCAACCCTCATCAATCTTCGCAAGAGTGGTGTTATTATATGTATAGAAGTTACCTGCATTAATTCGTTTAATTTTCCTTGCAAATTATTAAATCTACGTCACGGTACGATATCTGAAGAAGTGCACATTATGCGTAACAAAAATGTAGTGATGACTAACATTATATATGACATTTAGATTACACTCGGTTCTTTGCATAAATTCTGTTTAACGTTGATAATAAAAATAATAATAATACAAAGTCCTTTTAACCATTAATAAAAGGAAATTCTCGTTTGCGAACCCCTTACATCTGTTATATGATACACATAAATCTCTACGGACAGCAGTCGCCTCCACTATACCGGTTTGAGAAGACGAGCATGTACCATCTACATTGACAGTGCACACTCCTCTCTTATACCTGGCTACTTTCAAACTATTCCCGAAACTCGACAAGGTCACTTCACGGGTGTTACATTCGAATTATTGATGTATTTCTCTTTATTTCGGTTATACATTATAAAACGAATATTATCACTATTATGTAGAGAAACTAAACGACATACTCGTATATTTAATCAATAGACGTCACAATTTAGTTATGGTTAATTTCCTATACAAAAAAAATGGTCCCCTTTGTTTTCCGTATTTCTAATTCATTTAGTACTAGTTGTGCCCTCAACATAGTTTGCTCTATATTGCTCTAGATTTAAATTATGCACTTAACCCATACAAACATACATCCTCTATTTTATTTTCTTCAGTTTATTTAAGCAAAATGTAGAAAATTGGTTTGGGAGTGAAAAAGTAACAAACAGATTTACTTTCACATTTTATTAGTATAGTATATACAATATATACTATAATATTTATATTGTAGCTACCTAAAGATTTTTAATTTCTTTTTTTAAACTGTCAGCATCCAATTTACGCGTGATGTAGGGCTGAAGCAAGACGAAATCCATCTCACGGCCGCGGCGCCACAAAAAAATACTATTCAATTTGTGTATGTCCACCGTTAGACGCACACGGCAGAACGGCATCGTTCTTCGTAGCGGACCGATCGGTCGGCAACTTTTTGCAGAAGTGCAACTACATCACAATAAAATGACTCAGCACTACAATATGGTAAACAAAACAATTTCGTATCATTGCTTTAGTTATAAAGTTTCATCATGCCTCCACCTCATGTCAAGCTAGACTGCGATCCAAAAGCCGAAAGAACTATTACAGAGATAAATGTTTACAAGCAGCAGTTATTTTGCTAATGCTGGCTGGCATCTATCCTACCGGCAGCTTCCAAACTGTTTATACACGAGCCTTCACACTTCACGGATATTTTACTTAGATTACTATCTCAGGACAGCAGACTGGGCTAATATAACCACAACATCTTTAATTTAACTTAGGAAACAAATATAAAAAAATATTTTTAACCGTATTATTGCTAATCTTGGTAAATACGAGTATCATGTTATGTACATATCATTTACATTCGATATAACGGATAGATAAACAGTAATAATGTATACTTATCCAAATACAGGAAATAGGCTGATTTTGCATCTAACGGATTCTGAATAAGACAATCTATCTGATACTCATTACGAAGCCGCAGTAGTCGCTGAACTTAATGCAACAGATGGTAATCTTAATGCCATAACTGAAGAGACAGGTAATAGGGAAGGAGGCATCTTGTATGATTATAGCGGCATGAACTAAGAATAACAACTGCTTCGGGTATATCTAACATTATTTGCACAATTTATATCAGTTAGCTTACGCGAGATTACTTAACAGGTCTTACCGTTTGTGGCCTTGAAACAGTTAATTTTAATTACTTCCTTGGTCGGCCCATATTTCATTTAATTGCTTACCAAGTAAGACTATCTGGGATGACAATAATTTATAACTACTCTACAATTCAAATATTCTTTGCAGGTTTGTCACGTTCTTTCAAAGCAGTTTAGAAACCATGCTGTGAGGAAAAAGTTGTTTCAAGAACTACATTTTTCACAGTTGTGTTTACAAACATTTACTTGGCGTGAAAAACGGTGTCTGCGAGAGGTTTTCTAACTCATTTACATCTGACGCCTGCTATTATCCAATTTCTAACCTGTAATTGGACATCTACTAGTTTCGAATTGATTGCAGTCAATCGATTACCCCCGGCCTGAGGTTCCGAATGATTCTAAAGCAAGTTGATCGATGCTTGGCAATCTATAGAATGGCAACGAGAGGCACATAGCTGCGCTCAGTGCTCTCGCGACCACGATTAACCTCGACCCTGGCAGCATAAGCCGCGCCGTGAGATATTGCTTTGAAGTTCGTGCTGAGGTAATATTACAATATGTGGTAATATTCTGACATGCTATTGGAAACTATTCCGATACAAACTATATCGTGCATGTTGCGAATTATGGGAGCTATCCGTACCTTCTGGTGGCTTATCATAATCAAGACGTGCTAAATTATTACTGATTCTATGTTAACTCTAACACTACTGCTAATCTCCTATTCTATATAATTCATTCAGTAATTTAGAGCTGGTTTATTTCTAACATAAAAATGTGATTAAAACAACATAACCGACAGACTAGATATATTTATTTGCTACCACAACACGATTTGCGTGAGCGCACAGTTAACTACATTACACACATCAATCTGTTCTACTGTTTAATCTGATAAACACAAAAACCGCACTAATTGTAAATAAGGCATCATTTCTCACGGTAGCTGGTGAGAAATTATTAATAATAGACACCAAAGACGACCATAAACAACAATTAACTTCCGCTTGTTAACAACCAACAGTGTGTAAACTACGATTTTTGTAGTATATTAGGGCCGGTTACTCAAAATTGACTTAAGTCGGGTGGCAAACTGAGGTTTTCGTTTTCGTATTAGTTTTACTGAGAGCACCGCAATGGTGTTGTGTGAAATAAAGTTATATATGACTATCTCAAGCTCTTAAAAACGTCCTGTTAAAATAACTTAAACAAAGGGACCTAAATCACTTTTTATTTTAAATGCTTTAATAATAATTAATTGATGATATTTTTTTATGTAACTAAACATCGTCTGTTGATTGGTAAATGTAGTGTTTATATAATTAAAATGAATTAATAAAAAAATAAGATATTATTTTAGAATATTGTTTTGTCACCAAACTATTAGGTATCAAGTGGGCATTTTCCTTTTAATAACATAATATGTGTAAGTAGAATAGAATTTTAATTACAATGGGTGACTTTGATTGCAAATACCAAGTAATTCCTAAGTTTGTGAAACAGCTCAACATCCCGTTATCCACAGACCACCGGGTGGCCGAGATTGTGTAACTAAAACTTATCTATAGTTGATACCGAGATTCTATCGATAACTAATTGGTGTTGTGTCGTTTTGTTTTGATTTATATCGGTACCGATGAGTAGGCGTTACGATTTATTACATTACATTAAACGTTATACTAATTGATTACACACGATTTTTGTATCGATGTTGCTTTCACAACATACTATGGTTGTTGAAGCAAGGAAAGTTGCCTGGAAATTTTAACAGGGTCCATGCCGTGAGTGCAGTAAGTTCATGTGTACTCTATACATTCTTAATTTTTATTGTAGCTCGGCATGTGACAACACTCCGCCTGATGTAAAGCTAGAGTGCGGGCCATGAATGGAAACAACTGCTACTACAGAGAAACCTGTGCGGGTAGCAGTCGCCTCCACCATGCCGGCTTCAGGAGACGAGCATGTACCATCTTAGATTGACAGTGCACACTTGTTTGTAATTATTACAAATTATTATTACATTGATTTCTTTTCCTACAGTTCTATTCGGAAAGGGTTAAGAAGCCTTGCCTTATAAACGAATAATGATGGTTAATGTGAGCTTGAAGAAATAGCAAATAATTTTCTTAATGTTGTAAGAAAAGGTTTCAAAGAATGGATGAAACAGTACATTCACAGTACACGGCTAACGAAGCACGTTAATAAAGGTTGTTCATCTAACTGTATTGCGCGACGCGTTGATACCGTGCATATTCCGTGAGCCGTCTATTCGAAGCACGCGCATAAAAACGCATTACGTTCATTTACTTGACGCTACATTAAAAAATGTGAATGAAACAGAAGCTTAATTGAGCTTGGGTGGTCAGAGAATTATTATTGTAGCTCGGCATCTGACAACACTCCTCATGAGTGCGGTCCATGAACGGAAACGACTGCTACAATCTTTACAGGCAACTGTCGCCTCCGCTATGCCGGCCTGAGGAGACGAGTATACATCATCTAGATTGACAGCGCACTCTCCTCTCGCTACCTGGCTACTTTCAAACTACGCCCGAAACGCGACAAGGTCACTTCACGGGTGTTACTTTCGAAAGTGATGGTACTACCCCAGGATGGCAGACTAAGTTAATAACCGTCTGCCTACCACTTTTAAAGATGCGATTTTCATAATGATCTATCTATAGATGTAATACATAACTCCATAACTGAAACGTCATTAGAATATGCAACGATTCCTGTGTACTTGGGTTTCCTAGAACCGGTACAACAAGGCATCGGTACTACCGCATCCACATACAACTCTTATTAACCATGCCGTGCTACACAACGTAATAAATACCCATATGCAATTCTGAGGAAATGAGACATATGATTAAGGTATCACTCACTTGAAGGAAGCCAGCAGGATGCTAAAGCTTCATATACTAATTTATTATTAAATAGAAACCGACTGTGATTCATTAAGTTGAATGGATTTTGTTTATTGTAGGGCGGCCTCTGCGCCTTGTGTTATACTGGGCACAGAATTTATTTAATTATTTATTTAGTCCTGAATACAAGGTGCACTGCCATTGAAACTAGTCTGGCGACTGTATCTCCAATAGCAGTGCTCGACCTAAACTTAACTTAAAACTTAACGTTAATTAAAATTAAAATTACTACTAAACTACATACGGCAGTCACCTCCGCTATGCCGGCTTGAGAGCAAAATTTGCACCATCCAGGTTGACAGTGCATATTCCTCTTCCCAAACGCGACTATATCGCTTCGCAGAAGTTTCATTTAAAAGTGGTGGCAGGACGCCAGACTTGGCTAACAGCCATCATCAGTCTGCCTGCTTTCTAAAACTATCGACGATGTATTTGTGGAAAGGTCGTTATTGATATTTATTGTCAGTTTTAGCAAAACAACATACGTAAGAGTTTAAGCTTCTTACAAGTAATAGTTGAAATTATCTACTGAAAAATAAATCATAAGAACATAAATGGGGCAAATAGCTAACAGTAAAACGTAAAGTGCAATCAATTGATCATTAATCGAAGCTTAAGTACGGTCATTATTGTTGACCAGAGCTGCACTCTGCTTCATGTGCTAGTTGAATTATGACCCTTTCAATATAAAATATTATTGTTGTTGTTTTATTTAAGGCTAAGAGTCTACAGCCCATGCAGCCTGGTTTCGGTTTTCTTTTTTTATTATTTTTAGTGAATCTTTACTAAAACTTTCAGTGAAGTTTTGGTGAGAAAATAAAAACGCGTCATCCTGCTTTGAATCATTAGCTCAGACCCACAAACGTTCACAAACGCTTAAGACATAATAATCCACCATTAGGAAAATAATTCTAGAGTGACAACCTTCTATCTACAGATACCCGCCAATACGCCTATAAAAAGTTCTATGTAAGTACAGATAATGTGGTCCTTTTGAATCTTCGCCGACGCAGAGAAAGAATTACCTTTGAAAATGCACTTCAAAGACAAATCTTAATAGTTTATTTCTCAGTATTCATTCGATCATGAATTCCTAAAGGGCGCAATAATAAAAATTGAAAGATATAATTTAAAGTTTTAACGCATCATTTAAAACCATTTGCGAGAAGACACGTGCAAGATTATTCGCGCTAATTCCTTACCAAGAAAAGTATTTTAAGCCTTTATTAGTACAACCTATAACACATTTTATGACAATACTCGAACTAAAGGAAAGCTATTAAAACTCCCTGTAAAGGAAGACGAATATACATCGCAGTAATCTAGTTACAGATGAGATGAAAACATTATTTTTTTCTGTTCACTTCATGCTTCGTTGATGAGTTCCCAAAGGCTATTTACATAGCATCAAAATAAAAACCACTTCGGTTGTAGTAATTACTATTGCGCATACAGCTTTTACAGTATTTTAATTCTACCATAATATTATATTCCCATTAAAAAGCCAAGCAAATAACCACGAAACAAAAAACAAATAAATTAAGTTGTTTTTGATTTGAAAGAGTATGCATGAGTATCCATTATTTAAAAACCAAAATAGGCTCGTTTGTAATTATTTTCTTAAGAATAATTACCTACAAAACATTAAGCACAACATAAAACCTTTAACTGAATAATAAAATTACTATTATTGCGTAAAGTTTTCACCTAATACGCTTGTTAGAAACTAAACTGTAATCTTATATTTGGTACCAAATAAACATTTTTTATTATATTTGTTTAAAATGTACTCACTTTCACAGATGTTTTCGAAGTATCTGCCAATAGGTTCTCCATCATCGATTAGTGGCCGTTCAGCGTTGAGATAAGCAGAAGGTCCATCGGGTAAAGTGTGATGATCTAGATGATATAGACGACAATTGTAGGCTCCTGAATTCGGTGGACCGAGGTATAAGAAAGAACGACAGAGGAATTCTGATTCTATCTCACAAGCTAAACGGCAGGCGGATTCTGACGTCACCTAAAAAGTATACGGAGTTTAAAAAGACAACTAGCAATTCCACGAACCAGAAGTTGTATACATTGATGCATTGTATACATTGATGCGGTCCAAGTATTTCTTTTTTATTTTATAAATCTTCTTTTTTTCAAATTTTGATGTAATATCAACTATATATCATTATGTGTTAAAAAATATATATATGATTGAAATATCAAGACCAAGCAATGTGAATACAAAGATTGATATGCGTCTCCTGATACAGGCTTCAATAACGCGCGAGGTCTTTCAACTCACAGCTGATAGACGGCCGAACGCACTTGTGTTATGTTGTGTTATGTTATGTTATGTTATGATTACATTGCTGCTTGAGTTTACATGAAAATTTTAAAAAATACCATGCAATAACGTTAGTAGTGTAAACACGTAGTTAAAGTGATAGCTATATGTCTTTTTACACCACTAAAAATGTCATAATTATCTATACAAAATCTTTGTCATACATACCTGAAGTTCTTTATCAGTATAATAATGTAAACCGGCATATTGTGCGACCTTATCCTCGGCTACACCCACGCGTGGTTGAGTAAATAAACGCTGAGCTTTGCAAGCCTGTGATGACTTCAGGCAAAGATTCTGTGTAAACCAAACATAATACAAATTTGAATTATTATATTTTCTCCTGTTATTTACCTACTATCTTAATTATTTTTCGTGATAACGTGCTAAGAAAATTGGTATGGCATGTTTTGAAATTGAAAACCTATAGCAGCTCATAGTAAACAAGATATTTAAATTATTTCTAGTAAGTAGGTAGCTTGGCTTTCACTTGGGAAAACTGCAGCTACCAATGCAAACTTGCAAACCTATTCCAATAAGAAGCAAAGTAACATACTAAGATATTTTATGTGGTAATAAAATAAACATACTATTGGAAAAGTAATAAATATACGCTATTTGAGCGTTGCGGACTACACGACTTAGGAACAAAACAACAAAAAGCTTCTTCACAATATTGTTTGAAATTTCACACTATTGCTCATTTTATTTTAAAAAAACTGGTTGTGTGCAATTTTATTGGAATGTCTTGCATGTGGGAACAGAATGGTAGGCTATGCAGATTAATAGGGGTTACAATCCCATTTTGCCGTCCTGGGGTAGTACTAAACACTACTCCCAAGTTTCGGGATCAGCTTGCAAGTAGCCGGGTATAACAACGGGTCAATGGACAGACTACGGCTGGTAGACTATGGTAGTACTAGTCTCCGCTCATGGATCGCACTAACTTAACTTTCCTAAGGTGTATAATTTACACACATATCTAACAAACGTATTTGTTTTCTTAAACTGTATTTTAAGAGTTAAATTAACAAATTTTTTTTTAAATTCTTAAAATTTAACATGAATAAATAAATGATACATGACACTTTCCAAGACTTGATTTGGTCAATTTTTTGCTTTTATTGTTTACATTTTGCGGTTTAATTTTACAGTAATGACTTCATTGCATATGTAGATCTTGACCACTGATTTTTTACACATTTACCCGTGTTTTTCTTTACAGTTAAATATTTCTTACCTCAAAATAGTCGGTTCCAGGTGTATTAGCGAGCTCAACAAAGTGTGGTGCAGTACGACGATCAGAATCACTCAAGGTGCAACCCATTGAATTATATTCATATTCAGCTGAACGGCACGGGAAACGTTTCTAGGGAAAATAACTTATACATATCGATTACATTATACCTAACATATCGTTTTTATGATGTATTTTTTCTTTCTACTTCAATCCATCTTTAATCAAATTTAATTTTAGGAGTCGTCTACTAGATGTCTAGCGCATCGACAAGGGACAAAATTCAGCGAAACACAGATGACGCGATAGGATGCAAATTCTGTCGACTTTTTTTGGGTGACAAGGATGGCAACCTTTTTCTTTTTCGTTGTCAGTTCGGTAGTGGATGCCAATCGTTGCTAAAATAACGATGTCGACAACAGATGCCAATTTGTCGCAACGATGCTCATCGATGCCAAAAACATCTGATAACATAGGTCTACGGGTAAAGATAGGCTCCTTTCAAGTGTAACACCCGTGAACTGACCAAGTCGCGTTTTGGGATCCGTTTAAAAGTAGCTCTCGACTTGGGCAATCTTGGACAAAATACATTCGTCGTTTCAAGCCGGCATAGTGGAGACGACCGTAATAGTTATATCGGCTTTTGAACCGCACTCTAATTTAACATCAATCACGGGGAGTGTGATCGTTTGGTACTATTATTTTTTTATTGTAGCTCGACAAAAATAAATATAAAATTAACTTACCTCATTCAAGCAAGCAGCTAAACATGCCTCCTTAGTTGATGTGTATATAATGGCATTATCAAGGCCACGTAAAGTTTTTCCAGGCACCCTCTCAAAAGCCCACGGTCTTAAGCATACACTCTCCGTTCTTACTTGCAACTTTACCATGTAATACGTGTTTACTGCTCTCTGTTGAAGAAAACAAAAAAAAATTATATTATGTAGGTATACATACTCTTAGAATCAAAAGGAGAATGCCCAATCGCCTAAGAGAAATAAATCCAGAATTTTTCTCTCGAGTTTGTCAATTCATTTTGTAAGAAAATAAATTCCTTCCTTCCTTTTAAAATAGATTCCTTATCACCAAGTTGTTATTTTTTTACCCGGGTCATTAAATAGTTAGACTTTTTCTGATGCAACATTTGAGGTTATTATTATATTAAATGTTTTAAAAATCGATGATACATGTTTTTATGTAATAAAACATTTGTAAATGATGTGTTGATATAATTAAATAAATTAATGATAAAATTTTATATTTTTTACTAACAAACTATTTATCAAGTGGGCCCAAAAATAGACATTGTCCTTTTGCATAAATTGTTTCAAATAACAATTATTAACAAACGAACGTGGTTAAATTGTTTAAATCTCTCAAAATTTCGGGCGATCCCAAATTAGCTTTGTTATATTATGTAAGTAGGTAACTAGCACCATAGAGGTAGCCTCTCTAATCTATGGTATGATATAGTAATTAATTAAAAAGAGTGATAGGCAAACGAATGTTAGTTAATAGCCCAGTTGTTGTGCATTAGGACAACTTAGCGGAAGTGACTGGTAACACAGCTCTAGTCAGCGGTCACATGCAGATACAGATAGTAAGTAGAAATCAAGTAAAGAAGAATGCCTATTTGCCTAAGAGAATTTGGCCCAAAATTTTTTTCTCGAGTTTGTCTATGATTTTTAGTTAATTTTGTAGAAAAATAAATCTACTTTCTTGTTACCAATCCGTTTTAATTTTTTCACCAGGGTTATTGAGTAATTAGTTGTTTTGAGGTTTTGTTATTTTAAATGCTTTAATATATAATTGAAGATATCTGTTTTTTATGTAATTAAACATTGTCTATTGAATGGTGAATGATGTGTTGTTATAATTAAAATGAATTAATAAAAAAATAAGATATTATTTTAGAATAATGTTTTGTTACCAAACTATTAGGTGGGCCCAAAAATGGGCATTCTCCTTTCAACAACAAATTCGAAAATTCCATCAAATAACTTGTAAGATTGTAAACTTTATTTAATTTCTTTAAAAAAATGGTATTGGGGCATTTTAAAATGCTGTTAAAGTATTTCAATTAATTAAATACCACCTGTGGCTTCCCATCAGAGTTCTGTATCACGTTCTTACACATTCTTTGGGACCGCAATGATTACGTAAACGCATTTTAATTGCACTTAAATAGTTCACTTCAACAAATTGTTTCTAAATTACCGTTTGATGATACTAAGAATATTAAAGACTTATTTTATAATGTACATTACATTATTATTGATATAATAATAATTTATATAAATAGATTTGATGTTCTATTAAGCCTTTATTAAGGAATACGGTTGTGATTTCAATGTGCTTAATATATTATTATTATTATTATTGTAATATTATTTATAATATTAATATTATCCTTTATCTTTTAAAAAATGTATTAAATCTAAAGTTTAAATGACAAGAATTACATTAATTATATGGATTTTAATTTATAGTTGAATATCAACAAATTATTTTTATTGCCATTTGAAGATTACACGGAAATCGTAAAAATGTTTTTAAGATTTCAGTAGATAGGCAATAAATTCCGAGATAACCGGAAATAAATTATTTTTGTAAATGAAACTAAAGAGATGTGTAAAATATTATTGTAGTACTTACATGACAATAACAAAAATTATACATGTTTAAAAAAATTAAATAGACAAAAACCTAATTAAAACTACTACAATAATAAATTCACTACTGTGGCAAAGATGAACAAAACATCAAAACGCCCCCGTAACATTCTCGTCACTCTTACCACACCCCGCCTTCGTGATACAATACTCTCTTCGGTTCACCGCTACAATAAAGCCCACAAGGACAATCGACTCAACACAACGCATGTTGGTATACCAGGAGACCCACGCAAGATATACTTGTCGGAGCATCTGTCACCAGATTGTAAACAACTCCATGCTGCTGCTAGAAAATTCATCAAAGACAACAATTACAAATATGTATGGGTACGCTTCGGAAAGGTATACATACGCAAAGATGACAATTTTGACGCCATCCACATCAAGAACATGGACTCGTTCCTGAAATGTGAAATGAAAAGTAAATGAGACTTTTAGTTTATAGTATTAGTGAGTAGTTTGCCAAACCACTAGCCCTGTTATTTAGGCTCACTTAAACTATCTCTTAATGTTTAATATATTTTACCAGAATGCTAATAGACTACGATCCAAGACTACAGAATTTTACACAAACATACTACACAATGACTATGATATAGTTTGTATCACAGAAACTAACCTTATTGACGGAGTGTGTGATGGCGAGCTCTTCGACGAACGTTACAATGTTATTCGAAGGGATCGTCGTGACACTAACATGCAAAAGTACAAAAAAGATGGCGGCGGTGTATTGGTTGCCACTAAGCGGGAAATCTATGCTACTCGTCAACCCAATTGGGAGTCGGGATTAGAGGACATATGGATAAGTATATTACCAAAAGGTACTACAAGCCATGTGATAAACTTATGCATATGTTACTTACCACCCGATCTACCCCTAAATGAATTAATACCATTTTATGATAATATTCAAAAAATAATACTCACCTCTAAAGACAGGAACAAATTCATTCTCATTGGAGACTTCAACTCTCACCTGACCTGGACCCCACTCCAAGCCCATAACAGTGCTGCCTATCCTTCCAATCCATCTGACAAGAGGGGACAACTGTTGTTAGAGACTGTATCGCTGTGCGAGCTCTCCCAGTTTAATAATGTTTTTAATTCCAATAATCGACTTCTTGACTTAATATTGTCTACTCTTACCAATGTTACAGTAAGCGAAGCCGAGCCACTAACTAGACCTGATCGTCACCATCCAGCACTCATGGTACATGTAGGCGAAGCAATTAAAGTTACTAAACCTGGCGACGGCAAGAGACTCAACTATTATAAATGTGATCTAAAGAAAATCAAAGAAAAATTATTATCACAGAACTGGTCCGATGTCCTCCATGAGTCCGATGTCAATGTTTGTACTCACAACTTTTATAAAGTACTTGAAAGCACAATACATGAGTTCACCCCCTTCACTAAAGCTACCAACAATAGCTGGCAGCCCTGGTACAGTAATTCACTGAAAAAATGTCTGGCTGAAAAGCTCAAATTTCATAGACTATATAAGAAACATGGCAACCCGAGAGATTACGATTCCTACTCCATGCTTAGAGCGAGGTGCAAGCGTCTAATGACCTCTTGCTATAGGACATACATTTCATCAGTCGAAGCTTCTCTAGTCAACCCCAAGAGCGTGAAACACTTTTGGCGCTTCGTCAATAGCAGAAAGGGACGAGCATACCTACCGCAAACAATGTCATTTAATAACTCCTCTTCCTCAGACATAGCTCGTATCTGTGATCTCTTTTCGTCACACTTTGGCTCCGTTTTCGAATCTGATGATAATGTTGACACGGATTGCCCGTGTTCGATCTCTGGCAATCATAACACTCTGAGTAATATCGTTTTGCACCCTAGTCAAATACTAGCCAAAATCAAGCAAATTGATAGAAACAAGGGTGCGGGACCAGATCAGATCCCCCCACTTATCATCATAGAGTGTGGTGAAATACTATGCGAGCCTCTTTGCACTCTCTTTAATAAGTCACTTCAAACTGGTACTTTTCCCGACGTCTGGAAGACCGCACACATTGTGCCAATTTTTAAATCTGGCGACAAATCCCAATGCGAAAACTACCGACCGATAAGTATCCTCCCGTGCTTGGCTAAGCTGTTTGAGACTGTGATATATGACAGGGTTTACACGCATTTCAAACCCTACATAACGGAGAACCAGCATGGCTTCGTCAGGGGCAGATCCACGACCAGCAATCTTCTCGTGTATAAAAATTATTTGTGTTCTGTTTTTGCCAGGTGTGGCCAGGTTGACAGTATCTACACGGACTTCAGCAAAGCCTTCGACAAGGTCAATCATCGGCTGCTTTGTCATAAATTATCTAACTACGGTATTCATGGCAGTTTGCTGCGTTGGGTGAGATCCTACTTGTCGAACAGGAGTCAACTGGTCTCGATTGATAATTACCTATCAGCACCAATTGCCGTCACATCAGGAGTCCCGCAGGGGTCTCATCTTGGTCCCCTCTTTTTTGTCATGTTTATTAATGACCTGGTGACGCGATTAAACTGCCCCAATGTTTTATATGCAGATGACTTAAAGATATTTAACACTATAAATAACGAAAGTGATTGTGACAGACTTCAGAGCGACCTGAACTCCCTGCAAAAGTGGTGTTTTGACAATAGAATGTTTCTCAATGTTGATAAATGTTTTGTGATCACTTTTACAAAAAAGAAATCACATAAAGTGGTGTTTGATTATTCCCTCAGAGGCCACGGCTTACATCGTGTGCCAATTATTAAAGATCTAGGTATTCTTTTTGATGAACAATTAACATTTAAACCTCACTATGACCACATTGTAGGAAAAAGCAATAAATTACTCGGTTTTGTGACACGATGTACCAAACCTTTTAAATCATCCAAAAGCTTCATAACTCTCTATTTCAGTCTGGTCAGAAGTGTCGTAGAATATGGTAGTCTAATTTGGTCGCCGTACTACTCTCTTCATATCAACAATATTGAAAAAGTGCAGAAAACATTCCTCAAAATCTTATCATACAGGTGCAACCTGGGCAGGTCCCTGACCAGCTACAGCTCAAGACTGGATAAATTCAGGTTTCAATCTCTCGAGTCTCGTCGCAGGTATTATGATCTTATCTGTCTGCATAAAATCCTACATTTCGACATTGACTCAGCCCCACTGCTTTCATATATCAATATTAATACATACTCCTTGATAAACAAACGGGCAAACTCACGCAAGCGTTCCGCCTTCGCACTTAACGTTTATAGGAACAATACATCTTATTTCAACCCTCTTGTCCGTATGTGCCGCTTTTATAACGACCTATCCCATGACCATGACATTGACATTTTCAACAACAGACTATCTGTGTTCAAAAATAGTTTGAGACATCTTAATATTTAGTGTGTTTGTGTGTAAAGTATGAAATGATTAACTTAACGTGTGACAATGTTGGTAAAACTGCTTAGTTGGACTGTATTTGTAAGACTGTATGTTAAGATAATAATTTGTATTTTAATATTTGTAATAATTTGCATAAAAATTTGTATTGAATTGTATTATTTTGTATTGCATTGTATTGTATTTATAGTATGCGCACATGCTTTGGCATGCAAGCCAGCCTAACTCTCGACTGTATTCGTACTATGACATGTATATGCTTGCATGCCGTTTTGTGCGTCGAATTTAATAAATAAATAAATAAATAAATAAATAAAACATCCACTTTCTTCTTTTATTTTTTAACAAAAATGTGTGAAAACATCGGGGGCGTACTTTATTCGACCAGCGCACTATTAAATCACGGAATCCACATAAATATCTACTCAGTGATCTCCGGCACGCTCAACATAGCCAATACTGTATCTTGTCTACTTCACTACGCCGACAGAATACCATACATTGCTTTCTGAAAGCGATTGCAAAGATTCTTGTACCCGATAAAGATAAAGGATACGTTCGTGCGTAAATATTTATCATTAGACCGTAACTTGAATTAAACTGTACGAAGACGTATTCTGACACTGAGAGATTCATCACGAGCCGATATATCGGTTACATTATTCGATTTATTTAGTTTTTGTTTTAAGTTATTACCCCTTGATCAAATAAAAAAATTAGGCTGACGCAAAATATATATTTATATATATTTATTTTATTTTTTTCTCAATTTTATACTCGTATGAACCAAACTATTTTTGTCAAAAAGCAAAATCTTAAATAATAAAAATACTATAAAATATATATAAAAATACAAAATACCTGTGGAGCAACATCAGGGTTGTTGGCCTCAGTATGGTTCTGCAAAAGGCATCGTGTCTCCTGCACCGGAGTCAGAGGATTTAAAACAAAACTGCAACAAAAGACATTTAGTTTAATTTCCATACAATCTTTTTTTATTACAATGACTCTCTTTACACACGCAAATATAAACAAAATACGTCTTTAAATGCTAAACAATAAATACTATTTTACTATAAAGCAATAATAGGTATAGTTGGATATGTAACATCTCATATAGTACTAGGAATCGTGACTGTTCCCAGCTCCTTCATTTAAATAAGCTTCAAAATACTTTCACATGGTATAAGAAAAATTGACTATCATTTAGTATAATAATTTACTTTAGTATTATAATAAGAATTCGCTAGAACTCTTTATGTTAAGGTACAACTTATAGTTATTATTAGTTTTAGTTAAATTATACATTTTTCATTTTATTTCATTCCATAGGATATATTCCATATTTCTCATGTAATTACCATCTAGGGATAGACGAAAACAATGGATCTTTAAATATTTATAACCACTATTTAGAATGGGTACTTGGCTTCGTCTTATCCAAATTATACCAAAGAAATCTAAAAAAAATATAGCGAACTGTTGATCACCTCGGCAGAGTTAAAAGATCCCAGCTGGTACATATGGTATTTGATATTTAATATCTTTATGTTTTTTTGAACAGTTTTATTGATTTATTATAAAATGAAATATTCTTATACACATTAAGTCAGACCACGAAAAACCATTACGAATTTGTCTGATATTACACAATTTATTACGTATAAAGTACAAAAAATAATCATGCGTTGTGTGTTTATGATACAAGATGCCTGTGTTATTACTAGAACATTAAATAAGTTAGCAAAGATATAATGTATTTACTTAATAATTTTATAATATTCCAATAACAGGATAGAAAATAATAGTATTTGCGTCCATTGCACCGGGAAGTGATCTTGTTTCGTAGCACAAGTAAGCAACAAGCAACATTCCTACAGCCACAGCCAACGGAAGCTGATCTGCTTCGTAATGAACCCTATCGCTATTTGATACTATAACGATGTCAAAAGATAAACTAAATAAACTCCTACGTAGAACTCAATAATTTAATCGCCATTAATTCTGCATGATTTGCAATTTATCAACTCCAAACATACATAAATATTACACGAATCCTTAACTATACAATAAGTTAAAAGTTAAACGAGTTATTATACATAATTTAGCATAATTAATTATAAATATTAAATGTTGAATTTGTTATTATTAAAGTGTGTTGAAAACTGAATAAAAAAACATCAACACGAACAGAATTACCTAAACTAAAATCAGGAGTATAACCCACGTCATTCGCTATGGATACTTTGACGTATGCTTCACGGCTAATGGCGCTTCACGTGACCCTACAAGGAGTACCGTGTCACAATTCCTCTATTCTATCTTTTCATATACAAATTTCAAGTTGACGTCATATCACTTTTTTTCACCACAATACTAGCAAGCTCTACTTCGCAGTTCAATTCATTGCTTTAGTGATGTATGCGTAGCGAATAACTTTCTATGACAAATAAAAATAGCATTTGATCCATAAAGCAAAAGAAAATTCGCTATATTGAATGAAAGACCATAGATATATTATTATCCCGGTGCTCCTTAATTGAAGAGCTGTAACTGGACAGGCGTATACGCATATAATTGTGCAGGTCAGGGCAGGAAACAGCATCGTCATTCCACTTTATAATTTCTACACTATGACGGTATCATTGATACCAATTTAAACTTGTAGTAATATATGTAGATATTTCATTTATTGCGAAACGATTGAAAGCTAAGGAAAAAATCTTAATAATTTTAATGTATGCCAAATCGTTATATTACTGTCTATCACAAGTCCATGGTTGACTGAATAAACAAATTAAGCTCTACAAATAGTTTTAATACGGACTATGATATTTATGTTCATGTCACATCTACCTATTATAGGTACAACCACTTTCAAATGAACCTAACATCCGTGAAATGTTTGACCTAGTAGTATTTCGAAATCAGCTTCTAAGTAGCCATACAAGACTAGAAGTGTGCCCTATCAATTCACATTTGTCTCCTCAAGTCGGCTTAGCAATATACTCGTAGTTATCTCTATTAACACACCGCATAGGAATAGCCATAGACAATAAATCGCTTCATTTCACGGTACATCCGTCAATAATCAATTTCCTTCATGCTCTATGATTAAGATATTCTAAGCACGTCACTAATTTGATTGAATAACCATATTTCTTTATCTTCCCTTAACACTTTCACTCATATACCTAAATCATTTTTGTAATTTTTATTTTATTTTATTATTTTTTTAATTTTTATTTCTGCACGTCATATGACCGCACTCCGCCTGATGTTAAGCTAGAGTGCGATCCATGAACGGAGGTGACTGCTGTCAGAGAAGGGGATCTGCAGACAGCAGTCGCGTCCGCTATGCCGGCTTAATGATTTAATTTTTATTTTTTTATTTAATTTAATTTATTTTATTTAATTTAATTTAATAATTTAATTAAAACCGTGACGATGTTCAGCCCCACCTTTCGTTAATTTGAAAATAGATAAAATACGGAATTAATTCAAACAGTACCTACCCACATCATGTAGGTGTTTTATTATGTTGTCATTTTTGTCGTTTCTCCGGAAAGTTCCAGCTTATGAATATTAAAGATTCACTTAAATGACATCGGGTTACATTGTAAAGCTTAGAGTGAGGTAACGGCCCTCAGTTTACCGTTCGCTTCGACATTTTAATGTCTTATTATAAAGCCGGCAGCTATGAGGCGTGAATCGTTCCAATACGAATCCAAAACACTACTTTATTGCTATCTAGACAATAACCGTGGTTTATGCTGAGATTTGTGAGGGGTTATTACCAATATTTCTAGTCGTCGAACGTAATTTATAATAAAAACGAAAAACAACATCGTTAAGATGCTCCACCCACCGTATTTGCCAGACGTTTTGCCACCATTGTTGAGATAAAAACTGAATCGCTGAAGAAGCTGTATGCTTATACGGATAAATGAATTCCTGAAGTGCTTCCAAAATTGACAAAACGTTGGCTGAGGACATACGTACTTTAAAAGGGACAAAAATAGAAGAACACGCACAGAATAGCCTAAAATCATAGAGATATATACTAGAGGTGCAAACTTCGTACATCTGACATAAAAAACCGTAGGCCATTGTTGGCGTCAAGTCAAATACTAACTGACAGAGAACCTAAACGTGGCTATGGTCATCTTTTCTCTCGCGTCACATTGGGAGCGTTATTGCACATCTAGTTGTATAAGTATATCAATGCCTAAAACCCGATTATCATTTTTTCAATTTCTTAAAATGTCAAACATTGTGAAATGACATTGGATATTATTAAAGAAAATACGAGTATTTAGATTGCATACACATATGTAAACGTTTATTGGGCTAACTCGATTCGCTTGAAAAAATATGTAATAATAGGATAGACAGGAAACATGAATGGGGAGAGTAATAAGTTTTAATGTAGACGTTCATTATACACTGCTTCTGATTTATTACAATCATGTGCAAATAAAATGCACTTTACCGAGCTTATGTTATTTTAAATTTGAACACATTAAACGGGATCATCTAAAATATAAAAATTAATGTTTCTTTGTTCGTTTCGGACTAATCAGTTCAATTTGAAAAAATCGTTTTACGTTTTATTAGGGAAAATGTTGGCCTATTTTTTTTTAGACAAAATGCTCCCTACGGATGGAAATTAGAACGAAAACGCTAAACGGATACTAATAGGAAGTCGCGAACAATTTTAATTGAAATTACATTAAATACAAATGAAAGTATATTTGCTAATAAAAATGTATTTCTGCTTTTATGCAACAACGCAAAATGATAAGAAAATATTTCTAAGCAATTAATATCAAAGGAGAATGCCCATTTTTGGGCCCACTTGACACCTAAATGACACTTGAATATTCTAAAATAATCTCTTATTTTTTTTATTAATTCATTGTAATTATATCAACACAACATTTACCAATTAATAGACAATATTTAATTACATAAAAAACAGATATCTTTAACTATTAAAGCATTAAAAATAATAATAACCTCAAATATTGCATCCGAAAACATCTAATTACTCAATAACCTCGGTGAAAAAATTAAAATTGTTTGGTAATAAGGAATGTAGATTTATTTTCCTACAAAGTAAACTAAAAATGATCGTGAAACTCGGGAAAAAAATTTTGGAACCATTTTCTCAGGCGAATGCCATTCTCTTTTGACTGATAATTAGGGAGGTTTAAATAAATCAACGGCACCGTCAAAGACAGCTAATATGTTTCGATACATTAAAATATGAATGATTAACACGAAGATAATGCCCTTAACCTAATAACATAAGTCAATTTGATTTCCCAATGGGAACAATAAATCTTTTGAGTCGTGTTACTTTAAAAGTTAATTAACTATTATTATATTTCCAACAAATATAAGGAATGCATGTAGATATTATTAGTCTCGTTCCAGTGAGTCGTAAATGGCAATATGCTCGAGGCATTATTATGAGTATTACGATCTTAACTCGAATAGAATATGATCGATGAATCACTCTTGAATAATAAATCCTTATTTGAACTGACATTGATTTCACTTTCTTTTATCTTCGTTCTTTATAATTTTATGAAAGCGTATGACGCGTTATTTATAACAACAGGTGTTTATTTTATTTCATTTACTGCAGCCTAACAGACATAAATACACAGGGTGTAAAGAGACAGTAGGCATTCCCTTATTTTACACTATCAATACTGATACGTCACTCCAAGGTATTCATTTATTATTAGCTTTTTAAAGGTTTTTAAATAAATCAATGATGGAATGTCATATTAACATCGCTAGACAAACACGCTCGGCCGTCTATCAGCTATAACTACACAGGACGGCAGACTGGGTTAATAACCTTCAACTGACTACCTACCACTTTTAAACATAATCCTTATACAACCTTATGCACTGAGCGACAAAAGTACGTATACTAAAGGTAGATTGGCGCCGGTCGAAATAGCCGCTCTGTTAATTTTAAAAGATTTATAAAATAATTTAATTGAATAAATTGAAGAGAGAAAACTAATGACAGCTACAAGACATTCGAGTAAGTACGTAAATTAATGTCAGTAGTGAATTACTTTAACATACTTTTACGGCATGTCTCACTTGAAATTGCTTGCCTATAAAGCCTTCATGTGCGATGAAACAAGCGCAATGCGTCGCTACAAGTATACGTATAGTCAATGATTGACCGTTTTTTGTATAACTGACCATTAGTTGTGAATATGATGCATTATAGAAGATTACATTTCTACCAGTCATTCTCTGTACAAAAACATGTTTAAGTGCGTACACGGTCAAGTCAGTAAAGTATTAATTTGACCGACATTTTTATGACTAAATCATGGTCACTTTCTTTGAAGCTGCCCAATTCTCACCATTATCTAATTTAATTACCACTATTATCTCATTAAAGTTGGCATAATTAGAGTTATCGCTACGAATAGTACTATAACTACAAAACCTTCAAAACGTAAGACTATTTACTCTTTACTCTTTCAAGTTCCCAAGCATGTACGTCATTGTGGACGCTCCTTACTTCATCCTACCTTTATTTCTTCTTATATGTAATTAATCTCCTCTAATCTATTCTTTTAATATGACCGAATTCATCGCAATAATTAATTGTTAAGAACAGCCATAAGCTCGCACTCGCAACGTTTCAACGTTGGATTAAAATATGTAATCTAAAATAATAAACGCGATAACAAGGCCTTTTCAATTTAGTTAAAACATGTTCACGCAGAATCTGACAAAAGATATAATTATTAAGTATATTTAGTTAATTACCTTATCTGTAAAATGTTTACTTCGTTTTAGAATTAGTTTTAAACTTGCTCGGAAAGCTCCCACGACACTTATAGCAGTTAATAGATGTAATTGTTAAGTGAACATAACCTTTGAACCGAAAAGCGAGATCTGTTAGGTACTTACAAATTATGAATATTAAAATTGTAACAACAATGGTACTCAGACGCGCGGATACCGTAAATTGTTCCCGGCGAGCACTTGTCGGTGGCACTGGCATCACACCGCGGTAAACAGTTAGCGATTGTTAACATCAATCCGACCCATTCTTTTGTTATATTGCCTGGTATTTTCTTCTTAGATTGATTCAAGATACGCATCCGTGTTAATACAATACAAGATTAGAAGCGCGGGAAAGTCTTCTCTCATTTAATTGAATACCGAATTGATTTTAGATCGATCCCGTTCGAATTGATTTCTTCAAATCGTTTTTAATATGAAATCAGATACAGTTACATACCTATCTCTGTATGATAATGAAATTAGGTTTTTGTAGCAGTGCAAAAAACATCGATGAGTCTGCAAATCTAGAGCTAGTGTTGAGTGGCTTGTCTTAACACTTTCAATAAAGGTAAGTAGGTTAGTTCAAGATGCAAGTTATTTTTTTTTTTCTTTCATTCGAGTTAATTACAAATAAACAGTAAATATTGTATACGACTTGTAAAAGAGAAAGTTGCACTTACAGGAAAAAGGAGACGAAATGAGAAAATAAAAATATTAAAATGGATCACGGGATGTGAAAGAATGGTTTGGATAAACCATGCTAATTGCGGAAATTCATAAGCATAACTATAAAATATACTATGTTGTAAAAGATCGAAACCATGAGAACCGCAAATATTCAATTTCGTTCTGTAAAATTAGTTTCTCAACGAATGATAATGAAAATAAATTCAATACAGCGATAGCGTTTAAAAATATGGTGAATACAATCCTTAATGGTTATTTTGCGGGCGGAAAATGACCAGTGAACTATATTTTACAGTTTATAGCAATGCAATTGATTGATAGCGATAGAAATAATAATTCGAAGTGGTCTACAATATTGCACATAGCCTTAAGAATGTGTTCAATTGACACAGATACCGTCTAGGCGGCTGTCCGACCTTAGTCACATGACCCGAGTGATTTCTCCCCGGTGTTTTATAGACCTATCGTGAGCTGTAGCAAACGTCAAAGCGGTACATTTTAGTGCATCTTCACGTCAATCGGATCGCTTATCTAAGGAAGACATTTGGGTTAGCTTCGTGATCGAAGATACGTTGATTTTTGTTTGTTTCGTGATCAGTCAAAGAATGACGAGTCATCAGGTATCTGATCGATATTTGTACGATATTGATAAAATAAGATATATCAAATATGTTAACGGACTATGTACCACTAACCGTTATATCTCTAAAAATACTACTATTTTAAATTTTGCAATAAAAACTTATCTTAACAAATCTCAAATGGTTAGTTAGCATTTCCCACGAAAGCTAAACTCTTTTGTTATCAAGGTCCATGCAGACTTTATTTATTTAATTAGTCGTATTCTTAAGTAAATTACAGACATAACGTGTAATTATTACAAACTATTTCATAATTTAATTCGACGTCTTGTTATCGCTTTGTCTTGGGAACGTCTAAAGTACTGTTAGTAAAATGTCATTGGAAATGTAACAGGAAAATCACACAGAAACTTATCTACTTCCTCATAAAGTTATTGTTTATTACATAAAGTTGTAGATATACATATTAAACATTTTCATACATCATTTATATTATTATATAAATCATATTTTTGGGCCCCAGTAATACAGGTTACCCACCTAGCAGAAGGGGCCCCGGATACCATATGCTATATATTTTTTATATAATAAAGAAATTTTTTTTTTTTTTTTAATTTAATTATGTTTTCTCGATCGAGACTCGCCAACACTTTCTTATAAGTAATAATCGTGTTTATCATAAGCAAACGGTTATCTGCATCACCTTATGGGCTATTTTCAGTTATATTTTCGTACAATCTCCACTTAGACATTTTTCAATAGAAATCAGATATCTTTACAGCATGGTTCCTAATTGTTTAAAAATAAAAAGACGTAATGTGTATCTTACCTAAATGCAGCAGCTTGACAATCAGGTTCTTCTCGACACCATCCCTGACATTCATATAAGGAAAGATTTCGAACTGTATAATATGCAGTCCCGGGAAAATCAATATCAGTCAATTTCTCAAAGGCTATTCGACCTGTAATAGAGTAAAAATTTTACCTTTAATATTCTTAATCATTAATTATAGCAATATTACTAATATATACTCGTATATCCTAAAAAATTATGTCTGATTAATCTATTACATTTATAATTAGCAGAAAATAAAGGAGCTCCGACTATTATTATTATTATTCACATTTGTGACGATGTAAAATAAATAAAAAATATTTTTGTAAAGTGCTATAGCGCCAGTTTTGCTCATAGTAAAACACCTAAAAACTATAATCGTAAAATGAAGTTATGTTATTTTTTATGCATTAATGTAAATCATACTTACTAAATGCATAAGAAGCTTGCAACAGTAAAAGCGCAAGCCGCGCTAGGCGCAGGGTATCTCCACTCATGCCGCCTACCGCCCAGCCTACCTGTAACAAAAATAATTATCAAAAAAGTGTAGGTACGTAATTTTTTTAACATAACTATCGGTAAATAAAGGGAAAGGTAGCTTTATAAACGTTAACATCGCTTAAATTGATTAATTGGATACGAAATTTCTGTTATCGAAAGTCAGAAGTTATTTTTATAAGTACGTTACTAGTATTTCTTCTTTATTGGGTTAGTGGAATAATAATAAATTAACATGTCAATTAATTACAATAGGCAAGTAAGTACTGCTATAAAATATGTCGATGTTTATAGAGATACACTATAATTTCTATAGATTATCTACTCTCTTGAATTTTAATAAATTGCGTAATAAAATAGTCGATTTAGGTAAGTAAAGCTTAAACTTTGTTGCATTCTTCCATTAAGAATAAGTAAAGAAAAGTTTTAGGTTATAAATACCAAGGATAATTATAATAGATCATAAAGCAACAAACTTGATGTTGTATAAATAAGACTGCATTTAAATTAATATGTGAGAGAAGTATGAACATTATCTATTAACTAAAATATTACATTTTTACATCCAAACCACTGAAATTTCGATAAAGTCTATATATATTACATCCTATTTATAGGTAACCTGCATTCGTCATTACGTGTTTTTTCCGAGCCCTGGTCAGATTATGTAAACTTAAATTATCAAATGCTACAATAAAATTTGTTAAAAAGTGTTGTTAAGACTATTAAGAGTGATTGATAACCTTATAAGATTGTATTATTTCCGAGGTATAGAAGTCCATACCTGGGTCGCAGCGAGCCCTGGATTGTGTCATGGCTACCATAGCTGTAATGACGCTAATACGCGGTTACCTTAGTCTAAAAAGTGAGAGGATGCAAGTTCTATGGGGAACCCATATGCTCTCAAATTATATAAAGTTACGGACAACGGCTAGCAGACTGTAATAGCACAACATAGAAGAAGAAAAAAATTAGTTCAAAACAATTTGTCAATGCTACTACAATGTACTATTGTCATCATGATTAATTAAACTTTCCAAGCCTCATAATACACGTACAATTAATAGTAATATTGTTTTGGTGATATAAAAACAAAACAGAAAGCAAAAATACTATAAAAGCTGAGTTACTGTTACAAATTAACATGTATAGTATTATTGATTACTAATAAAAACGAACAGGAGCGAAAGCGAGACGAAAACAAAATTAATAAATGAATAATACACTCAGTAGTAGATATTTATTAGCGATATTAAAACTTTCAACTTCAATACAGAACAAATTTAATGGAGAACAATGAATGTTAGTATGAATGAAGAACAATAGTCATTAAATTAACGACTACATCATTCGGTCAGTAAAACATCGCGTGCGGACTGAATGCGGACGATTTACAACACAGGCCAAGTTCAATGGTAAGTAATGAAAGCAAATAGGAAAGCTGGCGACACGAATTTTCATTTACCCTTTTTTGCATTGCGATATCGCTTTCGCTCTTCAATTTTAATGAATAGATACGATGAATGGGAACGTGAAAGTGCAACGATTGTCAAATTTTATTGTCAAACGAAAATAATAAGAGCAATGTATTATTACGGTGCTTCATAGACAAGGACAAGGTCAGAGACGAACGTTGTCGTCAACTATAATGACTTCCGCTAAAGTACGAGTAGATTATAGAGGAAAATAAGACCCGCGCAGCCCGCGCCATTTCTATTTAACAAAAATATTTAATTATTAATATAAGTTATTGTTGTTAATTGAATCAAACATTAAGTTAACTTCTTTCAACATTTTATTTCATTTTAAAGTGCAAAGAAACATTTTAAAGTAATTAATAATACAAATTAAGTTACTTAAAACATACCGCTACATTTTGATTGTGAGTTGCTTTCACATCATCTGATTCTGCACAAAATGAGCGAAATTTTGAATCCGGTTTTCCGATACTTGCGTTAATAAAATGCAAGCGCAGGCAAAATCTGGAGCACGATTGAATCCAACACTATCTTATATCGATGATCAGTAGCAAATACAGTTTCCTGACCAGACCACTTCACCCGGTTCTTGTCTCACATCAAAACTGTATACAATGCATAGATTTTACAAGCTTAGTAGGCCTTGTAAGCATTAGAATTATTGAAGACAATTTTATGGATAAATAAAATTCAATTTAGAAAGGCCTTTGGTAAGTAATTGTAACAAAAAAAAAAAAAAATAATAATTCAGTAAATGGATGTTCGCGTAAAACCTATGAATTAATTGTTTAATCCATAAATTATGACTATCAATTAAACTTCGCACTTGATACAGCTTTCACGGTCCATGTGCACTTTCCACAATTTATCATTTCATACTCAATTGGCTAATAAAAAACTTTATTCGAGTTAGAAAATAAAAACATGCAGGTACATTTGAAACTTGCAAATGAAAATGAATTTACCCACACCTCTTAACATTCTCTAAGCTCTGCACGTGCACTAAGAAAATATGAAAATATTTAAAATACCACTGCTACAGTTGACGTATGAGAGTTATAAACAGTTAGCGCATCATGTGGACCTCACAACTCAGGAAAATGCAGTCCACCATGGAGTTAACGAATTGCAAGAAAATATGCTACAGTTATAAAAGTAAATTACACTTAATTGCATTCACCATATTAAATCTTTTTGAAGATTCGCAGCACTTTTTAAGAGTACTAAAATTTGCTACTACAAATGATTTTAAGTTTGATATTCGCAGCATTTGGGTAATAAAGTTGCAACTTTTAAGGAAACGTAGAAAATATACCGTTTAAAAAACGGTTAAGTTTCTTATTGGTGCACTTAACCTATTGAGTAGTAGTATGTTCTTCCTAGATGATGAACTGCCGTTAACAAAATGGAGACGATACTGCTCTAATACATACTACCGAAAACAAAACAAAAATTCGTGCTTTGTTAAAATGAGATCAAATTTTCTAGATCAAGTTTGTGATTTCATATTTAGTAAGCAAACATTGAGTCGAAAAGAAAAGTGCACACATACTCGGATCGTAGGTCTTAATTAGAAATACGGTAAACTTGCCTCCAACAAACATTGTTACATAGTTGTAGTGTGAATTGTTTAACAGTTTTCCGCTAGAAATAACACAGTAAGCGCCCAGAACAAAACAGTTAGTTTGGCCATAACCGAGGCACGAACCCGATACCTTAACCAAGATATCCCCAAAGCGGAACCTTCGGCCCACTGTTCTTAGTTTTAGGCTCTCAAGGCGCCGACCCGTGTAATTAAAATTATCGCAACATGTCTGCTATTCAGGAAGGTTAGTGGGTCAGGTCGGGTGCTATAAACTATTTAAATGATTCATAAAAATATAAGCTAACGTACTTTACCGTTAACTACTATATTCGGACACTTATATCTTTGAAATTTCGTAAAACACAAATGCTCATATATCTTATAAACTATCTACATAAATTATTACCCAATCATAATATAAATTTAACAGACCTAGTCAAAGTTAAAATAATATTATGGTTTCCTGGACATTTACCGCGATTTCTGATTCACGATTTTAGGTTCGCGAGTTCATGAGAATCTAATAGTCGTAGCGTGTTTTCTGTTTGATTTTATTACTTAAAAAGCGATGTTTAATTTACTTTCTTGCATAATTAAAAAATAATTAAATCACAAGCAAATAAAAGCTCGCTTGTATTAGAAACTCCTGTTAATGTCGTATAAAATTTTACGATCGTATCTTAGAATATATCTCCGGAGCAAATTATTGTAGATATATGTACGCACTAATGAGCATTTATCGAGGTATAGTTTTATAACAAAATTCTACTATAAATGTCTAGGGAATAGCTTCGAAGCGAAGGGTTTTAACGGCTTAGGAAATAATTATCTATACTAACGACTAGATTGAACAAGCGGATCTTAAAAGGAAAACGTGTAGTAGGCCTTAAGTGTTAAATGAAAATTAAATTTTATGTACTTATTTAATTAAATTATTTTAACCTATTTTGGGCTCTAAAAGATTGGACTACAGATTACAAAAAAAAAACTAAAGAAAAAACCGCAGATGAACGTAGAGAAATTGCAAACAGCCGGTAGAAGCGAAGCAGCAAGACACAAACTAGGCTACAATAAAATTTTTGGCCAGATTTGATCTTTAAGGTATCTTTATTGAATTTAATGTCTAAAAACGTCATTAAATGAGACACATAAGAGCCGAAACTGTTATTTATATCCACAAAGCGTGACGCTACCGAGACGAAGAGGCACCCCACTGAGCAAAGGCAACCACCGTAAACATTTGTATATCTGTAGACCTCCCTATTTAACGGTGAAGCATGTCGCAGTCACATCTCACAAATACCTAGAACCGTTGACAACTGTGTTTAACTCCACGCAAAATTTAATACAAGCTGTTTTTAATAATCTTCACATGCTTATGCTTGTATAATTATAATGAAGATGGTGTTAATGTTGGTGTTTCGTAGTAACTAGAGCTTTACGTAACTGTTATGTACGGCACTGACAAACATTACGCTTTTTACTTTAAGGTTAAGCTTCCTGTCTTTTCTTATAAAACAGCAGTTATTTTACGAGACTAAATAATAATGGGAATAGTTTTATTTTAATTATAATGCATTTATGTTCGCTACTTCTACCTTATTCATTTTTATATGTATTCTTATAAGAGCCGGCCTGGTAAGCAACAAAGTTAGCTTGCAGCAGTCAAGTTTACAGGACATACCTGTTGCTATTCCTAAGTTCTAGCTAGTTCTAAGCTGATCCTGAAGTGTCTATCTCCTTGCTTATAACTTTTAAATTTTAGGTTTTTTTTTTTTATTGTAGCTCGGCATATGACAACACTCCGCCTGAAGTAAAGCTAGAGTGCGGTCCATGAACGGAAACAACTGCTACTACAGAGAAATATCTACGGGCAGCAGTCGCCTCCGCTATGCCGGCCTGGGGAGACGAGTATGCACCAACAGTGCACACTCCTCTCGCTATACCTGACTACTTTCAAACTGCACCCGAAACGCGACAAGGTCACTTCAATAACCATCATCAGTCTGCCTACCACTCTTTAACAGTGCCTATAGGCACTGAGCGACCAAAGTACATATAACAAAGTTACATTGGTACCGGTCTTTAGCGAGGTTCGAACACGGGTCCCATCTATCGTGAGTTCGCGCCAGTAGACCACGGCCGCTATATAAAGAGATATATAAGTAGCAAATAAAAAAGAATAAAAATAATTCTCATAGAACAAAAAGAATAGAGCAACCTATCAATTTAGTTGCACAATTGAAGATTGTCTCACATTAATTCTCTTATATTCATAGTATTGCTTATAATAAGTATGGATTATTACGCATCAATGAGTTATTAAATAAAATGCAATGTGAAATGAATAAACTTTGAAAGAATTTCATTAAAAGTTACAATAGACTTCGGTTCTCAAGCTTTAAGTGTCCGGTAATTTCAATATGGAAGTGCAAGAATGGACCACTGTAATTATTAAATACAATGTGAGATCCCACACTAAGAAATTATAGCTCAGATATTCTTGAGCTTTTATGCTCTCTCATTAATTCGTAGCGGCTACTTCTAATATAAAAGAACTTACAATTATGCCTTATTACATCTTCCGCACAAGGGCTCGTAATTTTGTAAAAAAAACGTCATAAAATAGAATAAAAATTTGCATGAATGCATGACATAACGTTATGAAAGAAATTATATTATTTTTATGAAGAGATGGCTATAACGAGAGGCATAGAGGAGGGGACTGCCACCTGCAGGCATTTTCTCCGTGTGGTCACATGCCGAGCTACTATAAAATAAAAGTCATATAACAATAAAAAAAACAACATAATATCTTGCAACATTCACATAACGAATATATAATAAAACAAGATATAAAATTAAAATAGCCTGCGACATCTCATCATGTAGTAAAACAAGTAAAGTAAGATGTACATACGCCGCCTTCGGGTCAGGAGTATACTGGTCATGTCACAATCACGTCACAATAGGTCGAACTTGACCGAAGTAACGGTACTTGGGTGGGGGGAGACCGGCAGAGGAGGAGGGCCAAGACAATGCGTGTGAGCCGCTCGACAGGTTGCTCGCGTGACCCAATTATCACACAAAAGTAGGCTATTTATTTTTGTGAACTTGACTCACCTTTTAAGGTAACTTGCTTTTTCTTTTGGAAACTTTAAAATGTATTGTTGAATTTTATTTTATTTTTGTTGCTTATATTAATAAACAGTTTCAATATTCAATCATGTTCAAGAATCTTATATACATACATGCAATATATTAGGTTTAAAGAATTTTATTAAGCTCAAAAGAATTAGATTCGCTCCATGAGCTTTTAACAAAAAAAAAATGTTTACAAAATTAGATATAAACTAAAATTAAACTTGTTAGTATTAATAAGCTTATCCTAGGTTAGTCCTAATATTACATAACAAAACATTAATATAATTCCACTGAACAATTGTTTACCAGCTTAGTTAGGGGTCCAGCCAAGCACACCCCCGCACAAGGAAATGCGAGAAGCGCCGGCCAACATAATGCATGGGATTTGTTATGTTAGGTCCTGTATATCTTAAAAGTACAGAAATTAATATAATTACGCCGCAACATTATACTTGAACCTTCTCAACTTAAAAGGCTTTCTCTCGACCGAGATCACCGGCTTTATTTACCTCGACGTAAGCGAAAGAAAAGGTTTGCATGTTTATCTAAGCTAGGTTATGGAATGTGGAGTTTAGTCGTGCTCTAGCGTCGAGTAGGCGGCCTTTCTGTCGGGTAAGAGACTCGGACTCTTGCTCGTAGTAATAAATGCAGCTAGATGTCGTTAACAGGCGCCTTGACTGGCCCGGTGCTCGTGATCAACTCGAATACAGCATGATTTATAAAAACATATTTTAAAAAATCTTTTATTTTCAATTAATAATCTAAAACAAATACTACGACGAAATCTACAACCCCACCGTTTTTAGACGTTTTAACCTAACCGAATATAAAATATAAGTAGATAATAAAATATATGATCTAGGTATTTTAAATTTCACTCAATAATGGTTACGATTAATTTAGTTTAGATAAGTTTAGATGACCCGCAACCACAAACCAGCATTAGTAAATTATGCAACTATGAGTCAAATAATTGTCAAACTTATTTTTGCACGCCGCGACGTAACAGTTAATTATCCATTTTTATAGTAGGTCCAACCTATAGTAGAAACCAACTTCTATTACAGCAGTCGCCGCCGCTATGCCGGGCTTGAAAAGACGAATGTGCGCCATCCATTGACAGGACAGACTTCTCTCAATATACATTAATATATTAAATTTAAGTAAAGTATTTAATTAATTTAGTTACAGAATAATTTAATCGATACACAATACACACATAAATTCTTCACAAACGAGCATGCTGTATTAGTATACAATCTAAGTTTAACGAGTAGTCCTGAACCGCTGTAGTCTAAGGAGAGGACGTTAGCTGCCACGGCACGTCCAGAGGCTCTTATCTAAATCACTATAATTGGTATTCACGCGACTAAATAAATATATAATGTTGCTATAAATACAACTTAAATAGTTTTCAATGTTTGTTGTCTTCCGATGAAGATTAAGCATCTAACTAACGTTTTTAAGATATGTAAATGCACCGCTATGTTATCGTAGTTTAAAAAAAAACATGAAAATGTAATAGAAAAATGCTAAAAGAAATTTTAAAACTGTGAAAAGTCGCACACTAAGTTATAAATTAGAAAGATACTTTAAGAAAAGTTTCACACAGTAAACTTACCATTTTAGTACACAGTTCGGAGAAAGCTCTTAAAACTAAATAAAACACATGTGCCTGAATGAATGTGGGTGCCATAAATGTACATCCTTCGAGCAGTGGTCTCGCCGTTATGATGAAAACTAATTCAAGGAACTGGCTACTGAGTCAAATTGACGTATCGACATTGATTGAAATGTGTGGTTTCCTGTATTAGTTCAGTAATCAATTTAGTACGTGCATAGTTATTATAATTTAGTGTTTTGTCTTAAAATGGCACTGCCTTCATTCTCGTGCACTTTGTAACATTGTCTCACTTCTAACAGTTAAATAAGCGTCAATCGTGAATAAGTAAATGTACTTGTTATTTTCCATATTATTATTAGACAAGTATATTGTGTTTGCGGACTTTCAAGTGTCGATTATAATATTCTCTATTATGTAGAATTACGCGGCCAATTCTCTCTCTAAACACTTCATCGGAATCGATTGTTAGTGGCAGCAGTTTGCCGCTACCTCGGGCAACACTATCGTAATGCATGCTGGAACCCCCGCCGCCTGTCACTCATGTTTACAGAAGGACGACATTCTACATCTCAATAAAATTTATAACGCATCAACTGCGATAATGGAACGACTCCTCTTTTCTTATATTAGCGAAACTACTCACCATACGCTATACTATTTTATGTCCTCACTTTCCCTTTCGTCTACTACTAAAAATCAAGTGTAGGCGAATGAATATAAATAAATTGCTCTATCAATAGACGTTTTGTTCCGTGCTCCGCCCATATTTGCGCAGACAATCGACTCGCATGTGGCGTGCACAGGCTATCGGCAGAAGAAACGAAGCGCAAAAAGCAGAGGCGGGCAAGGTTCACCGACGTCTCACGGCTTATTGTCATCGTTGGCATGTATACCACCGTGTCAGTACGTAAGGCACGATTACCACCTCGCAATACAATAATATGCAGGTATTATACACTGTATTAGGTGCACTATAGAAAGCTGCTATTTTAAACTATACACACATTCAATGCAAATGTATAAAACTCACCTGTATAATTTAAATTTAAAAAAGGAAACGTCTGTGAACTCAGAATTATCTGAAACAAAACAACATTAATAATTAGAGACATCGAGAACGACTATATTAAGTAATTTAAGTATCGTAACTCTAGTGAATTGGTGCAAATAAATAAAAAAGCCCAAAATTGGAAAAACCGCAAGTTTTACCGTTAAAAGTGCGATATTTACAATTTGCTCCGAGACGGCAAAATGTATCACCGTGTACAAGTCAACATCGCACAACTTTCTACTGTTCTCAATTAAACCTGAGTAGGATACTGTGGCAAGAACAAATTACTGGAACACACTTAAATTATTTGTACACATTAAGATTCACAGCACACGACATACAGTGCGACAGAGAATCTCGATGCAACTCGCTATTTATGCGCGTGATTCGCCTAACGGGTCGACAAATAGTTTGAATGAACTGAATTCGTCTCGGTCCGGCACGGTCCAGCCTCCGGTGACCCACGGTTAAAGTGGCACGCGTAAAAATTTACACCTCGTTAAGTTAATCGCAGAATTCTTGTCACGTCTTTTTAATAGCACCTCTTAACTACTGCGATTCATCATTTTAAAGCTTTTAGTTCAGTATGTTATAAATTTTAACGGTCATTAATTCAAATTTGATATAAATAAACATTATAATTACAGAAGCATCAACATTTTAATTGACGATTAAACTATTTCATAGATAATTAATCCTAATAAATTTGTAAAAAGTTAATGCATAAAAAACAAGAGAGAGTTCTAATAAGAACAAATAGCCAAAATCTAATTTGTCATTTTGAGTAAATGTGTTAATTTACAGTGCGAATAATATTTAAAATTGGTTGACGCCGTCTATAAAAAAATAGCTTACGGCCATTAATTTGGTTACATTTCTATCAATGAATAAATTATTTCGCTAATGTATGCTAATTTTTATGTAGGTATGTGAAATATTTTAGTTTACTAATGAAAAAATTTAAAACTGCTACTATAATATTCTATACAAAGTATATTCTGTCATTTAGAAGATATTATAACGGCTAATGTCTTTCCTCATTCATGTTTTTATAATTTTACTTTGCCGAGTCATTATGTAGTTAACAATTTATCCGATGTTTATCAGATTATACATAGCAACATTAAGTATATTACGAAAGGACGTTCTTCATCCATTGGATAATGGGGGTTCGATTAAAGATCGTAAATAAACTACAAAGATCCAATAGCTCCGTCTAGCATAGAGTTAGAAAATGGCGTTAGAGCGAAGCATATTGCCGAGGGCGCTCCGTGAGGATAGCCGCAAAACGTATAAAAACAATACGTGGATTCGCATTGAAATAGTTCCCATCGCTTCCCCTTTATCCATGTTGGCATCGCACTAGACAATGCTGAGGTGGTTGTTGCGCGGGAGTCGCGGGGGGTGGTTAGGAGGGACGGCATGTGCATGACCGCGCTCTGGGCGCAATGACCTTGCTATTACATTCCGCCCGCTCGGAAGAACTCTCCCGCGGGTCTACCTCTCCCTATCTATCGTCTAAGCGTAACGCTATATTTCTAATAATGTAGGGCAATCCTTAGTTATGGTATAATTACAGATTCTAATTATACCTAATATTTTGTTTCTGAAACTTACGAGTATTATCTATGGACAAGTATGACGGAGAATTAAAAATTTCTCCATCCGAATAAAATGTTTCTTGTTTTTCTCTTTGTATTTAACTTATTATCATTTTAGTATTATTTGCTTATTATAATGTTATTAAAATTATTCAGAGTACCGCGTATCGAGTACTCTAAAAGTTTAAATAAACTTTAATTAAAATAAAATTAATTTGTTCTGTATTTTCAATATCTTACAACCTCAAACTTTAATTGTTTATATTCATTAAATTTTAAATCATAATGCCGTCTGTAAAGTAGAAATAATTATTACTGATTATTGTTAATTTAATATTTTAACGAAATATTTACCCTACTTTCTCTCACTGAGTAAAAATAACACTCAAAATTCATTATACGTGTTATTTATTATAGTTATATTGTATAGGTACCTATACAAAATGTATAAGAATATAACTTTAAAAACAATGTATCTACACTCGTAAATATACATGTTTATGCTAAGTGGGCATGAGAAGAAAGTTATGCAATACAGACGCAAACATCACATTTGAGATCGTAGAATGCATATCTGTTGTGTGCACCGCTGCACCGCCAAAACTATGTTAACAGCACTTATGAGCAAACAGAAGAACCCACAAGACTTTTTGTTGTTCTTTATTTATAGGTAGATTTTAATTTCTCATTGAAAAAAAAAAAGAAAAATAATAATAAGTTTATTTTCTCAGTGATGGTAAGTAAAAGGTCCAGCTTGAGCTGCAGGTAACATTTGTCATTCTCTAGGAATTAATAGCAAAAATAAATAAAAGATTTTCTACGGCTTATTTTGATTAATTTGATCCGACGATGTTCTGATCTTTTCAGCTATCGTAGTCGCGGTGTAAGTACCTACTTAATTTTGTTACAGGTCTGAGTAATTATTTGTCATGTGTACAGGGTGCCCAGAAAAGAAGAGTCAAGCCAAAGATGGGAGATAAACCAGCCCAGGACTGATCTATATGCAAAATTGTAGTTCGGAAGTGTCCATAAATAATAACAAATAACTAACAGTGCCCATAACCGTAGAGATTGTATGAAGAGAGTTGTCAGGATCGTGGTAAGTGGGCGTTCCTGTCTTTGTTTATCCTTGTGCGAAAATGGCGTGACAATTTTAGTTGGAGTTTGTAAGTTATGAGCGATACAAAGAATATGTATCATTTAAAAGGAATTAATTGCAAGTTATATAAACAAATCTATTACAACACGAATTCCAAAAATAAACATATTTGTCAAAGTTAAACACAACTCTGTCTATGAATTTGGCCCAGAATAACTTCCTCGCCCACCGGGAGAAGTTAACGGTTACGTTACTTTTTTAGGCCAAATTATAGGAAAACCACTTTTAAATCCGTTATAAATAAGTAGTTCTATATATAGTCAAACACCTACGTCTTAAACCATTTACAGAAACACAAAGCTTTTCGATTGTGGGTCAAAAGGTTATTTATTTAAATTACTTGTCACAGATGTACGAAACGATAGAGAGAAGATATAATTTTGATTGCATTTTACGTAGGTAGGTACTATTAGAAATAATATTTCGTCTATTTAGATAACTTTTTCATATACAAGAAACACAACATTTTTTATACCCCTGAAGCTAGAGGCAACTGCTACCAGAGATAAATGTGTTCATACAGCAGTTGCTTCCGCTATGCCGACCTAACCTGAGTACAATCCTATCATAAAATGGGTACATCCAAGTTGATCCTGAAACGCAATTAGTTCACTTCACCTACCACTCTTAAAGCTCATAACGCACAATAAATATTATTACATACGATTACATTATCTCTATCATTCCGCAAACACTATCAACAATATACCCAGGTTTGATAGAATTCATCCTTATTTGATAAGAGCACTAAATAGTCCATTTGTCCCTAACCTTTATCGTCCATCGATTATTTAAATTTCCCGAGGCTATTCAGGTTAAACTAGAAATACTTTTGTAGATATCTATGTAAGAGTAACATTATGTCTAAACCATGTTCAATATGTAAAACAAAAGCCATTGAATTCTTAAGTAGGCAGACTCCGATAGTCAGTAACACCATTCAAGCAATGCCGACTTTATATAGAAAGCAATACGAATAATCCAGGATTGTTCCTCATTGCCCCAGGGATATTTCTGTTAGATTCAATCTTACTTGTGCCAATGGAGATTTCAAAGGAATACATTTACATTTCAATGACCTGCAATACGAATGTGGGAAGTCTCTTTATGTTGTCCGGTGGTCGAGTGTTTCGATGTAAAAATAATTCAGGCAATAGATCTGTACAAAATCATTTGTTTTTGTTTTTTTCTAATAGAAAGGATCATGATTACGCTACATCCTAGGAGTAGACCTATCCGTTAAGTTTGTTTCATTTCTGCCATGGGCTAACTTGGGGTTAGTGTCAGAGAAGAAAAAGAAGCTCAAAAATTATTTTAAAAATAATTAATGAATTACTCGCCTTTAAAATGAGTTTCCCAAAAAAAAAAACTTTATAACAAAAGATAACAAAAATCCCTTATAACTAAACGGAGTCGCAAATACCTATGTATATCCGCATACCTATTTGCAAATAAGCAGTTAATTGAAACCTCATCCATTGCTAACTTTCACAATAAAATGTATTAAATTGGTTTCCTTGTAATCTCGAGTTTAAAAAAAGTCTTTGAATGCTTCCAAAGATGGCCAATAACGAATGTGAAACTACTTCTTAATGTACGTACGTGTTGGTAATAAGCCGTGGGCATAGCAACGCGTTCTGCAGGTGAACTAGAGTCTACTGTGTATGGCAAAACAGTTTACGAATTTATCCAGTTGCTTTAAGAAAATGGTGAATGGCCTTTTTTATTGTTTTAAGTGATAATTTGTAAAAATTATCTATTTTTATACTACAGGTAGACTGCGTACAACGTCAGATGTGCGTAGATGTACTTCACGGGTGTTACATTTGAAAGTGGTGGTACTGCCCCAGGACGGCAGACTGGGCTAATAACCATCATCAGTTTGCCTACCACTCTTTAATATTTAAAATAAAAATTATTTAAAAGAGCGACCAAAGTACATATAACAAAGTTACATTGGTACCGGTCAGAATTTAGCGATGTTCGAACACGGGAATCATCGATCGTGAGTTCACGCGTCTTACCGCTAGACCACGGCCGCTTCAAATTACGCTTCAATGGGTAAATAATATATATTGATTATAATTAATGTAAAATTTAATTTAAAATTTCAATAATAATCCGTTATAAACTATAAATATATTATAATTATTACTCGTGTTAAATTTATTTTTTACTCCTTTTTACCATTCTATTGCAATAAAACCAGCTCGTATTACGTCAATTACGCGTGCGAGGTAATTACTAAAGATGCGGAGATGCTCGATGACTCATTTTTCCATTCTACCAGTAACTAATCCTAATGCAGCTTTTTACAATTTTCAACTCTATTAAGGTTTTGTAGGGCTTACAATTGTGTTTAAAGCATATTTATTTCTGTTGCACTTGCTCGTGGTTATTTTTAAATGCTTCAAAGTTACAGGATGGTTTCACACGAAACGTTTGTATCTGTACATGGTAGATACGAAGCTTATTCTGTACTATTTTAATTGCAACAACCTGTATTTAATTGTATAAAATATTTAAGACATCTCTTCCTAGAAGTTAAGAGTAATTTTTACATTTATATTTTCTTCTATCTTGGGTCTATTTTCGATTTGACGTCGTAACAATAAAGGGATGACATTAAACATATTTAGATATTCAGACTCGAGAAATTATTTTAAAAATAAGAATTAAAACATTAACAGAACATTGCAATTCGTGGGAAAGTAAGAGGTGACTTTAAATTAAAACTTCCCGTACGTACGTTGGAATTATAAATACCGTTTAAAAACTCGAACTAACAACTTTTCAAACCAGATTTATCCGCAATCAATGTAAATATTTGTAAAATTGAAGTATATTTAAATACCTAGTATGTAAATATACCTACGCTTAATTGATTGTTCAAAATACTGTAAAATTTATCCAAATACACTAAAAATATATTAAAATTTATTCTTCTCTACCTCATTTATTAAATTTTTTTTTTATTAAAATTAAAAAATTTATTAGAACCTTACCGGCTCTAAAAAACTTTTTTAATTTATAATGCGACCTTCGATAACATCCCAAAGTCATCTTAAATTTATATCACACAACACACATTACTGATCTCTTACAGAGTCAATATAGAATTACCGATCCTTGATCAAATAATGTCATTAATATAAGTACCGAATTAATAACATAATTTGTATAGATTAAACCAGTCTCTGGTTGAATATTTAAAATAGATACCACGATGTGCATTTCCAGTTAGGAATATGATAAAAATACATATTCAAAGGTGTTGCATACATACAATAGTATCGTGATCCTATTATACAATCTACACTTCTCACTTAATTGGAATAGAAACAAAGAAATGATAAAATAGTTTCCGTAATAAGAAATACCTACAGTTAAAATGCTACTCGATTGTACTATTTAGTAGATAATAAAATGCACTGCACATTTTAAAATGCATTAAATGGAGTTTTTGAGTTGAACGATTTTATTTAACTTATTTGATTACTTGAAACCATTCTTAGTAATAGTAAAATATGTGATAATAACCTTCATAAAAACGTCAATTTCCTCGCATAAACCTGAAAGCTAAAAACATAACGTAAAAACATATAAATAGGTGTGTATTATTTGTATTTGATAACGCTATGTACAACATAGCGGCAGTACTCTTGTTTCAACAAGGAATTCGCGGCTCGGCTCTAACAAGCCCGGCTAGCTTTCTACCAGTTATCATGATAGCGGATATATTCTTTGTGATATAATCTCTTTATACGACCTCTACTAAACCGGTGACACGACTGAAATGGTCCGGTGTCCGTTACCTATTCATTTTGCTAAAAATCTTCGACCACTATTGTGAAGAAAAGCGTCAATGACTATAATTACATCGTTGCACGTTGGCTCGTTTTCAAGTTCATTGTAGGTGCGTTGTGCGCGGATAAAAAATCTGATCATATTATTACTTTGGTTAAATGGGGACATTTTTATAGCGGTTATTACAGATGTAATTCAATGGAAATAAGGTCATGCATAGTTGATCAGAATTTTCTTTTTGACGAGGCAATTTCATTCGAACTCTATTTTTATTGAATGCTATTTCAATAATTAGGTATTAGAATAAATTTATCATATTATTAACTTTTTTATCGCATACATAATAAACTTTTTCTTACTGTTATTCTCGAGCAATATCTTTCAAACTATATACTAATGTAACCAAAAAATATATTGGTTGAATTAACGTTCCGTAAATTGAATCACCGAACTCGTTGATATCTAATATATGGTGTAGCAGTGTTGTAGCAGTACTTTACAATTTCTACTGCCATTCCGAGTAACTGGGACCGCTATATACTGTAATAACGCTTTTAAAACGGTTTTAGATACAAAAATAGTGCTATTGTCTTGGTTATCGAACCAATTCCCTCCACAGTTCCGAATTAAATTAATAATGTTGTTAGTGAATGTGGTTTACCGTAGCATTTCGTGCGTGAATGCTTTACAAATTACTTTATTTGAGTTCGAGGTTTTATTAAATTTAATAGAAAGTGGAATTATGTTTTTTTTACAGTTTTCTAGCGAATTATTTCCATTTTCATTTCCATTCAATATTGCTGTTTCGACATAATAGATGAATACTTAAATATAACAAGGAGCATTTTTCCACGTAAAAAGTGGTAATCAAATAAAGTAGTGCTATTGAACCTTATTGGACTATTGAGAAAAATGAGAGCTTTTTAAAATCACTAGACTCGGTAGTGGGAACCCACCGCAGGCGTCCGAGTCATCGACCGCGGGGCACGACGCCCTCACAATTATTATGTAATAAAAAAATAATAACAAATGCGGCTTTGAAAACCGCACACTTACGCTGAGATTACAAGGGACTGAAGGCAAGGAAGGGGTACGTGAGATAAGCCCTAATGCTTACTATTGCAGCAGAAGGTGTGAGCATTGACGCTTGCATCTGCGTCCGGTTAAATAGCGTACATAATAACGTATGGAATATAATTGCACCTATTCATACTTCTCAATATAAAACTTATTTTTAGTATTATATTTTCTCACATGGTCATACTAAACTAAGGGATAGTACTCATATAGCTCAAAGTACATACAATGGGACAGGCCTGGGTAGGGTTCTTTAGGGCGTTTAGTAGATATCTAAACATTAGGAAGTAGGAAGCTGAAAATAAATAATATTCACTACATTAACTTAATAAATGCAGTCGTTAAGAAATTTGACCAGTTACGTGATATAATTACATATTAACTTATGCATCCTTTTCCTGTGGCGCTTAGAAATTGTTCGGAAACTGGTTTTTCTGTGAGAACGACTATTAGTTACAAATAGCTCGTTATTATCTTTAAATATGCATTACTCAGTGGGGTTTCTGATCCTTTACTTTGTATCCCTTCAAATAACACAAAATATTTTACATGTTATTTTTAAAGCGGCCGGGCGGCTGTGGCTTGGTGGTTGGATGGATTGGTGGACTGTGGACCGAGAGACCAAATCTCACAAAATTCAGACTGATACAAATGTAACTTTAGGACGCAATACCAATACAAAAGAGGTAACCACTACTGCCAACCCAAGCCACCACTTTTAATTAGTGTGGAAGTAGCTGGTATAACGAAATGAGTACTCACTACCAACGATGTGTATTTGTATCCACAACGTGAAACAGCGGAGTCGGCTTCTACTACAGACACCCTGTGGTTCCTGGACCGCGCTCTGACTTAACATCAGATGGTGTGTATTAACATATCGCGCTATTATAAAACACATAATTTTCAGAGTTGATACATCTTCCTACTTACTAATCTTCTTAGCAATAAAAAATTAATATAAAAGCTACTTGTAGTATGTCATTTGTTTATTAATTCCCCCATTTCGTTCCGCATCAGAGTCAAGGATTTATTTAGGTCGACGCGCATTCTCTTGTAGTACCGGCACCGTTCTCAGGCGTAACTCAATGCCTACACTCGTGTATGGGGAGCGTAGCATCATACTCTACTTTGTTGAAAGTCACACAGGAAGTTGAATTTTATAAACCGGATTATTATGTTATCTGAGACAATTTAAATCATCAATCATAATCAAATTTAGAAAATTTTATAAAAATCTTTTCCTCGTGAATTTCTCCAAATTGTTTCAGATATCATGATAATATTAATTTTGCCAATGTAGAGTATTTTAACTATTTTTTCTAAAAGCCTGTTTACCCTTTACTTATAGTGAATACTTAATAATATGTAGATAGATAAAAATGTTCAATTATTTGGTTAAACTAGCAAAAAAGTGAATAGATAGTAAGTAAGAATGGCTCTATTCAGATGAGTTTCTGACCGGGTGAATGACACAAAAAGAAATTTAGTAAAGACTCGCCAATTGGTTGTAAAAAGTATCAAACTGCGATAAACAGGCGTTGAATAGAAAAAAAAAACAATTTAAATTTTACTTACAAAAAATCGATTAACTTTAACATCACAATATTTTTATTTAAATTTATAGATAGGTAAAATTAATTGGTTACAGAAATAGAGAAATATAACAAAAAATAAAGCCTACTCCCATAAATTAGCTCTACACAGTTTCATGGGTCACTAGGCACGTTTAAACCGTGTGACTTCATAATTTTATCGAGTCATCAAACACGCTGCATATAAATTTTCCATCGATTTATTTCGATAAGACGACGTGTTGAATATGATAAATTAATTGTATAAAAGTAACTAATGTTTTACATACGGTGAAATACAGTAGTAAGTAGCTGATAATGTGTTGCCGTAAAGTCCCAGGTTCGATTGTCTATTAAAACGAATATATACGGATATTTCTTAAGATATTATAAATATAATTTTATATAAAAAGTAGGTCTTGGTTCAAACCCAGGTGTTTGTTTCTGTATTTTCAAGTCAAAGCTTAGACTCGGAACGTTAAAGCTTAAGCTTGGTGAAACAACAAACAAAATTGTCACGCCTTTTTCCCACAGGACAATGCAGTAGTTTAAAAATATTTAGTAGCTTTTCTCAATGTTTTTTCCTAACAGGTTTGAATTACTTATCTAGAATCTAGATACTGCACTTTAAATCGTGAAAGCATATCTTTATTTGTAAATAGTAATTTACTTTTTCGTTGTTATTTTTTGACAAGATCGGGAGCAATCACAATGGTAGTCATTTTAAGGCTAACAGTGGGCACATGCACTTTCTCGCGTACAATCCTACCTACAAGTTTAGTGGGTCAGTAACGCGACGTGCTGGCATTGCGCACGTGTTCGCTGGAGACTTTGTGACCAATTCATCACACCTTACAATAACTAATGTTTCTTTTCTTTTGACAGATATGATTCAGCGAAAGTTATATTAAATGTGCAAAATAAATATATATATCAACTTAAAACTAGAGCCTCGTTTCAAATTTCCATACAAAGTGCCACGCGCCTCGCGCCGCCATCTTCAATATACTGAGTAGTAACCTCTTCTTAACATGAACGAGAGTTATTCAACGAAATAAAGAACGGAATGTAAAATATTCCGAATGGTTAACTGTTAACGAATGATGTTCGCTTACCGATTCGAATGTTTACTGTGTTTCTACTTTAATATTCTATTTGTTCGATTCGTAATAAATATATCTTGGTTTAAATCCCATCACTAGAGTATAAAAATTAATATAAACTTAGCTTGAGTTAAAGCAATAATATGCAGCACAAATTGTATATAATCGCAAATGCATATTTTAAAAAGATAACAAAGAAATAAGTATTCTTCAGTCACGGTTACTGATTGCAGGAAATAGTATAATAAAATAAATAACTTAAACACTATTATTTTATTAAAAGGTAAATGATATTAAAAGATACAATGTTGCTATTTGCTATTACAATTAGGTATTATTATTTAATAAGCTACTGGAGAGGAAGGGACACTTGTAAATGTTGAACTTTATCACCTGCTGTTTCGACGTTAGATTAACTACAAATACTTTGTAAATACACATGTTATTAACTATTCAATACTGGTCAGGAATCTAGTTTGTTAATCGGAAAATAGTCCTTCAATATCTAGGAATAAGGATGAAATCCGCGTCATTGAAATTGTGTAAAAAACCAAATCAGAAATTTTCCAAAAAGACCTTAATTTATTGAAAATAATTGAAAAGTTTGAGAGCGGACTTTTATTTTAATTTATTTTATTTAGTCATACTATAGATTGTATATTTATATAAATGTGTGAAACGCAAATATGAAATAACACGATTAATCATGAAATGGCATAATTAAATTACACGCCTATTAATGTAGCAGTTGTTATTTAAGTGATATGAATAATTACAATTTAATCAACCATAAACAACTTAAAGATTCGCATCACTACGCAAAGCAGTGAATTGGTGGATAATAACCTCATATAAATTGTTGAATTTGGAAATCCATAGATTTGTTTTAATTTTAACTAATGATAAAGGTAAAAAAAATCCGTGAAGTGACCTAATTTCAGGATCTTTCAGTTGTAGTTGTAGCTGGTGCACATTTGTTTTCTCAAGCCGGCATAGGGGAATAGATCTGCCTGAAGACATTTCTTTGTGGAAGCAGTTGTTTCCGTTCTTGAAGCTCACTCTAACTTAACATCAGGAGGAGTGTAGCCACATGTCCAGCTACCATGCAAAACTATGATAAATAGTTAGTTTATATAATTTATAAAATTACTCATAAAGTTATTTTACTGTTAATCTCGCCATCTATTTAAATTTTCATGTAACTACTTTATCGGTTATCGATATCAAAAATATAAATAGCTTACGGAGGCAACTATCAACAATGGCATCAATAAATCAGCTTCACCTCTTACACACGTCACGGTAGTCGCGTCTAACTGACTTGATTGACTATTCGTCACTACAAATCAAATGATCATCAATTTATAGGAATAAATTATTGAGTTATTTGGAAAGTAAAATTAGGTTATGTTTAATTGCTTATTATAAGAATAATTCAGCAAAATGCTAAAAAGAGGAGAAGAACAATCCGTTCTCTAAACACTGGGAAAAAGCTGCACTCATCAACAACCCAAATCAAATGTACAATTATTTTACTGACATTTCTGTTTTTCTTTTTTGTAATTAACACGTCGGTATGAATCGAATACTACTAAACTCCTAACTTACATTTTAAAAAATCTTCTTGTATTAAACTCAGAAAAATCACTTACCCTAATCGTGGCAAATACTGTTTAATTAAATTTAAAAGAAAAATACGCGTATCCTGACCAAGTAATTTAATATGAAATCAAATTCCTATGATTATGACATCTAACGTGAAATGTTCGTGACAGAGAGACCAATATCGGCGTGTAAACGACACTTATGATCAATTACTGTTCAATAAAGCGGAAAGAATGGACAATCATCGAATCGAGAGGTGTTATTAGAGTAACTGTACAACGGCCGCGTAATGAGTCGGAGCGAATCCACACAAATAAAATGTGAAACATCGAAAACTATACGGAATTGAGCGACGCTTGTGGGTCGCGAGTGGCTGGAGAGAGGGCACTGGGTCGAGGAAAGTATGAGCGCCGGTGGACGTTGAGCTCACTGCTATTCAGAGCAATAATGTAACAGCCTATATGAGATATTACCTAATATAACAACTTCCTTAAGATTTCACAGTAATAATTAATAAAATAGGACCTGTGAATAAATTGTACTCTACCATCGAAACTAGTGGGAGGACTGTATCCCCGATGGCACCGCAACGTGAGGGAGAGAGGAAAATTAAAACAAAATAAAGCTATTTTTAATCGCTATTGATTAAGAATTAGATAGCGTCAATTATATTAAGTTCAATATGATTAAATTATAATGAAAATTGAACAGAAAAAAATATAAGCGGTTACGTATTATGAAGATTTAAAAACTTGCTTCGGAACCGGCTCCTATCGGGTCGATGACAGCGCCTAGTCTATACACAACCCCCCTCTCCTTTAATCCTCGGGCAATGTTTGTGCGCTATCTATGCAAATTGCAATAATGTTTCAGTCATTATTAGGTAATAAATGGTATTTTCATGTTTGCCAATTGTTTGCTATTACCGCCATTGTTCAAGGCAATTACCAGTCAGTAGACATAAGTAATAAAAAGACAAAACAAAAATGGAAGCCATTTTAAAACTAAATTACCTTAGGCTGTAATGATAGGTTAGTGCTTTCACTTTTTTAAAATAAAAGAAGACATCAAGCAAGTTAATTTAATCACGAATGGGCAGTTTTTTCTTGATATTAATTATACCCACTTATATGGAAATTGCTTTTAATTCTTTTGACAAGCACCGCGTCAAAGGGATGAAATCTAATATATAAAAATTAGTATATCTTTGTTTGTCTCCTTTACGTACTACAAGTTCGATTTCTGTTCTTTTTGTGTTAGATAACTCGTTTTTTATTAAGGTGGGAGAAACCATGTAACACAGCTTTTTTAACTTTTATGAAAGAACGCTAAATACGCAGCATTATTAAATACGCATACCACGCGGACACAGCTAAATAATAATTTCAAAAGACCATATCGTATATAATAAAATAAAGAACTCCGTCAAATATTTTTATGTGAATAACATCATCGATCAATCAAAGCTTAATTAATGGATAAACAAAACAACTGCTCTTTAACTCAGCGGGAGCTCGAATAGATTACTAATCATAATATTAAGAAACTGAACAACTAATAAAAATACCATTATCATAAACACGTGCTAAATGTGCTAAACAGTTTTTGTTTGCAAAACAAATTACATGATTTGCCATTCATTTTATAATTAACAACTTCAAATAAGGAGAGATAGATGGCTAACAAACAATAATGGCTAATCATAACGATAATTAGTTCAATAAATTACTAGATATTAATAAGAATAGATCCTTGTTTATACTAAATGGCGACAGAATTCTCTGCACCTATGTTATGTATCTATATAAAAAAGAATGATGGGAGCAAGTACAGCATCTTCCACGCCATAAGTAGAGCGATCCGTCATTTCGACACCAGCTCCCGGTCAAGGTCGCCTGCACTTGAAGCAAAAAATAACCGAACTGGTTATGCGCCCACATGTACAATGTATTTATATATATATTATAGCTACAAGTATTATGAGATTATCGACAGTAAGTTTTTTTGCAAGTTACGGCCAGTGACGTTAAAGCGGTTTAAACATTTACATAGGCCATTGATCGCACTCGTTTTTGTTTTCTTATGAGCTCGTTACTAAGTTATTAACATACGTTTCTATAATTTAACACGGTTTTGTAGAAATATTAAGCCATACCAGGTATTAGATAAGAAATTATTCTAATTTAGTCCTATTCATACAAAATACACGCTTTTCAAACTTTAAAAAGTAAATTTTAAATATTAAATAGTTATCAAGTGAAGTCTAAAATCTCAAATTGAGTTTTTTTTTAAACAAATGAAAATAAATTTTTTGGATATTCTAATTAAGTTCCACTAACGTTACAATGGACTACTTTCGAATATAAATAGCAAACGCAACGTTTGGATCAAATTATGAAACCTACAATTTATATTATTGTGAGAAACAATATAATTTGAACTTAGTGAATTTGATTCGCATGAGAGTTACAGTCTCTCACCCAATTACAGTCTGCAATCGCACGTCGCTATTGGTACCTAGATGATAAAATGATTACTGTCATTACAGCTGAATTATACGTAGAAAAGGCCAGCGTTATACCGACCACAGGGAAACGAGCTATACTTAATAACGTTAAGCATACAAATTTCAACTTTGCCGTACCGTAATAAAGTATAAGAAAAGTCACGTCTTAATGTGGATAACTATTACTGTTATATTATTATATGCATCAACTTGAGATACCTTTACCAGCCTTGTCATTTTGCTTCACTCGTCTCCACAATTTTCTCTTCGCTTTTCAGATTCATTAAAGAAATTGATGACCTTTGTTGTATAAAAGCCACATCATTATTAGAAGCAACTTGGCTTACTAATACTAGGTTTTGTTGCTATCGTATTCGCGCGTGATTCAGTCTCGCCTCGAAGGTGCAGTGGATTATCGCCTTTTAAAGTTTAATTATGAAACGCGACGTCCAATAAATAGTCCTTAAGAGCAGTCCTTTTAATCCCGTCACTATTTCTGATTGCTTTTTTCACGATCACCTTAATTAGATTTAAGTACACACAGTATTCTTTAACAACATATTCTACTATTGGTATTTAGTCATTAAAATTTTCTCATCTGAAATATATTCCAATAAAAATACCATCACATTATTTTTACCGCGACGATTACACGGGTTAGCTCTGTGTACAACTTGTCCTTTAATAAATTGCCGTGTAGAACTAGAATCTATCCATGATTTTATCATAAACGAGATATCTAGCGAACGATAGAACCTTTAAGGCAATCATGATTTATATCGGGAGCTGTTTTTATAGAATACGATGTAATTTATTACTGAACTGGTAATACCTATAGTTAGAGAATAAGGCTAGTTCTTGCGGATATAAGCTGATAGGTTTGTAAAACATATTATTCATATTTCGCAGATTTTTTGACCTTCTATTATTAATTATCTTATTAAGCTTTTTATACTGTACTATAATTAATAATGAATTTTTAATAATCTTGTAAATTTCAGATCTAGTACGGGGTTATTGATGATATGGGGATGATTTACATTAATTTAAATTCTGCTGATAACCTAAAATTAATACATATTAACATTAGACATACCTGAGCTCGCAGTGTTCTATTTGTTGGAGTTCTCACAGCTAGCGATGTTCTTAACACGTTAAATAAAACTGTTCCGGTAACACTACCGTTTCCCGAGTAACACTGTTGCGCGGATCGTCTGTGCGTGACACAAGTACCGAGGTAGCTGGAAGCTCGGGGCACTGAGCGCGAGTGTAGGGCGCGTGCAGCCGCAAGGAGTACGCGGACAGCGACGACTTTCAAACGGAATGAAATGGTGAAGAAGACGCCACGGTCTTATATAGACGTGACCGTAACCTGCCGCCGGATAACGGACTCGTGCCGGTAACAGCGCTGCACAAAAGCGGACCCTCCGGCGCACGCGCAAGTTATATATTCCCGTGTAAAGTTCGCTATTTTCTCACCGGAACAGATAGATCGAATTTTCAATAAACCGCCTAGAGCTGAAGACTGCAATTTGTCAGTACTAACTCTAATGTTAGAATCCTAGGTCCAGAAAAGACGACATCACCATTCGGAGCTGACCAGAAAATTAACAACAAAACGCGGCAACATTCCTTCGCGAAAACCATGATCGATGAAGCGTATGATAAACCGTTTAATGTTCGATGGTGACATTTATCTCAGTCGTCGACTACTTTATATAAGTAATTGTCCAGATAAGAAAATTTAAAAAAGATAAAGTATGACGAATAGCAGTGAATTAATTCTTTTCGCAATGTGCTTTTAGAAATTAACAAGATAGCTAAAGCTTTTGACTCAAAAAAAAATAATAAAATGCTCCTATTTTTAAAACTAAAATAATGGGGTTTTCACTTTTAAAATATCAGAAGAAACACGCAAAGCTATTAATAGATTAATATAAAATATCTCTCAAAATTTCGTGAATTAAATACATAATAACATATGTATTTGTCTTCTCTCGCCTCCGTATACTATCATTATCAATAGAGTTAATGGCTCTGAAACCAATAAAAGCAAATGTATGACTTCAAACCTTTTTTAAAATCACTTCCTGCGGTTTACCAAATGGAGGATTTAAGGCCACGATTGAACCGAAAACAAAACAGTGAAAGTTAATGTGTCGATTCGAATCGCCACTCATTATTTGCGCGATGAAAATCTTAAATTGCACCTTACACACTAGACAGCGATCTATTTTTATTTTGCACTGAGATTCAATTACTCGGAGCCACCTCGAATGCAGACGAGGCAGTCGGACACCTAATGGTTGTGGGTAAATAATAAACCTACGGCTGGTAATGCGTATAAGTTTTTTTCTGTTTGTGTTGTGAGAGTAAAAGGACTGGCAAATTATTAATATAGGTACCTACATTATTTCCACGCACATTAAATGAAAAATATTCGTAAATAACATTTTCAATTTCAGTTTTGTGCTAAAAACCTAACAGAAAAATTAGGGTAACTACACATGTACATACTACTATTGAAGTAAATGTTTTCACGTTCATTCTATTCACACGAACAAACTGCAATAAACTAAACTACTAACTGCATTTCCAGACATCAAATTCCAAAACAAGTGTGTCACAATATTATTACCGGCAACACTTAATATAATATTACCTACAAGCATAGCAACAGTATGATCATCAATTTTATATTCAATGTCAAATAACCTCAGGGTAAACTTTTAAGTTTGTTGAAAGTACAAAATTAATTACGCATTCAATGTTAAGATTCTATTAGTAACTAACGCTTTGCTTTGTCTCGCTGCACCCGCGCCGCCGTGCAATTGCGATAGCTACAAAAAATTAAACGCGATAGAAAGCCGCATAAAATCTTTTAATTTAGTATGTTCTAACTACACAAAACGTTTGCACAAAACCTGAGGATAAATTCTATTAGTCATTAAAGTTTACGCCTTTGGTTTGTGTGTTCCTACACTTATCAATGTCGGCTCTAACGTATATCGTAATAATTAAATTTTAATGAGTTTAACTTTATCGATAATTCTATTAAATTAGTAATAGAAAAGTATAAAAAAAAGGTCTTAGAATTACAATTAAATGGAAGCTTTCATTAAATATGGCAGTTTGATTGCGGTGAACGAATTTAGCTGACATCGTATCTTCATACAATTACATCTATCTCACTTCACTTTCATATGCCTTTTATTTAGCCGTAGTTGTTGATGTTTTTGCGAGAAGACCGCGGGTCGTCAATAGATCTAGGTCAGCCGCTAGAACTTTGATATAGCATAGCACTTTTACTTCTCAGTGAGATCAGACGATTATTAATTTTACATTAGACCATGCTGTGCTCATGTTAACTACTTATTTGTCTTGTTTTTTAATTACAAGTCTTAGCCTTCGGGTAGATTTTAATTTCAATTCATTTGTTTTATTATAGCTTAAGTGAATAGTTTTTAATTTACTTATTGCCTTATTTAAATTGAAAAATAAATTTATTCAATTTGTGCTCGTATACTATTGTACTTGTATACTACTGTGTTATTAGATATATGTGAATAGTCGATAAATATTGTAGCTATAATTTTGATATGATGATTGGTGGATTTGAGCTGTGCAATATAGAGTGATAGTAGCGATACTGCAGAATGCGCATGCGTCGCCTAATCACCTCGTAACGGTTGCAAACTGTAAAGCTCGCCACGGGCCGCGCACCGCGTGCTAAATTTGCCGAAACACTGTGCTCTCTAGCGGGAAAATCTTAAATCACTTTAATGCGTGTCGATGCCCGCCTATAACTGAAAAACAGTCAATTAAACTATGTCTAAGCATGCGTGTCTTATATAACAGTCTACGGGCTTAAGCGTTTTAATCCCAGCATAATAACAAATATGAAAATTAGATAGCAAGAACAAGAAAATAATAGATAATAAAATATAATTCTTAAAATAGTTACAAAAATTCGAGAAGAAAGATCGTATAATAGGACTTAATTAGCACTGTTTAAAGTTAAAAGAAATCTTAATAAATTGTATTTTTATAATAACACAAATCTGCAAACAAAACATCTGCATGTAGGAGGTATTAATGTGTAGACTATTAGGTGTGAAATGGCAAATCACTGCTATGCGGTTTCGCGGAATTTACACTCGGTTGTGTCCCAAATTTAAAAATATGCAGTTACTCATATCTAAGGCTTTCATGATCCTATTGTTGCAAAAAGAAACTTATTTAAGCGCGAAATAAGGAAGGGGAACTAAATCCACTTTATACAATTTCATTACAATTTAACGTTAAAGTAATCTTTAAAAAATCAACAGAATATTCTTGCAATATATCAAAAAATACCTAATGCAAATTACTAGTGATATAATTACAGAAAAACTCGATTAATGACTTACTATATAGGTACGCAAATATTGATCAAAGATTAATTATACTTAATACAATAGGGTTTCCCGCGTTCTGTACTGTAACATAAATTATCTAGTTTTATTGTGTCATGTAAAACAGTTCTCGTGTGGGTATTTAGTTCATTTAAATCGTGTAAATCTTTACGGGACTATAACGCCTCCGCATTTAAATGTAAGCCGTTTAACTTGAAATATGTATTACGGACTTTCATGTTACTTGGCCTTATACAGCGTAATTTTATTTAGAGTTAATATATTTAATAATATAAAAAAATTTTTTTTTTACTCGAGTACAGAATAGAAAAACATTTTCGAAGAAAACCCTATATGATGTGAAGAGATCTTCAAATGTCTAACTTTTTTAACTTAAAAACATTGAAGTGCTTATATTTTTATTAGGAACGTGCGTTGATATGACTGGCCAAGTTCACATAAACAACGTAATTCACGTAAATAACTCGGATGCATTTCTTGTTAAAAAGACACGTTCCAAAATCTCATATCCTAGATAATACGCTTTTTTGTAAAAAAAATTAATGTGTCAAATAAAAGTTAATTGAACCATTAACCTGCTTGATTTGACGGACATTGAGTTTTTCGACACATTTTTATTCTTTATTTCTTCGCTGCGTGACGCGTTTTAATAAAATTTATCAAAATGGTGGAAAATGAAGATAAAATTGCTGGAGCAACAAAGGAAATACAGAATCCCTATTTATTGTTAATACTTGTTTAAAATATTTAGGGACCTCATTTGATAACACAAAAAAAAATTTTCATAAAAAAATTTGGGGCATTTTTTAATTTTATATTTTCGTTTTCACGATCTATTATAAATTATCATACGTTTAGCGATTTCATGTATATTCTGGATGTAGCACAGAAGGATCCCAAATTTGAAAATATTATTAACTACATACACTTGGTGGCATATGGATTTCAAAGCAAGTCTCTAATAATTTTAAACAATTTATATTATTTTTATTTTACTTAATTTTTTTTACGACAGGCATTGTAAAACTATACACAATATGGTCCAGACGTTTTATATTTAGTAACTAATTCGTGATTTAATTGAGCTGTGGTCGATGACTCTATTGGATACACAAGAATGTCAAACAATGGAGAAAGACAGATTAAAGCTTCTGCGCGTACAACATATTTGTAAGTAGTAGTAAAAGTAAATTGTTGGCTTCCTTAAAGTCTATTCTACATTCACTTGTACATTTAATCATAGAAAGCCTCATTTCAATATCCATAGATAGATATGACCCACACGCTAAACTTTTTTTTTTAAGTCTTATTAAGTTTGAACTTTAGTTCCAGCTTTTAGAACCATCATAAAATTTATCTAGTGGCTTACATGATACACGTATTTATGTTATGTTGGTATGCTGACAATGTTTATACTGCGGTGAGTACTTCCTACCACAAATAGGTGGCAGTTTCGAATGTAACACCCGTGAATTGACCTTGTCGCGTACTTCGGGAACAGTTTGGAAGTCAGTAGGAGTGTGTACTGTCAATCTGGATGGTGCACATTCGTGTTCTCAAGCCGACATAGGGGAGGTGACTGCTGCCTGTAGAAAATATGAAGTACTATTAGTTTCCGTTCATGGATCGCACTCTAGCTTAACAGCTCGAGCGATGTGCAGAAACGTGTTAGACTACTATACAAAAATACTATAAATAATATACTTATTAAATTGCAGCATAATATGAATGCAAATGGTATAATTTGGATACTAGATCGTAAAGTCTAAGACTAAGTCTTATATGTTAATTATTATATTATAATATATTATAAACTCTCTATAGATATTAAATTTTCAGATCACAAATGCCTTTAGGTTTTACTGCTATGAAATTCACAATAATTAGATTGGTTACTTATAGTACGGTAAGTAAACGTAGAATATTTTAATTTTCAAACGTCTCATATAAATTTTATATTGCTTCTCATATTCATACTTCACTGTTCTATGCGCAATGTATACAAACTCGAAGACCGGTGAAGTACTGCAGTTCTAGGCAATCAATAATAATTATAGATTAATTACGATCAAATGAAATGTAATGAAGTGCGCACAATAAATATATTTAATTTGTCAACCATAGTTTCATTCCTCTTTCTAGAATATTAAAAAAAACCATCTTATTAATCAACTGTCAATTTAGAAATGTATAGAAGGTAAACAAACAGTTATATAAACAATATAGCGTGTGTTTAACTACAGAATAAATATATGAATTTATATGTTGAATAGTGTTGCAGAATGTTTTGGCGTAGAGGTAAAAAAGATGTTTCGCCCTCCGGCAGCCCCAAATCATCATCATCAAACTCAATCGAAAATAAAAGTTTACCTAGTGCTCCGGGATCACCGAACAAAATATTCAAATCAAAGAAACACAACTTTTCACTTTTAAGTGAAACCCGAAACGAAAAGAAACGACGGCAACGTAATTCTCCAGATATAAAATGGACTAAAAATAGGAAAAGGAATAAATCTCCAGGATCAAGTACGAAAGAAAAGCTGAAGAAAAGAGAATTAGATAAATCCCCAGAATCGAAAATGAAAGAAAAGACCAACAAAGGAGAATTAGATAGATCTCCAGAATCTAGTCCGGAGAAAAAGATTAAGAAAAGAGAATTAGATAAATCTCCAAAGCCTAATTTGAAAGATAAGATCAAAAAAAGAGAATTAGATAAAACTCGAGAATATAATCCGAAAGAAAAGTTCAAGAAAAGAGATTTAAATAAATCTTCAGAATCTAGTCCGGAGGAAAAAATTAAGAAAAGAGAATTAGATGAATCTAATCTAAAAGGAAAGGTAGAGAAAAAAGAATTAAATAAAATTCCAGAATCTAATCCGATAGAAAATACCGAGAAAAGAGAACTAGACATATCTCCAGAATCTAGTTCAGACGAAAAGACGAAAAAAAGAGAAATAGATAAAAGTGCCGAACCTAGTGTATCACCTCAGAATAGTAACAGCGATAATGCGTTAATCGATACCACCCCTTTACAAACACAAAATCAAACAATTTCCAAAGATACAGAACCAAAATCGGCTTTAATCACAAGAACAACGAAAAACGTTCCCAAGAAAAGAGTTAAAAAGGAAAAGAAAAAGAAGAATAATCTTAAATCACCAAAACTAGTATCCAAATATCAACAGACTGAATCTTCTGCATCTGATTCTGATTCACAAAAAACTGGGGCTGATCAACCACTTCTGTCTAAAAAAGGCGATGCTCCGAAAAAAGAGAAAATAGAGAAACAGGGCAAAACTAAAGTAGAAAAACCTAAGAAACCTAAGCAGATGAAACAGTATAAGAAAATTGAAATTGTAAGTCAACAATCTACAGTTTAATAGATGGAAGTACATAAAAGCTATGAAAAACACGTTGCTTTTAGGAATCTGATGAAGATAACCTTACTACGCTTGTCAACGCTATACATCTCCCAAAACTAAGCGCATCTGAAGTTGAATTTTTAGAATTAGTAACTAACGATGATATTAAGGCGATAAAATCACATCTGTCTGATCACCCTGACTTAAATGTGAACTGTGTTAACTTTCAGGTAACAAAAATAATAAAAAAATAAACATTAACTTCTAAATATATCAAACAAAATAATTATCTATTTAAAGGGTGTTTCAGCACTGCGCTTAGCTGTTCAGAATGGAAATGAAGACATGGTTGAACTACTTTTGGATCAACCGAATATTGATATTAGTGATACTGTATTACATGCGGTAAAAGAAAATAAACCAAAAATTTTAGGTTCGCAAAAACCTAAAGTAGCTGTTTATTATAATCTAATATCTAATTATTTGTATACAATTAACATGCACTTGAATTTCAGTAATGCTATTAGATGCCCAAAAAAGTATATCACCAGGATTAGAATTCGCTGGCGCAAATCATTCAACAGACTTTCCTAACCACGTGACGCCATTGATATTAGCAGCTCAGGAAGGCAATTACGAAATTGTCGAATTGTTGGTATCGAGAGGTCATACTATAGCAAGACCTCATACACCAAATTGCCTATGCGATGATTGCACGTAAGTCCTAACTCCTTTTAACACCAGTTCTACTTCTAATATTTCATTCTTTCAGGGCTTCACTTACTAAAGATGATCAATTAGATGCATGTGCTGCTCGACTTTCGATATACCAAGCTATATCATCTCCAGTATATTTAGTTCACGTATCTTCAGATCCTATTCTATCAGCATTTCGTCTAACAGCTGAACTAACAGATAATGCTAATGCCTATCGACAACTATCGGCAGCCTACCTCGAATTAAGAGATCGGGTCAGTGCCTTTGCTGTGGATCTAATAGGTTATCTTTGACATTTTTCTGATGAGAACAATTGTGAAAATTGTTATCGATCTATAATAATACAAAATGAGCTGTCGCAGGCTGCTGCCGTACTACCCAAGAAGTTGAAGTTTTATTAAAACAGAATGCTGGTACACGAGGTCGCCGTTACTTCGTTCTTCCACGACTATTGATGGCTGTTGATTATAAGCAAAAGGAATTTGTTGCTCACCCAAATACACAGCAAGTATGTTGTGAATTTTAAACATTAATTAAATAAAAAAATCAAAAACAATTTCTGCCAAAGAAACTTGTACTACCATTCATATGCGGCTTGAGAGCATCCGTGAACAATACATATACCTATAATGGAACAAGGTGATTGAGTAATTAACAATTTACAGGTTCTAGAGTCATACTGGATGGGAAACTGGTATAGTTGGCGAAGTAAAGGACCGTTTAAAAAAGCGTTCATTGTTTTAACAAGAGTTTTTATTACGCCTTTAATTTTAATTATGTCTCTGGTTAGTTGAGTATTTAAACACTGAACTTCTGCAATTGTTTTCAGCTTTTATATTTCTACCTGCTAACATTTCAGGTTTTACCAAACAACCGCTTACTGAAGCATTGGAAGATACCATTAAATAAACTTATAACGCATGCGGCTGCGTATGTATTGTTTCTTATTGTGATATTTTACATTTCCAATCAAGATAGAAGTCAAGAAAGGAGAGGGCCCCCAAATACTGGCTAGTATAATGTTATAGACAAATTGAAACGAAGTATAAATCTTGTTATAGTTTATTTTAAACCCTCAGGTGCAGAACCACTACTAATCCTCTACGTATTAGGATACATTTGGTCAGCAGCACGAATGTGTGTAATGCAAGGACCGAGACGTTTTTTCAGTGAGTTATGGAACTGGGGAGAAATTATTATGCTTATTTTATTTGGGGTCACTTTTATACTTTGGACGGCTGCTGCTATAGATTGTCAAATTAATGAGAAGGAAGAATTAGGTAAAGAAGAAACTATAAATTTAAAAACGGTTACCTCTTCAATATGGTTCCTGAATTTTCATTTACAGAACGCAAATATTGGAATCAATATGACCCTGTTTTATTGGCTGAAGGTACATTTTGTTTAGCCACAATTTGTGCTTATTTTCGTCTGATGTATTTATGTCAATTAAACTATCATTTAGGACCTTTACAGGTATTTGCATAGATATAACATTAAAATTATAACTATATTATAATAATATTACCTAAATGTTCAGGTTTCACTCGGAAAAATGACTGTAGATATTTACAAATACATAACAATATTTGCGATTCTTTTGTTATCTTTCGGTGCTGGGCTTTCTCGTTTTTATCAATATTATGATGGAATGGTTTATGAAGACGAATTTGGAATGAAAACTGTTCAAGTATGATCACTCCATTTAAAATCTGATTTAATTTATAATTATCTATACATGTCAAAATAATCCTTAGGTATCTTCTTTCACAAGTCTTTCAGATACATTAAATACATTATTTTGGGCTATATTCTGTATGGCTCCATTAGAAAGCGCTGATGTTATTATAGAAAATAGTAAAGATCCAGACAACCCTAAAGAAGAACTTGAAAATCATCATAAATTTACTGAAAGAATCGGATACTTTTGTTTTGCATGTTGGTTCTTTTGCATATTTCTTACATAGTTCTGCTTATACCTACCTTGTATATGTACCTTGAGTATACTTAGATAGCAAAATCAGAAGAATCAAGACTGCTTTTTTTCCTACTTAGTTCATGCGACAATTTCCTTTTAGGTTTCGAAGTAATGTCCGTAATAGTAGTATTAAACATGCTCATAGCTACAATGTCTAACACGTTTCAAAGAGTAATTGATAACGTCGCTATTGAGTGGACTTTCGGTAAAACTGAGGTACCTACATAGTTTATTCATTAATTTAGTCCTATTTCAGACAATGATAGAATTTAACCAAAAACTTCAAGCCACATAGGTTTTATTATTCTTCGGTGTTTAAATTTCGCAAATTCCGGTCGGTACCTTCAGAAGTAGGTACCTACATATGGTGAACAGATCTAACAATATCGTTAAAATACATCTAAGTATAGAAATAATGGAAGAAAGTGCCTAGCTTAATTAAAGCGCTAATTTTAGGTATACGTGGACTATATGTCGCAGACCACCTTACCTTCACCGTACAATTTGATACCAACAGCCTCTGGATTGAAGAGTATACTAGAATGGTTTCGTGTTGTAATCAGACATCCGCCTGGACTTTATGCACGCTGGTCACCTTCGTATTGTTGTTATATTGTAAGTTTACCACGAATTGAATCTTCGATATTTTGTTAAAATTATAAAATTTTGAAGGAGATTCAAACAACCGTTATTATGAAAAATATACATGTATTAAAATATTTTAATCAGTGATCCTTTAAAATGGTATTTATTATCTTTTAGAAATGATAAAATGTTTTATTAATAAAATGCTTTGACTGCAAAATAGGGTACATTACGATCTTCTAACCACTTCTAACATCCAAATTAGGGTTGCCAACCGTACTATGTAGTATTGTACTGTAGGTATTCCGGGTCTGCTTACTGTACATATTAAATTATACTGTTGAAGAAATAAAGCATCACTGGATGGATCAACCTATAAAATCAATTGCTTATGGCAATTTAGGAAAGCCAAGATTAAAAATATTAATTTGAAATAAAAATTTTAATTAGAATTTCCTTTTTTTATTCTTTCCATAAAATACTATCTATATTTTTTATACTTAAATCCGAACAATACTAAAATCCGTGGAAAAAAAAAACGTTGACAACCTTAACCTGAAAGAAATATATTTTTTATAATATCATATTTACCTATATTATAATGCATATTTTAAAACATGTTTCGATCGGGCTTTGATTCCACCACGAGCGTTTGAAAATAGTTTCTAGGTAAGTTATTAATTTTTAAACACTTACGGTTTTTTTTTTTGTAAATTATAGGAACGTGACGTAGAAGCAAATATACAAAGAGAATATCCTACTTTAATGTCATTATTAATACAAAGATACTTTAGGGAAAGAAAGGCATCGGCAGGTGGAATCGAAAATGAAATCGAATCATTGAAGAGGGAATTTACATCTTTAAAGAATATAATTGAAGATAAATTAGGAAAAGATTGACCTAAGTTTATTTTATTTATGTTAAATAATAAATAGTAATAAAATGATGAAAATCTTTTAATATTTAAAAGCCAGTTTTACAGAACTTTTAGATCGTGATCGATCTTAACTTATGACAGTTCCCTGAAGAAAATTCTTCAATAAAACATTATATCAAACTATTCATAAACAAATTCTAAAATATCCGGCGCTATTTAGCGAAAAAAAAGGAAATTTGTATAATTTCATTTCATTTTGAAAGTAAAATTTTTAAAAACAATTATTGAAACGAAGTTTTTATAATAAAACACCATATTAAATAATATAATAGAAATATTTTAATTAGTTTAATCTTAACAATAATACAGTGCATGAATAAAAGATATACTCGATAATTTCTTTAAAATATTGCCACAAAGAAATACATATATATATACTCTCGCGGTTCGTTCGTTCTAGAGAGCTATCTGTCATAAGTCTCGTATCACATTCTCACATGGAATTTTCCTGCTTTTGTGACGTATTTGACGCCCTTAAACGGTTTATAGTTAGCACCATACATGTCTAAACGGCTAACCCTTAACCCACTTACAGCCATTTGGTGTATATTAAAATGAACATTAATACTTGGATTTGCCACAGATGTGTCTGCGCCTTGTGCTACAGAGATCTGAAACAAAAATACAGCGTTATTGGGCATTGGGCGAAAATAACTAATTTAACATAGTGGCCGCGGCGAAACTCGATGGCTACAAAGTATTCAATTCAAAATATCAGATTTAAATAAAATAAACAGACGGATATATAATATATTAAAATATTTAGCAATAGATATAGTCTTATTGGACCGTTAAAATTATTACTTTTAAGGTGGCTGAGTTAATAAACGTAATTAATTAATAAACCAATATAATTTGCAATTTATTCATGCGATAATAAATACTTACAGATCCCTTAATATTAGGTAATTTAGGTAGTTCAATCCGTCCAATTTCCCACAACAAAATCTTAGTGACGGGGTCATATGAATACTTTCCTTGGTTCGTTGTTAGTGAACAATTCAAAACACATTTTGGCATACATATTTCCAATGCAACGTCTAAAACAAAATAGTTCATTCATTAACCTGTCTACTCCATAGAAATAATATTTTTAAAGTTACTTACTCTCCAAAGCCCGGCCCATAGTCTGTTTGGGTCCCACAATGATGTCCAACCTGCCGTGGTCGCCATTCGTACGCAAACTCATATTGTGTCGCACATACAATGGTATTGCCACTACGCTCTGCGAGCCAATGTGGTACGACATTAGACGAAAGTTACCATCAGGCGGGATGAATGCTAGGATTTTTTCAGACTGAAAAATAATGTTTTTTTAAACAAATATGTTTAGATATTCTGTAGTAATCAAACTTGAATGTGCTCACCTCCCATCTTTTGAATCGTACACAGGGATGAAATGAGACATCATCAAACAGTCTTGGATTTACGAAAGTCAAAGTCAGATCTGGCATTCCGCTCAACTTGATACAACAATCAATCTAAAAATATATAAAAAAAACTTTTATTCCACATTTCTCCACACTAGATATTTTCCATTCAGACTGGAAAAGGCATCGCAGCAGTCCCAGGCGTAGAAAATAAATACTAACATATCCTTGAATTTCCGCAGATATAGTAACACCACTTTTGTCAATAATGGCATCAACTTCCTCCACAATATCAAAATAGGCTTCATTATTTGCATATTTAACTTCTGATCGACGCCATGGCACATTTGATAGCTGACCCGATGGCAACGTTGAGGATACACTACAACACAAACACAAAAATAAGTAAAACTGGAAATAGCTCTTCAACAAATTATTTTTAGGTTTTTTTTTTTTGGGCATGTGACAACACTACGCCTGATGTAAAGCTAGAGTGCTGTCCATGAATGGAAATAACTGCTACTACTTTGTCTATTGTGAGCTAAAGGGTGGAGCTGTAATCGCCACACATGTTAATCATTTTATTTTTTAAATAATTAAAGATATAATATTTAAAAGAAATGTTCTCTTTACTTACTTGGATTTTCCAGTAACTGTATTAGCTATTGTTCTTAAAATGTTTGGTGGTTTAATCAGCTCCTTCAAAATATTACTTTCTGTTGCCAATGGAAAGCCATTGTCCAGCATCTCATCTAATAACTAAAATATACAAAAATATTTACCTCTCTGCGTAATAATAAAAAGTTTATAAACATTGAATTAAACAACAAAATCACCTCATAAAAGACAACATAGTTTTCTTTGATAATAGTTTCCGTGCACTCTGAAAAGTAATCCTGTAATGAAATAGAATCAAAATTAATTCTTCCTAGGGTTTTACTCACATGTTAAATCATTTCATGCGGCTTACTATTTTGGATATTTTAAATATAAAACAAACGCCTAGCTACATGAAATTTTGTTATATTCAACTATTAACATTTTTAAAAATATTCTTATTATTCTATATTACCTGGAATGTGTCCACAACCCTATGTAGAAATTCAATAACAAACAATGGTGCTATTTCTTGCTTACAAACAGCTACAAGTGCTACACCTCCTCTCTGTATAGATATTAAATAATGATGCGGTGCTGCTAGGACCGGAGGAACATCCTTAAAAACAATTTATTTACACTTTAAAACATGCAGTTTATTGAAAACAAGAACAGCAGAGAAAGTATTGATGAAAGCTGTACCTTCGTTTATTATTATCATTATCATCATATTTAAGAACACCTATAAACTATTAATTTTTTACAACTTTGGTTTAAACTTTTATTTGAAAACAATTGTGTACCTACATTAGGGGAGGCTCTTTGGGCTTCCAAATAATAATCACAGACAGACCTTGGTATCACACTACGCCAGTGCTTCTCTAGAAATACGTCTCTGAAAATATATATAATACTTTATGGATATAATTTCTCTACAAAGGTTTAAAACTAATATATAAACAATCAAACTACTTACCCGGATGGATTAATAATAAACAAACTATGTATCATATTGTTTTTCTAAGAATTCTAATACAATAAATCAATGCTTAAATATTTGATAATAAACAAGGAACATACTCTAAATTCTGATAAAAATATTCTGTTAAAATATCCTAGCGTAATATTTTAAAAAATAGTGATATTTTTATTCACAAAAAGCCTCAAATCACTCACGCAGCCAGCTGGCACCTTTTTTTTAGTATAATTTCGTAGAGAGCAAGAGTTTAGTCCACAGACTGTCTTGTCCATACAGCATATAAGGAACAAATGCATGTTAAACTATTTTGATATATGCGAAATATTTATTGATTTAAAGCATATTTTGAGTATTGAAACAACTCAACAATCTATATAAAACGATATCAAACCAAATACGCATAAAGTTCTCTTCTTCTAAATTATTTGCCCAAATTGTTTAATAATCCACCATTATTACATATTAATACTCAAAGAAACACAAGTTTAGGAAAATAATTCAAGACAGATAATCTAATGTCTCCTGATTGCCTTCAGAAATTCTGATGAGTTGTTGACATCAATTATTTTACAAAATATCTGTTTCTGGATTAAAAAAAGACTGAAATTATTAATAATGCCGTAATCCGTGTTACCAAGGCCAATTACTTTATTAATTATTCCCTGATATTATTTAATTATCCAATTTGCAACTATAGGTACTTAGTCGATAATTTAACAATACACCTGGATATTGCGGGTACATATTAAATGAATGTAAAAAGGAACATTCTTTCCTGATTAGTGTAATTAATTTTATCCTCATAGTGCCTGCTATGGTTATCATTTATTTATAATCCTTATTTCCTACGCATCTTAAAAACATCTACAAACTCTGCAAAAGCAAAATAACTGGACAATAATTGTTTACCCTCCCACTTATAATAGCCTTACTAATAAAATAGATAGTTCATAATAATTTTATCACAATCTTAAAACATAAAACATTGTAAAAAGCGAACTCTATGCCTTAAGGCATCATTATATCAAAACTATAATACAATTATTACATAAAGTCCACCCCATTCCTTATTATGTTGAACTCAGAAAGTGCTTCAAAGGATGGGACTAGACCAAAGAGGAATAGATACAGACGGGAGCAGGAAATTATTCACATTCACTGCGGATTTTCACCCAAATCTTTTTTACACATTTTTAAACTATTAATTATAAGACAGTAGGTGCTCCCTCCTAATGCTAAATAGTATAGGCAATCACTGAAATAAAAGAAAATAATAAGAGATATTTTGTTTTATTATTACATTTGTCTTAACGGTTAGACTTAGCCACTCTCTCGAGTTCATCCTTTTTCTTGATGGCATAGGAGTTAGATGAACCCTTAGCAGCATTAATCAGTTCATCGGCAACACACTCTGCAATTGTTTTAATGTTTCGGAATGCTGCTTCACGGGCTCCAGTGCACAATAGCCAAATTGCCTGGTTAACACGACGAAGAGGAGAAACGTCTACAGCTTGGCGGCGCACAGTACCAGCACGTCCGATTCTGGTAGAGTCCTCACGGGGCCCAGAGTTAATGATCGCAGTGACCAGCACTTGAAGAGGATTTTCTCCAGTTAAAAGATGGATTATTTCGAAAGCGTGTTTGACGATACGCACAGCCATCAATTTTTTGCCGTTATTGCGCCCGTGCATCATCAGAGAATTTGTCAGACGCTCAACAATTGGGCACTGGGCTTTACGAAAACGCTTATGAGCATATCGACCGGCAGAGTGGGGTAGATATTTAGCATACTTTTCTTTAACAGAGATGTAATCCTGAAGTGACATATCCGAGACTTGAACATCATAACAGCTCCATCTTCCAAAAAGTTTAATTTCGGGAATATCTGCGGCTATAGGCATGGGCATAGTGTCCACAGCCATGCTGCCGCCTTCCATGTCCTCATTCCAGTTTTCTTCCGCCATTGTGTGAGTCTAAAACAATTCGCTCATATCAATACTCATAGTCAAAAAAAAAAAACACTGAAGAAAACTAAATATTAACACATTTACTCACTTTTCTCACAAAAATGCGATTATAACCTCGCGTTGTCAACAGGGACCACGGGTAAAAGGAGGAAATACGTGTTACGTCAAAGTTGGTGAAACTGATATGTGTTGCTGTATAAAAATATTTCTTTTGATTTTAACGTTGTCGCATAAAAAGAAAAATATGGTTCCAGTAAAAATAAAGCGAAACATAAATATACTTTTTTAATATGCAAATGATTAACATCTTTGAATAAATATTAGAAATATTGAAGACAAATAACCTATTTCTTTTTTATTATTGGTACGTTGGTATTATATGTAGAATTAAAAAAGAATAATGAAAATATTTGACTTGTCTATGAAATTACGTTTACAAAGATGTTTTTAGTTTACAGAATAACGAATAATATAGCTATTTTAATCGTCGTAAAGTCTTATTATTAAACACGAACTTATTATTTCTAGCACATAATTATTCGCATGTTTAACATTATCATCGTAATTTTAAAACAATTCATTTTGATTTTTATTAATATTGAAGGCGTTGGATATGTAAACGCCAGTCGGTGCGGCGGAGATTTGAAGTCGTGAACTTTACTTGGTTTTTAAATATTTATTTTATATCATTATAGTGGGCAATTAAGTTTGCCTGAGCATCGTTTGAATCAGTGTATTCGTTGTGATTTTTTTCTCTCTTTAATTTACGTAAAGAAGTGGGGTTATCAGCAAGTGAACAAAGTTCGAAATGGCTGCTCTAAAGAATACTTCTAAAAATATAAATGTACTCTTATTTTTATCTCCCAAATATCTACCCCAGATTAGCTTAAGAAGAAATTTGAATTTACAAGAATATCATAGTAAGGATTTGTTGCGAAAATATCAAGTGTCTATCCAAGATTTTCGTATGCTGGATTCGCAATTGGACACTAAATCGCTCTCTGGATTCAAAGCTGGCGAGTATGTCGTTAAAGCTCAAATCTTAGCTGGTGGTCGTGGCAAAGGTCACTTTGATAATGGCTTTAAAGGGGGAGTGCACCTTACTAAAGATTCTAATGAGATTTTAAAATTAGCCAAAAATATGATCGGTCATAAGCTAATCACAAAACAGACGCCAAAGGAAGGAATATTGGTCGACAAAGTTATGGTGGCTGAAAGCGTGAATATTAAGCGAGAAACTTACTTCAGCATCATTATGGAGAGATCATATAATGGTGCAGCTCTAGTAGCTTCACCTGCAGGAGGGATGGACATAGAAGCAGTAGCCGAGGAGACTCCACATCTCTTGAAAACTGTGCCAATTGATATTTATGAGGGAATAACAGATAAAATTGCTAATGAAGTTGCAGAATTCTTGGACTTTAAAGGGGACTTAAAAGCCAAATGTGCAAAAGAACTCCAGAAATTATGGCAACTGTTTCTCAAGGTTATACATATTATTATTTGATTTCTTTGTGTTTTGTTTATTTGTTATCTTCATTTGTTTTTAATTTAATAGGTGGATGCAACTCAATTAGAAATCAATCCATTGGTAGAGACTGACGATGGGCGTGTAGTGTCAGTTGATGCTAAGATCAATTTTGATGATAATGCACGATTCAGACAAGAGGAGATATTCAAACTTGATGATATTAGTGGTGTAGACCCTAGAGAGGTAATATATCTTTAGTATAATTATCTAATTTTATTATATTTGCAAATATAAAATGTCTTCTATTCTGTGATTCCGCAATGTGAAAAAAATGCAGATTATATCTCAAGTGTAATCATAGTTTCGTAATGAGAAAAACATGACAAAGAAATGTTTGAAATCAGTATTATTAACTACTATCTACATACTCTAAACAATTATCACAATATAAGAAATTGTATTATCTAGTAATAAGCAATTTAAAACTTCATCAATCAATATTGTTGTGCATGATGTAACATTTAATATCAATAAGATACTTGTTTATACCTTAAAATTATCAGCTTCAAAGAGACTTATTATCATTATTCTGGACTTATCTCATTCAATGTCATATTATTTCATATCAAACAATTTTGCCTATAAATTTAGACATGATAAAATGTATTTATTTTATATCTTTTATCTGTTTGTTTCACACATTAAACAGATATGATTTTATTTATATTTAAATATGTATATGCGTATATTTAAATAATAAATATTTATCTGTTCAAGTCCAAACTCAATTTAAATTACTAGAGTATCAATTCCAAAACAATCTCTACTAGAAAATACTTGCTTAACCTTCCACTACAATTGTAATTTTCAGCTCGAAGCTTCCTCTTTAAATCTGACCTACATTGACATGGATGGAAGCATTGGTTGTATGGTAAATGGGGCAGGCCTAGCCATGGCTACTATGGACCTGATCATGTTGAGTGGGGGAAGACCAGCTAATTTTCTAGATTTGGGAGGTGGTGTTGGTCAGGCACAAGTCTCGGCGGCGTTGAAAATTTTGGAATCTGACCCTAAAGTTAAAGCTATCTTTGTTAATGTTTTTGCTGGTAAAGTATAATTTAACTAGATATAATATGACATATCATTTATAGTCTAAGAGCCAGTGGGCGGCAGATCATGTGTATGTCACCAAAGATGATACTTTTTTGAAACACTCACCTATACCTACCTTACATGATATGGGGCGTCACTAAGCCCAGCGAAGGTTGCTATGACGTCAATCGGGTAAGACAGGTATTAAAATCAGACCAACGACGAAAGTATTTTACCAAAGTTGCCGTTTGGACACATTAAAGAGTACAATTATTGCAACCAAAAAAAAAATAATGGCAGACGATTTGGCTGGTTTTACCCTCTTGGCAGACATTTTTGAAATTTTTTTTTTTCAAAATTATTTCAACAAATCTTATTTTTATACATGTCATTTATATTTTCGCCGGTTATAATATTCCGGCAGACTACAAAATATCCCTCACAGTGTATAGGTGAGTGTTTCAAAACAGTATCAAATTTGGTGACATACATATGATCTGCCGCCCACTGGCTCTTAGACTATTATGTTTTTGAAATGAAATGAAATAAACTTTATTGCGTGAAACATGCTTAGTAAACTGTAACTTTTTATCATATTAAAATGTAGAATTGTTGTTATGAAATTGAAATAGTTTAAAAAAAAAACAGTTTAATTGATTACACCAACCCAGCAGTTGGTAGGGCTGCCAATGTAAAAAGAGGATAGAGGACCAATTCGGCACCAATGGCTCTGCAGCTTAGTGGTCACTGCATCCATTTGCAACATAGAGGCCCGAGGTTTGATTCCCACCTCAGCTCAGGCTGTCTGTGTTAATTTTTTTCCTCTTTAATTTCTATCATAATTTAATAATAAGCTTTATTTATACAACTTACTTAATTTTAAATCTAAAGTGATTGCTAATATATAAGCAAAAACTAATATTGTGCTCATATTTTTCACAGGTATAGTAAACTGTGCCAATGTAGCCAATGGCATTGTCGCAGCCTGCAAAGAAAACCCACCTAAACATCCACTTGTGATAAGATTAGAAGGTACTAACTCTATAGTTGCCCAAAAAATTCTGAAAGAATCTGGATTACCACTGCAAATCATTAGTGATGCAGATGAAGCTGCCAAAACAGCTGTGAAATTAGCAGAAAAATCTAATTAATTTTATTACTTAGAGAAAAGAGTAATTTATGCTAGTGCTGGTGCTCTCATTAATATATCCCGTTTTATTATATTTTAAAAATACCCTTAATTATGATTAAAGACTATATTTAATTATGTACTTATGATATTTATGTGTAAAGAGAAATTAGTAGCGTAAGACTGATTTAAATCAAGATATCAATAATCTTTGTTTGGCCATTTGTTAAATTTTTTTCATGTTAAATAGTTTTAAGATGGTAATTGAATAAAATTTTAATTATATTACAGTCTTTAATTAATCCTGTAACAATAACTACGAAAATATAAAAACATTAATTAAAACATTAGTTATAGATAATTTTTGATTCTCAAATATTCGACGCAATGGGTTATTATAGTTGATTTAATATGTGGAAATTATTACTTATTACCGGAAGTCCGCCACAACTTAGGTATTGTGCTAGAGCGTTTTAAGTTCAACGAGTCAGTGATAGGTTCAAATCTGACCCTTCCGATCCTTTCTATGCTAAGCCATGCTTCATACAAAAAAATAAATACGATTTGTGCGAATGCGACGAAGACTATAATAATACTTTTTTTTTTAGTTTTCAATGTTAAAATCCATACTATAAATAGGGGAGCTTGTCTCTAATGCCTTGTCTGTGCCTAATAAATAATAAGTCGCGGTCAAAATAATATTTTATCTGATTGGTAGAGAATATCACTTTACGCCGTGACATCGTACTCATACTCGGCCAGAGACAACTAATCATAAACAAGTCTGTTCTACTTTTATCCTACTGTTCTATATAGTCTGTGTTTGTGTTCTTTTTTATGTTTACTTAAAAGATAATTTTTATTTAGTACCATTTTAAGAATTTACTTCATACATTCGTTTTTAAATCTCGTTCGCTATTTTTTCGTATATATACTACGAATATGTTCACAAAGTTTATACTAAAAAACGTAGCATTATGGAAGGAATGAACTATAGTGAAATGGAAAAAAAGGAGGTTTCACCTATGGATACTTCAGATAAAGATAATAGCGAACCTCAGACTGCACCCAGTAGTAGCGGTGCGGGCGTATCTTCCGTTGTACATAGTCAAGAGACTACAACACGCGCCTTCTGTGATGATTCTGCTGATGATGAGGGGGTTAAAAAGAAAAAACGAAAAGAAAATGTTGAAAAAGAAAGCATGTCGAAACCAACATCCGCAATCAAGACCAGCAGCGGTCGCACCCTCACTGGAACTAAGATACCTGGTCCTGCGAGCAAGACTGGAGCGGCACCATTGAAAAGCATCTCAGCACAAAATACTAGCAAGACATCAGCTTCAATAGGAAAAGGTACCACTCAGAGTCAAAGTAAGAGCACTAGTGGGCAAAACAAGGTGAGTCAGAGTTCACATCAAGGGAAATCTGGAGGCAAAGGTGCTGGTGCTGCCGGTCAAAATAAAAGTGATAGAAAGAGTCCGGTGCCAAGTCCTAAACCTAACCAAACTAAAGAAACTGAAGGTGAAGAAGACAAAAGTCAAGAAACAACTGCTCCAAAGGTACCGCCTCTAAAAATAGTCATTCCTGGTGGTTCAGGATCTGGTGCTCGGAGCGAGGCAGAAGGTGATGGAACTGGGGGAGTGCGTGGACCAGGAAAGGGTCGTAATTCTGCTAGTACACTACCATATATTATACCTTGCACCAATGCAGACACAGGGCCCGCGTCTGATAGCTCCGATGGTAATTCAGAAGATAAAAGAGGACCTGAAGGAAAAGCTCAAAGAGTTCTAAGATCACATAGAACAAATGATGATAAAGATGCCTCCCCACAATCAGGACTGAGCACCTCTGCAACTATAACCACACAAGTTACAACAGTCGTTCAAGAAGAACCTACAACAGCTATCAGTACTACCAACATTAAAACAGAGTCTACGCCGAGCGCTTCGGTAGATTTGCATCCACGAAAACGAAAAATAAAGGCATCCAAGGAAATGCGTGAGGCACAAAGAGAACCACCACCAGAGCCACCCCATCTCCCACAGACAGTTACACATTGTAACCCCTACCAGCAGTTCATTCAGATTCAGAAACAGATTGAAAAACGTCAGAAAGCCCTCTTTCCTGTAAAACCGAAACCCCCAAAGGACTTTAATAACTACCTCATGAATACATGCACTTACACTCTGCAGGGTGAAGGTGCTGAACCTCCACCTCCTGATGTGCCCTCCTCTTTGCCTCCTGCCATGCGTGATGAATATTTAGAACAAGAGGCTGAGCGTGTATTGATGCGTAATTATCACCAAGTTGAAAAGGAGAAACTAGTGCTGGCTGTGGAGCAGGAAATACTCCGTGTGCATGGACGTGCCGAGAGGGCTGTAGCTAATCAATCTCAACCCTATTCTGTATGTACCATCTTGCGTGATCAAGAAGTTTACAATCTGCTGGCTCCTGAACAGGAAGAGAAGAGAAATGCTCAAAGATCACGATGTAATGGCAGACAAATAAACTCATGGTTGCAGGAGGTCGATGATAAATGGGAGAAGATCAAAGAAGGGATGTTGAAAAGACAACATATAGAGGCTGAGACCTTATATGCCTCACAAATAATGGACTGGGAATGGAAATTGAAAGAATTGGCTCTTTGTGACTGTAAAGTAAAACCCAAAATCGACCCAGCTCATGTACCACATGTGAATGTGGCGAATTTCGATTTGCCTGCATGATTACGATATATGGGGGCTGAACCCCACACAGCCACAGGGAGCATCACCTCAACAGACGATGTTTCCCACTCACGTAAGCGCCGGTCTTCTAGCAGTAAACGCAAATAAGAATGTAGTGCAGCTTCGTGGGGTCCAACCCCCTATCTTAAATGGAGTAAAAAGATGACATTGTCAATAATCTCTTTTGAAAACCTGTTATTGTTTACTTTTACTCCATAATGCAAATTGACATAAAACTAAAGACTCAAAAACGATAACATTATTTAGATAATAAGTATAGAAATTGCCACAAAATAGACTGCATAACTGTTGGTCCAGCCTTTATTGTGGTATTATATTGTAAATAGATCTATTATGAAACGCTTTCTGTTAAGTTTTAAGCTTGTTTAGTATGAAATAAAGATACTAAAAGGTTGCAAAGTTTTTTAATTTAAATATCAGTATGAGACAATTTTTTTTACATTTTTTGAAAAAAGACAGCTCTGGGCATACAGAACACAGAATAATTTTTATATATACAGAAGAGCTGTTTGGTAGGAAAGCCTACTAAAATGAAGGAAACTATGATACATTTTAAACTAATATATTAATAACATAAAATCATAATTCTCTATTACAACACAATTAATTACGGAATAAATTCAATCGCCTTCCTTGGGGCGCTGCATCCGATTTGTCTGGGGCCATGTTTGACTGTATTTCTTCAAATGTCGGTAAATGTGCGAGTCTTCCACGCGCGGCTACTGATGGCTTCTTTGCAAGCATGCGACGCGCCACCCTTACAATGTCATCGGCAGTTATATTCTCTGTAAAAATAAACCAATAATTTTCATCATAATTTAATAAACTAGTAGCTAATAAAACAAATCATCATTATTGATTAACTGAATTTTCTTTTTCATACCAATTTGATTAATAAAATATGAAGGCGGTTTTCGCTTGCCAGTTGCTAGAACTTGTCTGCCGATGTCCTCAAATACTACTGGTCTGGCTTCTAAATTCATTAACAGCATTGACTGAAGTTGAGTTTTCGCCCTCTACAATAAATAAGCATTATTATCAGTATGAAATTATGATTTCAAATTGTGAATTAAATTATTTACCCGTAATTCTGTATCTCCAACTTTTCCAGCCATATTAGCGATTTCTCTCGCAATAACGAGTGTCGTATCATAAACACGATTAGGCGGCGATGCGGTGTGCACGCAGAATAAACCGGTATCTCCATACGCGTGGTTATAGGCAGTCGCGTTAAACATCCAATGATATCTGAGATAAACGAAACCATTATTGTTTTCATAACTAAAGGTAGCCTTAATAAAGCAATATATCAATTACCTATTAAGTACATTAGTGTATAATCTGGTATACATTCCTTTGCCAGGACCTCCTGCTGAGAATGAACCACCTCCACCCATCATCATGTTCAGAACACAGGTTGCTACAAAGTCCTTGTCACTATGACTACAGCCTGGAATAAAGAACATGCATTCATAGTGGTATTGACCATAAAATGTTAAAAGAGATGCTTATTATGTTGTAAATACTCACTTTCCAAACCAATGACAACATGAGACAATTCTGGCAAATCTGATCCAGGGTAAAGTGGTATCACACACTCTTCCTGAAAATTGATAATTTTACCACATTCCATTTATTTTAAATAGTCTTGTAAATATAGTGGTTCTTGTTACCTGTTCTAATCCACCAGTATACTGAGCGACAGATCTATCCACTTCCTGTATGAAATGTTTAGTATCTTCATTATGCCATGTGGGTTTCATATCCACAAAATATTTTTCAACGAATTCAACAAACGGTTCATGATCAACCTGTAAATAAATAATTCATAAATCAATGCATTTAACCATACTCAAACCTTTTCTGTTTAGTCTGTATACTATGTAATAACTTTCAGCAGTCCCCCCCACTATACTAGATAACATATAAAAGGTAACACTTACACCAACAGCGGCAACAACCATTCTCTCCGGAGTGTAGTGATTCATCAAATAATTCATGATAACACCTCTATCAATATTGTCGACATATTCTTGTGGACACACTTTAGGTAAACCCAATGTATTACCCCTATATGCGGCCTGCAATCATAAAGTTTATTGATAATACATAAGACTTGATTCATACAAATCAATAAGAAAACATTATGTATCTATTTATTCTTTTCTAACTAGATTCGGCTAAAAGTGTAGCTCATTGGAGCTTGCCTCATAAGATAACCAATATAACAAAAGCAAATAGGCCAAAGGTGCAGCTATTACAGCCGAGAGCTAGATTGTTGCTAGGACATATAAAAAAACTCAAATTAAAACATTCAAGAATAAATTATCAATCAAATCAAATACTTTTCACAAATCAATTTCTACTAATAGATTTAATATGATAAAATGTTTCAAAATACTATGATAATAGGTCAAGTGTACTATTCTGCATAATATATAGCTACACAAATTAAGAATACACAAATGATATCTTTAGCAATTTTTCAGTTGAAACAATTTTGATCTAGGAGTGTTTTTTAAAATGCCCTGTCTCACTTACAGCGTGAATCATGTCCATTAGAATAGTTTCCTGTTCAGGTCTCATTGCTAGTGTTTGCAGTTCAAATGCCACAGCTTGTCTAGCCGCCTCGATCTCCTCAGATGACAAACGCGGTCGTAATGTCACTTCAGCTAATACCTAGTTCACAAAAAAATCTCTATTTCTCTTTCAAAAGAAAAATAATTATTTCAATGACTTTAGTCACAATATTTTGGGGGTATACAGTTAGCATTTTGATAACTAATTATTTACTTGTGTAACAGCTTCCAATCCTCTAGAATCAGCGCTAGTTGCATATACAGTGGTATCCCTAGAGCCTTGACAATCGCAGATCCCACCATGTCTTTCCAATTCACGCAGCATCATATCCCGGGTATCGAATTTGTGTGTGGACTGAAATTCGAAATCAAAATTAATACCAAAGTATATGCAATGAAGTACATGTTTTTGGATATATTTTTACTTACACCAAAGCTGAGTTTTTCAAGAAAATGACAAATTCCGTTAGGATATGCAACTTCGTATCTAGGTCCAGAATCAATGACCACTAAAAAATTAGATTATGTTATTTAAAATTCAGTCTTGTGATACAAAAGTTTTTAATAAAATGGAGTTATAACATTACCTCCAGCAGTACAAAATTGACCGAACTTTTTTTCCGAAGCAACTCTTAATCCATTACTGAGAGTGGTGACTTCTGTAGCATATTCATCACCCTTTGCTTTAGAGTACACTACAGGTGGCAGATTGGGCATAGGAGATGATAATGGCGGCAGAGGAGTCACACTACCTTTAGGTAATGGATTGCTCTCTACTGTCTGACAAAAGGTTCTCAGACCCCATTTTGATGGATTTATACTGAAAATACAAAAATAACTTGAAATCTTAGATCTTGAATACAAATAAAAAACTTTACTATTTTAAAGTGATGTAAAAAAAATGTAAATCTAAAAATTAAACGCGTAATTTAAAATTTAATTTTTCACGTCATTTTAGTGGCACTGTAAGTAATGGAAACAAACATATCACGTAGTACTAAAACAATTTAAGAACTTTGCGTTATACTAACCCATTTTTCTTTAATAATAACCTAGAAAGTATTACTTTCACATCGTTAACATGAGACATTATTTAAAGTATAACTACAAAATTTTGTAAGTACCCTAAATAATTAAGAATAACTAAGGCATTAAAATTTACTATTGAAATCCAATAAAACTAAAATAAATTTAAATGAGTGAAAAAACAAAATCCCCTTCTTTTCTTTTTTCTTTTTTTTTCGGTTCTGCCATTCAGAGAAGTCAAATGAAAAACAGCCCATACAGCCACGGTTTTCTTCATAGTTTTTTTTTATTTTATCCTTGATTAATGTGTTTGGCAGCAGTATTTTTCTAAAACAATTACGAGCCCTAGACACGTGCCTAGGTTGCCTAGGCCGTAGTCTACACATGCCTTCCACTCGACATTCCCGCGTAAATGGCAGTCAAACACGGTTTTTTTGGTTCGTTAAACGTTAAAAAGAACGCTGCCGATGAACGTAATTTGAATTTTGAACGTATTATAAGAGAATTTTGACATATTTACCTTGTCAGCTGGCAAGTTCGAAATCAAAATAATGAGAATCAGAAGAAATTGAATATTTATAGATAATATTACACGTTCTGTTAACTTCTGGTTGGTTTGGATAATCATTTTGATTTGCTTTATCTTAATTCACGCTGTGCTGAAAATAATGCATAATAAAGTGTCAAAAATACCTTTTCGGAATTTGTGTACATTACGAAATCAAATAAAAGTATGTATAGTAGGGGCTGGGCCAGCTGGTTTTTATGCTGCTATGCATATTACGAAGAATCTTACCAATTCAAAAATCGACATAATAGAAAAATTACCGGTACCTTTTGGTTTAATAAGGTAACTCGGTTTCTTATCTGACGTTGAATTTGCACAGAGAAATATGTTTTTCGCCGATTAACTTAAACGTATTATCTTTTCGTAGATATGGAGTGGCCCCTGATCACCCGGAAGTAAAAAATGTTATAAATCAATTTACAAAAGTAGCACAAATGCCTCATGTAAATTTTTATGGGAACATAACCCTAGGGAGAGACATAAGTTTAAGGAAACTAAGGAAATATTATGATGCAGTTTTGCTTGTAAGTTATTATTGAAATATCTATCATTACTTTAATAAGTAAGTAAGTAAGATCATATGAAGATTAATTATTATATCAAATTAAAGACTTATGGAGCTGAAGAAGACAAAATACTGGGCATTGAAAATGAAAATGCTAATAACATTGTTGCTGCACGAAGGTTCGTGGGATGGTATAATGGATTACCTCAAGATAAAGATTTGAAGGTTAGAAAATAATTTTAAATTGTTTAAGTATTTTCTCTGAAAATACTTTCTAAATTCCAGGTAAATTTGTCTGAGACAACAGCTGCTGTACTAGGACAAGGAAATGTGGCGTTAGATGTAGCAAGAATATTATTGACCCCTATAGATGAGTTAAGAAAAACAGACATAACGGAACATGCATTGAGTGCTTTAGCAGAATCAAAAGTAAAACAACTATATTTAATAGGCAGAAGAGGTCCTCTTAATGTGGCTTTTACAATTAAGGAATTAAGAGAACAAATAAAAATGAAGAATTGTTCAGCAATATGGAAACAGGAAGATTTTGTAGGGGTATCTGAAGCTGTACCCCATTTGGAACGACCAAGAAAAAGATTGACCGAATTAATGCTGAAATCTTTGAATGAAATGAAAGAGACTAATGAATATAGTAAACAGTTTAGGCCGTTGTTCTACAGGAGTCCAAATCAATTCTTAGTTAATAATAACAATAATTTAGCTGGAATAGAATTAATATGTAATAAAATTTTAGGAGATAAGTTAGAAGAACAAAAATGTGTTCCTACTGAAATAAAGGAGATTTTAGAATGTCAATTAGCATTTCGTAGTATAGGTTATAAGTGTAAGCGAGCAGACAATGACTTGATTTGTGATCCTAGTACTGGTATTGTTGTAAACCAACATGGCAGGGTAATAGACAATGATGATGAGAAATTAGGTAAACTTTATGTAGCTGGTTGGTTAGGAACGGGTCCTGTGGGTGTCATTTTACATACAATGGGTCATGCTTTTCAAGTAGCTAAAATAATATGTGAGGATTTAAGAAATGAAACTAATGTACAACGTGCAGGGTTTGAGGAAATTAGAAAAATTCTTGATAGTAAAAATGTACAAGTAGTTAACTGGAATGGATGGGAAAAAATAGATAAGTATGAAGTGGAGGAGGGTAAGAAATTAGGCAAACCTCGTGAGAAAGTCTGTAGTATAGATAAAATGCTAGATATTGCTTTATGATTATTTGCTGGGATATTGTATGATTGTTTTTTATTTTTATTTTTTAATCATTGTGGTAGTGGTGTATTTTATAAGTTATGTGGTTTTTTAAACATTATTCGTCTTGTTAAATTTTATATATTTTTATATTAAATTTTATTTTTTAATACAATATAAATAAATATTTTATTAAAAAATTGTTTTTGTTTTAATATACCATTTGACATATTTAATTGTCAATTTGACTCTGAAGTATATATCTCTATGGTAGTAGTGTGTTATTGTTTTTAGTTATAATAAATGAACGAATAAATGGAAAATAGTGAGGTAATTTATTAATGTATGGTTAATGTTAAAAAGTTTATCAACTGCTAATTTTGTGATCACTTTTTTAAGTTTCGGAAACGCAATGTAACGGGACTTAAGCGAGATAGAGTAACGGGGAAGGCAGTAAGTACATTTTTAAATAGACATCAGGGGTAAACAGGTGTGTTTAACCATACGGCATGTTTCAGGATTCATTATTCACAGGATATTTCAAAGATGGTGTGAAACGTATTGATGTTGTATTAGTTATAAAAGATGATGGTGATCAAGCAGTTGAAATCATAAAAGTTAATTTTTTAATGAGTGCTATTAAAGCTGGCTTGGAATTAGAGCTGGAGCCTGGGACTGTTTGTATTTAATTATTTAATCAATATTATTTTAAACTATTATTTGTAGCGTGTATTACGACAATTAACTAATGTATTTTTATTGCGGTTCCTGCATCTATTTTATTGTCTTAATCTGAAATGTGAGGGCTAAGTATGAGTTTACATTTACGCATTCACGGCGTAAAGTGAGTCCTCTCCACCAATCGGAAAATAATATTTTGACTGGTAAGGTAAAAAAATTCAAATAAAGCGACCCTATTGGTGGAGAGACTTCATGTTACGCTGTAACAGCGTAAAACTTATACTTACGCTTCTAAAGTGGTTTTCAGTGTCTACATTTATTTTAGATTTCAATGCATAGAAATTTAATTTTCATCAAAGTCCACGCGCCTGATTCTGTTCTACAAGAATATGGAGATTATTTAAATATGAAGAAGTATTTTAAAGAAAGTCATGTAGAATTTGTACAACCAAAAAGAACTTTTATTGAACATATATTTAAATTTACCCAATTATCTCATGAAAGAGAATGGATTAAGCTAGTGCGGTTAATATCTTTTTTAAATATATAATTAGAGTTGTGTCTACTGTTTCATTATATCTTCAAATTAAATTGTATAAAACTTTATACAGAAATAACTATGGAATATATTCAACAGTTGAAAGAAGTTTAATCGTTTACAAAATCCTTTTAGGATTAAGATTTGGTACGCCTGAAAATTATTTTGGTTTATTAAGGTAACATCAAGTATCGTCAATTTAAGTATTCGTTTTTAGTTTGATTTTAAACTAGCTATATAAACTATATTTTGAGATAAGAATCCGTTCACGTTCCCGTCTTTGAGAAGAAAAATACAGCCCAAAATCTTCTCTGATAGACGGGCGTAATTAGGTTTTTTTTAAATCGGAATTCGTACACGTATGCGGAACAAAAATTGAACATTGTTTTTTATATGTTAAAGATGATTAATATTATTTTAGACTGTTGGATAGTAACATTATTATTGACGCTTTCGCATTACATGATGGACCATATTTTTTTCTACATCAACAAGATTTTAACAATGTTAACGCTAGACAGGTACAGTAAGTTAAACAAAGCCTTTAAGGAACGTTGGCTTATCAGTCGCGATTCTATAGTCGTTATTTTTATTTTATTTTTGTAGCTTTGCATGTGACAACACTCCGCCGAATGTTAAGCTAACGTGCGGTCCATGAACGGAAACTGCTACAGTTCTACCATAGATAAATTTCTGCAGACAGCAGTCGCCTCCGTTATGCTGGCTCAAAGCAACGAATGCACTGTTAGATTGGCAGGACCTCCTCTTATTATACCTGACGACTTCCAAACTGATGTCGAAACGCGACAAGATTACTTCATGAGTTTTACACTAGAAAAGGGTGGTAACCCAGGGCGGCAAACTAGATCAAAACCACCATCAGTCTGCCTACCACTCTTTGTATGTAATCATGGAATTGTTATAATATTTATTATTATTTTATATATCACAGCTCTTGTTTTATTTTTGGACTGGACCTAGAAATTGTTATAAGGTACAACCATTTGATTTGATTCATGAATATTTCGGTGATCGGGTAAGTATATATTATACAAGTATGTATAGATCGTAAGTACTTTTATAATAGATATCGTAAAAACAATAGAAAATAAAACTCCTATACTATAAAGTAATTTAATAGAAATTGATTGACAAAAAAAGACGCTGTTACTTTATTTTGATTAAGTGTTTGAAAAATTTATTATTTGTTTTAGATTGCATTTTTCTTTGCATACTATGAATTTTATAATCACGCATTGCTTATTGCTGGAATTGCTGGTATTATTACTGCTCTTTGTGAAGTATTTGATACTTCTGATTCAGCTATAAAGTATGTACCAATATATCTTTTTTTAATGATAGATAAGTATGTATGAAACGCTGGTACCCAAAGCTGTCTTAGGGCCCACGAAATTAGGGCCCTTTTGAGAAGTCAACAATAATATTCAGTTTAAAAATATTTAATATTCTCATTTAGCTTTTTATTTATGTTAAAATTTTGAAATTTTAACGGCAATTCTTAGGAATATGCACAAAATTTTAAGCTCCTTTTACTTAATATGTAAATCGGACATGGGCGGTGTGCCCTTCTGGATTAGACGGAGCTGTCTATATCTGTGTACGGTGGTAATTATGATAATATTCTGACATTGAAATTTTCTTTGAGATGCGGTCTGATTAATCTCCACAAGTCTTTGATTGTTTACCCTCAAATGCCACAGTAAGCGTTTCGTTATATCTTTAAATCCTTTAATGTTAATTTTAGCGAAGAAGCGTGCAGTGATGATTATACATACATTTGTCCAACTTGTCGTCGCTTCGATATTTGTCCTTTTATTAAACTGAAAGATTATTGTCTTGTGATCACAATAACGAATATTCTTGATAATCCTTATACATTTTATTATTGTTTTTTTATTGCTGTTTGGGGTAAGCAACTGATATTAATTAATATAATAATATTAAATACCTACTAAGTAACAATATTTCCTTTATTATAAAAGTAAAAATTTGATTCAGGTTACGTTAGGTTCTATATAAATAAGTTGATGATTTTTGTAGCGATCGCTTTTACTGCCTTTTGGAGACGCAAAGAATATTATTGGATTTGGATGTGGGAATTAAATGAAAATGAACTTAGAAACACAATTAGGTATTTCACTGTTTTTAGTGTTTATCATCGTGCTTGATCTACTTACCTCTCGAAGAATATATGTATACAATTAACTTCAAGTGATATAACGGCTTAGTTTAAATGCCGTCAGGTTAAAGTCAATTAAACAGAAAAAAATCAAGGCTCAATAGCCTGCTGTAAGGAATTGGAGAAGAATCCGTTAATTTTTTTTATCATAATTTAATAACAACTACCTACAGTTTGTTTTCAACTATCGGTAGATTTTATTTCAATTTTTTCTTTTAATTTTCTTTTTCTTCTATTTTTTTTCATCAATTTTCAGACCAGAATACAGAATAGATTTAAAAAATGTGAAAAGATCTAATTTGACTGGTATCTTTCATAATTTTGAAAGTAACAGAAAAATGCTTTATCGTTTTGGAATAGCTACTGTTGTTTTGGTTTTATCGGTAATTTTAGTTGTATTTAATTTTTGTCACGTTATTTGAACTATTTCATTAATTTATCAGTTTATATTATATTTCTCTAGTATCGATTTTAATGTCCAAAAACGCAACCTACCGTAAATAAGTTTTTCGTCGTTAAAATCTAGAGTCATTGAACTAATTTTTACATTATTCTCTTATTTTATTAACCCGTATGAAATATATTTATAAGTCGCGGCACTAGAACTGCGATCACATGCTTGGCTACTATAAAAAAATTATCGAATGATGGAGAAAGAATTGCTCCGATCTCAGTTTATCGACCTTTTAGTTTAGGTAGGTATGTAAATTCAATTTCTGGTAATTTTTGTAGGTAATTACAATTTTGGCAATAAATACAACTTTGGTAATATTCAAATATTGGCTTAAGCTAGTATTCTCTGAACGTCTTCATATACAATATGCTGAATATGTTGTTTTGGGTTTATTTGGCTTGTTTAATGTCGTTGTCATTATTTACATGCAAAAGGTAATTATTATCGAGTATTTAATTAGATTTAATTTCGTCACTGAATCTTATTTGAAATTCCGGTGTGCTGGCGGTTCGAGTACCTAACCAATCAGCGCGCTTAAAATGACATAAGCATCCTACCAATGGAATTTTATCATCAGTCATTTCTCTAGTATATAAGTATTGTTTTATTTATAGGCTTGTAAGGATCTATCGTATACACTGACTAAATTTGAAAACCACAGAACTCAAGACACGTACGAACGTTCCTTAATTATTAAACTCTATGGATTTACATTTGTATTTACATTCGCCATGTTTGTGTTTTTTGCTTTTATAAAGGTTATTTTTTTATTTTTTTTAGACTTAAATTTCACTACTTAAAATTATTTTATCTTGGAAGCGACCAACTTGGCATTAACACCACCAGGGCCCGATCTAGCTATTTTGCCGCTTTGGGCAAAGATTATTTTCGCCGCCCTTTACATACACAAAACCATATAAGTCATGAGCTAGTTATGTTGGGGGAAGGCTAGGTTGGAAGATAGGAATAAGTCAATTTTGCCGCCCCTCGTTTTATGCCGCTCTGGGCAAATGCCCGGCTTGCCCCCCCTTAGATCGGGCCCTGAACACCACTTCAATGTGGTGTGACAACATCCGTGAACGGAGTTTTGCACCAGCTTGGAAGTACGAGAGAAGCGTCACTCGTTTCCTGAAACATTTCTCTATGGTAGGTACTTATCAGTTGTCTCCGTTCATGGGTTCATGGTTCAGTCGGAATTTGGTCACGTGCCTAGTTATAATGAAAAGAAAGTCCAATTTAAAATTCCTAGGTTTTGCAGTTACTATATGTATATTTTATGTACATTTCAAATGTATATTTTTGTCATAGGGTGCATTCTATACGTATCCATCTGACCCGCATACATGGTACTTTTTATGGGGTTTTGGAATGATGTCCTGCAATCCCTTGGGTTGTCTTGATGAAGTCTGGGTTATGTTGATGGTCACTATATTTGCTAAACAAGTTTTTATGAGAATGATTGTTTATTTATTCAGGTTATATTTTAAATTTTATTATATAAACATTTGTGTCATCCTGACCGTATTTGATATGGCCTGCTGTAGCACTGTTTATCAGCACAGTCCAGTTTTAAAATTTTAATTAAATAATAAAAACTAATGTTGGTATTTTAAAAATATTTGTTTATTATTAAATTATGATAAAAATAATTATGATTAAAAAATACCCAGTAATATGATGTCAACCCGTCAGTTGCAAGGGCTGCTGGTGGAAAGGTAGAATAGAGAAATTTTGACTCGACTATGTTAAGCTATAGCTTAGTGGTCGGCAGAGTACCGGCGCGCATGGCGCAGTTGTGTACTAATATAAATAATGTACTTTAAGATTCATGGAGATAAAAGAGACAATTCTATGGAATAGAATTGGAATAAAATTATTATTATTTCAGATTAAGAAGTGATTATAGCGACACTGAAGAAGTTTCTGAAATGCCATGTTGGGAAAGAGAATTTAGACTATTCTCCATAACTGAAAGATTTGTTGTTGAAAAATATAAAGATTTATGTAAGAGTTTTTTTTATATGAATCTACTTCAGCTGTTGTTTTTTAATGCAGTGTAATTTTCAATAGTCTGGCTAACGAAAGTGTGGTCTGAATAAACGCTGTGTATTAAAATGGAATCACGCGGTAACAGTAACGGAGCAAGGTCTAATCAAATAAACCTATGCTAAATCGAAAACCATTGCGAGATACCACTTCTATTAGACGTATTTTTTGTTTTTAGTAAAATGGTGGGACAAAATCGTGACAATTGCATTATATTGTAGTAAAATGGTGGAACTTTACCTACTAAAACATTCTACGGAGTTTTGGCGGGAAAATGAACATATGTATAATTTGCCCATTCTCCAGCCTACTATTTTATACTATTTTTTTATTTTATTATTGAACTTTTTTTTTAATTTTTTAATTTGAAAAACTATTTTTAGTGACACAATTCGGTTTAGTTACCCTATTTGTTGCGGCTTTTCCTTTAGCACCAATTTGTGCTTTTCTCGTCAACGTTTGGGATGTTAGGTAAGATGATTTAAATTATGTAAAATGTATAAAAAAAAATGAAAAAATGATGTAAAAATATTTAAATATAATATTTTTTATAACTAAAATTTACACCTATTGCATTTTTAATAGGTATTCGGCACGAGTATTATTAATAGGAAGTAGAAGACCACTGTTACCTAAATCCTATGGATTAGGTGCTTGGAGACATGTTCTATTAATTTGTTCTTATGCAGTTGCTTTGACTAATGTGAGTGTATATCTTAGAGGATAAATTATACCACTCTATATATAAATAAAAAGCTTTCCAGCCATCGTGGTAGCGGTGAAACAGTCGAATAGACACAACGTCGGGAATTACTTAAAATAAACGTAATAGTAAGGTGCATAAATCGCAAAATGTTTAACAATTTAATAAATGCCTGAGGTCTTCGACCTCCAGCTTTTGCCCCGCGCCTAAGAGGATATCGTCGAAGAATTTTTTTTATTTTTATTTTTTATTTTAGCACGTCATATGACCGCACTCCGCCTGATGTTAAGCTAGAGTGCGATCCATTAACGTAGGCGAATGCTGTCAGAGAAGGGGATCTACAGACAGCAGTCGCATCCGCTATGCCGGCTTGATGAGATGTCTCTTCACACTGCGCTTGAAGGATCCTATGTTATAGGAATTGTCTATACTATAATTATTAATTTAATATTTTTTAAAGGCACTGACTTTAGCTATGACAACGAAAACAATACAAAGAAACATATATATGAACAATCATGATGATATGTATGGATTTCTTAATTGGACGTTATCAGTTTTTGATGTGAATGTGAGTTTGATGATTTTCATGCAACAAAAAAAAAAAGATTGCATAAAAATTACTAAATGCTATTTTTTAGGATTATCTGACTGTAACAGGCCCAGGTTCACCTGCTGAAGCGTTTTTAAAATATGAAGGAGACAAACCAGATCAATATTGCCTATACGCAGGTTAGTATTTATTTTACACGTATAGTTATATTAGAACAAAATATTAAATATGGATATTTCTGTTATACAGGTTTTAGGCGACCCCCTACCGATCCAAATAAATATGAACACACCCAAGAATATTGGAGCATTAAATTCTACGAAGCATTATTCGTCTTATTATTTGAGGTTTGTTTAATTTTTAAAGTTGTAATGCTATTTATAAATATTTAATGTGACTGTTATTTTTCAGCATGTTTTAGTAGTAATAGTTATAATATTACATTATGTGATACCTTCTACACCTAGAGATGTAGAAGTCACTATGGCGATTGAACAGAGACTCAAAAATATCTATAATAAATAAAAACTGCCAATAAACGTTTTTATTCATATAGTTTTACCTTTTATAGTATGTATATAAACCCTATCAGGTGTAAATTGTGTTCGCGGTCATTCAACTCACAGCTGATAGACGACAGTGATAGATAGATAGACAGAGGTCGCAAGGCTGTGGCACGCTTGCGCTTGCGTTGATAAAAATAAAATGCACCAAAATCTTAAAAAGTTAATAATAAAAAATACCTCAATAACGTTTTTGTATTAGTAGTTTGTTTCATTATTTTCAAACTATATGGCAGCATGGGTTATCATATGGCACAGTAACTAAATGCCAATGCCAAGAAATTTGAAAAACTTTGACAGTTTGATACATGTGATAAACATAAATCAGACATAACCTCAAAGTTAATGTAAACATGAATTCAAAAAACATTAAACTTGGGGAATATATCATTATTCAAAGACAAAACTACAAGAAATTGCATAAATTTAACAATGCTTCCTCGTGTGTGAGTTTGGGGAAAGATAATATTGAATTATCGGCAGTAGAAGGATGTCCATTCAACACGGTTTTTAAAATGATTCCTAAGAGTGGAAAGAATAATAAGACGTTTACTTTGGAGTCGACAAAGGAAACAGTAGGTCTTAAGGAAGAAATAGATATCAAAGTGTCAGGTGCTGACAACAGAAATATAGTTGATGACGGCCGCTCACAGAAGTTATCGGCCGCTGAAATAGAAGAATTACAATGTGATACGAATAGCGCATCGGATATAGTCGGTACTTTAATTTCCAACTCCAACACCTTCCATAACAAAACAGAATTCTCACAAGATAAGTATTTAAGAAAAAAAGAGACAAAGTATTTCAAATATATACAAATAAGGAAACCAAACTTAAGGTTGATTACAGAAATCATGTACAGATTAGATCCAAACAAAATTCAAGGTATGCGCATGGACACATTATCACAAATTATGACTTATTCAAATGTACATGCAAATGGAAATCATCTTTTATATGACTCTGGTTCAAACGGGTTGTTGGCTGCTGCGTTACTGAGTATTATAGGAGAGAATACAAAAGGTAGGCTCGTACACATGCACCCGGGTAACATGTCACAGAAACAAGCGCTGTTAGCGATGAACTTTGAGCGGGAACAATATTCTAGGTGCATATCTGTTAATATTTATTCTGCTTTAAGACAATTTCACCAGGGTTATGACTTGCATAAAGATACTGAATCTGAAAGTTCATCAAAAGGAGAAAAAGTAAGTGAATGTATAAAAAATGATAACAAACGAAAAGCGGAAAATGATGATGAACCTGAAGCTAAAATCCCTAAACTAGATATAATACAATCTGACACAGATATACAAGATAGTGATGTGAAGAACGGAAGTTCTGTAGCTCTGAATGAACCAAAAAAACCTAAATGGCATTTTGACAATATTGCTGCTGCAGAAATACTAACAGAAAAGATGGATTCATTAGTAATAGCTTGTAAAGAAGATCCAGCAAATATATTTAATGAATTAATTTCTTTTATAAAGCCTGGCAGGCCGTTTGTTATTTATTATATGGTTGCAGAACCATTGCAACAATTATATGTTACTTTGAAATCTCAAAACAATGTCGCAGCATTGAAATTAACTTGCAACTGGATGAGAAATTATCAGGTTACTATTTTACCTCTATAACACTTAACTATTATCAAACAGATCTTGCAATCAGCCTTTTATAGTATACATGCACTAGATAAATTTTTCTTTCTTATTCCAGGTTCTACCAGAGAGAACTCATCCTGAAGTAACAATGAACAATTCTAGCGGATTTTTACTCACTGGTTTTGTCTTAAAATGACATTCAACAGTATTTTGTTTTTATTGTGTAATAAATTAAATGTTATACCTAATGTATTTTTTTAAAATTAAATAACGCAAAGGACTTTGAAATAAAACGCAGCGTGCCATTTCTATAAATATTTTAATGCACTTCATTATATTTTATATCAATAATACAACAGCATCTATAATAAATGCATTATAAAATTCGATGATACAGTGTGATATGCAATGAATGACCATAATTATATTTGGATGGAAACATGATTTTTTTAAAAATAAGTACATTATAATTTTTTTAAAACAATAAATCTTAAATACATGCTTAAATGGTGTCATTTCATATTAGGAACTACATTTTGGTTAAAACATTATACTGAGACTGCCATAATTATAATATTTAAAGCACCAAAAAACATCGTGGAGTGTATAATTTACTACCCTTGCAATAAGCACCTTTTCTTTAAATCATCAACATATAAAGTTGATCAAGTATGCGAAGGTAAAAAGGAGCTGGGGTAGTCTAGAAAGGTAAAATGTCGACAAAGAAAATATCCCTATAATTAGATATGCAAACCAAATTAATCTAAATATGGTTAATGCAGTTTTAAATTAACGGTAATTAAATAAGTTTTCATGATGCTATCTGTGAAAATAAATAACAATTTAATTTACTAATTAAAAACTTAGCAGGTGTGAAGGTATATTAAGCCTAAATATTCTCCAGAATAATGTTTAAAAAATATTAAAAGCACTAAATAAGGAATGTAGAGTTTAAAACGTTTTGAGAAATTTTGTAGTTTTTTGTTAATTCCTAAAATGATTAAGGTTTTTTCTATATCCAATTACATGGCAGTGAACTAGGGATTTTATTTTATGTAAACTACTATAAAAATGTAAAATAGCAATTTTGACAGTAATGTACTATACTATAGTGATAAAAATTATTTAAAAAAAAATTACGTCTAACGTTCTTACACAAATTATTGTCTTTAAAAATTGAGGCCAGCCTCTTAATTTTGTATAATATAGGCGTTCCCTTACATTTTTACTTAACAGGCAATATTTTTGTTTTGTTGGTAGATGCATTTTGGCACTTTGCTGTTCAAAGAGTATGCGGATAGAATGACGTAACTGGAGGAATGTGTAAGACAAAAACCTTCAATATGGATATACTGACAACAACACTACCAATCGTATTTATGATTTATGGTGATCAAACACTAGACTCATCAAAACTGCAGAATCATATATTAGCAATATATCCATACAAAATGTCTTTGATGTTAGAAGTTACATAACTAATAGAAGGCAAAAAAGAGCAATAAGCGTCGAATCTATAACATAAATTGAGTGCATCTTCAAATATAAATTCATTCAAATAATTAAATAACATATATTACTCATTATTTAACTAAAATTATTATATAAAATAAAATATTCTGTTCATAAATACTAGGTTCATACGTATAGATTTCTCATATATTACGTCGCATTGGTTTGTTGCATAAAATTGGAATTAATGAGATCCATTTTATTCTTTTTAAAAGTTTCAATAGCACAATTTAAATATATTTGGAAGTGCTACGAACACATTAAAACAAATCAATACGACATTTTTTATAAAGTTATAAACAAAATTCATGATCTATAAAATTGTAGCAATTTAATAGAAAATTACTAAAATATAAAAAGTAAACTATCATGAGACACTACTGGGGTTTTTGATTAAGTCGCCGTCGACGATAGTGGAAGATTTGATGTATCTGATAAAGACTTTTTGAAACTGTCCATTATATACATATCATACCAAGATCTAAACTCCTCGGATTCTTCATAATCATCCTGAAATAAACGTCACGAAATAAATCAAGAAAATAGATCAAGAAAAATAATTAAAAATAAAAAAACATCAGTTTCGTTGATAGGTCGTTAGTTTTTTCTTTTTGTTCTTTTTTTCATTTATGGTTTTTTGTTTCTTGTTTATGTTCCAGTTTATGTTATTATCATATATTAAGCTTTAATAAACATCGCCACGATAGTGGGCTAAGCCCCAAAATAAAATAAAGATTAAAAAAATATATACTAAGATGCAGGGTATACTAACCGCCATCCAAACATGATCAAGAACATCTTCAGCTGCAAACCGCAGTTCTGGTTGTGGACGTAACATATTAGCCACAAGATCTATAGCACCTGCCGATATACGTTCCCAATGTGGCATAGGAAACTCTAGCTTCGCTGACAATATCGTATCAAATAATGCATCTTGATCACCATCCGGTGACGAAAATGGTGGGAAACCGCACAATAGAATATAGAGGATCACACCAGCCGCCCATACGTCGATCTGCAATAATTATTTATTCTCAGCAATGATTAAAGTAACTCAACTTAGTTCAGTAATTTCTATATCACGAATTTAGTTATATCGTTAAAAAAATAAAAAGGTTCCATGAAGAGTGATGCTGTGCTGTGCGGTACTGATGCAGTATTCTTTTTTCTGGTCAGTTTTCATCGTAATTTTATAACAACATAGGTTTGTATTAAGAATGATTACTTTTTTAAATGTTTTATTTTAATTATTAAGGTCTATGTAGAGTAAATTTCCTTAGACAGCTAAATGATAAAATATATCTCAAATTCGGATATCTCTAAAGTTAAACTAGATATTTCATCGAAAATAAAAGTAAATAATCTACTAGTCATAAGAATCTACTATGGCGCTGTATTAGGAACCGTAAAGGAGTCCTGATTACCATAATACAAGGCAATCTAGTTTATATAAATATTTTTAAAAAATCTCAAGTTTTTTCTCAAATTGGTAAAATCTTGAAATATAATAGATGTAAAAATTATAGTACCTTAAGTCCATATCCAGTTTCGAGCAATATCTCTGGTGCGACATAGGTAGGGGTCCCGCAGACCGCATGTAAAGGACGACATGCTTCTACAGCTAAACCAAAATCTGCTAGTTTTAATCCTCGAATACTGCCATCTGGTCCTATTTCAACCTGTTATCAATTTTTATAATGCTGCGTTAGGTGTCATTTCTGGAGTTGGTGCAAATGGACATTAGTAATTAATTATTATTATTTTAAAAAATCAACACATAATATAGGTTGTATTATCCAAACCATGGACATACAATGTAATGGACAGTGCAATACATGTTACCGCTTTTATCCCAAATGATTGTTTATCTATTTTGTACTGCAACTAGGGCAAAACCAACAAAAAATTCATACGCAACCCAAAGCAAATGTATAGTTCATTCCATTCTTATTATACATCCATGCTTAGGCATTAATAGACAAAGCAAAAGTACCAAATTCAATGTTTTATGTGAAAAGAAGTTTGTATTAAGAATATTAATTTATTAGCAAGGTTTAACCTTACCAGTAGGTTCTCAGGTTTGATGTCGCGGTGAACAATGGAAAGAGAATGTAAGTATGCGATAGCCGAAGTTAAATGTCCAATAAGAAGCCTCGCTTGTGGTTCAGAGAATTTGGAAACAGCTGTGATGCTATCAAACAAATCACCACCTATAAAATTAAATAAATAATTTTTAATCAAAAATAGGAACCATAATTTAATCCACAATTTATAAAATTAAACAAAGGAGAATGCTCATTCGCGTAAGAGAAATGGTCCCACAACTTTTTTCTCGAGTTTGTTGAAGATTTTTAATGATGAATTTTGCGACTATTATTAAATTAAACATTGTATATTGATTGCTAAACAATGTGTTGAAATAAATTAATGAAAATTTATTTTATTTATTAAATAGAATATTGTTTTGTTAACAAACTATTAGGTATCAGTTGTTATTAAATTGTGATTGAACAAGTGAAAATAATAATAACAAAAACTCGTTAAAAAAGAATTTAAAAAAAGATATTTCGTATATTTTTTGTTTCGAATGTCACGGTCTACAGAAGCCTGTGTTTTGTTCATAGATACTACACAATATGTCAAAAGAATTTAGCACGATTTAGTTGAATGACAAATTATATAATGAATTTAGTTTGCATTTTAGCTTAAGTTAGAAATTATGATTATACTTTTCTTCTACATCAAAATTATTGCAACAATTTTGTATTTTATTTGTAGTACTTACCGCTAACTAACTCCATAACGAGATACAACTGATCTAATGTATCTCTGTCTTCTATTAACGATACAATACGTGGGTGACATAACTTTCTCATTACTCTTACCTAAAAAAAAGCAAATATCAAATACCATAGTTATTTTAGTGCCAACTGGAGATAGCAAATCGTCACTCTTGATTAATTTCTTAAATTTGTTTTTTAAGTGTTAATGTGGAATAATGATGGAAACTTTGTAATAGACAATTTTATTAAGAAATCTGAAGCAAAGGAGAATGCCCATTCGTCTATGAAAAATGGGCCTACTATTTTTTTTTCTCGAGTTTGTCGATGATTTTTAATTAATTTTGAAGAAAAATAAGTCTACTTTCTTATTACCAATCAGTTTTAATTTTTTTCACCCGGGTTATTGAGTAATTAGACATTTTTTGATGCAATATTTGAGGTCATTATTGTATTAAATGCTTTAATAATTGATGATATCTGTTTTTTATGTAATTAAACATTGTCTATTGATTGGTAAATGATGTGTTGATATAACTAAAATGAATTAATAAAAAAGTGAGATATTATTTTAGAATATTGTTTTGTTACCAAACTATTAACTGTCAAGTGGGCCCAAAAATGGGCATTCTCCTTTGAGAAATGAAAATATTATTGAAGACTAGGTTGTGTCAGCAATGACCCCTTTGCCTCAAATATAACAACTAGAATAAGACTCAATCAGATTTCAATTGTTTTTAAAGTTCATTTGTTTACAAAATTCAAAGTGTTTATATTAGAACAAACCAGCGCTTCAGTATAAAATGCACACTCACTTCAGCTTGAACATAATGCTCCTTGCATTTGGTTTTGTCAATAATTTTCAATGCATAATCGATACCAGTTAATTTGTCAGTGCATTTTCTAACAACAGCGAAGTGGCCGTCACCTGTGAAATATAATTTAAAAAATAATTACCCAATTTCAAAATTGTATTTATGTTATAGCTCGACATGTGACAACACTCCGCCTGAAGTAAAGCTAGAGAGCGGTCTATGAACGGAAACAACTGCTACTACAGATAATCCAGATTGACAGTATGTTATATCTGGCTACTTGCAAACTGATCATGGTTACATTCGAAAGTGGTTGTACAACCTACCCACCACTTTTATTTCTCAGTATTAGTTAACTATTACACTGCCTACGCCATTTATATTATTATGTATTAAAATGTTCAATAGATACAGACTAGAAGGGGTGAATGATAACGCTTGTTATCTCAAGTACGTATCTCGTAACAACAACAGGATATAACTACGCATCAATATTCGCCAATCATTAGATAAGTTCACAAAGAAGATACTATGATGATTCATAAATAATTTAGTATTAGAAATAACAATACTGCTCGCCAACACACGATGACGTCATCAAGAACACAAGGATATCTAAGTTCAACTCATATGCTTTAGAAAGAGAGTCTTAAGCTGTTATGGTATGAAGAAAAAACTGACAAATTAATACAAATTATAAAAATTGTTGTCACATGCCGAGCAATAAAAAAAAACATCTTAAAATGATTATGTATTTGGATTTTATTTGGACATTTCAAACTTTAACCTCCATTGTGCTTACCATCAGGCCAGTCAAGGACACATATTTAACGCGTTAGTATATATACAGGGTGTCCCGTAAGTAGTGGTGTCAACGGTATTTTACAGATAGAGGGGTTCAATATCTAGAATATAATTTGGTGTTTTTTTTTTATACCTTCTGGTTTAAAAGTTATGACATTTTTAAAGAATTATCATTTTTTCCCCCGTTTTATCACAAAATAATGTTATAAAAATTTGTTTACAATTATTTTCACTGATATTTTTATTTAAGTGGGTTGAGAAAATACAGGGCTTTCTAATTAAAATGGTATTTGTAACCAATTAATAACCACGATTAAATAAAAAATTAAAATCTAAAAAAGATTTAATTTATCAAATTTTAAGCAAAATATTTAAACGAAGCTGGTGTAAAAAAATAGTATGTAAGGTTACGGGACCATTATTTTAAAAATATCTACAATTCACACGGATTGTAAAAACGTATAATAATGTTTACTATCATTTTAATTACAATGTTTTTTCGACATAAATACAACAAATGGGCGTCGATTTTTAATAATGCATTCCGATAATAGGACGGATTTTAAGAATTCTTACAGTCGGAAATTTGCACTTTTTCACGTCTTAACCTACTGTAAGATACTAACTGCTTGTAGTTCCAATCTTTTTTCATTTCGGTTCCTTAATTTGACTTTAGGGATGTTCAAAGAGGGGTAGGCAGACTGACGCCTGTTTCCACTGATACTTCATTCAGTACTTCAGTAATCATCTTAAGTACATTAGGCAGAGTGTAATCACATGCCGAACTACTATTGAAACAAAGATTATTTAGTAAATTATGGTGTTATTTTTTTAAATTGTAGCTCGGCATGTGATAACACTCCGCCTGATGTAAAGCTAGAGTGCGGTCCATGAATGAAAACAACTGCTACTACAGAGAAACCTGTGCGGGTAGCAGTCGCCTCCGCTATGCCGGCTTGAGGAGACGAGCATGTACCATCTTAGATTGACAGCGCACACTCCTCTCGTTATACCTGGCTACTTTTAAACTATTCCCGAAACGCGACAAAGTCACTTCACGGGTGTTACATTCGAAAATGGTGGTACTACCCCAGGACGGCAGACTGGACAAATAACCATCATCAGTCTGCTGTTGTTAACTTTAAAGAAGCTGTTTATGAGACATGTAATAATAATGAATACGAACTAGGCCAAAAATTGAATAACGTTAAATAATCAAAAAGCCCTAGGAAATATCAGGAGAATCTTTATTAGAAGATGTCGGTTATGCATTACAGTTAGAGGGAGACATTTTGAGCATTTACTTTAATAAATTATTTTCTTATCCGTATCTATTTACATTAGTTTTATTGGAATTCGCATAAGGTAATAATGAAATTTCTTCAACAAATAGCACTTTTTTGCTAGTTTAACTTTGAAAAATTACTTTAATTAAAACGACAGTGAACATTATTATACGTTTTTAAAGTCCGTGTGAATTGCAGATATTTTTAAAATAATGGTCCCGTAACCTTACATACATTTTTTTTACACCAGCTTCGTTTAAATATTTTGCTTCAAATTTTATAAATTAAATCTTGTTTAGATTTTAATTTTTTATTTAATCATGGTTATTAATTGGTTACAAATTATATTTTAATTAGAAAGCCCTGTGTTTTCTCAACCTACTTAAATAAAAATATCAGTGAAAATAATTGTAAACAAATTTTTATAACATTAGTTTGTAGTAAAACGGGGGAAAAAATTATAATTCTTTAAAAATGTCATAACTTTTAAACCAGAAGGTATAACAAAAAATCACCAAATTATATTCTAGATATTAAACCCCTCTATCTGTAAAATACCGTTGACACCACTACTTACGGGACACCCTGTATAAAAAACTTAACTTAAGGAACGACACTTAGGGGGTGGCCTGACCTTTTTGTATGATGATATTTGTAAATTATTTTTAATTTTAATGTTTGGTAGTAATATTTAGTCGATATTCAAAGAAAAATAGATTACTAAAAAGCCAGAATTAATAAAAATTCTGTATGTAGTAAAAATAATTTTTTTCATACCAATAATTCGTCCCACATTATATCTGAGCCGTAACGAATCTGGTAATATAACTTCGTCATCACTTTCTGTGCCATCGCCGCCAGGCCCAGCTATCACATCATCGTTGGACGGCCGAATATTACGACCACCAGCCTTTACCGGCATTCGGGGTTTTGGACCACTCCTATAATAGAATAAATAACCCACGTAAATTATGATGAAAATTGAACAGAAAAATCGACAATCATCTGAGCTGAGGTGGGATTCAAACCCACGTCCTCCTCTTTACGCATGGATGCTGTGACCACTAACTAATTTAAGCCCAGCCCCAGAAAATCTTTTAATTGGTTTAAAATTTATTCGCAAATAATCTTAAAAAATTATATTCCAATGATTTTGTTGAATGAATTTTATTAATTTAAACCTTACCTAGAATTTCTTGAAATAGGTGTTTTCCTATATTGTAAAACTGCTTTACTTTCTTCAAATTCAAGTTCAAAATCTTCTTGATTTACTCTGTTAATATAAACAAATGCTTAAATATAGTTAATTTTACAAACAACAATGAGTAGGACCTTTACCTCTCATTTCCATAAGCGAAAAATACATCTTCATCTCCGAAGAATTGATGCAGCGCCGTAACAGGCGTGCCGGGTTGTGTGAATACTTTTCTAACACATCCTGTATCAAGTTTCACACACTCAGTGATAGCAGCTAGGGCGTGTTCTAGTGTCGGACTGTTGCGTTTATTTAATAGTAAACGACATACCTATGATAAAATTAATACATATATTTGAGTAAATTATTTTGTATATTTCACATTATCAATTGGGACTAGAGAACGCCAAATGGACTATTACTATTTAAAACCATGAATTTGCTTACATCTTTGCTTTAGTACCAATTTGTTACTTATAGCTAGGCTTATTATTTAGTGTCAGAATACTTAAATGACGCAATATAATATCTGCCTCTCTCTCTCTCTCTTTAATTTAATAATAATGACATGTTCATATTAAATTTAATTAATGTTCTTCGCTAGGCCCTACCGTGGCGTGACATTATATAGAATGCACAGATATTGTGTGACATGCAATAAATGAATAAATAATTTTAGCCCATCTACATTTAAAAAAACCTAGTATTTAATGATAAATTAAATACTATTAATTCTTAAAAAATTACCTTTCTAGGTTTCACTCCATTTCTTATAATAGTAACTATTCGAGGTCGCACTACACTATCTAAGGCAGGACTCACGCGCGCCGTCCCATTACCGGTAGTTGCACTACCATTTGTCTAAAATATAAATCAATTAAAAACATCAGACATACAGCAGACAGTGCACATTTGTCTACTCAAGCGGGCATAGAGAAGGCGACTGTTGCCTGTAGACATTTCTCTACAGTAGCACACTCATGTATCACATTCTAGCTTAACATCAGGTAAAGTGTTACATACCAAGCCACTATAAAAAAAATAAAAAAGAGATTCATAATATATGCAGGAATATAATTATTTATATTTATAAATTAAATTATATTTTAGTGGCACAAGGAGGGTAGAACCCAGAGCTGTTGAAGAAAATAAAAGATTCTTCACAATGACTTTATTAATTTTGATTATGAACATTCTATGAATCATAACTAAAGAAATACAATGCACTAAATGTAGGTTAATAAGATAGCATTTTATCACTTATTTGGTATAAGAATTTACTTAAGAAACATAAAGTTGTGTGAATCATTAATTACATTCGTTATGTGAATTAAATACTACTAAAAATTGCAACTTTCTTTTTAGTATAGTTTTTTTAATAATATATTTCTAATGGCAGTATTGAAGGTATAATTCAAAAAAACAAGTTACACATTATTGTCAATAGTCCATATTGTTAAATTATGAATTATCATGAAAATTGGAAGACATGACAGAAAGAAATGTGTTGATTTTTTTTCTATAAAATTTTCATTATACTAATAATAATAAACTTAGTATTTTAATAGGTCAAAATATAATTAAATGTCCCACATTCTTTTTTTATTTTTTTTTATTTTAGCATGTCATATGACCGCACGCCACCCGATGTTAAGCTAAAGTGCGATCCATGAACGGAGGCGACTGCTGTCAGAGAAGGGGATCTGCAGACAGCAGTTGGACCCAATATGCCAGCTTGATGAGATGCCTCTTTACACTTCACTTGAAGGAAGGACGTGGCTGGGAAGGAGGAAAGACGTGGCTGGGAAGGAAGAACTCCTAAATCAATTGCTTGAATTTTACTCACTTGTAAGTATCGGGACAGTCTATTATTGGCCCTAGCCGGTGATGGGCTTGATCCATCACTCAGGGATTCAGGTCCACTTAATCTAAATGATTGCGGCGTAATTGCACTAACTTCATAATCTAAATGTTTAAACGGCTCTCCAGCACCACTACACACATATGACTGACCATCTTCCAAGTCATCTAATTTACCAATCTGAAAAAAGACGTGTCAACTCGCTTTATTGATTTTTAAGTATTTGTGTGTTATTGGTGATATTGGGCGTGGTCTCCAGCATACTACAATAACCAGTTAATACAATTGAAAATACCTACCATATTACAACAGCATGTCAAATTGAATAAGCCAGTTTAACTTTTTTTATTAACATAAAAAAATCTGACAGCTGGCGATTGAGTTGCACAATAGCAATTAACTCAACTAAAAAGTACAGCTTGCTAGTAGTAATTATAGTGAAAACCCCAGTAATATGTGATGTTGAATGTTCGTCTGCTGGTGGAAAGAACATGAAGTACCGATAGCTGTGTAGCTTAGTAAGTTCAGCTCAGGCTGAATTTTTATCATAATTTAGATTTAGGCATAGACTGAACGCTCTGTGCAGAGGTTGCGTGAGGGCTGAAGATACAGTCACTTGAAGTGCAGTAGCGTGGATAAACCACGTCAAAAGTTACTGAACACGGCAAAGACACTTCCGGATATGTGCAGGAACATGAAGTATCCTGGCTTTCTTGGAAGATATTACGTGAGTTCAGTGATGCAGACCTACCTCATGCACCTACTTTTGAGATGTTTTATAATACTTACTTTTCTACCTTCAAGTGTATAAATAGTTCTTACACCACTGGGAAGGGTCACATTATCAACTAATACTCTTGTCAAATCTGTAGTAAGACTGTCAAAAGACCTGTAAACATTAAATTCATTACATTTGACTTGAGATATAATTAAATAAAGGCTTGTAAAATAGGTGTGTTTCAATATTCTCTCCAAATCTCTAATGGAAGTTATAGTAAAAAAATCCACCATTTTACTGAAGCTATTTTTGACTAGGACTGTCGTGTGTGATGAATAAATTATTGGTGCACATCATTAGCTTGAAAAAAATATTTACTCTGACACTGGCTAATTGTTACAATGCCATAATAAAAGAAATGAATCAATTTAGAAATGTGAAAGTTTGTAACTTTTAATTGGTTTAAAATTTTGGAACATACGGTTAATGTATTGTAAATTATTACCTATAACGTTCTGGCAAGACTGGAATTATAACTCCGGAATAAAATTTGTCCCCATTTCTAAAAAATCTGATCCGTTTCGCTTTCCTAGCAGGTGGTGTTCGCAACATTACACTGCGTCGCGTTTTTTTCATTAAGTCCATATCATTAAAATCTTTTTCAAGATCACAAACAGAACTTGATCTGCTGCCACTACGGCTTAAACTATTTTCCGTCATATCGTGAATATTGTTGAGGAAAAGTTAGTTCAACAAACTTATGGATGTCATATAACGGACTGTCATCATCACTTAACACGAACACACATGCGTCGTTTTCTAATTAGATTCACAAATTATTAACAATAGAATCATTTACAGTCTCTTTTAATTTGTGAAGACCACTTTATACAAAAATTCGAACACAAATAAAAATTATAGAAATTTCACGGATCTCTGAAGGCACCCAAAAGTATTATTGCGTTTTCAATGCCAACAAAATGAGTTTTGGTCTATCAACTAATCAAATTAAAGATTTTTTTTTATTATCCAATCAAAAGCTGTATTTACAAAATTGTAATCATACTTACAAAATGTTGCCACTGTAAAAAAGTTGTCAAAGTTAAACACACGCTACCATTTTCTAGTGTAGTTTTGAATGATGTTGAACAAAGTTTGATTTAATAATAGTACTTATTACCATAGCAATAGGTATTGTCATTCTGTACAAACTCTATTCATTTTAAAATTGTGCGTAGCGTGTGCTTCTTACTTTACAAATCGTAGAATATTGTATAATAAAATAATATTTGTTTACGTTTTATGAACTTATGTAACATTTATTATACCAAATCCACTATTTATATAATAAAAAAGTATTATTTATCACTCTTTTTAATTTAAAATTGAATTATTAAATCTTTTTTCGTCTTGTAACAGTTAAAACAGGTGACGCATTATCAATTTTGTTTTATGTCATATTATTGCTGAAGAAGGACAAAGAGTGTAATTATTTATTATTTTACAACAAAGTTACTAAATTATTGTGTAAAATGTCGTCAAGGAAAAAGCTACTTCTAAAGGTGATAATTCTCGGGGATAGTGGTGTCGGGAAAACGTCTTTAATGAATCAATTTGTCAACAAAAAATTTTCCAATCAGTACAAGGCAACAATAGGCGCAGATTTTTTAACAAAAGAAGTTATAGTCGACGATCGTATCGTGACGATGCAAATTTGGGATACAGCAGGTCAGGAGCGTTTTCAAAGTTTGGGAGTTGCGTTTTACCGAGGGGCAGACTGTTGCGTTTTAGTGTTTGACGTAACTGCCCCCAACACGTTTAAGTCCTTGGAAAGTTGGAGAGACGAATTCCTTATACAGGCTTCCCCCAGAGACCCCGAAAACTTTCCTTTCGTTATATTAGGAAATAAGGTTGATTTGGAAAACCGTGCTGTACCTGCGAAGAGAGCGCAACAATGGTGTCAAAGCAAGAACGATATTCCCTACTTCGAAACGAGTGCCAAAGAAGCTGTGAATGTTGAACTCGCTTTCCAGACCATAGCCCGCAACGCACTGGCCCAGGAGACTGAGGCGGAGCTTTATAACGAGTTTCCTGATCAAATCAAATTGAATGCTAATGATAATGGACGTAACAGGGATGGGGATAACTGTGCCTGCTAGGTCATACACACCACTGCATTGTTATAGTTTCAAGTTTTTATATTATATTATACAATATTACATATAGTGTAAGTAATGTTTTCATTTACATGATTATATAGATGAATAAGACACTTATTGTGGTTTTGGTCACACACATTTGTGCACAGTTACACAAAATGGTTTTGCTTTTTATGCATTTGGTGTGTTTTGGCATAGAACTTGACCTAAATGATCTGCAAAATAATTAATGCTAGAGACCTTTTTTAAGTTTCAATTTCCGATGATAGATATTGGCTGTAGGCAATTTTCTTTGTAAATTATTGTTAGCTAAAGGATCATATGTTATTTCTTTTGTTTATGTAGACCTTTTCTTTTTTGTTTAAAGTAATTGTGCAACAAAATATGTTAGTGGTATATTATGTTTTAATTTATAATGTATGATAATAATATCTAAATGCTAATGAATCATTGTTTTATTGTGTATGATTACTTGGAAAATATTGGTGATTTATATATATTGTGAATTTTATTTTCTATTACTTCCACAACTTCCTGTTCATTTAAAAATCAATTAAAAATAGTTATTATAAATTAAAAGTTTGTGATGTTATTTTATCTTTTTAGTTGGTTCACTTTTCTATTGAGAGGATGTGGTTGAAGATGTGATAATTTAACAACTTATTGAATTTATTATTTTTACAAAAAAATAAACAAAATACAAGAAAATATTCATAGAGCTTTGCTGCATTCTCATTTTTTTTGTATAAATATATTTTAAATTAGTTTTTAAGTAGTTAATATTTAATAAGCATTTTATTTATACATCAATAAATAATCTACTTAGATTCTTGGATATATGTTTCTAAGCTGACTAAATTTTTCTTTTGTCAATAAATATTTTATAAACTTTATAGTTTTTCTTTAATTGTTTTTATTGTAAATGTGTAATTATAATTATGGTGATTTAGTGAAATATAATATGTACCCAATACCAGTGCATATAATACTATAAAAATGCAACTTCTCAGGCGACTACTGTAAGGTTTTATTTTATTCAGTGATTTTATAAACCATTTAGTTCTATTTGTACACTTAGATTAGTTGGTATATCAGCAAAATGTATGTTCAGCTTTTAATGTGTATTAAAATAATTGGTGAATAAATTATGTAATTACTAGATTGCTTATAATTTTATATTAATAAATAAAATCAGTACATATCGTCGTTTTATTTTGCATCCATAGCATTGCCTTTGTAATTCATAATAGTTCAAACATTTCGAGCGATTGACAGTAGATGGCGCTACATTGGTCGATAAATTCAAGCTAAATTAGTAAAAAAATAAATGTTTCACTTGAGACTTTATCGCTTAAAGCTATTCGAAATTTACCTACATATTAGATTTATATATGTTCAGTTTAGCAATATCTAAGTTTAATGCAAAAATAAAAGAAACAAAGCTCTAATTCGTTTCATGACGCAACGGGCGCGAATGTGAAACTACTTTGATTGAACTAAAGTAAGATGTAGTTTTGAATACAATTGTTGTGTAGTTTTATCGATTTCCATAGTTTTATTCGTATGGAACATTGTAAACTCAGCAGTTGTGTGAAAACTTTGCTATGTGACTTTGTCCATTCATTTAACAAAAATTTGGAAAGCATTGTTTTCTTTCTCCTTCAGAATCATTCATTTCATATTTTTCACGCACGCGTATAAAAGGTAATACGAAATTATATTTTGATTTCTACCTATATTATTACTGACGTTATTATAAAGTGAATTGAAATTTAAATGTGTTTTTACGCTCATTTAGTAAATAATATTTATTTTAATTCAAAAATTATTACTAAAGAATTATTTACGGACTGCAATATTGTTACGGACGGACGGGCGGCATTTCAGTCGGCCGGCCTAGCTCGGCTCAGTCTCGTCTGTGTCATGAAAGGGCGCGGTTCTACACATTCAGTAAGGTGCTACGAGCAATGCATCACTATGAACAGTCACCAGGAAACGCACCAAACGGTAAGACTTGCATATTTAATTATTGTTTTAAAATATAATTTAAAATTTATCGTGTATTTGTGTGGATTTATTAGCAAATATATTTAAAATTTTCTAATAGTGGTATTTGTAATCTTTTCGTATTGCATTTACATTATCTTTTGGCTTAAGCACGTCGTGTTCGTAAAAACAATTTGTGGATATCAATGGATAACCCGGTAGTTGGTAAAAACGAAATGGGTACTTTCCGCGATCAAGGTCACAATCACAACCCCCGGTTGCCCCCGTAGCGGTCACCCTTGCAATATTTATTTTTTGCTTTTTTTATTAAAGCTATAGGGATGTGTTTATAGATTTCGAAAAAATAAACCACATAAAGGAGAATGCCCATTCTTGGGCCCACTTGATAGTTTGGTATCAAAACAATGTTCTAAAATAATATCCTATTTTTTATTAATTAATTTTAATTATATCAACACATTATTTACCAGACAATGTTTAATTACAAAAAAACAGATATCTTAAATTATTAAAGCATTTAAAATAATAATAACCTCAAATATTGCAACAGAAAACATCTAATTACTAAATAACCCGGGTAAAAAATTAAAACTGATTGGTTATAAGGAAGCAGATTTATTTTTCTACAATATTAACTAAAAATCATTGACAAACTTGAGAAAAAAATTGTGGGCCCATTTTTCTTATCCAAATGGACATTCTTTAATTGTAGTATAAAAAATGCTACACCATATTATTTTATAAACTACCTAAGTACTTTTTTTTTACTTTTACTAGTAGTACTAATTTAGAAACACATTTTAAAATATCAACCACCACAATTACCTAAAATCTTATTTCTATCTATTCTTCACATTTGATTTCACAATTTGGAGGTCAGCAAGGATGGGCAATTAAACTTTTTTTATAGCCTCTCATGTGACCACACTCACACTGAACCTAGAACCTAGAACTCCATGAACAGAAACAACAGCTACCACAGATGAATGTCTGACGAAACCATCTCCTCCGGTATTCCAGCGGTATACTTACTCGGCTATCACTAACCTGATCTCTAATCGCGTGTCATTTCACAAGAGTGTTATACTTAAATATTAATTTTAAAAAACTAACAAAACGGAAATAAGAATGGTAGGCAGATTTATTATTATTGGTTATTAGCCCAGTTTGCCGTACCACTTTCAAGTTTAACACCCGAGAAGTGCCTAGTCCCTAGATTCGGAATCAGCTTTCTAGTAGCCAGGTATAGTGAGAAGAGTGCACTGCCAAGCTGGATAATGCGGATAATCTCCTCCTGTAGTAGCAAATGTTTTCGGTCATGGACCGCACTTTAGCTAAACGTTGTTTGTCGAGTGATATGTCCAGAGTTAGTTTTATATTTTGTAACTAAATTATAACATAACAACAAGTACTTATAGTTCCTAAGAATGTGACAAAAACATTTTGTAAATGTTTACAATTCCTATACCTGCATAATTAAAACAATCAGTTATGATTGAAACCTTAGAGGTGCAATTTGATATGAATCTACACAACGTTGGTGGTATTGAAAATGACTAATCAAGCTACACGTTTGTAATATATTTTCAAAACTCATTACTAACAAATAATAATGTGTAACCTACATAAAATTCGATGATAAGCAATATTTATATAAATTAATATCTATCGATTAAACTTAGTGCAATTTTAGGCACGTTTACACGAAAAAAGTAGGACGAAACGTGTTTATGTAAAACGCACGAATTCAATTGTTTTTATTATTAACACATCAACAAAATCATGGCAATGGCTTCAGAAAATACTCGTCTAAGCTCAAAGTTGCAGGATATACGCTTTTATTTTTAGTCAATTAAGCATTCTTATTTGTGAGCCCCTAACGTTTATTGATCATACACACATAAAAATAATAGACGATTAAAATTTGGGTATGATGAAAAATTTGGGATTGATTTGGGTATGGAAATGATGGGGTTTGAACGTATTTCCTATAAAAAGAAAATTGTCTTCTTCGATTGTAAACCGATTCCTATTGGTAGAATCCAAACAGCCGAAAATGAGCTTGTTGACAGTGCGAGCACAAATATACAGCAGCTAACATATGGCTTGTACTTTCTACGGTAGAGCAATTGTTTAGGAGAAGTCATCTTATCTGTCAGCCAATTGTACGAAGTAATAATCATAATAAATATATGGGAGCTATTTGGCGCCAAATAACGTTACTAATGCTATTAAAAAGATAATAAAAGAAAATGGCACACGTGATTGTAAACTGAATCCCTTTTAGTGTGACGCATTACAAATTCAATCTAGGTACCTAGGTATAGGTAGGTTGCAAGCTTTTGTTAAATACATTCTATCGCGAGAGGAGAGTGCACTGTCAATCTAAATGATACATACTCGTCTCCTCAGGCCGGCATAGCGGAGTCGCCTCTGCCAGTAGAGATTTCTCTGTAGTAGCACTTGTTTCCGTTCAAGGACCGCACACTAGCTTTACATCAGGCGGAATATCATATGCCGAGCTACAATAAAAAAAACTATTCGTTCTTTTATATATTATTATATTATGTATTCAACATTTAAATAAATCAAATATTACAATGTAATCAGTTGCAGACTAAGGCTAAAAGCGGGCCCTAGGCAACATTGTAATTCCGGGCCTATTTTTCAGTCATGATACATGATTTACGTTTGGTAGTTTTAAAGCTTATAGTATGTAGTTCTATTTAAATATCGGAATCCGAGAAAAAAAAGGAAAAAAATGCATGTACAAAAATTAAATAAACATAATTAAAATTACAGGCCCTATGCACGTGCCTAGATTGCCTAGGCCTTAACTATGAATGTAATTGAAAGAGTATGAGAGACAGAGAGGGAAAGTAGCCATAAAGCATTTCATAAGTGCTGAAAGTTTTCAAGTTCACCGTGACATGCAAACTCTGAAGTAAGCAGAGTCAAGAACACCCACCGCCTCTTAATAAACTGAGATCTAAACGTTATTACTACGCATGCGCTAAATGTATTGATTTTCATCCAATTTACCACAGTAAATAGTATTATATTTTAACAATGTGCATTTTCATGCAATTTTATTTTTTATTTCCTTATTGTATTTTTTTACGACGTATTGCAATTTGTTTCAAATCCCATATGTATTTATACATCTAGCGAGCGATGCCACGGGAGACCTTGAGACGTCCCCTTGAAGCATTAGGTTGTAGGTAGGTACCATGAATGAATGAAGTCACATTGGTCGTCGGGCAAGGACCCAAACATGACCGCACTCGCTTACATCTCAAAATACAAAATACCTTATAAACAACTAATTCGTAACTAGTTAAAATTAATTGGTGTTTTTTCTTGAAGAGTTTCAACGTTTTTACTAAGTTTTCTTTTGAATATTCTAATATGTATATTGTATATATAATTGCGATTTGCGACGTAGAGATTTTATGCAGACAAATGCTCTGAGACGAATTACTGATATATTGAAACAATGTTCTTTTTTATTTTATGGCTGAGTATGAGATCACACTTGGCCTCGCGATCTAGAGCCTAAACTAGAGTGTGGTCCATGCCTGTTGAAACTGCTATTACATAAAGACTGCTAGTAGCAATCGCCTCCACTATGCCGGCTTGCACTTACCGAATGTGCACCATCCTTCGACAGACACATTTCTCTCGTTTGCAGCTTTTTTTAATTTTATTTTTATTGTATATGGCAACACTCCGCATGATGTAAAGCTATATTGCGGTCCATGAACGGAAACAACTGCTACTAGAGAGAAATCTCCACGGGCAGCAGTCGCCTCCGGTATGCCGGTCTAAGGAGACGGGTGTGTACCATCTAGATTGACAATGCACACTCCTCTCGTTATACCTGGCTACTTTCAAACTATTCCCGAAACGTGACAAGGTCACTTCACGGGTGTTACATTCGAATGTAGTGGTACTACCCCAGGACGGTAGACTCGGCTAATAACTATTATTATTTATTTATTAGTATGCCTATAGGCGACTAAAGTACATATAACAATAAACAAAGTCACATTGGTACCGGTCAAAATTAGTAAGGTTCGAACGCGGGTCTCATTGATCAAGGTAGGCTTCACGCGCCTTACCGCTAGACCACGGCCGCTCGAATACCGGGATCAGGTTATTACACTTGATAGTGGTGCTCCCTCCAGGACGGCAAACTGGGCTAATAGCAATCATCAGTCTGCCTAACACTGTTTAAAAGTTTGTAGGTATTATAATGTAATATAATGTACCAAATCACAAACGAACTCGGTTCCGTACTACTTGAATCTGTTATGTGGTCAAAACAAAGAATAATTATGTATATTTTTTAAACAATTTTTGTTTAAATAACATTAGTGTTCGAAAGATCCTATACTCGAATAGAAATTATGTTTGATTGCCATTTAGTCGAGCTAAATGTTTCTAACAATAGAGCTGTATTGTTCATTCAATTTCTACGTGACATTAGTTAATTGAAAAGGCCAATTTATTTCATCTCTTATTACCTATTTTGTATTAGGTACAATCAATAAATTATGATTAACTCGTACAATAATGCATTTATTTACCAGACCTAAATTATTAGCGTTTTTTTTAATTTCAAGCGAAGTTCAAATATCAATCAAAATCAGTGGCTAAAAATATAAAAGTGATGTTTGGTCTAAATTATAAATTACAATAATAAACTTTATTTCATTTCATTTCATTTAACGAGCGGTAAAGATGCGTGAACACGCGAGCGACGAGACTCTTGTTCGAACCTTGCTAATTCTGACCGGTACCGATGTAACTTTGTTATCTGTATGTATATTGATTGCTCAGTGCCTATAGGCACTATTAAAGCGTGGTGGCAGACTGATGACAGTTATCAGCCCAGCCTGCCGTCCTGAAGTAGTCAGGTATAGCTATCTGGATGGTGTATATTCGTCTCCTCAAGCCGGCATAGCGAAGGCGACTGCTACCCATAGAGATTTTTCTGTAGTACCTAGCAGTAGTTTCCGTTCATGGACTGCACGCTAGCTTTTACATAAGGCGGAGTGTTCTCATATGTCGAGCTACAATAAAAAAAGAAGTATACGTAGATTTGATAATAATATCTACATAATCCTAGAAGTATTCACGATTAAAGCCGCAAATTAAACAAATTATTAAATGAATAAACTGACATTTATTTCTATTTACTTTGTACTCGTAGGTACGGAATTGTGATAGAGTCGAAGGTCATGTAGAGGACGAGGGGTGTGGGTTAGTCCGGGTAGTCGACGCCTCGTTGTGTCTGATAAATTAAAGAAGTTTATTCACCCCTCACTCCTTCCCCGCAAAATTGTTTAGAATGGCTTGGTAAACAGCGCCAAAACCGCGTTCGCGATCTCCGCGTTTTCAAAGTTTTTCAGACCGGAATAAAAAATACATCTAATTGAAGTGATATCTTGTAATGGTTTTCGATTTAACATGAGTCATATTTTGAAGACCTTGCCCATTATTTTGTTTTTTTTTTTAAATACAGCGAATCTAATTAAATTTTCCTGGACCGGGGTTAAAAGTGGCGTTTATTATTTAATTAATTTGAAATTTAAAAGAATCATTGACCTTGATCATTGATTTGTTAATGAATTATTCAGATTATAGTAATCATGATAAATAACAAAGATAGATAATAATACTATATACGATAAAAAAAGAATGGTATCTATCGTTGTAATTTTCCAACTGACGTGAGAAATATATCACTTCTAATTTTTGATTTATTTTATACAAAGAATCTATTATTCTATTATTATACATACGAGTATGATAATGAATTATAATTGTATATAGTAGTAGGTAGCCTATGGTTATTGGTTCACTTTATAATGACGTGTTAGTGATTTATGGTAGGCAGGTACTTTAACAGACAAAGAATAAAAGGCGAATAAATATGGTTGTGGAGAAGTATGTGAGGAGTGCTCTTACGCGAGGGAATTACAAACAACACGTTATAAGGAATCGTTGAGTGAAAAGAGAAATTTTGGTCATATCATGGGTGGATGGGTGGATGAGAGCAGACAACAAAATTATCACACGAAACCGAATGAGGCACCCAGTATCTTTCCGATCAGATTTTTTGATTAGTTAACAGCTCGCAAGGGACATGTGATGAACACCCCCCACCGAATGCATGAGAAGAATAACGAATATGGACGAGTGTTCTATAGTCTGTGCCTACCTCGATAAGGGTATGGGCGTGAGCTGAGCAGTAGAGTTCGGCAAATATTTTAGTATATTGTATTATACTTAAAATTTTGGTCACAGATTCATTAAGATTGGTTAAGAGCAATTGATTTTAAATTGGAAGTTATACCGAATTTAGTTTGTTACCAATTGCCTTTTATAATCATAACGCATGTACTCCGCTCGTTAGCAATAAATCTTAGTACATGCCCGCTGTGGCCGAAGTATTTTACCAATTATTTGGGTGTTAGCCAGATCACGCTATTTAATAAGTTTAAACTATGAATTTAATAGTATTGATTCTTTGAATTCCATTTAGAAAAGTGCAATTAAATTCTGATACTCGTAGATAAAATAATACATATTTTATAATCTTATTAAAGTGCATTTCAGCTGAGCAATCTTTGCACTACATATTTAATTCACTGATTCAAATTATGCCTGATGTGACTGATTAGATGTGTCATCAAAATTATTTATCTAGGTCTTTGGTATGACATACTTATTACAGATATCTACGTGTTTTGTACGATATCTCTGTGTACGAATCTAACAAGAAAAAATACTAACTTTATTAACTGTTTACCATGATTGACTTTAACGGTATTATTTTTATTTTATTTTCAAAATTTCATTTACCTATTTCTTAATAATTATTGGATTTATTAGATACAGTGCCCTAAATATATCCGTGTTTCGATAACTAAATAAAATATCAAATATATTAGGATAAGATAAAGAGTGGTATAGGTAGGTGTTTTTAACCCAGCCTGTCGTCCTACCGCTTTCGAGTGTAAAGTGACCTAGTGCGTTTTGGGATCATTTTGGAAATAGCCGGGTTGGTATTATGGGCGTACATAGGTAGTAGCCAGAGGGACATTGCTCCAATTTTAAAGGCATAAAAACCTTAAAGCTAGGATGCCGTAATGCCAGCCCCTCCTAGAAAAAATACCTAACTACGCCCACGCCGGGTACACTAGAAAAAGGGGTGTCCGTCTCCTCTGGGACTGGTATCAACGATGATAGCAGCCCTGCCACTGCAGTTGTCTCCGTTCATGGATTGCATTCTGACGTGGAGTGTGATCACATGCCAGGCTACTAACAAAAAAGTTTTATTACAAATCTTGTTAATTCGTAATAAGACACGGCAATAAACTGATTATAGGTTGTTTGGGTCTCCCTTGTTTTCGTTCTTAATTATATTGATCTCGGAAAGTCAGTGTCCTGTTGGACGTTTATTATTTAGACACTTGTACATTGACCTATCCTATATACGTATAATTAACTTTATTGAAAGGATTATTTTAGTTGCTTTAAACGAGGTCAACGATGTAGAAATTTCGAGTATAATAACGAATAATTATAAAAGTAAAAAGTAAATGGTCATTAGAAATAATAATTTGGTATTCACTAGCTGTTCCTCTATTCTATCTTTTCAATTCATCAGCAGCCTTTTCAGCTGCTGGGTTGACGTTAGTCATATGGACATTGCGTACTCTTTTTTTTATTCAATTTTCATTATAATTTAAATTTAAAAAAATCTTCAAAAAGTTTAAAAGTATTAAATATAAAATAATGCAAATTAATAAAAATTAAACTATAATTAATCACAAAATGTAATGTAATGTCTATATAATTACAAAAATATTATTTTCACGGGTTGGTAGTTCCGGAACGGATATATGAGCAATTTAAAAGATGTGGTGACGACATACCCTAGCTATTATCAATATTGGTTTGCCTCGTTCTTGGTCGAAGCACACCTCAAAAACAACAGTAGTAAAAATCTTGTTTGCGTCTATTACCACGATACACATTTATGACTCATTAATAATAACGATATTTTTCTAGAAGTCCTATTCCCTTCGCATTTATTAAGCAGAGCAGACGTGATTTAGCGGTTGAAGTCTTGGACTCACGATCAGAGACACGTGTTTGAATCTCGCCATCGTCTTTTCACTAATTTCAAGTGTAACTCCTGAAGTGGCGCGTAGTAGTCGCTTTTCCGATTCAGCTTGAAAGAAACGAGCCAAGGAATAGATATATTCGTCTCTTCAGGCCAGCATAGCGGAGGCCACTGCTAACTTCAGACATTTCTTTGTAGTAGCAGTTGTTTCAGCTCATGGATTACAGATAGTTAATATTTAAGGATCTAGTTATGGCTGTCTTCTCGTCATATGCCTTTCCGAAGCCAAAACTAGATTCTGACGATGAACAAGTGCATGCCAAGTCCATGCCTACGTTAATAAAGGATTTTCATTTCATTTCATTTCATTTCATTAGTGTCTATGGCATTAGCTCACCCTTCGGTTTGCTTCCCAATTAAATCATATTTTATTCGTAGATATTACATGATAACATGTTACTTGAAAAGGTACAAGTATTTTTTCGGGTTTTAGTGTTATAAGTTCGTGTCGTCCTAGTTCTAATATAGTACAGGGTATCCCAGTTTGGGGTCAAGGCAAATGTAACACATATTTATTTATAATTGTTTTTAAGAATTTGCATTTAAAACTGCCAAGAGTCAACTGTCAAAGTTTTGCAACTTTCGCTTGTATCTTGGTTAGTATCAACTATTTATAAAGAGTGCTATTTATAATAATAGGGTGCGTTAACCTTGCTTTACTAGTTTCGTTGCAATTTCACAAAAATGTACTCGAAGTAGGGAAGGACTGACTGAGGGAAAGCATTCACTATTGCGGTCAAAGCAGCGAACCTCACACTAATTAAAAAATCAAAATAAAATGAACATATAGGACTATTTTACATGTAAATAATGTTGATTACTTTATTATCATGCTGCAAATAGTCCTTATTTTACTTCGTGTTAGTGTTAAGTTAGTGACGTAGAACACGTCAACATTGTATGTGAAGGTAGTTTAGGTTGGGTGTCACATCGCGTGCCCATTGATCGTAGGGCGGGCGGGAGATCGGGGCGGACGGGGAGGCTAGGCGCCCACGTGTTCGCTCGAGCCGGGAATAGACAGTCGACCGCGTAATTTCTTTCGCATGTGTTGTGTTTGCTCAAATTATTTTAAGTTAATTTTCGATAACATTCATTTTTACAAAGTTATATTAAATCACATATAAAAATTCGTCGAGTCGAGTTCGACTGAAAATATTGTGTTTTTAACCATAATTTACATTAATGTGTACATGTTAGTTTTGATCAAGTTCAAATTAATAAGTTAATAATTTTACAGATGTTTATTTATATGTGAAGTATCATTAAAAATAGTGCATGATTACTTGACATTATTAATGGTAACGAACCATCTGTGTACGTGAATAATCCAATTATCAGTCTAGCTGATAGAAATAGACTGAAAAAAGTGCCAATTTGACATTGGGCTTCGGTGCGTCTCACATGAATTCGTAAGGATTGGATTATTGTGGGCGTTTGTAACGAGTCGTGTCAACATTTCAGGCGTTATTCTGATTTAAAGTAAAGAATTTGGCGAGTGCGCGGGGTCGGGAATCGGGAGAGAAGCGCCGCCGTCGCGCCGGCGCCGTCGCACTAGAAATCTGTGCTCGTAGCGCATGCAATGCGCGAGAAACTGTCTGCACTACTGCGAAGCGCAGTTTGTACGCCTGCGCATGACAACGCCAGTGGCAAGCTGCAAAATACGATTGCACCAGTTCTTGTATTCCCAGATGAAGGTGCGATATTTGGAAAAATAATAATAACGTATTGTAAAAAAGCATAATTTTATAATCAGTATATTTGGGGCTTTGATTAATATTACGGGGCTAATATATAATGCATCCTGAAGGATTAGAGTAAAAGTGGGCGGGGATAGTGGGAGCTATCGTTTAGATATAGAATACAACCAGAGTTTCTGGCCAAAATTTGTATTTCGCTAGTACATTATAAAAAATCATGTGCTTATTATATTCGATATAATAATTTACACCACCACCGTAATAGGTGTGACGCGTTTCAATTTGAATTATGTTTGAGTAAATATCTGTAGAATAGTTCTTACGAATCACACGTAACATCATGCGAAAATTATTTCTGTTTTAACACACGTGATCGACTAGTCCATCCATCCCTCTGTGCGTCATCTCATCCGCGGATACAGCATTCTTTCTTTCTTTTTTTGAGTGATCTATGATTTGTGAAATATTGTTTTGAAATATACTTAAATATTTTTAATTAATAATCGTGAAACGAAAACGTTTAGAAATATTTCATCCACGTTTTTTTACGAGTCAATAAAATCATTGTTATTAGTTATTTCATAATGTATCAATCATCTCAAGTCTCGAGTACACGATTATAACTGGAGAAATATGTTTTTCGAAAGTAATCGCGTGAATAATCTTATTATCTACTAGTGTCTAATGAGCAAACTACTGAGAGAAAACTATTTGACTAAGAAATTAATTATCTTCGTGGTACGTTTGTAAATCTACCAAAAGAAAAATAGTTCTTTGAGAGAAACAATCCGTTTTTGCTTTTTTTATCGTTTTTATATTTATAGCCCGCCATGTGACCGTATTCTCTGATGTTAAGCTAGAGTTGCAATTCATGAACGGAGATAATCAGACTCTTGCCACAGAGAAATAGGTACTACAGGTACCAGATGTGTACGATCTGATCTAGGTTGACAATGAAACCATCCCTACTTCACTACAAAAACTCTCAATTTACGATAAACTTTAATAAGTTTAGGTATTTACTAACAAAAATGTTTATAACTAGATAGGTACTTGATCCGCTTACAGGCATAAAATGAATAAAGTGCGAATAGGTTTTTTCTTCAGTAAAAATGATTAGTACAGTGCAATATTTCTTTCAATATGCTGTGTGATTTGTGCTCAGGTAAATTGTTAGTTTTATAATTAATTATTTACCTAGATGAAATTAGGTATGTCCGGATAAATGGATTTAGGTTTATCAATGTTTCTGATTAGATCACAGATTAGTAAAATTAGTAGTAGATCAGGCGGCGGGTGATTTTACAAATAAATACTCGAATGAATCGATGATCAATCGAATATTTTATTACCTACATTGTTCGCCATTGCATATTTTAGTTTTGTATTTCTTTAACTTTTCCTAATAACTTTTATTGTTATTATTAAGTATTTAATTAATAAAATTAATATTAATATTATTATATTCATATCGGATCTTTTTATATTCAATTCATATGCACATTAAATTATAGACAAACATGCACCTATTATTCGATTGGAGATTTCTGTTGTATTCGGTTGCAATCGAATAATCTCATAATTCGATTGTTTTAGCTCATCTAGATGGACCTTGAGGACGACCGTCAAAATTATTATCTATTCGTTGTGTTTGATAAAGCAGTCTACTTGTTGTAGCGCTAACATTTATCGTGTCCTCAAAACCGTTGGCACAGCTTTTAATAGTAAATTGAAATAAATTAGATATTTTAATTAACATGTTTCTCTTACATAGTCATTCGTACAATACGTGCCTTGTATTATTTCAACTCATCATAGTTATCATTATGAATTAATCGATATTATATGCCCTTGACCGTTGCAATTGATTTATACTTGTAGTTACTTTCTTTCCTTAACCGCCATTGAAGTTGATGAACACATGTCTATATTCCCGCGAATTACTTTGAATTATTCAACTTATTGATATTTTTTGTTTTTATAGAAATCTAATTATAACAATTGTAAAATGTAAAAAATAAATACTTAGGTATTTATGCAAAATTACTTAAAACGCTCGCTAGCACTCTATCAAGTACCTAAGTATATCTAATTAATATTTGTGGTAAATAATAAACATTATTTACAATAATAACTACTACAACAATATACATATATTGTGTTTACGTTATTCTCACGTACTTCTCAGGAACTTGAAATAAGATACTTCGTATTTCAGTGTAACCAAAAACAATGGTAGCAACAACAAAATATTTTGTAAGCTATTTCTACTGCAGAGTGTTTTGTTAACTAAAAATAAATTTCACAATATTGAACGAGTTTTTGTTTTATACTTAGATGCTCGCATTTTATAACAATTGTATAATGTTTAATAACAATAATCTAACTCTATACGCCATCATTTTTATAATCTTGGCAGAGAATGATAAATTTAGAACACAAAACGACTTTTTACACAATCGTCACCTAATTACAAATAAATTTATAGTTTTTCCACTTCAATGGTAGACGGGATGTTGTTATTTTAGTTTTTTTTCTTTTCAATAAATTTCAGAAAACCTTCAGAATAAAATTCATAGTTATATTTATAATACTTCTAATTTTATTCCTTGTAAACTAATGACTTTTTTACCTATAGGCACTGAGCGACCTAAGTATTTTCATATTACAAAGTTATATTGTTATCGGACGGAATTTTGCGAGATTTGAACATGGGACCTCTTTCTTGATTGTAAATCCACGCCTTTCGACAGGCAACAGCCTCTCTATTTTTGTGACTGCGCTAGATTTGATGTATAGAGCTTTTGGAATATTATTTTGTTTACAGGGAGCGCACGCGAAGGGGGATTGGTATGGCGGGGCTGTTCCGCCGTCTGCGACGCCGAAGATGGCACGACGGGAGCGCTCGCTGATGGCAACCTCAACCCAGGAGACAAGGTAAAATTATCGATTACAGAAGAACAGAATTTACCAGGGTCCTACATATTTGCAAATATTATTAAAACGTGTATTTTTCCATCTAAGTAGGTACCTACTTATTTCGTTCGCTGGTTGGTAATAATCATTCTCGAGAGCTCTTTAAACATCTTGAAATATCGAGCCGTTCTCGATCTTTCTCGAGAAAATAATTTGCAAATAACAAGGAGTTTATTCTTAAAATAACTTTTTCCTTTTATGTCAACTTAGGTTGGGTCTAAGTACTACATCATTATAAAATTTAAATAAAATAGGTATCTATAAAAAGTGTTGATTGTTTATTGATTACATACGTTTACTGCCTACCTCTTAAGGTGGAAAGAAATTCGTTAACATTATCTTTCATAAATCCAATAAGCTAATGGTTTTAACAAAGATTTTTTTTTATATCTAGGTAATTTTGTATATTTGTTTATTAGCTGGAGGGGTCGGACGCAGCTCCGGACGACCCTGTTCACCTCAAGAGACGGGTGGGACTCTTCAGTGGGGTGGCTCTAATTGTTGGCACGATGATCGGTTAGTGATGCAACATATCTTAACACTGCTCATTTTGTACTCGTAGATATTATTTAATAATTAAAGATTTTCTATATTTTGTTGTAAAGGATCTGGAATATTCGTCTCGCCCTCTGGGCTACTTGAGCGCACCGGCTCAGTGGGCATCAGTTTTGTGATTTGGATGTCATGCGGATTGCTATCACTCCTCGGAGCGCTCGCATATGCGGAATTGGGAACCATGAATACGTCCTCAGGTGCTGAATATGCTTACTTCATGGACGCTTTTGGAGGACCACCCGCCTTTTTATTCTCATGGGTAATTTAATTTTATAATTCGTAATTAATATCTATACCATAGAGATATATACTAGAGGAGCAAACCTCATACATCGGTTCAAGCGATTTGACAGTCAAATACAACTGTCAGAAAACCTAAAAGTGACTGTGATCATCTTTTCTCTCAATAATGTTCGTAGAAGTTTAATAGTTAACAACTATTTATTACTAGTTGAATATTAGTATTAACTAGGTCAACTTGTAGTAAATTCTATTTATGTTGTGTGTTTATTTACGGTGAGTTGTTTATGTCATAGGTAACTGCTCTAATGCTTTCTTGTTACGGAGTTGGAGTACTTTTGTAATATGGAAAAATATTTTTATTTTAAGACACGTCTTTCAATTAATGTTCTGTCGCCACGTGATTTTACGATCACGTGAAATAAAGTTGGACTTTGATGAATGTTTTACGTCAAAATTAAATCCACAAAAACTATTTTTGACAGAGTTTTCACGGGAACTCAGAACATTAGGTTATCGGTACTGAATTATTTTCCTAAACGTGTTATTCTTCCTTCGAATGCTAATATGTGATAATGATGGATTATTATCCATCAAGTGTTCATATAAGCGTGGGAGTTGGGCATAAGTTTCAAAATTAAAAATAATAGAGATCATTATTTTTACAACTGAAGTTAATGCTGTACTTTTCAGTTTGATAAATAAATGATACGTGAATCAGATAATAATCTACTTTGACACTAGCAAATTGCTATAATGCTCTTACTAATAAAACGACTAGAGAATAGAGTACATACTTATTTATTTTTAAAATCTTACAAAGATTGCAAAAATATTGTATAATTTTAAATAAATTAACAATTATGAAAATGGTTGACATTCAATAATATGAAAATTCAGACACTGTACTGGTATTTTGGTATCAATGGCCAGAAAATACCGTTAATAGTAATGTTACTAAAATATACCGGTAAATATATTGTTACATTTGAATAACGTTACCTTACCGATAATGTTTTTTTATAAGTATTGTTTACGTAACGTTATCTAATATCGGTATTAGCATAAAACTATCGATATAAAAATAATAGTAAATTCTTGGAATACCGGTAAAAATGAGAGAATAATCGTTGCTTTTTATGGTATCTCGTATCATTATCAGAGTCTGTATGAAATATTTACTTGTTATAGGTATCGACTTTAGTATTAAAACCGTCACAGATGGCAATTATCTGTCTGAGCTTTGCTAAATATGCAGTAGAACCATTTGTTTCGGAATGTGAACCACCTGATGCACTTGTTAAACTCGTTGCTGTTATCGCTATTGGTGAGTGAAAACTGCTTAATGATAATTAATAATTATAATAAATAAATAAAATAATAATAATAAGAATTAATCAGATTTACAATTAATAATAATAAAAGATTTTATGCAGCTTACTATCACGTTTATTTTGATATATTAATTTTGAAAGCTTTGCAGCCGTTGTGGTCGTTGCTGTGTACCTAAGCAGCATTTTTTTTATTGTAGCTGCGCATATCACAACATTCTGCCTGCTGTAAAGCTACAGTGCGGTCCATCAACGGAAATAACTGCTACTACAGAGTTCTATGAGCAGCAGTCGCCTCCGCTATGCCAGCTTGAGGAGACGAGTATGCACCATCCATACTGACAGTGCACACTCCTCTGTTCCCGAAAGAAGGTCACTTCAGGGGTGTTAAATGGTGGTACTACCTCAGGACGGCAGACTGAGCTATTAACCATCATCAGTCTGCCTACCATTCTTTAAAAACACTATAACAAAAATAAAATTAATTATTTCCACTACAAACTTATAAATAAAACGCTCTATTTTCTATCATAATAGATTAAAGTAGGTACAGTCAGTCATGTTTGATCATAACGAGGTATTTGTTTACATTAACTAATTGATCCTATACAATAAATCTCCTTGACTCTTATTGACATTAATATAAAGTTCATTATTGCAGTGATGATATTGACCGTGAATTGCTACAGCGTGAACTTGGCCACTAATGTACAGAATACGTTCACGGCTGCTAAGTTAGTTGCCATTGCTATTATTGTATGTGGTGGTGCCTACAAACTTATTCAAGGTAATAAAGCTAACTTATGATTTGTTATTATTTTAATTAATATTTTAAGTAAAATTAGTTTTTTGATGCTTCATGCGATCCTTTAAAAAGCGTATTAATACTGGGTAATAATAATTAGAGCAAATATGTGACTTGAAAAGGTTGTGAGCTAATCGATGCCCACAGACTATTTATGTCATTTGGAATGTTGTACAGCATACCACCGATGGCTTACTTATATTTACTATGAAACTGCGTCTATTAGCAAGGAGCCGAGCCGAGGCGCAGCGAATTTCTTACTACGTGGTAATTAGGGTTGCTAGAAAAAAACCGGACAAAGCCCAATAACATAGCCTGAAAAATTAGTATAACTTGTCTGGTTGATAGCGATATTTTCAGGCATGCAAAAAACCGGAGTGTTCGGTCTGAAACCGAAAATCTGGCAATCCTAGTGGTAATATTGTGTGATTCATCTATGATGGACGCACGCGGAAGATATGAGATTCGTTTCGGAGCGCCTTGATTCGACTTTAGTGGACGCTAACTTTAAGAAATAGTTTGTAATTTCCGATCAATGTCCCAGTTTGTTGCAGTCGAAAATAACTGCTATAATAAGTACATACTTAGTTGTTTACATGTAAAAAATATTTTATTTTTTAATGTTATATAAAAAAAGACTATTATTCTGTTTAAAAAATTGAGGAATTATTGTTTGGGGAAAAGAGTTTAGTAATTTAAAATAATTTTGAATACGAAAAAATAAATAATAATGATAAAATTAGTATAATATTATACTGACTATACTACCAGAAAAGTACTTTATAGAAAATTGGTCGGTATACGTCGAAGGTGTCGATTTTAATCGGGAAATTAACTTTTTGACTAGAATTGTTATTTTGTCCTTGACTTGACTGACTGTTGCATGTTACCATTGACAAGGTTTCCCAATGAAGGCTTAATTTTGTCAGGTTGCTGGGATCTTTTCCAGTCCTGGGCTGGTTGAGCACATCAATGTCGTGTTTACATTTACATACCATAAGGTCTATTTCTATTTGATTTTCATACCATAGCCATTTTATATTTTATCTATTATTTAATTTTTTAAATTCATTTTAATATTTACACTTAATAATATATTAAGTAGTTTGCGTTGTTTAAATTACTTTAAATCCAATTAAATGTCAAAATAATTACGTAGTAGACGGGCATGATGTGTTTCGCTTGTGAACATTCCGCCTGATGTTAAGCTAGAATGCGGTGCATTGACGGAAACAACTGCTACTACTACGGAGAAATGTCTACAGGCAACAGTCGTCTCCGCTAAGCTGGCTTGAGACGACGAATCCGCATTATCCGGGTTTAACAGTGCACACACCTCTCGTTATACCCGGCTACTTCTAAACTGATTCCGAAACGTGATTGGGTCACTTGAATAAAAGTAGTGGCCCTTATAACCATCATCAGCCTGCCTACTACCCTTTGAATAATTTATATAATTAATTGTTTTAGATTCATTAGTATAGACAATAAAATATAGAATTCATAATATAAGAATGTAAGCTTAACTTTAAACATAATTGAGAGTGTAGAAACGAGTTGATTCACTGACGTCCGGTTTGTGTCCCTATGGTGCAGGTAATACGCGACATTTACAGGAGCCAAACTTTGCCAGTAGTACGGCGACTCTGGGTAACATCGCAACAGCATTCTACACGGGCCTTTGGGCTTACGACGGTTGGAATAATCTGAATTATGTTACTGAGGAAATTAAAAATCCTTCCAAGTAAGTCGCCTTTCAGGTGAACAAGATTACGTATCTATTTTTTCTTTACAGCAGTTTGTTTCCAGGAAGAATAGGTGAAATAAAAATGTACAAAGACAGCAGTCTCCTCCACTATAGCGGCTTGAAACGCGACTTCGCTATTTCGAAGTCACTTGATACCCGGGATGATACATAAGGCTGCTCTACACGGGTAGACTAAACGGCACCGAAAAGTACTAACTATTCCAATGTAGACAGCATTGTTAGAATAAAGTACTAAAAGGAAGAGTTGACTAGCTACGAGTAGCACCGTGGTCTAGCTAGTCTGTCACTCCCATTTTCCATCCCGGCGTCCTACTTTACCGGCTTTAATAGTTGAAGTCTTGTTCCTACATGTGTCGGAAACAGTAAACACTTTACTACAGAAATATTTTACGTGTAGAGTACTCAAATTGGTAGAGTACTCGGAACTTGTAATGTAGTATGCTAATTCACTCTACTGTTTGCTCTCCCCGTGTACAGCAGGCTATACTGGGCTAATAACCATGGCTATCGCTCAAAAGTATATATAATTATTAATTATTTAGCTTATGTTTACGTGCCGTGCTTGCGTCTGGTTTTCATTTAGGTTTCTACTAGTGGAAACATTTAATTTACATTCTGAAAGCTACTTACTATATTGCCTTCGTTTAAAATAAAGTCTTTAATTGTACCATTTAATTTACAGAAATCTCCCTCTTTCTATAATAATTGGTATACCTCTAGTTACATTATGCTATGCTCTCGTAAACGTGTCTTATTTGGCTGTAATGTCAGTAAGTGAGATGGCTGATAGCGAGGCTGTGGCTGTTACTTTTGGGAACCGATTATTAGGACCTATGGCGTGGTTAATGCCTCTTGCAGTTACTATATCTACGTTTGGATCTGCTAATGGAACGCTTTTTGTTGCTGGAAGGCGAGTAATTGTTACAGATTTTATATTATTGTAATATTATTATTTAGGTTTTGAATATATTATATATTTACTAGTCCACGGGGTAGGCAGAAACTATGGAGCGGCATTAGGAGAATTTTTTTTTGGAGGAAGATTTTCAATTAGTGTAATTCATTTACTTATTAATTATTATTGAATTATGGAAAGCGCCAACGGCTGTGTAGTTTAGTAGTTAGTAGAACATTAGCCCGTATAACGGAAGACATAGTGTGTTTGTTGATTTTTTTTTGTTTTCAGTTTTAATCTTAAGTAAAATTTTATATTTATGTTCTCAGGCTTAAGTTATGATTTTTGGCATTATCTTTGCAGGTTATGTTTTGCAGCATCACGTGAAGGACATCTCTTGGACATCCTCTCCTATGTACATGTTCGTCGTTTTACACCAGCACCTGGCCTTATTTTCCACGTTAGTTCTCAATATCTTCTACATTTAACAAAACAATTAAAGGAAAGAGTCATATGTAACGGCCCAAATTTTATATTAATGCTTTTATTTCTGACCGATTTGCAATAGATATAATGCATACAGATCTAAAGACACGTATACTTTGTCTACAAGGTTTTGGCATCAAAACTTTGCCAGCAACATAAAATTTTTAAGAAAAACTATGTAATCAAACACCGATTAGCGACTCTGCCAGTAATTGGTAGATGTCGTATGGCGTACTCTAATTGGTTATCTACATCGTACGACTAACATATTAAAATTCCGAATAATCGGACGCAACACAAACTACAGAAAAAAGCTTTAAATTCGACTATAAATCGAACTCGGGACCTCCGCGCGCATCGGACGCTGTTAAATTATAATAATATTATTAATATAATTTCAGTCTATAATAGCAGTCGCAATGGTCCTGTATGGAACCATTGATTCGTTGATCGACTTCTTTTCATTCACGGCGTGGATATTCTATGGTGGTGCTATGCTGGCCCTTATTGTTATGAGATACACTAAACCACATGCCCCAAGGCCTTATAAGGTATTTATAGTCTATAATATTTTTTTATATTAAGGGTAGGTACATTTATTCTAAGGCTGTGACATTCTGTTAAGCCTTGACGCAGCGCACCAAGCTAACGAGAGTTGATTTAAAATTAGGAAACACTTGAGGCCTTAGGTCATATTTATAATAGATTCTTATTACTTAATTTTAATCAGACCCCATACTTAGCTTACTAGTGTTAAAAATTAGGCAAATAAAGTATGTGTAATCCTAATATCATAAACATACCTACTATTTAAGCGGGAACTGAAAACTATTCAATTTACACTATAGGTACTTCTTTCTACATCTATAATTGTCCACTGCTTATTGCTGATGATTGCCAATTGACGCAATTCAATAGAGCTCTGTGACGTACTGTTAACGTTTTACTAACAAGATTAGCATCTCCAAAATGGATTACTTTAACAAAAAAATCTTTCATAACTCTTCCGTTGTGATTCATAACTGTGAATATATTACTTAAAAATTTGAAATGTAAAAACAGTGACCTTGTTGCGTTTCGGGAACAGTTTGAAAGTAGCCAGGTACCTATGACGAGAGGAGTGTGCACTGTCAATCTAGAAGCCGGCATAACCTGTAGACATTTCTCTGTAGTAGCAATTGTTTCCGTTCACGGTCCGCACTCTAGCCTTATATCAGACGGAGTGTTGTCATATGCCGAAAAAAACTATAAATGACAAAAATAATAGAAGAGTTACTTTTTAATTTTTCAGGTGCCGATTATAATTCCGTATTTGGTATTGGTAGTATCAACTTACTTGGTGATTGCCCCAATTATCGACAAACCTCAATGGGAATATTTGTACGCCACTGCTTTCATATTTGGTGGTCTTCTCGTCTATGTACCGTTCGTTAAGTGGGGCTATTCTCTTCCCTTCATGGGTATGTTATATACCAAAATATTACCTATTTTAATTTAAAAAGAAACCTACTAAGATTTCAATAAATTGCGTATATAAAGTTTTGTTTCCTGTGGAATCTGTGGAAGATCGTAATGCGAGATATAGCCTTAAAAAGTACCGGAAAAGTATTAAATAGAATTTTATTTTCAGATAAAATCACAGTTTTCCTACAGATGGTTCTGGAAGTGGTGCCAACGTCAACAACGTTTGAATATTAAGGGTCATGACATAAAAGTCTCTGCTGGACTTTAAACGGGCATTTGTGACAAATTGACTTATTATTTTGTTAAGCTTGTAACAAAATTGTTTTCAGAATACAAAACATTTAAATTATGGTAATAATACTATGTATACATTTTATAAATTATGTTTTATAATTACGTTGCAACTAAATTATGTTAAAGAAACAAAGCGATATTATTGTCATGACAATTTCAATTTGAATCTCAATTTAAAATAAATAATGTAGTAAATACAGACATAATAAAAAGTATTTATTTATGTAGGTATTTTAAAATTCAACAATCGTTGTAATTTATTAAGTATTCTATTTTTCAATGGCAATATTTTGAACAAACCAATTAGATTCATCTCATTTCATTAGTTTGCACGAATCATTCCTAATTAAAAGGTCTCAAGGCGTTATATGAATGGGCAATAATTTTATGTTCTAAGATTTCTTTTCTTCGAGTTCTATTTAAGAGAGATTAATGTCAATTGTGCACTTTGTTGTAACTTTTATTTTGAGACCTTATAGGTATTCTCGCTATGAGTGATTGTGCTAAACTCATAGTAATTAGTTCATATCTCTCATTCATAGTTCAGTATTTGGATTTTCTATATTTTTGTTTTTGGGACAGCGATTACTATTAAGATCTATAGCTACTTATAGCAAAATCATAAATAAAATAATTGTACCTAATATCTATTCAAAGTACAAATTCGTATAGGAAAATTATTTTTGTAAAATAGATACTTTAGTATCGTTGTTCCGTTCGTGAAGACTTGTTAAATTACTATAGATGTTTGAATATTAAAGGACAATGTCCATTTATGGGCCCACTTGACACGTTAAATTAACAAAACAATATTCTAAAATAATATCTTATTTTTCATTAATTTATTTTAATTATATCAAAACACCGTATACTATCAATATACAATGTTTAATTACATATAAAACAGTTATCAGAAGCATTTAATATAATAATAATCTCAAAAAAAAAAAAAAAAAAGTCTAATTACTCAATAACCTGGGTAGAGAAATTAATTTTCTTATAAAACGAACTAAAAATCATCGACGAACGAAAGACAAAAAATTGTGGGCCCATTTCTCTTAGGCGAATGGGCATTCTCCTTTGAAATGGCAACTTTTGCGATCGGTAAAATTTGGTCCTATCATTCCTTACCGGGGCAAAACGAAAGCCATATTGTGTATTTTCTAACATTTAAAATTATATATTTAATCGTTTGTTTTTAAACTAGATTCTGAACATTAAAAAGGGCTTGTTTTTACAGAAAAAGAGCCGTTTTTGTTTTAGATGACATTTTCATATAAAATAGATACTTATAGAAAGATTTAAGTGTAGAGACTTGAGAATTGGTATAAATTTAAAATGTAGTAAATCATTATAAAGTAACAGAGAGAAAGTTATTGTAAGTATATTAGAGTTGAATAAAAAAAATATTTTTCGTTAAAATTTAGTATCTAAATACTTAATTGCAGCTAATAATTAACTATAAATAAATAAACCGAATTCAGTGTAATAAAAATAATGTAGGTATATGAATTATAGGGCACATGAAAGTACACACGTAACGATGTGATATTGTTATGGGTAATAAAAATGGTTTTTATTTTGTGTACGAATAGAAAAGTCCTTTATACCTTTGTGAAAGAGAACTAAATTATTTATTGTTATACAAATTAATCATTAACTATTAAGGTTTTAAATAAAGGCAAATGTGAATCGTGTTTTTTATTTGCAACTTTCCTACTAACCTTTTTATAATAAAAAGCGAACATCCGGACCCAACGGCGTCGCCAAGGGGGGCAGGGAGGGGCAGCTGCCCCCCCTCCCTAGAGATTAAAAAAGTTGTCAAATGTAAATTTATTTGTTGTACAGTCAAGAGTGTAGCGTGTAACGTTGGACTCTGTACCGTTGTTATTACAATCGCCGTAGATGTAAGGCTCGTACTACAAGTAAAAAGCTTCATGTGCTTTACCTACAATTCATACTTTTCTTATCCTCCATATCAACTTGTCCAGACCTATACGTAATTGTTTTTAAATTTAAAAAAAATCTATTAGTCGATATACGAGTTGTGTCAGTCTGAAATCAACTCGATTACAAAGCCCCTGCGCGCCGCGCCGATCGGTGTTTGTAAAAAAATCCTTAGGGCTGGGATATATGTGAACTGCGCTGGGACTGAAGGGATTTAAACTTTTATCACCATAACCCGTAACGAACTTATTTAAAAAAAAGATATATTAATCCACATTATGCAAAACATATTCTCTTCAATTAAAAAAAAATAGTTTTAAATATAATTAATATTCATAGATCCCTGTTTTAGAAATATAAAACCATTTTTTATTCTAACGATTAATACCTAGGAAATCTTCGGTTTATTTTTTCAATTTTTTTTACATAAATCGGCACACAACCGCGTGAGCAACCTGTCACCTAATAAATTAGTACGGGGCGAGCAAGGTCAAAGGCGTATATCCAACTCTTAATATAAGACTCCGACCACTTGGAATTAGACGGGCTGACAAAGGAAAGATAAAGTAGAGGGATTTTGAAACTACTAATAAGATTTTGAAAGTACTAATAACGTGTAGTTCAATTGTCAAAATGTGCACAGGTTCGATTCTCACCTCGGCTAAGGCAGTGTGCGTGTTCTTTTTAAATATTTTTCTTGCAACCCTGGATCACGAGTCCCAACAACTTTGCCACAGAGAGAATCAATAAAACAAAATGCAATATTCAACGATACATTTATTATAGACTTGTTACAGACTTTGGAAATGTCAATATTTAATATTAAAATTATAATGTCAAACATATTCTATTTAATTAATTTATGAACCATTGTTTCTCTTATGAAATCTTCGGGTTCAATAATATTCTATAGCAAGTAAATACAGTTGCGTAGACCATTTTTTATACAGTTTCAGGGTTGGTAATTCTGTATAAAACAAAACGCTTTCTTAGGATTTCAAGCGATATATCCCTAAGCTTCTTTAAGACCGACTTAGATTACTTTATTTTACATAGTAATGACATTTACCACCAGATTAAGTCAAAATTGAGTTACCCTTATAGCTCTTATTGTGATGTACGTAATAGTGATTTTTGAATAACCGCAAACTGTAAGCGACAGTAGCTAGGGTATTGTACAATATTTGCTACAAAACTTTGTGCATTTATAATTCATTATACACAATTAAAACTGCTTCTATTCTTCTATTAAGCGTCGTACTACGCAATCAAACTGAATCCTAATTTTTCTAATCATCTTTATATTATGGTAATTCTTGTTAATATTAGCTTACGTAGGTTGACATCTTCGAACCTTATAAAAAAAATCCAAGCAATTTTACATAACACTTTACATAAAAACATGAAATAACCTAAATTAAAAACTAGACAATTCACAGCGGTTACAATAATAAGAAGAATCTATGCCAATGCAGTGACACAGAATGAAAAACAAATTGTAAAGAATCTGTTGAAAATAAAGTAATTTTAATAATATACGTGATACTACGTAATAGAGCGCTTAAGTCCTCAATTCTAGGTTAAATCGATAAACTTTCCGACAATGTTAACTCTGAATTTAGTTATTTATTTGAGCTAAGTGTTTTCGTTTTAAAGAACCATGCCAATTATGTTGGAAAATAAATAAAACTTTTCCCATACCGTGTTTATATTTCGCATCTTTAGATCAAAACCGTCACAGCTCAAAAATCGCGCCTTTTGAGAAATACAATAATTTATTCAATTTTATATATTATGATTGAATATTAGTTAAATTTACATTTCGACCACAGAACTGTTTTTAGACTAACGTGCACCGTTCATCGACAGGGTACATTCCTTTAGTTATACCAGACCGATCTAAGCATGCGAATTTAAAGCCGGTCAAAACAAAAAAGGTGTTTTTAGTACTCATATCTCAAATCGTGCAAAATGTTACTTGTACCATCTGGCAACTAGAAAGAATCTTTTTATTACGCAAAAAACGCCTAAATTTATTTTAAAATTAACTCTAATTTGTCATACAACTATGTTGTTGAAAATGATACCTTGCAAAATATTTGAATGACATTTTGTGACAAAATTGTAAAAAAAAAATAATTGGATACAAAAAAAAAGCGTTTATTTTTCAATAAAGTTGGTTAGCCAACCTGTGGACGCGATGACCATAATTTCACCAAGGACCAGAGGCCTGAGTACGAGTTTACAATTACACTGTCACGGCGTAAAGTGAAATCTCTCCACCAATAGGATGAAGATTTTTGACCTCCGCGGACAAAATATAAAAAAAAAACAAAAAAAAAATGCAAAGTAGTGTTTCAAAATATTAATTTGGTCTTATACTCCTACTTAGCTCTCTGATACCCCTGTCCACGTGATGACCATTACATTCACCAAAAAGCGGTTAGCTAACGAGTGAAAGCAGAAAAGAAAAACAATTTTTCCTACAAACTGATAACCATTTGAGATTCATACTTATTAATAATTTTATACATTTTTTTTATTGTAGCTCGGCATGTGACAACACTCCGCCTGATGTAAAGCTAGAGTGCGGTCCATGAATGGAAGCAACTGCCACTACAGAGAAACCTGTGCGGGCAGCAGTCGCCTCCACTATGCCGGCTTGAGGAGACGAGTATGCACCATCTTGATTGACAGTGCACACTCCTCTCGTTATACCTGGATAATTATTGCTTTAATTTTTTTAATCCGAACAAAATATCTTATTCTACAGAATTACGGTAGCCGGCAACAAACTAGAGCATACCCAGGAAGTTACCCACAAGCAATATTAAATTTTCAATGATGGGATATGTAATTCCGAGTGCAATTATTGATTACTCACATTTATTTGCAAATATATTATTTTATGTCACAAAACGTACTGACTTAGTTCGTTATATCATTTAAGGTTAGCGGCGTCCACTAGAGGCGAATTGAGCGAGCATCCATCATAGCGATTCTATTTGCTGCGACTTGTGTCCTTACTAATGGACGCAATTTCAAAGTATATGTGTTTTTTTGCGATTAGCCTAGTGGACGCTAGCCATAACAAGGTATCATTATAATTAAATAAGACTAAGTCATTGATAATACTAAAACCGCAAGTGTGGCTTGTTTTTCATCATATGTCTGAAAAAAAAAAAATATACGTTAGTAATAAACATCGAAACCTCTGCAAATTCATAAACTTAACTTTGTTAATAAAATCCTTTTTTAATTTAGTAGGCAGACTGATGATGGTTATTAGCCCAGTCTGCCGTCCTGGGGTAGTACCAACACCTGTGAAATGACTTCGTCGCGTTAGCCAGGTACAACGAGAGGAGTGCGCACTGTCAATTTGGATGGTGCACATTTGTCTCCTCAAGCCGGCATAGCGGAGGTGATTGCAGTTGTCTCCATTCATCAGGCGGAGTATTTCAATAAATATAATATAAAGTTGCCAACTGTAAAAATACATACTTATCTAACGTCTCCCAAAACGCCATGAGTATAGCACGGTCGAGATGCCGCTTAGTGCGACTCAAATTAAGAACTGTTACAGCCCAACGAGAAACATTAGCATCTAGTTTCATCTCGTCATATTTCAGATGAAACGCACAAACTGTAATAAAAAGTACTAATTATTTGGTTTGCCATTATTAAATTTGGTTAACAATAAAAACCAGTCATTAAATCATTTGTACAGCATACTTTGTTTGCATTAATTTAAATCCAGCGAGCAAGGCAGCAACCCTTATTCTGCAAACAGTAAACTTAACCTCTAAGTGCTAACCAAAAGGAGCATGCCCATTCGCCTAAGAAAAATAGACCCACAATTATTTTCTCGAGTTTGTCGATGATTTTTAGTTAATTTTGTAGAAAAATAAATCTACTTCGTTATTACCAAACAGTATTAATTTTTTCACCAAGGTTATTGAGTAATTAGATGTTTTCTGATGCAATATTTGAAGTTCTTTTTCATTTTAAATGCTTAAATATTTGATGATATCTGTTTTTTTTTATGTAATTAAACATTGACTATTGATTGGGAAATGTAGTGTTGATATAATAAAAAATAAGATATTATTTTGTTAAGAATGTAATTTAAATTTTAGTAAAATATGGACATTGTCCTTTAATTAAACGCGAGTCACTTAATGCAGCTAGTATACCGTACTGGTTATAAAAATAATTTTAGACTAGTCCAAAATAACATTAGTTGCTAATATATTTAGAAATGTTTGCCGGCCATAAGTTGCTTACCAACTAGCCTGGCTTTTTTTATTGTAGCTCGACATATGACGACCCTCCGCTTGATGTAAAGCTAGAGTGCGATCCATGAGTGGAAACAACTGCTACTACAGAGAAATCTTTATGGACAGCAGTCGCCTCCACTATGCCGGCCTGGGGAGACGAGTATGCACCATTTAGAGTGACAGTGCACTCTCGCAATATCTAGTTATTTTTATAATTTCTATAAGCATGTTGTAAACCAGTGTGATGCATACTATTGGCGAAGATCTGCACAGGGTTTCCATCCCACGGCCATCCTTTGAATTGCCATGCTGGTCCTTGTACGAACACTGCCACGACTCTGTCCCATTCTGCAAGTGACAGGCGCCCCGGGTTGTCTACAACTCTATATGGCACCTGGGTACAGACATTTAATTATTTAAAAAACTAGCTTTTTTTTTTAATCTGTTATCCTCAGACAGTATGTAGAAATAAAAATTTCTTTATTTATAAAAGTATGTGAAAACAAGCCCGAGACGGAGTAAAAATATATAATCAAACGTGACTGAAATCCAGAGATAGGAATTTAAAAAAAAATCTATCAAAATACGACACATTTCATATTTAAACTCGTAGCGCGGTTGCCGACAATATGTTCACAATTAGTTAATAAAAATTAAACTTTAATGCACATGGCACTTTCAAATGCATCGTTTTCCGAACGAATAGGTAAATTTATAATTATGAAATCGTCATACAAAGTATTATTACAAAAATAACTTTGAATACTCTATTAAAATAATTACTAATCAGTACATACATAATTAATTGTCTTATATCAACATTTTATTTATGGATAATAATAATGGATTGTTGTTTAAAGAAACCAGCTATAAAAGTATGGTACAAGCACTATATTATTTATAAGCATTTTGCAACCAACAACTAACCGTCATAGAAACTGCATTATTAGGTACAGCGGCCTCAGGATTCTGTCCCTTCCTCCTTTGAAGGAGTACTTCATTTTCGCGATTATAGCCCTCAGCTTTCTTCTGTTCTACAGATACAAACCTGCATGACACATGAACAGAAAAAATAATAATTTGAGAAATAGTCACTAAAATAAAAAATTACTTTTTCTATGTTTTTCTGATTGCTTTTTTGTATTTAGGAAATAAAAATTAAGTTAACGGCTTCAATTCGCAATAATCATATTTTAGTAGTTACACATGAGTAGTTTTTACTATATTTAATGTGTTTTCAGTTGTAAAGCAGTATATTTATTTGTTTGTGTGGGTCAAAACGGCGTCCTGTTCTTAGTCGGCTCACATAGTATATTTATTGTTAAATCGAAAACAGACATAAATAGTATACGTAGCTGACAGATTATTGTTTTAATAAAATTAATAATAAATGAAACAAACTTAGTAGATAAAGTAACGGTTATTAACGAAAAAATACTAACTTGAGCTCTTGCAACATATCTTTAACATTGTACATAGATATCAATGAAGTTGCAGCAGCCGGTATAATAATTATGGGTGTGCGGGAGGGTCGTTTACCGCCATTGATGGGCATACGTGCGGCAGCCACTGGTAATAACTCACGACGGCCAGGTGTGCCTGGAGGACCCATTGCTACATTACCGTTTTCTGTAATTAATCATATTATTTACTCTCTACATAGTTTCTCTCTACTAAATACTATACCGGCCTGGTGTCTTCAGATATATTGTCATTATACTGTTAAAATGAAGCTTGCCATATGACAACGCTCCGCCTGATGTAAAGCTAGAATGCGGTCCATGAACAGAAACAACTACTACTACAGTTAAAGTTCTACAAACAGCAGCTGCACCGCCATGTTGGCTTGAGGAGACGAATATGCACCATCTAGATTGACAGTGCACACTTCTCTCGTTATACCTGGCTACTTTCCCGAAACGCGACAAGATCAAGGTCAGGTTAATTTATTTTATTCATTTATTTTGACCTACATTAAGCTCCTAAAAACAAAATTATTAACAGTTCAATCCGAAATAAACAGTTAAATATAGGTACTTACGTAAAATAGGTCTGTGTGTGGGTGTTTGTGGTGCAGTCCTCGAAGCCGAAGGCGCACTGGGCCCTTCTGTCACTGACTTCAATGTCATACCACTGAAAGTCCTCATGGTATCAATCTGGAAACCCTCCGTTTCTATAAAGATATAAAGTGATATTGAGTTAGGCAATTTTTTATTATAAAATTATAAAGAAGTGAGTATTTTGTTTGTTCGTAAGCAAAAAACAATCCTCAGTTTTTAGAGTGGTCTAGTGATAAGAGGATATACATTGCTATCAATGAGGACCCTATTTAAACCTCGCTAAATTCTGGCCAGTACCAATGTAACTAAGTTATATGTACTTTGTACGCTTAATGCCTATGATACTAGCTAGCACTAGCTTAGTACAGACATTAAAAAGAAAAGACTAAAATTATTCTCAGAAACATTTCTTACCTTCCTTCTGCCTGATAAATCTTTCCTGATCGTATCTATTATATTGAGCTTGTTGAGCAGGCATTGACGTAGGAGCGGTCATTGGAATTGGAGGCGCTCGAGGTATTCCAGGTCGACCTTCCTCTCGAGCCCTTATACTACTTAGTAAAGCTAAAATACTTTTTGCAAATACCTAAAATATACAAATTCACATTACAATAAAGAGTGGTAGGCAGAATTATGATGGTTATTATTAGCCCAGACTGCCGTCCTGGGGTAGTACCACCACATCTGAATGTAAAACCCGTGAAGTGACCTTGTCGCGTTTCGGGAATGGTTTGCAAGTAGCCAGGTATAACGAGAGGAGTTATGCACTGTCAATCTAGATAGTACATGCTCGTCTCCTCAAGCCGGCATAGTGAAGCCGACTGCTGCCCGTAGAGGTTTCTCTGTAGTAGCAGTTGTTTCCATTCATGGATCGCACTCTAGCTTTACATCAGGCAGAGTGTTGTCACATGCCAAGCTACAATAAAAAAAAGTAGACAGCAATTATTCTGACAGGTGTCACAAAGTGATTCCCTGTTTCTAGAGGCATAAGTTTACATTTACGTCGTGACACCGTCGCGAACTCTCCATCAATTAGACAATGTTATTGTGACTGCCGGAGATAAAAGTAAATAAAGCCGTCCTATTGGTGTGGAGACCTCACTTTACGCTTTCACGGCGTAACTCGTGCTAGGGCCCAAGGACACCACCGCTGGAGGGTCGGATGAATGCTACCACTACACACCCAACCAATCAGCACTGGTGGCCGTGAGGAATAGCGTGAGGTTTTAGTCGGTAGAACTTGTGCGCGCGCATACTATATCATAAGGGAGCCCGACATAACCCTGGCGTCTTCCCCAAGGTAGGGTCCCTTATCCTTATCCCCTCTACCCTTATCCGTAATGAATTTCCCCACGTAAAAAGGGCCCAAGTTCAATCTAGCTCCATACAAACTTGAAAATTTTATATACCTTTCCATTACTTTGGAGTACAGTAGTCCTAGTCCTCCATTGCCGCTCGCGACTTATAATATCTTTTGTATCAACATCCAATATAGCTCTAACGTCAGAACCCACCACTCCAAGAGTATCAGAATAGTCATTGCTTTTAATAGTTGTGCGTTTTTTAGCTAAACGTTTGGCTTTAATTGCAGCAATTTTTTCAACTGACATAGCCTCTGATAGTGACCTAGTGAGGAAAACATACTTAAATGATATTCTATTTTTATAGTAGTGTAGTGTGGTGGTCTGTCACAGATGTCAGCCTCACTATTCTAGCTGAGGAGATGAATATGAATCCAACCGGCTATGTCCAACCTGATCTCAAAACATAGGTTGTATTGGCCATAAAATAGGTAATTTTTATTAGTTTATGAAAAGAAAACCATGTTATTTAGGACTATAAACTTACTTGATATTGTCAACGGTAACAGAAGCCTCCTTTGGTGCATCAAGTCGTGCGGCCAATTGTTCTCTGACCATTTGTACATGAGTCTCCTCGATACGAGGTTTCTTTGCAGCCGATTCACCTCCATCTTGGTCATGTGTGCGTTTAACCTAATTTGGAATAGTAACCGCTCTGCATAAGTTTAATTTGAAGAAAAACATTTTAAGAGGTTTTTTTAAAATCTACCAGTTTTTTTGAGAGGCCTGTTTAAGAAATTTAATCACATTCAGACCTAACAGTTGTAAAATGGCGTGTTATTTGAAGGAAAAAAAGAAAAAAGTTTGATGTTTTCAGGCCTTTTGCATTATCTACTACTACTACTACTAGTAAAAAAGCGGAAAGTTTTATAGAATATGAATAAAAAGTAACTTAAGGAGTAAATTAAAAATAAATCATAGTGGACTGGACAGTTTTTCAAAGTGTTTTAGACAATTTGTAACATAGCAATAATTCCATATTTGTGAATCAACAATATTTTGATTTGCCTATAATCATTAAACCAAGCTTATGAGTGCCTGTTGCGATTATTCACAGCATTATCGAGTCATATAGAAGCAAAGTCAGTAACAACTGAAAAATGTGTTTGTATAACCTAACAACTTTTAGATCCTCATATTAAGTATAAGATACAACTATAAACATGAAAAAAACTGTCATTTTCTAGAAGGAGCAAAACAAAAGTGAACTACGCTGTTGCCACAGCTAATATGTGAATGTATTTGTGTTGAGGTGTAGCCGTTTTTATGACAATTTAAGTATGAACAGAGTAACTAATACTGATAGTTATATTTTTCTTGACCTATGTGTATGACTTTGTATAGTTTGTTAATTTATTATGAAAATATAACAGCAAACAATATGAATTTACAAGTTTAGTGTTGTGTTTAAATAAATAAAACTTCATTTAATTGTAACATTATGTACTATTTATTGTCATTATCATACATAATATTCATTACATTTATTATTTTATTTGTTTTCTTGTGACACGGCAATCCTTTCAGAGCAGGATACCTAGAACAGAAGGTTGAGTTAAGTAGATACCTAATTATAATTATTGATCATAATAATCATGGGTAAGTAACTATAACTATTAGTAATATATACATGTATAAGGTTAATAAATTGCTGAATTTCGATTTAGTAATTGTTAATAAGGTTATTTGGTTTTAAAAAATGACTAAAATGAGGCAATTGATTTTTAAACGTAGTAGAACTTACCCTACTTTCTTAGCCAGGTTTATCTTCCATTTTTCGGAATTTTCTTTTCTCTTTTGACTGTTTTTATAATTACAGGGGCTAAGGAAATATCCCATGTTCAATATTCATTAAACATTTGACAATAATAGAACTAATTCTTTTTTTTTAACCCTATTTTAATACAACACATGAAAACAAAACAAATAAAATCACCATTGAAATATCCAACTAGGAACGCCTAATTGGCCAAAAAGATAATGTATTTGCCTCAACTATTGTCAGATAATACCGTTTTTGCTACCAAACTAAATTTATTTTATGTATAATGTTGGTTGTGGCACCATTTTTTTAAAGTTAACGGGACAGTGCTTTTAAAGTTATAAAATGAAAATATGAGATGTAGCTGTCTTTGCTTGTATATGACTCTTTCTTTCAAAGCTTTTCTCCGGCAGCGGTTCTTTCCAAAACATTTGCTACATTCGCTTATTTATGTTACTTATATAGAATTATTGGAATAAAAATAATCTGCATATTATAGAGTAAACTAGATTAAGAATTACCTACTAAATAAAACAGGGTAACAAAGTGTAAAAATAATTAAACATACCTGTGTAGGAATCTCCAGAGGAGCACTTTTGTCAATCGAAGCACAAGTGGTTGTCTCTCCATTTAAATAAGCAAGAAGCTCTTTACGATCTGGACGCCTCACAGGGGGTATATTAGCAGCCTTAAATCGTGCCGAAAATTATTATTTTGCTCGTTAACTCAAAAAATACTAGAGGAAGAAATCAATGTACTTACAGCAGCTTGCTTGACATAAACAGGATGTGCTAGGTGGATATTTTGTAAGATAAACAATAAACATTCTAACGTATAATATTCCTTAACACTGCCTTCCTTTCCCGATCTAAGAACCAATACATAATTTAAATTAGAAACTATGTTTTCACTGAAATGTCAACTACTGAAATAGCAACACGTTAGCAAGCCTTTTCGGCGAAGGTACTTACGCCCACATAAGATAATTGGTTTTGACATTTTTTGGCCATGAAAACTCTCCAAATATAATTTGATTTCCACGTTTAATGATTTCTTTTTTATTTACATTATATTGGCGCAGCAAACTCAACGGGTCCGCCATATTTGTTTGCGACTAACTGACAATGTTGCTGCTGACAAAAAATTACAAAATAGTTTATTGATTGTTACTGAAAAAAATATTGTAAAGATAGAGATACATTAAAAAAGGAGTAATAAAAATTATATCGTATAGTATTAATTTGTTTTACGATTTCTATTTACAATATATTATATTTTTTCAATAGAAATTCACTTTATGTTGTGCTTACAAAGTTAACTAATAGATGGCGCTTTCAAAATATGTAAATGTTTCTAAACATGGCCGCCGGTCGGTTTGAGTAGTTTATTGATATTTTTGTGATTTTTACATTACTCAATCATAACAATAAAGTAACCCCATAAATTGTGATAATATGCCATAGTTGTTGGACGTAATTAAAGATGACTTCCACTCCAAAGACTGAAAAATGGGGACAAGGTGAGTTAGATTGAGATTCCTCTATTTTTTTATTACTTTAGCGTTTTGTGTATATCCTTTTCTGTTAAACAGTTAATTATTTGCTCAATAAAATCTAACTATTAAACTGGAACTTGAACTAATTGTTATGTTTGTTTGCCTATCGGTATCTACTTCCCGACCGACGTCAACAAATTGATAACATTTACAAAGTAGGTAATCAAATCTATTCAATCAAAGGTGAAAAACTTTTTACCTTTATCTATTAGAAAAATACTCAATCAGAACTAATTTACCATCAGTTAATCTTATTTTACACATTCTAATTTATTAAATCGACTTCTCAAAGTTATTTTTAGTTTGAAAGTTGTGGATCTTATAAATTACTTTACAGGATATTATGTATACTGACTTATACATCTGAATCTGTATTGAAAATAAGTTTAGGGTGATATTTATTCTTAGTTTTTTAAGTTTTTTTCTTTTATTTTATTTATTTATTTAGATGATCCCAACAAGTTAATATGAATTAAAAAAAAACCTCAACCTGGTGCTAATGACAAGACATCTGTGTATATGGGTGAATATACGGTAAATGTATTTTTAGTGTTCCCAAGTAAAAAGTTAAGTATTTGAATTAATATTAAATAGCGTACAACTTCGTAATGTGTATGTATGTATAATGTTATGGGCCAGAAGAAAAATACATTTTTTTAAGTTTTATAGGTCCCAGGGGAAAATGTGTGGCCAGGGGAGTGACACCATGGACAGGGAAGTGACATCCTATTAGAATTTTGATATGTTAAATATGATATATCAATAAAAGTTGTTGCTTATTAATGTTTACTATTTTAATTAATGAAATTATATCAGTCTCAAGTGTTAAACACCATGTTTTTTTAAATTACGAGTATATCTTAACATGAGATAAAAATAATGAATTTGAATATAAAAAACCTAGTTCAAAAAGAGTTCCATTGTTACCACATATCTTCAGAAAGGTCACTAAGACATCTCCTTCTTCTTCGTCAAAATCGGATGAGCACACGGCGGGATATCTGTACTCCTTTTTATTTTTGTATTATACATTGATCAACGACCGCCAATATGGATTCAGGTCGAAGCGATCAACTAGTGATCTGCTAGCGCATATTCTGACGCATATCTGGCATACAAAATGCCAGGGGAGTGACGCCAGGGTAGTGACAAAATCGCTAATAACCTCAAATTACAGCTAAACACGTGTGTGTTTCTATACTTTTATGCAATTAGCTCCTCTGGCTCACAATTATTATTCTTTTTTACAAATCCAAATCTATGTAACAATAAAATGTAAAAATATACGCTTACCAGGGGAAATACTGCATTGACTGGCACAAACAGGCTCTGGGACACTGCAACGACTACTGCTGCAACGCCGAGTTGTAAATCCTCGCTGCGTTTGTCTTGTTGCTGTCTTCACTTTGTTCAATATACGTTTGTCAAGATTAAACGTCGGCATTAACGGTTTTGGTCGATAATTTTGCCTTTAAAGTTCGCCAGGTGAGGGGTCACTGTGTTAGTGGCACCAAAACTTTGTTATTATTGCTACGTTTGATAATATTTTTTTTACATTTATTTCATGAAATTATGGTATATTTTATATTTAGTTACATAATTATCCAGGAAATATCATTGTAGGATTTATATAAAAAAATATATGAACAAAGTTTGTTAAAATTAGGCAGTGGGGTCAGCCAGGGGAGGATACATTTTTACTACTTATTATCGTTTAATGGTCTGAAGTGATATTGTTAGCGTAATTTAAATACACTGCCTCAATAAAACACGATATTAATAGTTACTTTAAAGATATAGGATAATAAATAAATTAATTTTGGGTAATATTTCTGATGGAAACGCTACAATACAAATACCGTATATTCACCCATATGTTAAAAAATTGTGGGTGGATTATTCTATTAATAGTTCCCTCTTTTTTTTTAATATATGACATTTAGTAAATATTTTTGCATCAAGTTAATAATATTGTGCATCACGAGTCATTCATTCATCACACTAAACAGTCAGCAGGTCAAGTCTCAGTCAAGTCAAAAGTTGCTTCAGTAAAGTGGTAGCAAATCTTTACTGGAACTTCCTACAGAATTTTGGAGGGAAAATGGAAACGGGTTCTCTTCTTTTGAATTGTTTGCCCATACTCACGCACGTACACGAACACTTAATGGTTAATAATCCACCATTATTACACTCGAAGAAACACAAGTTTAGGAAAATAATTCAAGACAGATAACCTGACGTATCAAGATGGCCGCCAAAACTCTAGTTCTCTCTTGTGATAATAATAAAACAACAAAAACAAATGAAATGCATTACTTCTACATGCATCTATCATAGACAAAAGTAGAAAGGAGGATCATGCCCATTTGCTTAAGAGAAATGGTCCCACAATTTTTTTCTCAAGTTCGTCACTGAGTTTTAGTTCATTTTGTAGGAAAATCTATATTCCTTATTACCAATCGGTTTTAATTATTCTAGCCGGCTTATTGAGTAATTAGACTTTTTACAGTGGAATATTTGAGGTTATTATTATATTAAATGCTTTAATATTATAATTGATGATATCTGTTTTTTTTATGTAATTAAACATTGTCTATGGATTGGTAAACGCTATGTTGATATAATTGAAACAAATTAATTGGAATAAAATGAGATATTATTTTAGAATATTGTTTTGTCAACAAACTATTATAAATTATGTGCCCAAAATGGTTTGATTACCTCGGCTCGATTCCTGCTTAAAGGATGCAATTTTATAGGGAATATTGAGATTCTATTCAGCTAGCCTAGTGGACACAAACCACAAAAGTCAACTATCACAGCTCTGGAAGAACATAATTACTTACCTTACAATACATAATACGCAAAGTTTATTCATTTGGTACACACACATCTGTTTTTTTAATCAAACTTTTGTATAGCCTAATTTTGAATAATAATATTGGAACCATTCTGATATTATAGTGATGTTTAAGATAATTTAACTAACTAAAAGACTTACTATCTTATTTATTTTGATTCATTTAGTCCGATGTTTTAAAATCTTTTCAGCCGTCGTTATCACGCCTTCAAAATAAAAGCATGAAGTAGGGCATAAAGTCTTTCAATTAGTAATTTATCTGGTCATTGTGTTTACTTTTAATAATTAAAAACAGGTATAGAGGTTATTAAAAAGATTTTATAAAAAAAAAATTTAAGAAATTTAATCAATGTGTAAAATTATTATTTAGGATTTTACTACTTAGATATCAATTTGAAATTAAAGATTTCCTCCTTAATTATAAGGCGATCTTAGTCTGCAATTGTTAATTCAAAAGATAATTAAGGTATTTTTCATAGTATGTTCTAGGGAACATTATTTGAGCTTGAGTGCCTAACCAGTTTAGTCAGAATTGAGTCACCAGCCCTTATTTTTTTTTTAGTTGCATTTAAAAAGTTTAGATCAGCGACTAACACTACGCTCCTGCCGACATTATAAATCCCGTGGATCTCGCGTTTCTCGCGTCTAATGATGTATCGTAATCTATTAAATACATATTATACGAAAATAATAATCATCTTTTTTTATTCATTTATTATATATTTATATTACAAAAAACCTTGTGTCTCTGAAAGCCCACATAGGCTTATTTGAGAGGCACAGCACTATAACTTCCACAAATTCTTACATTTCTAGTTTCCCAATGTACCTATGTTTACTAACATTTAAATTGTTTTATAGAAATGTGACTCATAATATAATGTTAACTTTCATGAGATACAACTCTTTAATACGTCCAAAAATAAATATGAACAACGATTTTCATTGCCAACCTTGTCTCACTGACAATTTGCCGAAACAGTTCGCGGTCAATGTCTGGATCGAATTTACGTGTATAATATCTTAAATTCTAAAATAATTGCTTTAACTAAATTATCATCCATGTGTGATTACGTGATGAGATAAAATATGTTAATTATGGAAATCTAAACGCAACGAAAAGTGAATTAAATTTCATTGACACAGTTTGCTTTTAGACTAATTCGGTCAGTGTGTTTGATATTAAAATTGTGGTGAAAGTGAAGTGTCATTAATGAAAACATACTTAATTGAGAAAAACTCTGTGGGGTTATGCGTTGTTTTTCGCTGCGAGAATTTTAGATGTTTTTCAGCAGAAGTCTTACACTTTTTTGTTCATTTGAATCGCCAATTAATTCTTTTGTTGACTAATTAAGTTGATCATTATCATTAATTGTTAACACTTGGTCGAATAAAAAAAAACTGAGCCTATTAATTACGTTATTAATTAGTTTAGTTTAATTGTAGAGATATCTGCGTGTTTTATTTATTAGGATGAATTAGTGCGGTTTTTAGAAATTCGTTAAATCGTTGATAGCTATGTTTAAAACGGCTTAAATGTCCGACGTACTGGGAAATGGACGTTGTATCCGCAATGGATGTTTATGACAATAGTAGCCGAGGCACAGCATCCGGCTGGAGTCTGTCATCCTCTCAACGCACATATTATTATTATTATTATTATACTAATATATAGCTGCAATACCACTGACTGACTGACTGACTGACATCAATTATTTCGCACTTGCCGGTATGGTGGAGGGTAGCGGTTTTTTGAGTCGTATAGAGGGCGTCCCAAAACCGTCGAGAAAAATACGACTTTGACCGGAAGTCGATTCTGGACCGGAAGTGGTAGCGATATCTCGGAAACGGGGCGAGTCGGGGCAGTCACCCCGTAGAGAAAGTTGTAGAGAATGTCGTCTTATGCCGAAATCAAAAAAAAAATTTTCAAAATCGGGCAAAAAAAATTTTTCCTCGATCGTATTTATATCCTTTTCCCGCCGGTACGCCAATATGAAACGGAGCATGGCGGTGGGCGTGGCCTAACAGCATCCGCGACGAGGCATTTTCGGGACGAACGATCGAAACGGCTTTACCTCGGTCAGTCGGACGGTGAGCGCGGCCGCGTGAACATCGAATTTGCTCCACGCGGCGGGCTTTCTTTTAAATATCTCAAGAAGTAGATACGTCAGAGTAACCATGTAAAGAACAATTTTGTTCAGTGTGACCAGCACTATTTTTTTAAATTTTTGTTTGTTTTTTTTTTAATTTTTTAAAATCTTCATATCTCGAAAAGTAGATACGTTAGCGTCACCGTGTAAAGACCAATATTGTTCAGTATGACCAGCACTATTTTTTTCTAAATTTTTTTTTTTTTTTAATTTTTTAAAATCGCCATATCTCGAAAAGTTGATACGTTAGCGTCACCGTGTAAAGACCAATTTTGTTCAGTATGACCAGCACTTTTTTTTTAAAATTTTTTTTTTTTTTTTTTAATTTTTTAAAATCTTCATATCTCGAAAAGTAGATACGTTAGCGTCACCGTGTAAAGATCAATATTGTTCAGTATGACCAGCACTATTTGCTTTTTTTTTTTTAATTTTCTAAAATAGCTATTACTCAAAAAGTACATACGTTAGCGTCACCGTGTAAAGACCAATATTGTTCAGTATGACCAGCACTACTTTTTTTTTAATTTTTTTTTTTTAATTTTTTAAAATCGCCATATCTCGAAAAGTAGATACGTTAGCGTCACCGTGTAAAGACCAATTTTGTTCAGTATGACCAGCACTAATTTTTTTTTAAATTTTGTTTTTTTTTAAATTTTTTAAAATCGCCATATCTCGAAAAGTAGATACGTTAGCGTCACCGTGTAAAGACCAATTTTGTTCAGAAACGTAAACGCTTTTAGATGGCGAGCTAAATATTTTCAAAACTGCCTAAAATCTATTCGATCTAATACGTTTTACGACAAAAAGGGCCTCCGCGGGCCGCTTGCGCCCGCGGCTTTTACCCAACAGCTAGTACTAATATATAGCTGCAATACCACTCACTGACTGACATCAATTATTTCGTACTTGCCGGTATAGTGGAGGGTAGCGGTTTTTTCAGTCGTATAGAGGACGTCCCAAAACCGTCGAGAAAAATACGACTTTGACCGGAAGTCGATTCTGGACCGGAAGTGGTAGCGATATCTCGGAAACGGAAAGAGATGGGGCAAAAGTGCCGGAACAAACGTTGTAGGGAATGCCCTCTAATTTCGAAAACGATACTTTTTTTTTCAAAATTGCTCAAAAAAAATTTTTCCTCGATCGTATTTATATCCTTTTCCCGCCGGTACGCCAATATGAAACGGAGCATGGCGGTTGGGCGTGGCCTAACAGCATCCGCGACGAGGCATTTTCGGGACGAACGATCGAAACGGCTTTACCTCGGTCAGTCGGACGGTGAGCGCGGCCGCGTGAACATCGAATTTGCTCCGCGCGGCGGGCTTTCTTTTAAATAACTCAAGAAGTAGATACGTCAGAGTAACCATGTAAAGAACAATTTTGTTCAGTGTGACCAGCACTATTTTTTTAAATTTTTGTTTTAGTTTTTTTTTTAATTTTTTAAAATCTTCATATCTCGAAAAGTAGATACGTTAGCGTCACCGTGTAAAGACCAATATTGTTCAGTATGACCAGCACTATTTTTTTTTTAAATTTTTGTTTTTTTTTTAATTTTTTAAAATCGCCATATCTCGAAAAGTAGATACGTTAGCGTCACCGTGTAAAGACCAATATTGTTCAGTATGACCAGCACTAATTTTTTTTAAACTTGTTTTTTTTTTAATTTTTTAAAATCGCCATATCTCGAAAAGTTGATACGTTAGCGTCACCGTGTAAAGACCAATTTTGTTCAGTATGACCAGCACTTTTTTTTTTAAATTTTTGTTTTTTTTTTTTAATTTTTTAAAATCTTCATATCTCGAAAAGTAGATACGTTAGCGTCACCGTGTAAAGATCAATATTGTTCAGTATGACCAGCTATACTTTTTTTTAATTTTTTTTTTTTAATTTTTTAAAATCGCCATATCTCGAAAAGTAGATACGTTAGCGTCACCGTGTAAAGACCAATTTTGTTCAGAAACGTAAACGCTTTTAGATGGCGAGCTAAATATTTTCAAAACTGCCTAAAATCTATTCGATCTAATACGTTTTACGACAAAAAGGGCCTCCGCGGGCCGCTTGCGCCCGCGGCTTTTACCCAACAGCTAGTTATTATACTAATATATAGCTGCAATACCACTCACTCACTCACTCACTCACTCACTGACTGACATCAATTATTTCGTACTTGCCGGTATAGTGGAGGGTAGCGGTTTTTTGAGTCGTATAGAGGACGTCCCAAAACCGTCGAGAAAAATACGACTTTGACCGGAAGTCGATTCTGGACCGGAAGTGTTAGCGATATCTCGGAAACGGAAAGAGATGAGGCAAAAGTGCCGGAACAAACGTTGTAGGGAATGCCCTCTAATTTCGAAAACGATACTTTTTTTTTCAAAATTGCTCAAAAAAAATTTTTCCTCGATCGTATTTCTATCCTTTTCCCGCCGGTACGCCAATATGAAACGGAGCATGGCGCTTGGGCGTGGCCTAACAGCATCCGCGTCGATCGCTCGTCGGGGCTCGCGCTCTCTATGTTCCGCCCGTTCAGAGCGCGCAATGAAAATATAACGACGCATTTTCGGGACGAACGATCGAAACGGCTTTACCTCGATCAGTCGGACGGTGAGCGCGGCCGCGTGAACATCAAAATTGCTCCGCGCGGCGGGCTTTTTTAAAATATCTCAAGAAGTAGATACGTCAGAGTAACCATGTAAAGAACAATATTGTTCAGTATGACCAGCACTACTTTTTTTTAAATTTTTTTTTTTTTTAATTTTTTAAAATCGCCGTATCTCAAAAAGTACATACGTTAGCATCACCGTGTAAAGACCAATATTGTTCAGTATGACCAGCACTACTTTTTTTTTAATTTTTTTTTTTTTTTAATTTTCTAAAATCGCTATTACTCAAAAAGTACATACGTTAACGTAACCGTGTAAAGACCAATATTGTTCAGTATGACCAGCACTACTTTTTTTTTTAATTTTGTTTTTTTTTTTTGAATTTTCTAAAATCGCTATTACTCAAAAAGTACATACGTCAACGTAACCGTGTAAAGACCAATATTGTTCAGTATGACCAGCACTATTCTTTTTTTAATTTTTTTTTCAATCTTTTAAAATCATCATATCTCGAAAAGTAGATACGTTAGCGTCACCGTGTGAAGACCAATATAGTTCAGTATGAACAGCACTACTTTTTTTTAAATTTTTGTTTTTTTTTAATTTTCTAAAATCGCTATTACTCAAAAAGTACATACGTTAGCGTCACCGTGTAAAGACCAATATTGTTCAGTATGACCAGCACTACTTTTTTTTTTTTTTTTTTCTAAAATCGCTATTTCTCAAAAAGTAAATACGTTAGCGTAACCGTGTAAAGGTCAATTTTCTTCAGAAACTTAAACGCCTTTAGATGGCGAGCTAAATATTTTCAAAACTGCCCTAAAATCTATTCGATCTAATACGTTTTACGACAAAAAGGGCCTCCGCGGGCCGCTTGCGCCCGCGGCTTTTACCCAACAGCTAGTACTAATATATAGCTGCAATACCACTGACTGACTGACTGACTGACATCAATTATTTCGCACTTGCCGGTATGGTGGAGGGTAGCGGTTTTTTGAGTCGTATAGAGGACGTTCCAAAACCGTCGAGAAAAATACGACTTTGACCGGAAGTCGATTCTGGACCGGAAGTGGTAGCGATATCTCGGAAACGGGGCGAGTCGGGGCAGTCACCCCGTAGAGAAAGTTGTAGGGAATGCCCTCTAATTTCGAAAACGAAACTTTTTTTTTCAAAATTGCTCAAAAAAAATTTTTCCTCGATCGTATTTATATCCTTTTCCCGCCGGTACGCCAATATGAAACGGAGCATGGCGGTGGGCGTGGCCTAACAGCATCCGCGACGAGGCATTTTCGGGACGAACGATCGAAACGGCTTTACCTCGGTCAGTCGGACGGTGAGCGCGGCCGCGTGAACATCGAATTTGCTCCGCGCGGCGGGCTTTCTTTTAAATATCTCAAGAAGTAGATACGTCAGAGTAACCATGTAAAGAACAATTTTGTTCAGTGTGACCAGCACTATTTTTTTAAATTTTTGTTTTAGTTTTTTTTTGAATTTTTTAAAATCTTCATATCTCGAAAAGTAGATACGTTAGCGTCACCGTGTAAAGACCAATATTGTTCAGTATGACCAGCACTACTTTTTTTTTTTCTTTTTTTTTATTTTTTAAAATCGCCATATCTCGAAAAGTAGATACGTTAGCGTCACCGTGTAAAGATCAATATTGTTCAGTATGACCAGCACTATTTGCTTTTTTTTTTTAATTTTCTAAAATAGCTATTACTCAAAAAGTACATACGTTAGCGTCACCGTGTAAAGACCAATTTTGTTCAGTATGACCAGCACTACTTTTTTTTTTTTTTTTAATTTTTAAAATCGCTATTACTCAAAAAGTACATACGTTGGCGTACCCGTGTAAAGACCAATATTGTTCAGTGTGACCAGCACTATTTTTTTTTTTAATTTTTGTTTTTTTTTTTAATTTTCTAAAATAGCTATTACTCAAAAAGTACATACGTTAGCGTCACCGTGTAAAGACCAATATTGTTCAGTATGACCAGCACTACTTTTTTTTTAATTTTTTTTTTTTTAATTTTTTAAAATCGCCATATCTCGAAAAGTAGATACGTTAGCGTCACCGTGTAAAGACCAATTTTGTTCAGTATGACCAGCACTAATTTTTTTTTAAATTTTGTTTTTTTTTAAATTTTTTAAAATCGCCATATCTCGAAAAGTAGATACGTTAGCGTCACCGTGTAAAGACCAATTTTGTTCAGAAACGTAAACGCTTTTAGATGGCGAGCTAAATATTTTCAAAACTGCCTAAAATCTATTCGATCTAATACGTTTTACGACAAAAAGGGCCTCCGCGGGCCGCTTGCGCCCGCGGCTTTTACCCAACAGCTAGTTTTGTTATACATTTGATAAACTTTTATAAATAATTGTGTAACCAGAACAGAGGATTAAATACATTAAAACTACCAAGTTTTGTGTAATATGTTTAAAGAAAGACGTCTAATGCAAACTTTGTATAACCAGGCTTTGCTATTATCTTTCTAGGAGTACTCGCTAACTCTATGTAATCTCAGGAAATCATCTCTACTAGACGAAGTTTCACTTTGTTATATGTACTAGCTTAATTGAAACTGTAGGGAAACCTTATGAGTTTTGTTTTGGGTTTGCGGTGTGTTGAATTAATCAATTTTGATCAATATATTCGATATACATATAAATAGTACAGTTTTAAGTTAAACCAATTATACATTTGGTTGAAAACTTAATGTGTTGCCAAGAATAATAAAATGTTCTCGTAAATAGTTTGTTATTTTGGGATATATTGTAAATATGTTCGAAACATTCTTTGCTAATTTTGTTGAATAATGTTTTGTGTTGAATTTGTGTTTAATATAATCATTATTTATTCATCAATTCTTTCATTGTAATGCAAAATAATTATTAACTATACGGATTACGGAGTTTGAATAGTATTACTTGAAAATAACGTCGCATCTTTCCATTATAACATCATAAGACGTGTGTACGTGCGTGTGAATCCGTGGGAAACATGCATTCACTGATAAGTACATTAACTTAAATCGTCCACTCAATTATGCATCTATTGTATGTTTTAAATGAAAAGCTTAAGAACTTAAAGCAAACATACATATACCAAAATATACCATTATATTTTCTCTTCATAACGAGAAAGTTATTTTTCGACATGTTTTCCGAGCACTTAAATTGGCCGTGACGTCGAAAGCTATTTGCCATAAGACAGCTGTACAAAACAATTAGGAGCTCACTGATAATGATACCTATGTGTCTAGATTTAAATATTCATCTAGATGCTAGATCTAATATTAATTATGCGTCCATTTAGATAGCTACTATGTTTTCCATATAATAAACTGCAAATTGTAAGTGTTATTGTATTTTCAGTAAACAATAGATGAATTAGAATTAGCTCCTATATTTAGAGAAGCGTAGTTTGCATAATGCACTCAGATCGCAGACGGTTCTGTGGCTGCAGCACCGTAACGGGACCGTTCGCGTTTTCTCAATAGGGCTGTTCGAGTTAGACATTCCTATGTCGATGTCGATGTTGGTGCGCTGGATACGCTAAATTGTATATACGGTTTACTTTACTCGCTCCGCCATTCGATTTATTAATATTTCCATGCCCGTACTGCCGGGAGATTCGATACACTATTTCTCCATGTATCAAATAATAATAAATAACACTGTTCAGGAAGAGTTTAAGATTTCATAGTAACTATTAGATATGGCATTCCTATTAATTTATTATTGAGGTAATATAAATGTTGTTTTATATTTATGTATATACAATAATATACATATCTCAGATTTTTTTTCTTGTAGCTTATTTTTATCGGCATATGACAACACGCCGCCTGATGTAAAACTAGAGTGCGGTCCATCAACGGAAACAACTGCTACTACAGATCATTTCTACGGGCAGCAGTCGCCTCCACTACGCCGGCTTGAGAAGACGAATGTGCACCTCCTTTCGTTATACCTGGCTACTTTGAAACTTCCCAAAACGCGACAATGGGGTGTTACATTCGAAACTACCCCAGGATGGCAGATAATGCCCAGACGGCTAATAGCCAATATCAGCCTGCCTACCACTCTTTAAATTTTAATTAAAATATTTTGTAAATGAGGGGTAAAGTAATTAAGTAACCTCTACAAGGATGCAAGTGGCACGTGATTGAGGCCGTACAATCCACGCCGGGTATATCCGCTGTTTTAATAATTACGCCTGTTTAATATTAACAAGATAAATCCCGCAAGATTCCGCTTCGGCTCAGGTATTTGTGTAATTTAGATAAATTAAAAGTTGGAATTTGAATATTTACACAATTTTGTTTTTATAGAACTGCCCCAGATGTGATATTTCTAGAAACATTCACTGTAATAATATGTTAAGCAATTGTGCATATCAAATAGCTGGAGTTTTTGTTTTGCGAGAGTTAAACACGCAGAAAGCCATCAATGATGGGGCTAGCTCGTTACGTGTAGATACGGTGCTTGTGCCGTGGACGATCTAGTCTGTTAGGGCACTATAACGGGATTATGAACGTAGCAATTTCTTTACAAGCTTTAACTTTAGTACTGGTTACTACTTACTTTAATAGTGTAATTTTTATTGATGGAATTACCAAATTGCGAATTGGAATTGGACTCCTGTATCTGGGGTACCTTGAACAATAGAAATAATAGAAGTTTAGAACAAATAGATGTCTGAACTAAAGTCGTTTGTGTTCTAGGACTGAAGTCAAAAGGTAATCGACTGTTGTCACTTGATCGGACCGAAAAAAAAAGGTATAGGATTTATCGCTTCGTTATCACTACAGTGAAACATCAAATCCTATAAAACAAAATGTTTTAGTCAAAACAAGGCCTACTAGAATTTTAGTTCTTCAGCCTGACCAAAATATTTCACACACAAAGTCGCGAGTCGACAGCCAGTACAAAAATAAATCTTTGCAAAGTGAACAAATTGCTTTAAACGTGTTGCTTAGTTGGTAACAATTTACATAATTTTTGCGGCTTTAGAAAAAATTTCAAAACTTTATTCTTCGTTCGGTTTGGTTTCTTAATATCTGTTTCTATTAATTTACAAATAGGTTCGACAAATACGTTTTATCTCGATTTATACCTAATTTTAACTATATCAATCGTCTAAAATTACCTATATAATGTTTACACTTCACAATAAATGAGCCTAACAAAAAAACAAGTCCAGAGTTCCCCCGGACTTTACCCTAATTAGTATACCAAAGTACTTTGGTTCAATTTTGTGATAGAAAGCGTTTTTTTTTCTTCGGTATACCTCGCTTTACCAGAGTTTTAATAGCTAGTAAATAAAGCATCTGGTGTATAGAATTCTGGATGTAATCCAGTGGCCATGTACTAGTATTTCACAGAGCTATTCTAAAGTTTGTACGCATTAACAGAAATAACGTTAACTTCTCTTGGTACTCAGGTACGAGTTTACGGCGGTCGGCGGTCAAAATAATATTGTCTGGTTGATGTTCTCACTTTACGCCGTGACAACGTAAATGTAAACGTACTTTTAACTCTCAGAAAACAATATTTTGCTAGCACTTGGTTAAAGCTTAGTAAAAAAGATTTCTATCTAAAAAAACGGTATAAATCATTTAGATTGTAGTTAAAGTTATAATTTGACGATGATAGATAAGATCTGTACTTGAATAGGAGCATTACCAATTTACGGCGATGAATTCCGTTGGTCGATGCAGGTGGATCACCTTGAGGTTGTCGCAGCATCACCGACCAACGGTCTGTTGGCTGTTTCGCTTCGCTGACAAAAGTGAAAGGTATATATCCTGCGTTAGATACACGTTTCAAATAATACTCTTTATGTTTTCCTTTAACGTGAGACGTGTTCTATTTGGTTAAGTAAATAATTAGATTGAAGATCGAACGCGGCAGTATTGCCAATGTATAAAATAAGTCAAGTATCATTTTATTGTCTGTACATTATTGGATACAAAACGGGCACGGTGATTTAAATAAAATTATAGCAGGACGCATTTATTAAAAGTGAACCTTTTTTTTTCTGTCCGTACAGGCATGTGTGAATATAGACAGCAATATTATGTGAAGGAGACAAATAGGTGTGCCTCGCCCCCGTCTTCAATCCTATTTGGCCAAATAATAGGTACGAATATAATTAGGCAATTTGAAGATGAAACTAGTAAGGTCACAACGTTTCCTTCACGATTCATGTCCAATTACACTACTAATTTATTTAATTAAATATTAAGCAATTGTAATGCCTATTGTTTACATTTTGTAAGGTGTTTATAACATTATATTCTTCATACCTGTAATGAATGTAACTAAGAAAGTTGCCTTTAATTTTTATCATATTTATATGTTGAAATACTAATTGCGATAAATAATATTTTTTATACTCACGGAGATAACACACGCTGCGTTTTCAAGACCAAATTATCATGTCAGTCACCAATTACCTAGTTTGTATTACTTAGGTATTTCAATTAACGATTAAACACGTTTAAAATGATATAAATTTTTAAACTACGACATGTTGTAAAAATGCCATTAGATTGCTTTTGTAAGCAGTCATTATTATAAATGTTCTATCGTAAAAGTCTATTTCAAATTATCCAGCATTATTCTATTACCTAATGTAGTTTTAGAGATAGGCGATCCGTTCTCTTGGTTATTGCGTAATTAACTATCGACGAATACAAAGTCGAGATAACATTGAAACCTTGATATTTGCACTTTAATATTTGCCTTCAGTGCAATAATATAATATATTTATGAGAAATAAAATTATTTTGAAAATTTAAATATGCCGATTGCCCTGCGGTTGCTTGTAAATTAATCTATATTCAAGTCGGGGTCGTTCGAATAGTAATTGTGGAGTGTGTACAGTACTGTACCGTCCTTCCGACCTCTCGTGGGATGGAATCAATTTTATTATTGTGTAACGACATAAATTCCGAGCACATCCCATTGATGTTTAACTAGGTTAACAATTAACATTCACCAGAGCACTCACTGCATTGATTGGACATAGTATTTTATAATCTGCAGCTAAAAAAATAAAAGTTGTTTCCTGCTTTAGATCATGTTTGACGAAATCAAAGAGAACCTTGTATCAAGAATATCATAAGCGTGAGAATCGTTAAAATAGTATTAGATATTTCAATTTAATTATATCGACAAATTGCTATGTTTAAATTTTTAACCTTGCCGGTCGACATGCAATGCGGTGATTGGACCTGCGGCCTTCCTCATATTGATATGATTGGCGTCTGCTATTGTTAATGCGCCGAGCGTGAGATGAGATGCGTATTTCAAAAAAAGCTACTGTTGGCTATGCTGTAATTAGCTTTGCTATTTTTTGCAGTTTATTGTTTAGGAACTTAGGTTCATCGACTCGAGCCAGGTAGTGAAGTAATATTTTAAAAACAACATTTTACAGAACCTATTTATCTGAATTTAATCAAATAAAATTAATAGGGCTATTTAGTTTTAAGGTTTTCCGGGAGTTTGTATAATAAAAACAGAATATTCGGAACGAGTAACAGTGAATTGCAAAATAAACAATTTATCTAAATGGTTTCCACTGCAATTTTTTGTTGCATGAGCCATGAACTCGTGACGCAGAAATTTATTAGGAAACGCTTTACTGCAAATCTGAGTTACGAATTTTAATGGTCTGGAACTCTGAAACCAGGATTTTACATTCTTTAAAACGAAAACAATGTACTTTACGATCTCGCTTTATTATTTATCTCGCTATGCATCGTTAGTTAGCTTGTAGTTGGAAATACTTTATGATACGTAAAGTCGCTGTCAATTCACATTTACATTTCAGAATACAGAAGTCTTGCTGAATATTAAAACAAGCAACATTGTTATATTTAGCGTTATTCGCTTTGACATATCGCAGATTTCGTTGATTTGAGATAATAAAATTCTAGCTGTGAACGAGTCGCTTCCTTCGTATCCCGTTAGTTAGATATCACGAACGATGTGGCGCGCGGTTGGAAAGTGAGGCGCGCGAGCCGTCGACATGCGCACGCGCGATGTTTCTGCGGCCGGAAGACCGCCTCTAATCCATGGATCAGATCAATGATTAACTCCTTTCGTGACTGGCTGGTTTGATTTATTTTTAATCAATTATAACTGGACGATGAACTCTTTCCGTTGTATTGTTGCATGACAAGTATTGGCGGAACAAACGTATAAATAATTATTGTTTAATCATTAACATAACTATTTCGTATAATACCTAAATAAATAATGTTCTACTTGTGTACGGGTAATGTAAAAATTGAACTAGATAACTTTATAAAAAGTGTATTTACTTCTGTTGTTATTTTACATTAATTTACATCGACGTATCCGAGTTGCCGCACGAGTACCGCTAAAGCGGTCACCCGCTGCGCTGTGTTCTTCTCTAGGTATCTATTACTGCAGTTGTGTCTATATTTGCTACTATCAAAGCTTTGGTCGTTGGGCGCAAATTGCAGACATGACAGTTAGGTTGGTGAATCGACTACGTGACTTGCACTTATTTATTGACTTACTAGTCGATGATATTCTATTTTAAAATGTCAAATTTAAAAGATATTGTTCTCAATAGTGACCAGAACTCGAGTGATAATTGTTTGTCACATTTAGATCGTTAGCTTTCACGCGTTGCCTTTTGCAGCGGCCCTGGCCGGATCACTAATGGTCAAATGACATACATCTGTAGCACACTTAGACAAATTGCCATGAAAGGACATTTTATGCGGTTAGGTACATTTACTTAGTGGTCAGGTACATGTGTTCTTTTTTTTATAGTAGTCCGGCAAGTGAGCACACACTAAGCTTGAGTGCCGAACTAGAGACGAATGCGTACTGTCCAGTTTGTTTGTACACTTTTTTTTTTTTTATTTTAGCTCGACATGTGACAACACTCCACCTGATGTAAAGCTGGAGTACGGTCCATGAATGGAAACAACTGCTACCACAGAGAAATCTCTACGGGCTGCAGTCGCCTCCACTATGCCGGCTTGAGGAGACGAGCATGTACCATCTAGATTGACAGTGCACACTCCTCTCTTATACCTGGCTACTTTCAAACTATTCCCGAAACGCGACAAGGTCGTTTCACGGGTGTTACATTCGAAAGTGGTGGTACTGCCCCAGGACGACAGACTGGACAAATAACCATCATCAGTCTGCCTACCACTCTTTAATAGTGCCTATAGGCACTGAGCGACCAAAGTACATATAACAAAGTTACATTGGTACCGGTCTTTAGCGAGGTTCGAACACGGGTCTCATCGATCGTGAGTTCACGCGTCTTACCGCTAGACCACGGCCGCTCTGTCTTAATAACACTTCTGTCATAATAACCGGCTACTTCCAAACGGATCCCGAGATCAGGTCATTACACTTGAAAGTAGTGGTATTACCACGTGGTGGCAGACTAGGTTTATAATTGTCATCAGTCTACCTATCACCCACACTCACCACAGACTTTATTGTACTTTATTACATAGCTGTTTCGTTGTTATAATAGAATATATCGAGAATATTTACGAAGGACAGGTTATTCTTAACCTTTTCCATTTAATAAAGGTTCACTAAGGGCTAGAGTTTCTGTCTTCGTACAGGTGTGACGAGTGCGCGGCCGCAGATCTATGCAATACTTTCACTCTCAGATAGCCGGGGCAGCTCCACTGGCTCGCGGCAAGCTTGCAGTGCCGTCTCGTTGCCTTCGCCGGTCGCACCGCTATATACATATCGACATAACTAATGCTCTCACCAACATACGCTTTAAATATGTACAAATAATTATATATCGGGTGCTAATTTATGCCAGATATCTTCCTGAGTTTTGTGTTTTTTTTTCTTATTTGTATTTTTTTTTGTGTTGTGCAGTGATAAACGAAAATTAATTATTAGTGCGCTGGACTTAATATCTTAATTTGTGTAATGTTTTTGCAAGAATCTTCAATATCTCTACATCACTTGAAAATACATCTTATTGTGTTTAAATTGTGCCATTACCATCTTTCATTCTTCATATGGTGCGGTTGTGTAAGACCTAGAATCAACGAGGCATGTATAAATGAAAATCATTGTCCAAAATCGAATCGCTTGTCACATAGAGAAAGTTGCTGATTCTTTTCAATTAGTGCCAATATTGACACTCTCGCGTATGTTTCGTAATTTACTGCTTGTAAACAAATACACAAATGTCCGGTCTTGGCTCAGTGTATTCATCTAAATAACATTTGATTTAGTTCTTAGTTTGTCTTTTTATCTAATAATTTATATCAGTTCATGTGAACCACAAACCTAAAGCAAATGTAATTTATTCAAATTTTGTTTTACATAAGTTTAGATTCTCAGTCAAGGACATTTAATATTATGGAATAGAAGCGATCTGGTCCGTCGTTATTTTAACGTAATGTAAATAATGACCTAATTGTATGTTCATGCTCGTTATTTTTGATATTGACAGACGCACCTTAACTTTTTATGGCACATAAACTCGAAGTTTGTAAGTCTTCCACAATGTGACTTTTCCTCAGCCGAATACTTTTAATTATATTAACTCGGCTTTTACCTGATTATTTTTCTGAAAGAAGTCTCTATACTTTATTGTACTTTGTAAATTGCTGATGTTTGCTAACTTTCGATAATTTCTCTACTCGCCCCACCCTACAGGTTAGCCTGTCAAACAGGTGTACCTAAAGCGGATTTATGGAAATTACATAGCCATCAGATACAAAACGAGAATTCTATAAACTTGTAAATAGTGTTTAAACTTGAATTGCGCTTTCCCAAATGAGATAAATAAAACGTATTTGGTGATATAAAGAAATAATTGAAAAAATGAACAAATAGTGTTTCGAAAATGCCACATTACGATGAAAGCTTTATTCATGATGACAATCTGAATCAACGAAAGAACAAGAGGAGTTATCGTGTTTATAAGCAAGGTGTCGGACCGATCAGTCTTTTGGAACCAACTGATGTTCTTCATGCACTGGAAGAACACGGAACGTCTGTTATTAAGCGAAACATACGCAACATTAAACATAGAGGCGCACGTGTCAAGTCCGAAACAAATAAATATACTTCTAACTCTAAGCTCTACCAAAAGAATGGAGGTAAAAATCCTGACATAATTATTGATCATTGTCCGCCATCCGATGTTGGGTTAACTAAATATTATGATTTACGAAATAACAACGTGAATTTACTAAGTCCTTGCAAGAGTTTGGACAATTTAGTATTAAAACAGGCTAATTTGTATGACAATGTGCGTGGTAAAATAAGAAACGGAAAAAGTCTTCAGAATTTGCTAGAGGAGGAAACACTGAAACATTACACTTCTGTAGAGGAAGTGTATGGAGTTCCTCAGAAATTTGATTATCATACGAAGAAATCTTACAGCGTCGTGGATTCGAACCGCGGTGCAATTAATCGTCGTCCGTCTCTCACACCAGGCCCAGGAATCTATCGTCAAATTAGTGGAGAGTCTGAAACTACAAATAAAAGTAAGAGTATAATGATTTATTTATTTTTACAACCAATAATATTAGTTAATATGGCGGAACTTTCTCAAATCTGATCGTTTCCTATTTAAAATGGTTAAATAAGAGATAATCTAATGAAGCACTTGTATAATGTCCGCAAATGCCGCGGGAGCACGAGCCCATTGTGTACGTAACGTAATCATGGTTTGAAATTGATTACAATTTAAGTAATCGTTATTTTTGAAATAAACTTGAAATATTCTATGTGTAATAAAGAGGCATTTAAAATAAATAATATTCTAACTCGAGTTAGGGACGAGCGTGAAGGCATGCAATAGTTTTTATCTGTTCTTCATCGCACATCTAGTCTCGGTCTAATTCGAATAGGTAATTAGTAAAATTTATTTTATATTTTATGCACAAATTTTAAGTAGCCAGTAGTGCTAGGTCTAGGGCACGTTTGTAAAATTACTACCCGTTGCATCGAGTTAGGTACAAATGTAATTTGGCATTGCTAATTTAGTCTACTTGCATTATAATGTTAACTTGTTTGTATACTTAGGATGTTATTACTTATTATGACTGGGATGACGCATTCGCTGATGCGGCCATGGGAGCCAGGCGTCCATCCGGCGAGTGCGATGCGACACGGTCAGTCAGTACGCGTTCTAACACCGCGCGCGTCCTGTTGTCGCTAACGTCTAAGTTATTTTTAAACCGCGGATATAGACATTAACGATTCAGCGTCTTCCCTTAATTAGTATAAAGTACCTTGTTTACCATTGTTGTGGCTGTTGTGAGCAATTGGGATATGTGAAGATGAGTTGTTTTGAGCGGTAATTACGTAGTCTTACGTCATTGTTCAAGGTAGGCATAAGGTTCCGCACGTCACACATGAATCAAAATCGCTATTGTTTAATTCCATTATGTTTTAATTTCTATCAGTTACGTTATTTTATTTATGCTATTGTGTAATTATTACCTACAATTTTTTTTTATTATGAAACTCTCGCATACAATATTGTCCTAGATTCCTTTCCTGTTGACGTCCTTTATCAATGCTGTGATTTATTACCAAAATGTATCTTAATTATTGACTTTTTTTAACACCACATACGAGGGTTTTGTATCTATAAATAATTATTATTAATTATCTCTTATAAAAATTCATATTTTATTTATGTATCAAATAATATATAATATTTTTTAGTATAAATACAGTAAAACGCTTAATTCAGAATCCTATATTTAGATCATAATGACGCACGAGGTAAATTTTGTTATTAATCATTATTTAAACTGTAATAAAAAAAAACCAGAGATAAAGTACATAAATGTTGCATTAATAATTTATTTGGGTTATCGTTCTTTACAGAGAACGACATAAATTACGAAGGAAGCTCGGGCCACCGTGGTTCATTGCGCGGTGCCAACAAGCTGGCTCGCCGTGCACGTTCTTTCAAAGACGATCTTTTGGAACGTATCTCCAATATGCGGTCTCCTGCGCAGGCTCATCATCCACCTCATGTCGTCTCCGCTATCAGGTTATTATTATTATTTTTTGTTATTTTTAAGTGTTAATATTGAGTGTCGATTATCAAAAATGACCTCGTACGCGCAGCTGCTGAATTTTTTTAGTTAGAACATTTATGTTATCTTTAGGTTTTTATGTTATCAAACCACACAGTTCGGTTTATCTCATCCTTGTACTTGAATCATTTCAATAATTTTCGGCTTATCTCTTACAACTAGAAGTGTGGGAAGTAGCCGGGTATAACAAAGGGTGTGTGTCCTATCAATGGACAGTACATATTCTTCGCCCCAGGCCGGCATACCAAAGGTGACTGCTGCTTGCAAACATTTGCCTCTTGTAGCAGTCGTTTCCGCTCATGGACCGCATTCTAACTTTACATCAGGAGTGTAGTCACATTATAAATGTAATTGACAGAATGATCATTATTTGGTAACATTGAGATGAGTTATTTCGTTGTGTATTATTATTATTATTATCAGTTAAAATTGTTTACACTAAAGATATGAGAGTTGCCTTATCTAAATTGATAAATTTACATAACACTCTCATTCGAGGGTGCTGCACTCAATGTCGGTTTGTCAGTAGAATAATTAAGACATACAGAAGTTGTTAGTGTACTTTTTTTTGCGTTAAAAATGTTAACGTTATATTTATTGTGAGTCACGGTCGCCGTCATAAGCGCTTAACTCCCTGAATTGTCATTTGTTTGTTGCGTGTTGCGGTAAATGAATGCTTCGTTTCTTTGCCTGTCTATACGAGTACAGTGATTTCTTTAATGTTGCTAAAAATAAACGTGTGTAAGTAACTGCAAGGTGACTTAGTTTATATTGTGACTTTGATCAGTTGTGTGGGTCGCTCTACATGGCTTCGTATTCTGTTGGATACTGGATAACAAAACAGAGGGAACAATTTCAAAAGAAATATCTGCAAAATGGTGAAAGGTAACAGTTCTCAATTAAAACGGACGGATATAGTTTTTCTTTCAGCTGTTGCCACCAACTTCGTATCCGTGTAAATAATTAAGAGTTTCATTTGAGAAATAACGGGTCCTCATACAAACTTTCATATAGTATTTTACCTCCTTGCTTGAGGGATGACTTCACAAAACGTGTAATTCCTATATTTCTTTCCAAAAGCATCAATATAAAATTTCATATCCCTAACTTAATAGAGTTCCGATGCAAACTCTCAAACCTTCATCTCCTTCAGTTTGTTTTAGACAAATGCATATGCCCTTCTGCAGGATGGAATCTAACTCCTTCCCATTTTTCAATCGAAATCTGTTCAGCGGTTCAAGCGTAAAATCTGTCTGTTTGTTACCCAAACAGACAGAGTTACTTTCACATTGATTGGTATTAGATTGTTACCCTTTTTAACGTGGGGAAATTTTTTACGGGTTCACCAGCGCCTCGGGGAACGCGCTAATGTTTTGTCGGACTTCCCTGTTGATGACGCGCATACAAGTTATACGTTCGCAAGTTATATCGACTGAAACTCCACGGTGTTCCTTTACGGCCACCAAAGTACCCAGCACATAGATTCTTACCGTACCAAAATGTCAGATCATTCAGCACGCAAATAGGGTAGGCACAGTGGGAATAAATACGTGATCCATATGTTTATGTGGACATAGTAAGTCATATGGAATATTAAAATTAATGTAAAGAATTAATGCGAGGCAAACTATAGAGTGTACTTGAATATCTAATTGATATCTTATTATGTGACATAATGTAATACGTTGTGGGCATGAATGCAAATCGAATTATTACTCAATGAATAATAAAATTATTTTTTTAGGTACTTAACGACTAACTAATGGCTCTAACAATGAGCGGAATATTACAAACTAGTTTACTAAATATGAATTATGTTGTTAATTACGAAATAAAATAGAAAAAATGATTTAAAAAACAATTTATTAACATTGGCGCCGTCACAAGTATCTGAATGTTGCCGTATTTTTAGTCAACTTTCCCTTCACTTTCGTTATAAAGCAAAACTCGATTAATATGTATTTATGAATAAACTTTAAATATTATTTAATTTTGTTATGTTAATTCGAAATTAATCACGGCATTCGGTGACCTATGTCTCTCGGTTTGATGAATAGGTAAAATCGTAATTTTTGACGTAAAAAAAATAATGTTGTAAATCCATTGACAGATCGCATTCCCCGCTAAGTCCGAAACTTCGAATGATGGGTACTAAGTCAATAACTAACGAGGAGGAGGAAGTCACACCTTCCAAAAAATTGGAACAACTAGTCAAACAAGTAAGTTTTACCCTTTATCTGTCTACATTGTACCACAGGGAGAGGCAGAACCAATGGATCATCACTCTTCACGATTCATAGAGCTGGTCACTTAATAGGTCCAGGCGAAGTGCAGAATAAAATTTTTTTTTCAATCTTTGCTGACTGCTTTTATGCTATGGCTCAACGTGCGTTAGCGTTAATGTTAATTGCGTCCAACTACGCGATAATTAGCGTGTTAGAAATTACGGCCGAAATTATAACTATGGTACTCGTACATTAATGTTTTAACGTGTAATGTTAAAGTCACATGCATTAATTATTGCCTTAATTAACGCGTCAAGACGTAGATAGAGCCGTAGCATTATTGAATCTTCATCATCTTCAAATGATTAATTGTGCATCCGATAGGATCGTAATGTTAAAACGTGTCATGCAATTATTTATTCTCTATTTGGCATTGTAACTGGACACTGCACATTGTAGTTGCAAATAAAATGCGCGGTAAAAGGATACATTACATTTAATGACATGTAATGAATTAATCAGTAATCATTATACTTTAGTTCATGAATACGTGTGTGAATGGATTGGATGATGTGTTAGATATCGCGAAGCACAGTGGTAATAGTAGCTTTCTTGGACATAATGTCTGTTTCAGGTTACATACGGCTTGAAGCATTTTTCTGATGTTATAACAAAGAATAAATTAGAAATGTTACCGGACAACGGCACCATTGTTTTTGAAATGATTGCAAATATTCACAAAGGTAATATTTATTTACGCTGTTTCTTACAACAAATACTATAGGAATATATTTTTTAAATGTCTATATAAACTAATACTTGTGTCGATGGCACTGAGCGACCAAAGTGTACTTCGTTAGATCAGAATTTTAGCGAGGTATGAACACGGGTCTCGTCGATCGTCCGTCCTCTACTGCTAGACCACGACCACTCATATATTGTGGTTTAACATAATAATCTACATTAATAAAAATTAAAGAGTGATAGGCAGACTAATGATGGTTATTAGCCCAGTCTGCCGTCCTGGGGTAGTACCACTACTTTCAAGTGTAACAACCGTAAAGTGACCTACTCGCGTTTCGGTATCCATTTGAAAGTAGCCATGCATAGTGGGAGTGTGCCCTGTCAATGGATGGGGGCTTTTTTTGTTTTTTATTGTCGCTCGGCATGTGACAACACTCCGCCTGATGTAAAGCTAGAGTGCGGTCCATGAATGGAAACAACTGCTACTACAGAGAAACCTGTGCGGGTAGCAGTCCCCTCCACTATGCCGGCTTGAGGAGACGAGCATGTACCATCTTAGATTGACAGTGTACACTCCTCTCGTTATACCTGGCTACTTTAAAACTATTCCCGAAACGCGACAAGGTGTTACATTCGAAAGTGGTGGTACTGCCCCAGGACAGCAGACTGGACAAATAACCATTCATCAATCTGCCTACCACTCTTTAATAGTGCCTATAGGCACTGAGCGACCAAAGTACATATAACAAAGTTATATTGGTACCGGTCAGAATTTTAGCGAGGTATGAACTGTGGTAGCAGTTGTTTTCGTTCATTGACTGCACTCTAGCTCCATCTAGAGCTATTGTACTATTTAATTTCATTATAAAAGAGGAAAAAACAACATTAATAATTAAGGAAACATATCACATCGCGCGTCGAATGTATTCAGTCAATTTTTTTTTTAATTTTAAATTTTTTTTTTCAGCAATAAAACCTTATTGTAGTCGATCACCTCAACTTACTAACGCGATGAAGAGATTATGTACAGCTCTAGCATGCCTTATAAGATTATGTGACGAAATAACCACAGCCACCAATGTTACTACTGAAAATGGTAAAAATTGTTTAAGTATATAGTTTTTAACAAAATTCATCTGTATGTTATACTATTTAGAGTTCGTTTTGGCAAAACTATCAGTTTGTTGCTCTTCCAATGCGTTTTAATCTCTTCTTAACAAACTTTGACGTTTAACTGAGCACTGGAGCACTACCATTGGAGATACAGTCCCCAGACAAGTTTTAACAGGACAAATAAATAAAAGTAGTACTCATTCACGCACGAGAAAGTCTCGCCGGGGTAGACAGAGACTATGGAGCGCCGACGACTTCTTGCTCCTCATTCTACATACCACTTTTGCTTCGACCGCATTCATTAACCTACTCATGTATCGATGTAGGTTAGGAATGCTCCTCATCTGATCCCTAATAACTCAACTAATGTAATTTGTTATTGAAAACTAGTTAAAGCCAAGCACCACGCCGCGCCGTTCGACGCGGTTACTGTCATAAAAATCTATAGAAACAATACGTGACAGGCCCTGCCGCGCCGTTAAAGTAACAAACTATAAACTTTTTATACTTTATCCAACCTTACATTTATTTATAGGTGTAGATGAAGATGAGCAACCAAAGCAAGCGATCGATCAGGAGCGTGTAAACGATGTGGTACAAGGTGTGACGGCCGCCGTTGCCGAAGTCGCATCTTTAGCTCAACAACACATGAATAGACCGGCTCTTTCGCCTCGACCCGCACTCGTATCACCCAGGGCTTCCACGCAAAGGAATTCTTTACCTGGTATGTTAGAAATTATTAAGAATGGTCAGGACCAGATAGTTTTCTAATGCAAAATTGTTGAAGTGAAGCTTCGGCATCAATTTAGAATTGCCCGGGTATAATTACTGATGACTGATTGACTGTGCCCTGTCAATCAATAGATGGCAAACATTATTTGTCTCCTCGAGCCGGCATAGCGGATGCGACATACATATACACTTTATACACATACAATATACACTAATAATAACTAAATTAATTCTTTTCATAGATATTCCATTAACGCCCAAAGAGCGGTGTTTGTTGACGGGCGAAGTTGGGTCTGAAAGTGGCGGCGTACGGGCTTCACATTCGTCTGAATCAGTGTTAGATGCGCCTGATCCACCACCTCCTAAGCCACCTAGACCACATCGGTAAGCTCTTTGTTTTTTTTATTATTTGATGGTGACCAGCGGTTAGACACACAAATTTTTGCATAACGTCTATAAAACAAGAGCGAAACCTATACATTAAATTAAAATTATATAAAAGGAATGGAGCAATATAGTTATTTAATTTCATCAAAGAGATTCAGATTCAGTTTTCTTTTGCCAGTATAAATGTAGAAATATAAATCATATTATGTTATTAATTTTACCGGAAGACCAATACAAATCCCTTTCATAATCGTGTACATAAGTTACACTTAACCACGGATCAATAAATCGGATCTTTGATCTCCTCTTCATCCCTAGACATCTACTCTACTTGCCGTTAATAATATTAAACTTGTTAATTCAATTACAGAAAAATTGACTTGGCTCCACCATTACCGCCTAAGAGAAAACCAACAAATGAAAATTCACTACTTGGATTATCTATTGATAGGTAGGTATTGTTTGGATTTTTTTTATTGTAGCTCGGCATGATGTAAAGCTAGAATGCGGTCCATGAACGCCGATAACTGCTACTACAGATAAAGATCGCCTCCGCTGTGCCTACCTCAAATTATGTATATAAATTCGTTTAAAAGCAAATATCTATAACATACTTTTTCTTATTTCAGGTTATCCCTACAATCTCATAGCAGTGGTTCGTTGGATTCCATGTTGAATGTGTCAAATGATGAAGAATCGAGAAATATAAGTGACGGTCATAATGAACATGTGTTTAATACTCCACCTAACTCAGAACTTGTTGGTGAGACATGCTTTTTATAACAATTTTTGACTTTTTGGAGGTTGAACTCACGTCCTCCACTAGTTTGCCTTCACATCACTGCTTTGACCGCTAAGCTGCACTCCCATTGGCGCTTCAAGTGATCACGTGATCACATTTCTCTATCTCCGGCAGGATTTTTTTTCTATCCAATTTGTATCGTAATTTATAATAATATGATGTGTTTTCTTTTATACACGCGTCTAAGTTCCACAGGGGTTAGACAAAAAATGTATATAATATTTTTATTTTTTCCAGCGTTATGCAGTTGCGGCGATGGTCGTGTGTCACTCGACTCTGTTACAAATGAAATTAACAATACTCACTCCCATACTAATCATAATCGGTAAGTTTAAAAGGAAAATGAGTATACGCCTAAGAGAAAATGGGCCCATAGTTTTTTTTTTCGCATTTATCGATTGTTTTTATTACTTTTTGTAGAAAATTAAATCTATATTCCTTATTACCAATCAGTTTTAATCTTTTTTGTTTTTACTCGAGTTATTGAATAGTTTTTTTTTTAATGCAATATTTGAGGTTATTTTTATATTGAATGCTTTAATAATTGATGATATCTGTTTTTTATGTAATCAAACATTGTCTATTGACTAGTAAACTATGTGTTGATATAATTGAAATAAACTAATGAAAAAAAAAGATATTATTTTACAATATTGTTTTTTTTTTGACAAACTATTAGATGAAGAGGGCCCAAAAATGGGCATTGTCCTCTGTTATATTCATAATCGATTCAACTGTTTCTGTGATAAATGAACGACGGTAATATTTTATATTGCCGTAATAACAAAATAAGAATAAGTTTAAATATGTTAAAAATACGTTTTTTACAACAGATTTTCTAATGAATCCGGCTTCGTATCTGTCGGTCATTCTGAAACATCAACGGAGCATTCGTTCGCATCAACCACTTTCACATCACACCATTATTCTACCAATACCGAAAGGTAATTAATTTCTTTTGCATACCATTTTAATTTTTAAACTTAATACTCACCTTTGTTTTTGTTTTTTTTTTATTATATTAAAACTTGCTTGTTATCACAATATATGTTTGTGTATGTTTTTGCAGTACATTTGATTGTACGGACAGTGTGTCAGAATTGAAATGTTCGCTACAAAGCTTTGAGAGCCGCATGAATTTTATGAACAGTGTTACTGCTCTTCATTCTGTTACCACTAAGTGAGTTCGCTTGTTTCTTTTTTTTTATCTCACCTTCGCTTGTTTGTTTGTGTTTTTTTGTTCATATTAATTCATTACTACTTAATTTGTTACTATTATTTTCTGACGATTAACTGATTTCTGATGGAGCCCATATAAAATGTTATGTTTTTTTTTAAAATAAATTAATAATAATAATAATAATTTAGGTTGGCGTCTTTGAACATGGATGGAAGCGAAACACCACCAGAGTTGCCGGCGAAAACGAGACGTAATATTCGCGCCGATGTTCAACAGCATTTTCCTAATGTCGAAATTAGGTAAATTAATATATTATTTTAGTTAAAGCAGTCACTTCCGCTATGTCTACATTGCGCACCGTCCAGATTGACAGTGCACAATCCTCTCGCTATAGTCAGGAAACAACTGCCACCATAGAGAAATCCCTACAGGCAGCAGTAGCCTCCGCTATGCCGGCTTGAGGAGGCAAATATGTACCATCCAGATTGACTGCGCGCACACACTCCTCTCGTTATACCTGACTACTTTCAAACTGTTCCCGAAACGCGACAAGTTGATGTAGACTCTTTATTTTGTTGTCTCTATAATATATTTTTTTGGAATATTGGAAATAATAATATATAATTGTTTTAGACAAAATCCGTCATGTTCGTTACACGGTGAGGGAAGACCGCATACGTTAGCTGAACATCATCCGCCGCCACTACCGCTTAAGAAAAAACATAGTCAGTATTTGTTTCTATATAAATTATTTATATACAATTTCTAATTAACCAATGGATATTCTACGGGACCTCACTATATTAATTATTATAAGTAAATGTAATAAATTCCATATTCAACTTCACTATAACAACATTAACTTTTCCGTCTTCGTGTATTATTATTATTATTCGAAAGAAATCTTTTACACGCAGTTATGGGTTTCTGTGCTTATTAAAATTGTAAGAATTATTATAATATTAAAATAATTTACTGTAGAAAGTTAGATAAATACAAAAGCCTTTAACTGTAGCATGTATAATAATGTTGAATATGGATAATTGGTGGTTGGGTTGTTGATGGATAAAGCATGTTTGTCTGTTGGTCGGTGCGGCGCGTGCGCAGTGTTCCAAAGCGTCGCGTACAGTGGTGAGTGCAATCATACGTGCATGCCAGCGTTTTGTGCTCAATGCTCAATCTTTCGATGCGAATAAATGTGATCTTTTCTATAATTATATATAATCGACGGTTGTCCCATCATTCGAACGGGGTTATTACGATTTTCATTATGATTTCGGTGATATTTAATTAATTATGGCCGTGCTGAGTTGGCGTCGAAATGTAATCTAAACTTGTTATTTATTTGGACACACACTTTTTTTTTTAAGTGAAAATTCTATAGTCTCTTGTATATTTAGGAAGTTACTCACCATGTCATATGAAAATGTATCTGTCGCCTCTTCGGGAATTTCAGTGTAACATAATTACATATGTTTATCGAATGAGGTGATTTTCTTTTTTGTCGAGGATACCGGGGAAAACTCGCGAGTATTGTCGTTTTAAGATGAAAACCAACACCTGAGCGTCCATACATTTTGTTTTACCATATTGTTCGAAGCATAGCAGATTTATGTTGAAATTAAGTAATTTTATAACTTTCTCAGCACTAATTATTATCGCAAATCACTATAATAAACAAATAGCTATGGCGCAGAATATATAAAATGCATTTTAAATATTTTAAACATTTTATATTAGTTATTATGGACGCTCAGGTGTTGTTTTTCATCTTAAAGAAAAATAAATAGAAAAGATTAGATTTCGCTCACATTTTGTCGGGTATCACTATTTTTTTTTATATAAAAGACCCACTTGTGTATAAATCACTAAAATCATTAACACAATTTCACCGTATGCTTGTATTAGCTTGCGCAATGTCAAAAGGAGCTTCAAGACAGCTTATAATGTTGTTTGTGTTCACTATTAAAGATTCACGTAGCCAATTAACACAAGAGATAATGGATGGTTAGAATACCTATTCCATGATTTGAGTTCATATTGCTAATTAGTTTTGTAAACTTAGGGTTATTTCCATTTGAACTGTGGTCGTTGTTGTAGCTGTCCTAACTGTTTTATTATCTACAAAGATATTTAGTTAAACGTATTTCAATATTAATATTTTCTTGGATAAAATAATTAAAATAATTGAGAAGAGTTATATAAAATTCTAAATGATTTCCAGAATTTGTGTATATATTTTTAATATTAGAACTTGAGGACTTGTTCGGAAACAACCCTAAGTGTGTCTCAAGGAAGTCGAGCCTTAGTTTTCATTTTTAGCAAATGATTTTCGATTTGGAGCTACACGGTCGTCTCGTGCGTGCTTTGCTACTCAATATTTACAATGTAGTAATACAAATTTTATTATATACAGTTATGGCGTATATGGAGATGTTTGGCAACTGCAGTCATAATGCGGCGACCGCTTCTACTGATATGTTTAGACATTCAATACATACGTATAATTTGGCAAGGTTTGTACAGTTTTATTTTTTATTTCTCGCACATATAACAATGGTAACTGAGACGCGCTAATTAGCCGAACAAGAGATGCGTTGGTGCCGGTCTCGAGATGAATTCGATTGAACCTCGTACCATCTTATTTAAAATAGTTATAAAAAGTTTTATCATTTTTAGTGCACAACACTCGAGCGCTGGTGGCGTGAGCGTGCGACATCAAGCGCAAAGGGCATTGGCGCAGTCGTTTACTGTTCAGCATTTCGGAACGCCGCCTCTGAGGTAGTAAATTAATGAATTTAGCAATTTTTTTTCGTTGTAATTATTTTATTTTTAACTTTACGCGCGATAAACTTTGTTACAATGTTATATTGCATAAGTTAATTTATTTGGTAATAAAGAGGGTTTTGTTTTTTCGTTAGTGGTTCCGAAGATAGTGTAAGTATGACAACGTCGAGTGGTGCTAGTCCTGTGCCGCCTGAGCCTCCGGCTTTGCCGCCAAAAATGAATAAGACTAAACAGGTATAGTTTTTTTAAATAGAAAATCATATTAATAGAAACTTGAGAAATTACTTTTTTTTTTCTTTTTGGCCCAGCTTCAACCAAATTCGACGAACGAACTGCTTCCACCGCCATCACCGCGGCCTTCCTCTCACAATAGTTCTATCGACGAGTCTTTCATTAATAACATTGTAAGTGTATTGTTTAAAAGTAAATAATATTTAAAGAGTGGTAGGCAGACTGGTGTTGGTTATTAGCCCAATCTGCCGTCCTGTGGTAGCACCACCACTTTCGAATGTGACACCTTGTCGCATTTTAGGATCAGTTTGGAAGTAGCAAGGTATTATGAGACGAATGTGCAATGTCGATCTGAATGGTACACAGACGCCTCCTCAGGCCGGCAAAGCGGAGGCGACTACTGTCTGCAGTAATTTCTCTGTGATAGCAGTTGTTTCCGTTCACGGACCGCACTCTAACTTTGCATCGGTCGGAGTGTTGTCATATGCCAAGCTACAATAAATTTTTTTTAAAATCAATTATATGATATGATATGATAATATAATATATTTTATTACAGAACTCTGATGAATCATATCATAATTCGACTGGACCGGGTAAATTCCCATTAGAAGATGAATTGGAAATGATTACGCAGCCTTCACCTTCACCGGTTCCTTCACAGGTACTAGAATAGTATTTGTAGTTATGTTCAATTATGATGGAAAGTAACACTTTAGAATGTAGCCAGAGTGTAACGAGAGGAGTGTGGTCTAACTTGGTCACGGCATACCCACCTCGTCTGATCAAAGGCGAAGTGGAGGCGATACTGCCTGCAACATTTCTTTGTGACCGTAATTATCCATTCATGGATTGCACTCTATCTTAACATCAGGCGGAGTGCGGTCGTATGAAAGACTAGTATTAAAAATGCCTACAATAAAGTACTGGATTAGGTATACTGATTTAAAGAGCGGCCATGGTCTAGCGGTAAGACACCGAAGTAACCTTGTTATATGTACTTTGGTCGCTCAGTGCCTATAGACACTATTAAAGAGTGGTAGGCAGACTGATGATGGTTATTAGCCCAGTCGACCGTCCTGTAACATCCATGAAGTGACCTTTCGTTCCGTGCAGGTGTTACAATCTTCTTCTAACAATATACATTTAATTTTTTTAGAGAAGTGAAAACGGCCCGGATATAGTCGTTGAAGTAAATGATACAAGTAGTGCGGGGGCGACAGATGATGAAGATGATTTATTACTCAAGTCTGATGTCAGTTCGTACTTGTTACTCAAAGTGCCCAATAGTAAAGATGGGCCTGATGTCAAAGGAGGACATCCTGATGCACTCATTGTGCTTGCTACTAAAGCTACCAAAGGTAAATTTTTGTATGCCTATTTTAAGTTGTAGGGTTGTCATACTATGCTACCAAATTAAGTTGTTTTTGTTAGGGGATGGTAGGGTAAATTGTGTTTGTTTCTTTTATTGTGTCCAAGGGTGGTAATAAAGTAAACATATATTGTGTAATTGTTAACATTAAAATGGGTTAAGGCACGTTTCGTTAATGCTTCTCGTTTAATTGATATCTTATTTTTCTTCTTCCTAACATTGAATCTTTCCATGCTTTCAATTTACAGAAACGGACGAGTGTAAGTGCAATGAATGGAGTTTGCCAACTTTTACTTTTTATGAATGCACTTAAAAGCTTAAGAATAGCTGAAAAATTATTGGAACAAGCTTTTTAAAGTTGCTTTTGATTTTAATTCTTATATAGTAGACACACTGATTAGTTTTTGTCTATTTTAATCATAATATTTGACCACTGTGCAGAGAAATGTGGATTTAAAATAGCTTTCTGCTTAATATATGTATTCAATGCTTATTTTAGCAAAAATCCACATGGCTGTTAAAGGCTATTTTGGCATGGCAATAAGCTTAATAGCTAATGCCAATTTCAGACATCTGAAATTACAAATTCTTATGCATTATTAAATTTACAGATTTTTCATACCAAGAAGCGTTCTTAACTACTTACCGCACTTTCGTGTCGCCTAATAGATTGCTCGGTAAACTGGTGCGAAGAGCGCGCCACTGTCAAGCGAGAACACATGATTTGAGGCCCACACTTGGATTATTAACACGCGTTGTCGCTGACCTTACGTAAGTTGATTGCAACATATTTGAGAGGGCGTGGTCGTGGTGCGATCGATGAGACCCGTGTTTAAACTTTGCTACATTCTGACCAGTACCAACAGTACAATAAGTATTGGTTGCTCAGTGCCATTGATACAAGCACTAGCTTTGTATAGGTCGCGTCAAACTTTATGAGGAGTTAATTTTAAAAATACCCGTGAAGTGACTGTCGCGTTTCGGGAATAGTTTGGAAGTAGCCAGCTATAACAAGAGGAGTGTGCACTGTCAATTTAGATGGTGCACGCTCGTTTCCTCTAGCCGGAATAGTGGAGGCGACTGCTCTCTGTAGTAGCAGTTGTTTCCATTCATGGACCCCACTCTAGTTTTATATCTGGCGAAGTGTTGTCACATGCCGAGCTATACTGCGTGCGGGTAGCGCGGGGGTATGCCCTTCCATTTCACCTTCAGTGAGCCCCCCTGAGAACTCAATTTGTGTACTATGCAGCAACTTGTGCCTAACTTCGGGGCCGCTATAAAGTTTGGTTCTATACAATTAAAAATATAAATTGGTTATTACAGAACGTCAGATCTGGACGGACCTCTTATGCAAGAAATAATGAACTTTATATATTGGCTCGTCGAAGTAGAAGAGCTGCCTATAGCCAAAGCATTACGACAGATACTTGTCGAGAAACAAAAACAAATACATCACCTTGTATCAAAAGTGGACTCAGATACCCCGTGTCTCGGATCTGTCTCTTTACGACGCGACACATTGCTAGAATTCAAAGCATCCGATATAGCAGAACAAATGACCTTACTGGATGCTGCACTGTTCTCCAGGTTGACCACTGCTGAAATACTGTCCTGGCCCAGAGACCAGTCCGAGGAGAGAGCTCCAAATCTTACTCGATTTACTGCGCATTTTAATAAAATGAGTTTTTGGGCTCGCTCAAGAATCTTGGAACAGGTATTTTATTACTTTTTTTAAATAGTCAAGTTAGAGTATATCTCAGGGTAATGGTAAGACAGCAGTCGCCTCCCTTATGGTGGCTTAACTAGGCTAGAGTAATAGAACACACTAGCCGCGTTATATTGCCTGCCTACTTCCACGCCAATCATCAAACGTGACTAGGTCACTGTTATTATTTATCCGGAAAAGCAGACCACTTATCGCTATGAAACTATTTGACTAAATACCAGCATTTGAGTATTTGTGACAGAAAGAGCATTGAAGTAGAAATGCGGTTATTATGGAGTGTATGTGGAATCACGATAGCGCTATCCGACTTCCGATAATTGAGAAAAAGGCTTGACAGTTGTTAATATAATGAGAGGAGTGTGCACTGTCTATCTGGATGGTCCACCTTCGTCTCCTCTGACCGGCATAGCGGAGGCGGCTGCTGCCTGTAGACATTAATCTGTAGTAGTAATTGTTACCGTTTGTGGACCGCATTCAAGTTTTACATAATTTTTAAAAAATAACTTATTATTACTTCTTTCAGAATGAGGCGCGAGAACGCGAGAGATACGCCAGCAAATTCCTAAAAGTAATGAAAGCTCTGCGTAAACTGAACAATTTCAATTCGTACCTAGCGTTAGTGTCTGCGTTAGATTCGCCACCAGTGCAACGTTTGGGATGGCCGCGAGCACTGCAAGACACGTTACAAGATCATTGTGCGATTATCGATTCTTCATCGTCGTTCCGCGCTTACAGAAACGCATTAGCTGATACGCAGCCACCATGTATACCTTATATGTAAGTTATGCAAAGGACAATGTCCGTTTTTGGGCCTACTTGATATTTAATAATTTGTTAACAAAACAATATTCAAAAATTTTTACAATATTAATATTTCTAATAATATTCAAAACATTGTTTACTTATTAATAGACAATATTTAATTACATAAAAACAGATATCATCAATTTATTAAAGCCTCAAATATTGCACCAGAAAAAGTCTAATTACTCAATAACTCTGGTGAAAAAAGTTAAAACTGATTGGTGATAAGAAATGTAGCTTTATTTTTTCTTCAAAATTAACGAGAAAAAATTATGGGCCCATTTCTCTTAGACGAATGGGCATTCTCCTTTCAACTTTACAGTTTAAGTTAGAAGGATAATACACTAGCGACGTATAACCCGACTAATTAAAGTTGGCGATGTATAATTTACTGATTGATCGTACTTTTTCAGTGGCTTAGTGCTTCAAGATCTGACTTTTGTTCATATTGGAAACCCAGATTTGTTACCCGATGGCAGTATTAACTTTACTAAGCGATGGCAGCAATATCATATAATGGAGAATATGAAGAGATTTCACAAAGAGTTAGTATTCATTCATTTATAAACATAATGTGCGGGCGTGGTCTAGCGATAAATGATAGGTCTCACTATCGATGAGACCCGTGTTCAAATCTAGCTAAATTTGGATCGGTACCAATGTAACTATGTACTTTGGTCTGTGATACAAGCACTAGTAATTGACTGGTAATAGAAATAATAATCGTGTATTTTTTATTCATAGACAATATAAATTTAAAAAGAACGAGCGTATAATAGCGATGTTTAACGGATTTGACGACGTATTGAGCGAGGAGGCAATGTGGCAGTTGTCCGAGAGCATCAAACCTCGTGGCGGAAGATCCAAACTTAGCAATCCACCTCCTGCACCCACTCTTGCGCCGCCGCAACAGACGCAGACCGCTGCCTAGTAAGTAATGCATGTTATAAAAAATTTCAAGAGATGATGGTTATTATCTCAGTCTCTCGGTCTTGGGTACTACCATGTTGAGGGTGTTACACCCGTGAAGTAACGTTTTAGGATCAGCTTGAATGTACTAGCAGGTATAACGAGTCCGGTCCATGGATGGTGCACTTTCGTTTTTTCTAGCCGGTTTCCCTGGTAGTGGTTGTTTTCACTGATTAACCGCACTTTAACTTTACATCAAGCTGAATGCATCACATGCTGTGCTGGTTCACAGGCTGATGTCGGTCATTAGCCCAGTCTGCCATCCTGGGGTAGTACCACCACTTTGAAGCCACACCCGTGAAGCGACCTTGTCGCGTTTGGGAAACAGTTTCAAAGTAACCAGATATAACGAGAGGAGTGTGCACTGTCGTCTCCTCAGACCGACATAGCGGAGGCGAGACTGCTGCCTGTAGAAATTAATCTGTTTCCATTCATGGACCGCATTCTGGCTTTACAGAAAGCTAAAAACAAAATTACATTCAGTTTAAAATAATAAGTGTGTTTGTTTACAGGTCGACGTTGAAAGAATACAAGGATTAAGAGAGCAGAGAACCAGTCGGTTACACATTAATTGTTCATTGCGGAATTGTAAATGTTTTCATGGAACTATTGTGATTATCTGTCCTAAAATGGCCTAATTATTTTTAGCATATTTATAAGAGTGGTGTGTGTATTTCATCTGTGATTGGTCTTAATATGGAGCAATATTTTCTATGAAATTCATTCAGCTATTTGAAAAGGTTTAAAGCCAAATAATTGTATTGTTGTCGCCGAATAACTAGACCACATACTTGAAGGATGTGATGGAGTTGCAATGTGACTACAGCGTTTACGTTTACGTTACTTTTTTTTCTATAAAGGAAAATTACAGAGCTCACCGTTAGGTTCGAATTTTTAAATAGAACACAGGAAAAACGTTAACGTATTCGCTGTAGTTTTACGTATTCGATGCGCTCTAGTTCGTTGCCGACAATAATATGATGTATCAGTATTTTAATAGTGTCTTTACATATCAGTATGTGACTTGCATATAGTTTCATAGTATCGAATAACGCCTTGAACTATTCTTAAGGTTATATTGTCGTCCATCTTTTGAGGGCGGAAACGGGCGCAATTACTTCTCGAAATAATAAACTATTATAAGATAATTCAAAACTAGAAGTAAGCGCTTTCTTGTTATAAAACGTCTATATTATTGTAATTAATTAATGTAGGCAGGACGTTAATAAATACTTAAAACGAATGTAAAGTTTCCGCCTAAATATGTATAAATCTTGCATTTCAATACATCGAATTAGGTGAAAGTTTAATGCGTTATATTTTGATATAGTGACTTTTTAGCGTTTTGTACTAGTTGGGGTTGGCTTTGATGCTTATAAACATATTTCTATTGTTTTGTACGTTTCCCCTTTGACAGCTGCATTGTCAAAAATATACAATAGAACATCCCTCATATTATTTACTCCGTCTGCCGTGTCTGGGTGTGCAGTACTTGGGATCAGCTTGGAAGCATCCGCATGTAACGGGAGCAGTGCGGGCGGTGTATACTAGTCTCCTCAAGCCGGCATAGTTGAGGAGCAGATGTTTTCTCTATTGGCAATCGTCTCCGCTCACTACGACACAGCCAGTCGGATTTAAGTCAAAGGGAAAGTGTATAAAATCTGTTGTGATTTTAAACTATGCTTTTAATCGTAGAAGTGATGTAGAAATACTTATACGGGGTGTTACTAAAAATACTTTATTCATTAAATACTTAATTTATCATTATTTAGTTTTAAGAAAAAAAAAGCTACCGAAAATCTAGTGTGTTTGGAAATATTATTTGGTTTTTACTTAGGACGTTTAATAACACCCTGTATAGTGATTACAATGTAGGATTTTACTATTACCCTTACATTATATTAAAATAAGGGTTAAACTAATTTTGTCTGGTTAACTTAAAAAATAATTAGATAACGAAATTTTGAATTGCGTAGATAGTGATTTTATTATTTATTATATACTTAATAATATTAGAAACAATTATTTATTGGAAATAATATTATGCTATTTTCGTAGTCAAATATATTAAATAAAATATTACTACTCTATAATAATAGAATTTCTGGTTTGTAATGATCATTAGCATGTGTCTACACTCAATTAATTGAATTTGTATAAAAATAAATTTATTTATCGGCTTTTTAGATTTGTTTATTGAAAATTGAACAGAAAAAAATCGACACGAACCCTGTTCTTCGCTATGCGTGCGCTGTGGGTTTGTCCACTAAACTACTCAGGGTTGACGTCATATATTACTATGTTTTTTTTTATTAAATTTTCATCATAATTTAATATTAAAAGTACAAGTTGTTAACCAGACACAAAAATAGAAAATAAAACAGTGATTCATCGGCATATGATATCAAATGTTCATTTAGATGTCTTTTATTTATAAAAAAAAACTATTTTTGGTCTATTTATTATTAATTAAACAAACAAGGCAATAAGTATTTTTGATATAGGAGATTGATTTTTTGAAACATAATTTTATACGAATTTCGTGACGTTTCACACTTTTTTATAATGAATTTCTTTGTTATTTAATATTCTATTATAAATTAGTACATTCATTCGCTACTATTAGACTTTACGTTACGTTCGTGGGTACAATAATTTATTGCATACGACACACAATAAGATAGAAGCAGGATGTGGTACGATTATTAACGATTATTGCGACGCCGCTTATAAGAGAACTTTCTAGTAACTTCGACGTATGCTGTCTCTTTCGCACGCTAAGTGCATATGATAGCCAAAGGATACTGTAAACTAAATTGTTTCTTGACATAGTTATCTGCAATCCTGGATGAACATAAGAAATGGTAGTGTAGCGATTGAAATACTTTTGGAGCAAGTGTAAAGCCTGTAACTGTTCAGTAGAAGTGTACACTGTCTACCTGGATGATAGATTTCACAAGACGGCTGCTGCCTGCAGATTTTTATTTATCTGTGATAGCAGTTGTCTTCACCCATGTATACTGTGAAAAGTAACATTAGTTATCTGAATTTTATTAGTTTTACAAAAATTATACTGTTAGTTTTATATCGAAACCGGAATAACGAAAACGATATTGGGTAACGTTATTCAAATTAAACTTCGTGTTTATCGGTATGTTTTTGTAATGATACTTTCTTACTTGTTTTCTGGGTATGGATAGCTAATTTATACAGGTATTTCAGTCTCCGCTACAGTCACGTGTCGGGCTACTATGAAAATATACTGTGCCGGAATTGCGAAAACTATACGAGATTCTTAGTTTCACGTATGCTTCTGGCTTCACGTTTTGTGCGACTGCTAGTTTTTTAAGTATCTGCCACAGGTAAAGTAACATTAGCAGTAGTGAATCATTTAACGAACAGTATAGCGTCCTCGTCTAGTTTAGATATTTATTGGTTCTAGTTGACGTGAATTTTACAATCACTTTCATTGTTATATTATTATTATTGTTTATTGGTCTATTGGCCTTGAAATGTTAGATTAAATAATGCATTTGCCTTATATTATGAACAAGGAGTCTTTGACATAGCAATATTTTATTAGATTTTGTAGCACCGATATGTCGCGTCCTTAGTTCGCGTATTTTATAGAGAAATATTTTAGGTTATAAGCGTACGACCCCCTATAAAGCTCGATTTATATCCACACTCACCTTGCGTGGCAGACACGTACCAACAAAAATACGATAGAAAGCGCACCGTCTTTTCTATCACGCACAAAAAAAAACCAACATAAAAAAAAATGATATACCTTGTGATAATTTTTGTTTATACAATATGTAACTCATATCTTGGGAGTCTGAACTCTGATGAATTTTTGACCTTCGGATCTACTGGAATTTTTGTTTATATGATTTGTAATTCCAGTAAACACTGTCTTGGAATTCTCTGATGAAACCTTCTGATAATTTTTGAAATCCTCTAAGAATTTTTGTTTATATGGTTTGCATTTCCAGTAAACTTTATCTTGGAATTCTTGTGATAATTTTTGAGCTTCGGATTTGCCATTCGACTCTTTCTAACTCTCACTCACTCTTGAAACAGTCTGATATTATTTATTTACTATTTTTTCTAATTTTGTAGAAGTAAACAAATTAATTAGTGGTACCGTTCCATGGTAGATATGAATGCGTGGAATGCGTGTCTGCAGTGTGCCGTTCTATGTACCAACTGTGAATCGAGCTTTATTCAGTAATCGAAAGCCTAAATTAGGCCACCGAGTCGTCGACTCCCGTCAAAAATTGTACAATATACGATTAAAGGGCTGCAGTTTATACCGTTCGACTGTTCTCGAATAATAAAATTTATAAAACCAGTCCATTATTTTAATCGAATACTGTTCGAATCCGACTTTAAAACTGCAATAAATTAGACCAATGTTTAGAATGTTTTACAAGTTATGTTGAATTTATAATGTGTCGTCATCGGCTAGTTAGTGTTACCATTTTTGTTTGTTCAGTGTTTATTGCGTGTTGTGCGACAATGGTCATTGTTGTCACTGGGTATATAGTGAAACTGGGTAAATAGTGAAATACGGACAATTTACAACTATATTCCTTCTAATGAAAAAAAGGTATTGTTTATTTGCCCACGTGTTTCAATTCACCCCGTCTCACCCGATACATTCGTTTAAGACTGCCTTTATACAAGAAAATGTATTAATGTGTGTAGTGTGTATAGTAACGAAATGTTTTGTTTAAATGTTTAACCGATGCTGAGGCATGTATAAGTAAAGTGCGCAGTCACAGAATAATTGTAATGAACAAGCAATAAACATATATACACATTTTCAATATTACTTATAATTTATTGATAATTGAGTACATAGTTATTTTGTTGTGCTAGGAGAGTCAGTATTATCCTTATGAATGCCATAATGTATCAATGGATTATATAATTTTATTATTGTTTTAGAATATTAATTGAATCATAATTACACCGTAGTTCATATTTACTTATTTATGTTGAGTTTTTAATTATAAAGTTTAATGTGAGTTGCATGCATGTACAGTATATTATTATTATTTTGTGTGTTTACTTTTTTTTTGTAATTATTTTGTAAAATAAATATAGCACATTATTTACAATTCATACTTTTGTTTTATTTTTAAACATATTATTACCTACGCTTTATGACCTAAGATCTCGCTGGATTACTAGGTCTTTCAGATTCCATCGTACTTAGCAGCTGTTACCCGCAATTCCATATGTATTTTTAAAAAATAATAAATTTTGTTTCCATATTTCCAGTTTACATATTACAGTCAAGTGTAAACAGGGATTTTTTGTTAATTTTATATGTTCAGTTTTAAGTTCTTTAAATACATGAATTTTATTTTTTCTTTAAAAAAGGCTTAGAAATACTGTATCGGAGTCTCAGTTTATAGATTTTCTCTATAAATGATAGACGTGTTTTTTTTTATTCTGTGCCGAGTTAAATAAAAAAATGTGTTAACTAAATAATGAAGTGAGACCTCGCAGGACTCAAGACCTTGTCAGGAGTCTTATCATAATTATGTAGTTGGTTGTTCAACACTTAGCGGGTGTCATCGTTAATTAGGGTGGCTCCCTCAGACGCAGCTTGAAGTGCGAGATAACTTAAAGTATCGATAATAATTGGTATTTAAATTGCGAAATGTCTATTGTATTCTTATCTAAATAGGTGAGTTATTTAAATCGTTTTGCGAAAATAGTTAAAATTTATAAAAGCTAACGGCGTGCGTTTGATTATTCTATTGTGTGACGCCATGTTCACTTGACGATGGCAATTTTTAAAATAATAATTTTGTTCATATTGTTGATAATAATTAATTTAGTAAAGGCAGCATCAATATGGAATTATATATCTTATGATCAAGGTGAAAGTAAATACCCGATTTTATTTTTATTATTATTATAGAACAGAACAATCGATTATATTTTTATTGTATTTTAAATGCTAGATTTGTTTTATTATTAAATTACGATATTGAATTGAGGTGAAGAAAAAACAAACAGTAATATAAGATAAAATAGAGGAATTTTGACACGATCACGTAAAGCTGTGCGGGGGCGTCTGGGTTCGGTTCCCACCTCAGCTCGGACTGTTGCGTGGGTGTAGATTTTTTCTATTCAATTTTCATCATACTTTTACTCGACTTGGTTAATTTTAACGCCTATTTTTTTTTCGAAATATAGAAGATCAGCAGGAAAATGGTGAGTTTGGAGACAAATTCGAAGGCGATATAATATTGACGCAATTGCAGCGAAAAGCGCTCGATGACTTCAGAACACATGCTTTTCGTAATGGTCTCAGAGGAGCTACAAAACGTTGGCCAAATAAAGTAATCATTTACGAAATTAATGAAGATGATTTCGATGAGAAACAGATTGCAATGATTGAAGAAGGAATGGCTGATATTGCTAATAAATCTTGTCTTAAATTTCGTTCTAGGAAAAATGATAAGGAACATGCTGTTCTCATACAGGTAAAATACAAGATTTTTAAATTTTTTTTATTATTTATAAATATATTAAATAAATACTTTTTACTTAAGTACTTCATTTTCAGTAAAATTCTATAATATCTGATAAATTTACGAGCGACCATGCCCGTGGGCTTGCAATAATTGACACCAGTGTTCGAATCTCTCAAAAACCGGTATCATATTAATATCAGTATAAATCTCCCGGTACTAATGTAATTTTTAAAAATTATTTTGCGTACCAACTTTGTTAAATCTTTACAGACAATTGTTATATAATTTTTTTCTAACAGGGATCAGCTAACGGCTGTTTCTCAAACGTCGGTTTTAGTATAGAAAATGATAGCGATGAAGAAGGTCAAGTCCTGAACTTAGCCAAAGGCTGTTTTAAACACGGTACTGTGGTACATGAGATGCTTCATACAATAGGATTTTATCATATGCAAAGTACCTACGACAGAGATGATTTTATTAAAATTTATTGGGAAAATATTAGGCCAGGTATAATTTCTACTTATTATGAAAAAATTGGATTTAAAATCCATCCAGACACCAATATCATATGAATATTATATTATTATGACTACATTAATTATGAACATCTAAAAAAAATAAAAAAATGAAACAGAAATAAATAATTTAACGGCTATTTCGTTATGTTCGGCATGTGACCACAATTGCGCCTGAATATTAAGCTACAGTGCGGTCCGTGAGCGGAAATAACTGCTACCACAGCAGACAACTGTTTAACATTGTGGAGAAGTTTAAAATATTGTTTTTTATAATCAGGTACAGAACACAATTTCGCTAAATACAATAATGATACGGTAACAGACTTCGGTGTGATGTACGACTACGGTAGCGTAATGCATTATCCTAACAAAGCATTCTCTAAAAATGGAAATGACACTATTGTGCCACTGAAGGTATTCGAACTTTTTTTTCTTATTCTTTGTATTTTGTAATTTGGTTTTTTATGTTCAGTGGCGATCGAGTTTAACAAGCTGAATTAAAGCGTCATGTCGAGCTAAAAAAAGCTAATTTAATTAATTAGGAACGGAAAATGGTCACGCGCCCGAGGAGGCCTCGCAAAACTGCTGTTTACGGATACGGACGTTTAGGTTTGGTCTAGCGCCGCCACTGTTTATATTGAATTCTGTAGATAATTAATCTAAGAGTGAATTTAAGTTATAAAAGTAATGTCAACTTTTAAACCGCTAGGATCCATAAATTGTATCAGAAAAATTGGAAAACTCCATGACAATAATGTTCATGCATTTTAATGTATTATTTTCAGGAAAATGTCACCATTGGCCAACGGGATGGATTATCAGAGAGTGATATTATAAAATTAAATAAAATGTATTGTGAAGAATCTGAAAATATATAGGAGTTTGGAATCACCAATATCTTAGACATAATCAAATATGCAATTTTGTTATCTTATCTTTAAAAAAATTATCTATATTGGGCATAACGATGAATAAAGCCTTGTCCTTTAAATTAAACATACTTAATCGATTTACAAATAGAAATTTGTGACAAATCATAGATGGTTAAAAATCCTTGAAAAGTGGAACAGATATTTCGTTGTTACTTTAAACGGATACATAAATAATCTAAATAAATAAACCTTCTAAGCCATTGGATACAATATAATTTACTTTAAATTAAATAATACAGACGGTATAAAGTGTGATCTTTTTATTTGTTTACTAATTTAATTTAAAGCTTATTTAAGAGGCTGATGAAGCAGAACGTTTACAGCTATTGTTACGTCAAATGAAAGTAATTGCTTTTAATAGATATAGTGCAATCCAACTTATATCTATTAGGTGCTTTAAAATACATAATTGTAATATATCAGTTACGCTCTCCAGGAGATAATACCATCGACACCGTGTCTAATGTCAATTCACCTTTTTACTTGGTTCACCAATTTACAAATAAAAATGAAACCTATTTGTTATAGATATTGTGGGTACAATAGAAATCGTTGATTTGATAAACGAACTTAAAATTTGCAAGATGAAATTTAGCAATTTGGTTGTGCACGAGTTAATAATAAATATAGTAGATTCGAATGCGGTGCCCGTTGGGCCACCAGCGCGACTGTCGCAACAATGTAACCGCGACGTCGACGGTTGCGAGCCCAGTACCATTACTTGTGAAATGCTCGTGTAGGAGGCTATATTAATTCTGGTGTCACTTGGATCGGTTTTGTTCTGGAAGTGGTACGTCACGAGTCGGTTGCAGCCTCGAGCTCCCACACATGTGACCTCGACCACGATACGAATGTCAACATGATTATACCGTTAAATGTAACGTTCCGTTTCTTCTGCATGTCATTGTTAAGAACATATTAGACTATCGACATCTATTTATTAATTATTACATGGTGATTTAATTATATTTATTTGTGAGCTGACAATATGGAGGGCGTCAGAATATTTTTAGTGATTATCGTGTTTAGTGTTGAGTGTCATGCTATGAGTAATACTGAGTTGGAGGATTTTAAAGAATTTTTAGAAAAAACTTCGGCCTTAGATCATACATTGAAAGGTATGTGTTTATAACTTTGCATTACTTTTTTAAATATTATTAGAATAAAAGTTATACTTATTTTATGATCTACCTAGGTCACCTATATAGTATTATAATAGCTACTTAATATTCAACCCACATCCAGTAGGTAACAACAGTTACGTTTGAAATAAGAAAATAATATTAGACCTAAATATTATAATAATATATTACTTATATTAAAAATAACCGTGTGTTTTAATGAAACATTTAAAATTAATTTTAAAACCTATACCTATCTTAGATGGATTTAATCACAACGAAGAAGAAGACGAAACAGTATCAGAGCACGCTTGGGAAGAGAGCGGAAAATTCGAGGGAGATCTAATCCTTAGTGATAGACAACGACATCTCATTGTGGAGGATGTCGCTGAGGGACTGTCGAGAAATGGACTCAATGATATTACGAAGCGTTGGCCAAATAATGAAGTTATTTATTATATTCAGAGAGAACATTTTTGTAAGTTGATTTTACAATATTATCTTTTTTTTAAAATTAAAATTCAGACACCACATTAAATTTGGTTTATATTGGTTTTAATATTATAATAAGCGGCTATGGTCTAGCGGTGGAAGGCGTGATGGCAATCGATGTGACCTGTGTTCGAATCAGTGGTCGCTTAGTGTTTATGATACACGCCTTAGGTTATTACAGGCATTTTAAAATAAATATCAATTTTGATGAAATTTTAGCCGGTGGCCAAGTTCAAGCGATTCAAGACGGAATCGAGGATATAGGTCAAAGTTCATGTATATCTTTTAGACCATATAAAAAGGGCGATCGTGATGCTGTAGTTATTCAAGTAAGTTTAAATGTATTGCTAAAGTTTTTTATGTTTAATTCAATAATGCATGTAATTAATTTACATCTGGTTAAGTCTCGGTTAGATCAAACAAAACAATGCTCGTCGGAATCATTGAGTTTAACTACACTACGCAGTACCTACGTAATAACTAAATGATCTTAACCTAGACTTACATACACTTGTTACCAAGAACGGAATGGAATGTTCATGGAAGGGAAATTATGAAATCTTATTTTTCTCAGCATCAACTAATTTTCAGGGCAGTCGAAGAGGTTGCTTTTCTCAAGTTGGTTACCAAGGTGGTTATCAAGTACTGAATTTGTCTGGAAGGCATCCCGTCGGTCGTGGTTGTTTCAGACACGGCACTGTTGTACATGAACTGTTACATACATTAGGATTCTATCACATGCAGAGTAGCCCTGATCGTGATGATTATATTGATGTTATTTGGGAGAATATTGTTGAAAGTAAGTTTTAAATATACAATACTTGGAAAAAATATTGACCATTTTTAAACTATTCAATTATTTTAGGAGCTAAACATAATTTCCGTAAATACAATTCTTTCGCGGTAACTGATTTTGGTGTGGGATATGATTACGATAGTGTCCTACACTACAGTAAGAGAGCGTTTACAAAAAATGGTAAAGCCACACTTGTACCAAAACAGGTAAATAATAATAATACCATAAACTTTCAAAAACCTCTTTAGTATATAATATTTTTAAATTTAAACAAACTTATTTTTTTAGGATTCCGTTTCAATTGGTCAAAGAGTAGGTATGTCAAACAAGGACAAAGACAAACTCAATAAGATGTATTGCGACAAAGATAGCAATAATAATTTTGAACAAAACGACGATTCTATAGAGCAAAGTGATAAGAAGAAACAATTGACAAAAACGAAGCCTTTCCAAGGTCACGGCATAGGTTACCACCAGGGCAAAGCGGTTGTTATCAAACTACCTACAGCCGACACGTATAGCCTACCTGACCTTCCTTCCTACCATCTTTATGATTATTTTAGCAAAGTGCCTGAAACTTTAGCCCCAGCATATCCTGCTGCTTTTGGAGGGCAAGATGATGGTTATAAAATACCAATAATTGAGAGTGAATATGATGGTATTTACAAATCACCACCAAAAGCAAAACACGATAAGAAAGATGACAAAGAATTGAAATCAACCAAGAAAGAAGAAAAACCTTTAAACAAAGACTTAAATATAGAAAATTTAAATCAACCCTCAGGAAATAATAACACTAAACACGATCTCGAGTTAGATGCCGCTTTGGATGATGCATTTGATAGACTAAAGAAAATAATTAAAACTCACGTTTATCCAACTCGTGGAGTCGATGTTAAACCTTACAAAGATGATAAAGAATCTAAATCCAAAAATTATTACGAAGATATAGAAAGAATTAAAGATAAAATAACAAAAGACACTAAATCATCCGTCAAAAGTTACGACCGTCCTAGTATTGATACACTAACAAAAATAATTAAAACTCATGAATACCCAACTCATGAGGTGAATATTAAACCTTACAAAGAAGATAAAGAATTACTAACTAAATCTAAAAGTTACTACGAAGATTTAAAAATAATTAAGGATAAAATATCAACAGACACTAAGTCAAGCGATGAAAATGACGATCTTCCTAAAATTGATACATTAAGACAAAAAATTAAAACTCATATTTACCCTACTCATGTTGTCGATGTTGAACCTTATGAAGAGAATAAAGAGATACGATTTAAAAACTATTACGAAGATATAGAAAGACTTAAAGATAAAATAGCAAAAGAAACAAAATCAAGCGATGAAAATGTCGACCGTCCTAGAATAAATGACAGTAAAGGATTACTTAGTCACAGACTTCCCAAAAATGTTGCTGACTTTGAAGATAGTATGGAGAAAAGACTTGAAACTATTTTAAAGTCTTTTGGTCAACATGAGAATATAAGAAAACTCTCCGATGAATCTGGTTATGGTGATTATTACGAGCCACATTCCGATAGTTATAGAATACATCCTACAAATGAAAAAATAACACACGGATGGCACTTTAATCAAGAAGAGCCATATGAATCTTATTATAAACCAAAGAAATTGTTATATAAATGAATTATTGATACATTTGTTTTAGTTAATAATTTACTTGTAAATACGCTTAACTATTTACAACTAATTTTATTTGTTTTTATTGTTATGAAAATAAAATTATTTAAGTTTAAGTATGTGTCTCTAATTTATGATATAAAATAACTTTCGGAAAAGTCGGACTTAAATTATTCATCTTTTAAACGTGTTCCTTCGAGTATTTTAATGTGTTCCTATCCAATGGCGTCTGTGAACGTTTTGACGCACGTTGAGTGGTCAAAAAAGCGCGTGTTTTGTAGAAAAAAGACTCCAAAATTGCAGTTTCAATAAAGATTCACTTCTACAAACATTTTTACATTTTACTAATATAATTACTCATGATGTGTGATGTTCATTCGCGCGGGAACGTCTGGTGATATTTACCTTGACACTGGCATATTGTTATAATGCCATAAATAAAAAAAGAGTTTTGGCGGCTGTCTTGAATTATTTTCTAAATTTAACTTAATGTGTAATAATGGTGGATTATTAACTATTAAGTGTTCGTAAACATGCGTGAGCGTTTGAAAACAATTCAAAAGAAGGGAACGTGTGATTTAATTTACTTTTCCTTCCAAATCTCCGTTGTAAAGATACTACCACATTACTGTATTTTGGACTTGATGGTACTGGACCTGACTACTTAGTGATATAATAAATGAATGGTCCATGATGCGCAATACTATATTTATAAACTTGATGTAAAATATTTATTTTGACAGTGGCAGATTGTTATAATATCACAACAAAAAAAAAAGTATCCTTGTATTTTGAATCTTGTCGATTTGTCATAATAAATAGTGGTAAATAAAGTATTTAAATAGCTTTTTTTATACTTGTTTGGTAATTATAAGCTTCTAGAAGAGCATGGATGGACGCAGATAACAATACATTAAACCGATAAGTGTTATTAAACAGATTCATAATTAAAATGGTGCTGCGTAGGTGATAATTGGTGCATTGATAAGAATTGTTTTTACATTGTAAAGATAGTTTTCTTGTTATCTTTCATGGGTTGTACGGTTTCCAATTTATGTGGAAATGCGATGTCGCTGTTTGGTAAAAGGTCAGACAGTAATGATAATGTAAAGGCTAATTTGGAGCGAAAATTATACTTGGCTAAAGAGTCACCTGAGCCTGTGTTCGATTTGTCTGAATGTCATCTGAAGGAGGTGCCATCTGGGATATATTCAATATGTAAAGTATACAGGAAGGATCACTTGTACCTCAACAATAACAGACTGAGCTCGCTAGAGGATGGAGGTAATTTAAATGACTTGTATTTGATAAAAATGCTCAATATTAGTTGTAATCATTTTTCTGAACTACCAGGTAGTATTAAGTATTTAGTAAATTTAACAGAATTATACTTACAAGATAATGTACTGAAATTCATACCTGATACTATAAAATACTTGGAGTCATTGAAGATATTAGATGTATCAAAAAATAAACTAAAGGAATTAACACCTTCGATAGGCGCGCTGAAGAATTTAAGAAAATTAAACTTAGTTGAGAATCCTAGTCTTAACAGACTTTGTCCTGAACTGTGTTTTGCGAAAAATTTGAGTTCTCTGAAACTTGATGGTGACAACTTTGTATATCCACCTTCTGATATTGCATCTATAAATACTGAAAATATTATGAAATATTTATGTGAACAATTGAATGTGGAGTATGAGGCACCGACACCTATGTCAGAAAATGAATCACCTATACAAAGTCCAAAAGTATTTTTAGATCCATTTGTAAAAAATCCCATATTGTCATGGGAAGAACAAGAAGCAGCAATAATAGAACAAGAAAATAGGTTACATCAAGCTTCAAAGGAACAGAGAAATGTATTTCTATCTAATATATTGAAAGAGCAATCAGGTTTAGATGCTGAAATAGCCAAAGTTCAAGAATTGAGGGAAAACGATAGACAAAAGTTAATAAATATAATACAAGAAGATGAAAAAGAAATAGAGTTATTAGTCAACCAGTTTATAAGGTCAACAAATCTTGATCCCGAAGTTATACAACAACAACTCCAATATGAGCAAGCGGAACTCAATAGACTACTAGAAATCACTCGGCAATATCACACAAATATTACAAAAAATGACACACTAAATGCAATGGAGATATTAATTGAAGAAAACTTTGCTTTTCAATTATCAAAGAAGAATTATGACCAACACATTGATAATATGAAAAGAAATATGCTAGCCCAAGAGCTGGAATGTGCTGAGAAGGTCGAAGAATTATTAAGAGCAAAAGATGAGTCGCATACTGTACTAGTTAAGGAATTATTAGAAGACCAAGACATACAGAAAGCATTAGTTGCCACATTACTCGAGAAAGTTGATACAAGAAGTTGGAGCTTGAACCAAGAAATAGCAATAATTACAGCAAATTTAGCAAAACTAAGTATCATTGAACAAGAGAAACAGAAATTACACATCAATTACAATTTTAATCAATTGCTTTATCAAAGAACACAGTTATTAGGTGTGCTTGATGATTTGTTGGAACAACAAAACAAAAGACGGTTACAATTAATTGAAACATTGAAAGAAATAGAGAGTGAGGAAAAGACAACGACAGATTTTTGGCTTAAAAATTATCAGAAGCTTATGGAATCTGTGCCTAAAAGTTTATTAGATGCAGGAAAGTCCTTAGACCCCCAATTAGCAAATAATTTAATACAGGAAGGTGTAATACACTGTCTGCCATTTTTGGTTAAATTTTTATTCTCTGAGGACTCGTTGTTGGAGGTCACAGATGAGAAGCTAAAAGCTAACGGAGTGAGGTTGTCATGTGATAGAGAAGCCATTCTAAGAGCAATACAGGATTACGCTATGACTAAGGCTAAACTTAGTTTAGTTACTGAAACTCAAGTAACTCCAAGTGCTCCAGATGAGAAATCAACATGTGTTGGTGTTATTGATAATTCTAAAGCAGAGATCAACTCATCTCAATCAGAATGTGTTATATGTATGGACGCCAAGTGCGAAGTAGTATTTGTGCCTTGCGGCCATATGTGTTGTTGCCTATCATGCTGTGATAAAGAATTACAAAGCTGTCCGATGTGCAGAGGTGATATTGAGAGAAAAATTAAGGTTTTGGTTCCCTGATTAAAAATTATTTCTGGTAAGTAGATTCTGCCTCTTCTAAAACATTATTTGTTTATCAGCCTTATCCCTATCTGCTGTCTCGGGTCACTACCTCCACTTTTGAGTATAAAACCTGTGTAGTGACCTAGTCATGTACCGGGATCAGCTATAAGATGATTGTGCTCTGTCAATATACTAGACGGTGCACACTCATCACACCGGCGACTCCTACTTGCAGGTATTTCTCTGTGGTAATAATTGTTTCCGCTCTGGGCTGCACTCTACCTTTACATCAAATGGAGTGAGACATATGCTGGACATAGTTGTAAAGACCAATTTATCTCTCTAATTTTAGGTTTAATTTTTTTTAGATTCACGAGAGCTGTTTTCGCCTGAAAATAGTACTGAGAGTATAAACGATTTGCTTGTATCTTATGAAGATATTTATATAATAAACATAGTTATGTTTAACTTTTTTGCACAAGAATTTACATTTATCTCTGATTGTTGTTATACATTTTATTAAAGTGGATTTGGAATGAATGAATAAAACCGAACAAATCGGTTCTTTAAATTGCAATAAAAGCTTAATTCAAGTGTTTAATAGACTTTTTAGTGTTATAAACTTTTGATGATAATAATAATAATTTTAAAAGCAATATTATGGGGAGTTTTTTCACTTGCAATTTTTCATTTCTTTATTAATTAAAACACTGATTGTTGTGAATTATTTCTAAGGTTTGATACTTTTAAAGACTGTGCCTTCATTATTATGAGTCTGCTATTGTTTTTATTGTTGTTTAATTCTATGCACACGGATTACAGTTAAGAAAGAATTTATTACGCATTTACTCTTCAAAATAAAAATTAATCTGATATATTCCAAGAATTATTAAGTTATTTTATTAATAAGCAATAATTTATTTAGCTTTACTACTACTATTAATTACTAATGCCACTCTGTCTGTTTGTTACCTTTTCATGCCTAAACCGCTGAACATATTTCGATAAAATTCGACAATTAGATAGATTGCAGAGGAAATATGCTACCTTTTATATAGAAAATACTAAAGGGGGTAAAATTAACTACTGAAGAAGGATCGAAGCTTGAAGAACCGACCATTTTGCAAGTTAAACGCTATACGCTAATATTAATTATATGCATATGAAGTTGTGGGTAACAGCTAGTATCTAATAAGACATAATTTTCTCTTATATTCACAGTAGGTAGGTTAAATGCCAATTGTGCCAATTATAATGTTTTTTTAATTTTGAATATGAATAAAGTAAAAATGATATAAGTACCTAGGCTTAAGTCACTATTTCAAACTATAATGTCCCTGGTTATTAATTAAATAATGCCACTTTGATAATTACTAAGTTTTGTATGCACTGTGCTCCATTCACGCTTGGTAATGACTCATTCCATCTATCATGTTTGGCTGCAATTTTGACACAATTGAAATTTCATAATATTTAAATTTATCTTTATTATTATAACAAGTTTTTAATAAAATTGAGCTCTCTTTTCTAGTCAAAACAGAGAAAAACAAAATGTAGTTTTTCATTATTTTGGGACCAAAAACTCGTAGCAATTTTCCTTATATATTAGTATATCATACGCGCACATTATTTTATAGACAATATTTAAAACATATGGTGCGCTAGTGCCCGTAATATGTTAAAAAATGAAATTCCCGTCCACGATTCGAAAGTGAAATGATCAATTTATGCCATGATCAATTTGTTTTTGTTGAGAGCTCATTGTATATCACTTTTAAGACACTCTGCCTACACCAAATATTAAAAAGACGTTTGCAACGTGATTGTTAATTTTACGTTTTACTCAATGTTATAAGAATTTATTAATACAAAATATTGCTGTTAATACAATTTTTAGCACCATAGTGGAGTTTTATTTTTAGATTGCTTATTTCTATCAAAGTAGACCGCAGATTCGACATCACTAAAAAGTAATCTAAGTTTGTGTCCAATCAGTGCTCTCTGTGGAGTTCTCCTTGCAACTAAGACAACGTGGGCAATATCTGTAGATATATATTTCTATTTGTATTTGGTATAATTACTAAATAACAAAGAATAACTATCTTTATTACTTTGCAAATATTATTGTGAAATGGTTTATAATCTAGATTAAAATTTTCTTGTTTGTGTGTCTAATAGAGGCCCCAGTAGTTTGAAATGTTCGTTTTTTTTTTCATGTGATTTTGGGACTCCCATGATAGCGGCCCACACCTAACGCATCTCCCTAGCTATGTCAGTGTTATATACATCTATGATTATTAAATATCCTACCCTTCGACGACTATGCAGTGTTGAGATGAGACATGAAGTCTCAACTCCCAGATGATAATGATATTTCGATGTATTGTGTCGGGTTTTTCAAATGGTATTGATTGAACTTTTCATGTCAACTTTTCTTTTAAGTAAAACGAAGATAATTTTCTAATAAAGTTTGATTGATCTCTTTCCGAATATTCAACGAGAAATGTTTATTACCTTTTTCTTTAGATGCTGCTCTGTTATTGACTCAATTCTATACGATGGATTTTTTTAATTCGGTCGTATTCTTATTGATATCGGAAAACTTAATGTCACAATTCATACTCAATGTTTTATGGCACATCAATTATGTTAAGTAATTTATTATTTATTAAACTCTAAACAATATTTTGACCACCTGCCCTAGGTAGTCGCTTAAAGATTCAAAAGCGTAAGTAGTATCTTTGTGAAAAAAAAAAAACGTAGAACTAAAGTTATTACATCGATACATTATATTATTATACATACTAAAAACGTCTATAGATATACGAATACGTCTACACGAATATTTATGGAGGGAAACTTAAGTGTGTAATAAATTTTATTACGTAGACCAGAAAAACCTTTACCTATTGCCAATTAATGGCACTTTCGCAAATGTGATTGGGTATTTATTTTATTTAATAACAATAAGTACCTAGAGAGTTTTGGTAGGCATCTGGCGATAGAGGAATAATTTGGTCTTGAGTTATTTTGTACGAGTGTTGGCAAACACATTAAAAACAGAAGAACGCATGTTTTCATTTTCCCTCCAAGACTCCACGAATTATTTTTTTTAGTAAAGTTTCGCTACTTTGAAGAACGCTAGGCCATATAGGCAATGATAACTACAAGATAATAAGTAACAATAGACAATAGTACCTACTTGCTCAAATAAAAAACAAACGCTTGATTAAATTACTGTAGATTGGAGCTTTAAAGAGAAGAATAAACAAAAATGTCTGTATATTAATGTTATAAAATAAATCAATACAATATTGCCCTAAATATTTTCATAAAGGTATTTTTTTCGTAAAACAAAATATGTCGTCAGCAGAATTTTGCTTCAATGTTAGAAGAAAGCTTATTGGAAAATAAGTATTATTTTTATGACAAGGCATATTTTTATTATTAGGGGACTAGAACGTAAAGCGGGCGTCGATTGCCCGTGTCACCTGCAGGTAATGGGCTCGCGTCCAAGTAGCGCTTTCACAAATCGCCATTGCATTTTTTTATTAATACCACTTGCACCACATGACTTAACTATTACTTTCAGAGGAGTAAAGTCCTGTCCCATCTAGATGGTACATGCTCGTCTCCTCAAGCCGGTATAATGAAGGCGACTGCTGCCTGTAAAGATTTCTCTGTAGTAGCAGTTGTTACTACTCATGGACCGCACTCTAGCTTTACAGGCGGAGTGTTGTGACATGCCGAGCTGCAATAAAAATAAATTTTGGACCTAATCAATTTCTTTTTCTTATTATGACAATAAAGTTTTATCAACTAAGATAGATGAGAGTCTAGTTTTATTATTCCTTTACGAAATAAATTTAAGTAAGTATTATAGATATACTTAGGTTTAGATGATTTTTTTCTGAAATTGAGTTAATGAGAAAATATTAATTCTCTTCAACAATGTTTTGTAAAAACACTGCAACCAGGTATTGCTGGGATTTTCTAGTGACCGTCTCGCTCTACTGTTATCCAAAGCAAACCTCGCTAAGCAAGTTGACCTAATATTATTCGGATAAAAGAAAAATACACTTATTAATATGTTTTTTTAAATTCAAATCTAAACCGTCGCGTCTTTCCCAGCATGTACAAAATAATTAGAATTGATAGAAAAAATGACACATATGTTGAGAGTCAAATAGGGCCAGCATAGCGAACACGACTGCATATCTCTTTCATTGACAACGGTCACCTTCGCGATGACGATAAATAAATAAAAAAATGTGTTAATTTGAGTCAGACTCTATAATTGCCTTAGATCTTTTCAATCTTAATTTACATACAAATCACTAGTATCACAGTACAACGTTGTCGTCTAGATTTTAAACGAGATTTTTTATATTAGGTTATTTTTAGTCTTCTCCGGGCTGACATTTCTTTTGAAGATTCCATAAATATTTTAAACAAAATTTTAATTTTTCTTATTTATTCTGTAAATATGACTAAGCAGGTACTTATTATGTTTTTAACTGCATACAAAAAAGGTCATTAAATTGTCCTTTTGTCCTCAAGGACCTTACACCTGAATAACAATGATCATAATGTAATTTTAATCACAAAATTTAATTATGAAAACTCGTTAATGACGTGAAATTATATAATAAAACATGAAGCCATTAAGTGACAGGCGGCAAGGTCGATGTGGAGCCACATTTTCATAATGGCCCTGATTTTATTCTCATAACATCACTTTAATGGATGGTACATTTTATATGTAGCAATATTATAATGTGTAGATATTTAGTCCCTTGTAAAAGTAATTACGCCGGGTATGGTATATTTTTCTGGTAATTCGTTCCTACACAGCAGCGGCTAATGACATACGAACAACATTATCCTTAATTGTGTGAAATAAACACGAATGTATAGGACAGAAAACATTCTATAGTGGTTTTGTGTATACAATAATGTTGGCTAAAAGGCTCGTTAGAAAAGTTTAATGATAATGAGAAAGAACCGCGAAAATACATTGTTACAAGTTGCAATATAAATAACTTGTACACTTTGTCTTTATTATTAATCAATAATAATTAAAAACTTTAAAAAGATTAAATATATAATGAAGAAATATTTACCCAATTCAATTGTTTCAAGCAAAACTATAATATTATCGATATTGCTAAAACAATAAATTACGCTACGGAAAAATTCTGCTAACTTGAAGGTATAGTTTTGTATTATCCCATGCTAAGAAATTATGATGAAAATTAAATAGAAAAATAAAAAATGGTCTGATCTTGAATTAAAGCAGAAATATTTTCTATTTTTGTTTTAATCTGCTTGACGCAATTTATTTTTGTTTAATTATCATCATAATTTCACTAATAATAAATAAGCCCAGCAAACCAAATAAACAAAAAAAAAAAAATGCAATAAAAAATTACTATGTTTCGTAATTAAACAAACAGGCATTGGAAAAAGTAGTCCTCTCCAATTCTTTTGGCCCCAAAAGTCAAGCCTGTGATGGCTTAGAATCTCAGAGGATTAATTAAAAATGTTTATACTGTTCGCGAAAATGATCGATTGTTATGTTTTGAATTTATTTGTTTCCTCCTCGGGTCTTATTTTATGATAACGACAGGCAAGAAACGTTATTAAATAACTTATTCTTGCTATATTAATTAAGCTATACTATATTATTTTGTTTAAGAAAAATAATTTCCTTTTTTAAAAATAAATTATAATATTTTAAGTATGAAACGTTACTTAGGTGACATAATTCTAGGTAAATGTGAATGCCTGGCGGCTTTATATATCGGTTAACAGGCACTTTATTGGTCCATTACGTACCTAAACTTTTGGGTCTACCTTTTCAGAAGCGGTTTCTAACTCCTACAATTTACCCCAGTAGAACACCCAACAAACACGTTCATTTTGAGTTTCAAATGTTTATTACTAAACATTAACTGAGAATATATATTTTTTAATAATTCCTAAAAATCATACAATAATCCGGTTAATTAGAGCGACCATGACCGAGGGAGCTATCATACGTATATGACGTGGGCTCACATTCGTCTCGCAACCCGTGTTAGATTCTTTCAGTTTAGCCCAAATAAATCAAGATCATTTTCAAAATTTATGTCATAAACAACATGTCAGTTTTGAAAATTATGTAACATTTATAATTCCACGTCAGTTTTGTTTGAAGTTGTCTACAAACTGTCCGTAAAGTAACTGAAACTGAAGTCTTCGTTAAGTCCTTAAGATGTTGACACCGACTTCCTGTTGAAACAATAACTTTATTATTCCACAGCATCCGCTTGTGGCTAAATTATGAAGTCAACCTGTAATTAATAATATTCAGTGGCATCTATCACGTCTAACTTGTTAAAGCCACTCTACTTAAAAAATACAAAGTTAGTGCGATGTTCATAATACCTTTGTTATGAACCTTAGTTTGATTTTATTGGAAATGTACACTAGACTGCAATAAAAGAATACTTGATTTTTTTTTAACTTCATCGGTAAATTTAATTCATCTAACTAATACAAATTCTCTAATGTTAATAGATCCTTTATACTATAATTAGTTACGCATATATCAATGGATGCTGAACGATATGTGAAGTTTGCAAATAATCCTCTTTAATTAGATACGGATTAATAGATTACTAGGATTTTGCACGAATTGTAAGTTACTATCTAGGATGTCAAACCTCAATTTGAAATTTGCATATTTTGTACACAATTGCTTTTGAAGTTAATTATATTGAGGGTTAGTTAAGTTATTGAATATTAAAAAGAAAAACAATATCAAGAGCGCGTGTTTAATATCCCTAATTATACAAATATGGAGTACTTAGGTACTTATTGTAAGATAAAGGTTAAAACAATTATAATTACAATTGAATTTGTGGAGAGATGGAGCGAAAGGCGCCCTACAGGCGCGAGTGACACCCATAAATCTGCGCTAATGTCTTTCGGTAAGGTTTAATTAATCTTTGGTTCCTTTGGTCTCGTAATTTACGAGAAATTAACACTTGAAACAAGAAGGTTTAGCTTAATATGATTAAAAAGATAAAAGCAAATCGGTAAGTTCATATTTAAAAAACATTTCTGAAAAAAATTGAACCGATTTCTAATGTGTTTTATACACTAAAATCACAAAAAAATAAAAAATAATTTTAATTGAGAGAACCTACACACAATTTAATAAGCATAAACAAGAATAGATGCTTATTATATATTTACAAATTAATTGTCTACATATTATTTAGCTTATATCTGAGGTCGGTGCATGTATTTGAAACATGTTTTATGATTGGAAATGTACCTTGATTCAAACAATGCGGTGTTTCATATTTGGTTGGCACAAAAAAAAAAATACATGGCGAATTGATAACCTCCTTTTGAAGTCGGTTAAAAACACGTAGTGTTTTTGTTTAAGACGATTAACTACATTTTTATAATTTGGTTTACTCGTACGTGAATCTTGTAAGTTTTAAATATATTTAATTAAATCAATTAAGTAATTGATATCAATTACAAGTACACCGAAGGAAGAAGATACGGCTACGACAATAGCCCGAGATATCGGGCGAGGCACTTTTCTCTTGAAAGTTCTTGTCTTCCAAAAGAAGAAATCCGGGGATCAATTATTTTGGGTTAACTTTCCCAATTTTCTTCCGTTTCGAGGTAGATTGAGTTTTGACAAACAGTCCTTCATAACTTAAAGTATTGAAAGCTATATCCAACTCCCAATTAAGTCTTTTGAAAGTTTCATCATAAAAGAGCAATTAAATTTTTAGAAAGTTTTAGTTATTTTCCCTTAAGCATAATTATAAATTACTTAACGAGATTGATGGTCTCATCTATTGCTTTTGTTTTCCTTTTTTTTTTGTCTAGTAAATATAATAATAATAATAATAATATTAACTTAGAATAGCTAAATAATTTTACTTAATCGAATTTATGAAATTCTCAAATAAAACACTAAAAACTTTACGATGAAAATTTTTAAGCCGAAGGAGGTCTCAGCGGTGGCCCATCACTTCTGAATATGGAAGGGGCTATTAAAGAGTTTTAACGACAGGGGACTTAAAGCCGAGTCCGGTATACTTGAGAATAATCTATATGGAGCGGCCAAGTTTTGCAAATGATGCCATAAAATTTTACTAGCTTCTATGAAACTGGGGCAAACAGTTCTTTAAGTAAATATTGGGAGTTTAATTTAGTCAAGTGACAGTTAAATATTAACAATCAATATTTTATGACTAGACGTATTCGTTTTTTTATGATGACACGACATGTGACCTCGACTGGCCTGAGGGTAAGCTCAGTGGAGATCCATGAGCACTGACGACCAGAGAACTGCTTACACGTGGTTCTAGTCGCCATTACTATGCCGGCCTGAGAAGCTTTTTCACGCTCCGCTTGAAGAATCTAAGGTAAAAGGACTGGGAGAACACATGGGAGGGCAAGGCATTCCATTCATCGATTGTGCGACATAAAAGGATGCGCCAAACCGTTTTGTTCGGCTTCCAATCCTGTCGACACAATGTGGATTTAACGTATATATCAGTTTTGCATAAGTGCGTGGTTTACATTTAGAGCAGAAATCTCCCAGAGTGACAAGCAGACTGATGATGGTCATAAGCCCAGTCTGCCGTCCTGGAGTAGTGTACCATCACATTCAAATGTAACACCCGTGAAGTGTCTATGTTGCGTTTCGGGGTCAATTTGAAAGTAGCCAAGTATAGCGAGAGGAGTGTGCACTGTTAATCTGGATGGTGCACGTCGGTCTCTTCAAGCCGGCATGGTGGAGGCGACTGCTACATGTGCAGGTTTCACTGAGGAACAGTTGTTTCCGTTCATGGGCCGCACTCTAGCGTTACATCAGGCGAAGTGTTATATGCCGAGCTACAATAAATCCTTTTGATGTATTAGATTAAAATTTGTAGATACATCTAAAATATTTTCGAGAGCTAAAAGTTTCTGATCGCTTTCATTAGGTAAGCAACTTCCAACTGAGATTAAACCAATCACGGTTTATCTGTCTTTCTAAACTTGCTATGTTGCACTTAAAAAGTAAACAAAGTTAACAAATTATTTTTTATAATTAAAAAAATAAAACAAATTTGTAGGTATGTTCTATATCAATTTATTTTTGCGGCAATCTTTCGAAATATAAGTATTATTAGATACAGGTCAATTGTTTCTAAAATAGTATTATATAAAATAAAAGCTGTTTTTCTTTTATTATTCTCCCTTAAATTCCCTTGAGTGCGAAAAAAAGAAACGTAAGCCCTAGAATTGTTATGAACGAACGATCCATGAACAACGGCTACTACAGAGAAATATCTGCTTGCAGCAGTCGCCTTCGCTATGCCGGCTAGAGGAGACGACTGGGCGGTCAGTGGTTTACAGTGCACATTCCTCTCGTTACACCAGGCTACTCCCGAAATGTGACTAGATCACTTGAATTTATATAACTACCTAGCCCTAGTATATTACAATAACAAATAATTACATTGGTACCGGCTGACTTTTTTTTGGGAGATTTGAACACGGGATTAACATGGGCAGCCTAGTGCCCATAACCGTCGGGTGTGCATAAAGAGAATTGTGGATGTGAAGGAAGCGATGGTGTTGTGTCAGGATCGAGGTAAGCGGTGTTCCGTTGTCTCTGCCTATCCCTGTGGGAAAAAGGCGTGACAATTGTATTGTATTTGATTATCGATTACAAGTTTTATCGGACCTGTTGCTCTGAAAATATTCTAAACTTTACTTAAAAAATTACAGTTACTTTAGGTGTTTTGTTTTTAATGATATCACGTTTCGCTATCTTCATCTTTAGAGTATGGTGGTTCAGTATTAGTGTGTAGATAGTAATCTCCTTTTGCATTATTCTCACAGGTATAGCCCATATTCATGGCATCGTTGTCTTTGCAATCTCCTTTTTTGTACGATGACCAACTGTCGCAGCGCCTGGCAAGAAAGCCGCCGGTTCGTATTGATTCCGTGTAAAATTTATATGACCTCGAATGACTGCATGCATCTATTTAGAATTTATAAGTAAGTGGTTTTTATTAAGTAAGTGGAGTTTTGAAACGAAAGTCGGTTTTAGGTATAGGTTTAGGTTTCCTAAACTTGTTTATTTATTTATTATATTTAATTAGATGTTCATTAAAAGTTGCAGCCGAAAAAAGTTATATACATATAAAATTTAGTCAGTAAAACTGGGCTGCAACTCAAACTATTTTATTGTGTTTATCCAAATGTCAATATGTACGAGTAATAATGGTGGATTATTATCTACAAAATTCTTATGAACATGTGTGTGTGTGTGTGTACGCGTGTATTAAAATGGTCTAAAATAAGGGAGCATATTTTTAATTTTTCCCTCAAAACTACGTTGTAAGTTTCCAATACTTCCCTGAAACTGTTTGACTGAGACTCTACTTGACTGTTTTGTTTGGTAACTTGTTGTAAATGTTATTTTACCATTGATAATTTCATACAAAGAAATAAAATAATATTTTTTTACCAATTAATTCTGTAAATAAATTACAACCAGCTTGAAAACGACCCCCATTAGGATAGAAATCGGCGACTCCGTGTGATTTTCTTTCTCCCAAAATACCACCGTTTGTATGAATGATATCTACAAATTTTGCATCGTCAGCTTGAATTCCATCTGTTGGAGGTGGTATTTCAAAATGAGGACGAGCTGGATCTAATCCTGTTTACAACAACACAAGCACGGATCACTTTGTGCAGGTACATAATATCTAGCTACTTCCAAGTTGATTCCGAAACGGGCTGGAAACCATCATCAGTCTGCTTACCACTCCAAAATTTTCTAAAAATGACGTACTCTGAGCAGCATACTTATGGCCGGACTCACCTGTTATTCTAGCGATTGTCATACTTTGTCCTTTAAGCCATCGGCCAGCAAATCCAACCACTTGAGCACCAAGACTATGTCCAATCAAATGAATCATTTCTCCAGTTATTGAGTAATGTTTTATTAGTGTTTTGACCATTTTCCCTGTCTACGATCAAAGTTCAAGTATTTAAATATGTTAAAATGAAGTAGGGTCAAGACCACGGTATACCAGGTGAAAGCACATGATTAGAAGCATTACCTAGTCCTAGAGTCATGGACTATGGCATTTTCGAGGCGAGTAAAAAAAATTTACCTGTATGCTAGTGCATATCTAGTGATAAAAGTTTTTTTTCTCTATTATTTAGATTCCTTTATTTGACTCACTTGATTTCCGACATGACGCGTTTGATATGCTGGAATACTATAAATGACATTACGAGAAATTTCACCCCAATCCACAACTATTACGTTAACATCATGTGTATCAAGATATGCATTTTTCATGTCTATAACAACTGGAGACTGTCCATTGGATAACCATCCATGAGTTACTACTTTTAATTCTTTATCTTTCGAAAAGTAATTGCTTATAGTGTGTCCTTCCTCTGGTTCACCATTAGCATCGTCTTTTTCTATGAACATTTCTTCATATTCATCTGGATTATTCCTGAAATTCTTTTGTTGATTATTCTCTGGCTATTGTTTTTATCACTTGCAACAAGATGTGGCGTGGACAGTGAACCAAATATTTAGGTAATCAACATATATTAAACATGTACCTATAAAAATTTAACGTTGACGTGATTGAAATCGCAGGGGTTGTTTAAGAAAGGGGGAATACTTTCATTTCAGTCTAATTACTCGTGATACGACGGTTATGAGTTATAAGAAGCGTCAGACAAACTTTTGTTGATTTTGAAGATGATGATTTTTGGTTTTCAAGTAGACTGTATTGGAGTTAGTTCTTTACATTAGTTTTATCACATTTGAACACGACGTTTTGCGGGGTGGTGGCATGCATCGCCTTTCGGTGTCCGTTTGTAACTGCTCCTTCAGCTGTCTGACTGGTTTCAGGAACGAGGAGCGAGGAATGGAAGGGGTCTATGCGTGCGCGTGAGTTTGTGAATGTTGCGAGTTTGAAATAACAAACGGCGTCACAAACTTGTATCATTCATTATTCCTTAAAACAATAGGTAAATAACTAACCTTGTATAAAGTTGAAAATGCACTTTTCCTTTTATTATGGTCGCATTTTCATTAGATAAATCGGATATATTAACAAAATGTAAGTATCCTTCATCATCAGGGAAAAGAACCCAATCATTGCCATATAAGCCTGGTTGTGGCTCGTCATCATCATCATCATTGACTGAATCTACTGCATTAGCGACTACTGGATCTGTAATATTATTTAAAGAGATGTAATGATGGTTATTAGCCCAGTCCGCCATCACGGGGACTGCCTCCACTATATACTTTGATCGGATCTCAAATCAGTTTAGAAGTGTATGAGAGGAGCATCAACCTGGACGGTTTGCGTCCGTTTCTTGCAGTCGTCATAGCGGAGGCGACTGTTGGTAGTAATTTAATAAATGCGGCTGAGTAAGATTGTAACTTATAAAAAGTAAAAAATTGTAAAACTTGTAAGATTTTTTTGATATAAAAATAACACCAATTAAAATATTACTTATCGCGTCAAATAACATTATTGTGATAAAAATAAGTGTGATAAAAACTATTATTTTCTCCATAGTAACTTGTATATGAGGTATTGAAAGTATTATGATTGGGCGTATTATGAAGAAAAATAACATTTTGTCTTCAAATAATTTTCATTTTTTTAACTACAGGATGGAGTTAAGCAAACTCATTAAGTATTCATTAAATGCTTAATTTAATTGAAGATTTAAACAAAATTTGGATACAAATTACTCTTAACAAACTAACCAGGTAAATCGATATGTTTAGGACCACACTAGGACAGCCTGTCAAAATACAAGTTAAATAGTTTTCGTTGCAAGACGAGCTAATTACCTATTTTTAATTTAAATAAAAATAAATATTTTCCAGAACTAACATACCATATACTAACTAATACTTTAACTAGTGTTTAAATTCTCGTATCGATGTAGCTGTGTTATATGTTCTTTGGTCACTCAGTGCCTTTGATATAAGCACTATCAAAAAAAATATTAAGATGATAATTTCCACGGCTAAAACTAAAAAATAAAAAGCAAACACCATTTATATAGCAATACCAGGATACTTACATCTACTTATATTTTTTATCGTTTGAAATATAGTTGAAATTATGTTAGCACTTGATGATAAGCAAAACGTGTTTTAAGCATATGTTGTACTTTGCTGCATACCCTTACAAGAGCCTGTTCTCACTCGTCGGATGTCAGGCCCACAAGATGTCGGGTACTGTAGTTTGGTTTTTATTTATTTGTGTTTTTATCTAACCCACATCGTTTTGTAAAAGTAATTACCCGATTAAAAATGCTTGTTCACGTTTGTTGGATTTCAGGCCTGAAACTCGTCTCTTCCTGCTTTCTTTAATTGTGTGTTTTTGTTGGTTTTCTTCTAAAAGCATCCGAATATCTACCCGAGGGTACCGAGGGGTTTCGGCTTTGATCGGGTCCGACATCCTATTAAAAAAACGGATCCGACACCCGATATGTGGGAACGAGCCATAAGTGTCATTAAGTTGTTAGTGCTCGTTAGTAATGCCATAAATTATAATAATATAACTGTTTAACATTAAATGGTAAAATGAAGCATTTCGGGACTGAAATTAATAGCTCGTTGAGAGCTTCTCATGAAATTCTTGAATTTTGGTACTTACTTGGCAAATAAATTCAACTTTATCACAATAATGAGGAAGACTTTCATCAAAAGAGACAGTTTATCGTCAATAATCTACTGACATCAACAGACGCTGACATTTGTATGAAGACGACAATTATGAAGTTTTATAGCCACTGGAGTCATTTAACAAAAATACATTAAAAAATTCGGTAATAAATTTTAAATACAATAAAATAAAAATTACAAGTCTGAAATTAAGTAAAATAAAACTCGAAAAGTTTTTCAATATTAAAGTTTTTGACAACTTTGCTGTGGAAAACTCCTTAGAAACGTCGAAGTGAAAATGTGGACCGATAAAAAATATCTCATAATGGAAACCAGAATTTATTAAAATAATGTTAGACTTTAAAAGATCCGTGCAATTTGGCAAAGTGTAGAGAGTTCATTCGATTAAGTCTCAGTTTTAACGAAACAAAACAAAAGAGGTAAACAGTTGCTAGTCGAGCGAACGAACAGAGAAATCTCCATGGATTTCGTACAAACTATGGCCGAAACAGGGTACTCAAGAGAGTACGAAAGTACAAAATAATTCAGGAAGAACAACATAAAAGTTTAAATTGCTTTTTATTGTTGGAAGTTCTACTAGTTGTTTTTAATATTTTTTGCCTTGCCTTTTGCCTAGTTTTGACATTAATCAAATAAAAAAAAACAAGTAAGGGATTAATTTAAATTATAATTATTATATAATATTTTACCCAAAAAGTTACGTTTAAAAACCCATGGCCAAATTACGCAAAGTTCTAGCCGATATCAATGTAACTTTGTTATATGTATTTTAGTTGTCATAGGCACTGAAGTTATGGTATAATTAACACTTTAAATGAGTGGTAGGCAGACTATTGATGGTATTAGAAATGATTACACCAGTGGCTGGCAGCAGTTTGGATGTAACTGCACATTCGCAACCTCCAACCTCAAGCCGGCATAGTGGAAACGACTGTACTCTAGCCTAACATGGGATGGAGTGTGGTCACATGCTGAGTTGCTATAAAACATTAGATAGACACAGGGATAGGCAGAAAATATGAAAAGACAGGCGATGTTGAATAAGGTAACCGTAAATTATTATGAAGAGTCGAAAAGGATTCGAAAAATATATTTATTTTATTGATTTAATTTCATTTATAGCTGTCGAGCCGTGGGAGTTGTTATCACAAATGTCAGAGGCAGCCAACGTACACTATGGTAGAACCATACTTTAGAGTTTTAGACACTTTCAAGATAAAATCATTTTCACAATTTCTCTTTGTCCAGAGAAAAGTGTTCGGATTTTTCATGAAAATACTTCTAGGAAATATTTATATTTTTCGATAGCGTTTGAACTTTAAAGAAATATAAAAACTGCGTTAACTTTATTTGATAATATTATGTAAGTGTATGTAATTATATTTAACTATAATGAAAACAATATTTTTAATTACCTTTAGTTATTCTAATTAATTAAGATTAACAATTTCAAAAAAACAAATACAATCTAAAATTAAAAACTTATCGAATATTTTATTTTTATTACTTTTTTCTTTCTTTAATTTATATTTAAATTATGATGATAAAAATTTTATAGAAAAAATCAAATAGTTAAAAATGAACATGATATAGCGATATATGTATATTATTATATAATCGATGTGGTTTAGCAGTATGTCGTTCGTAATAGATAAAAGTGTTGAGCGGAAATTACAAAAATATTAACCGATATATAGAACATGGCGTAGAATTTATGAAATTCCATTTTCAATTGATATCGTGCCAGTAGCAATTTCCTTTCCGGATGTGCCATGCAACGGCTTTTGAGTATAAATAAAATCTATTATAAAAAGCATTTTGTCTAGCTCGTACTTGTTTGTCGTAGTTATAAAAGCAATTTTTATTACACGTAAGCAATTTTTATAGCCCGCCTATGAGTCTGTATGATGTTAAGTATGAGAAATGCACAGTCCTCTTGTTACCGGCTACTTCCGAAGTGGACCCGAAACGCGACATGGGTCACGTCGCAGCTTAAATACAGTTTACATAAAGTTTTGACTAAAAACCGGCTACATGCGATAAGCGACCTCTAGAGATTGAGTTTGACTTGATTGAATTTGTAATTTATAGCGTCCAAAAATATAATTGAATATGTGACACGATATAATGTAGGTTTCTATATTTTTTTATGTAAATCGGCGAATTTTTATAAATACTCAAGGTTTTTTTTTATCAACACAGTTCGTTAAATTAGATCAAAGGAAAGCTTTATGAAATTACTTTAAATGTTCATTAAAAAGACTTTTGGGCAGATCAAAGATTTTGTGATTAATTTATATTTAAAAACATAATTTTTTTATGGTATTCGACTATTTTTAGTTTGTTTAAAATAGCAGTAGGCACGATTATGAGCCTAGTCACTATCGTCCTGGGTTAGTACTTTCAAATGTTGAAGAATCCTAGTAGTGTTTTGGGATTAGCTTGAAGAAGCCGGGATAAAGAGAGGAGTCTCTTCTTTCAGCCGGAATAGCTGTCTCAAACAATTGTTACAGTGTTACTAAACAGTGTTAATATCTGTTGTCTCCGCTCGCATTCGCTCCGATGTCGCACACTAGATACTAACATCTGGAGTAGTGCAGTGATTTGCTGGATTTCAATAAAAATAACTTCGTATGATGATTATTTATTCATAAATATAATATAATAATACTTATTAAAGGAAAAAAGTTCATATTAAAAGTTTATTTTATAATTTGAGTCTTATTCACAAAATGACTAAGTTACTTAATAAACTATTTAATAACTAACCAAAAAATTAACCATTAAGAGTCATACTTTCAACCTAAAAATAAAAATTATGAAACACGACAATAGTGTCTTTGGTATCCGTACTAGGTAAAAAGGAACCTGTATGACGGATGCCATATAATCATGTATTTTTCAAAATCATCTTAAAATCTTATATAAACGCCGGAATTTACCATAAAAGTCGTTTTTAATACGAAATAATTTCCTCGTTTTGTGGTTAACAATTTAAAAATCTTGTTCTTTGAAATAAATTTTAAGACGGAAGCATCTGGGGAAGATTAGTACACGAGTCACGTGCTGAACCCTTTCTCTGGATCTGATGCTAATTAAGAAGTTCATGTTCTATTCACACAAATTCTATTTGAACAAAGAAATGAGCATTTCTTTTTTATTTTAGTAGGTATCTTGAAACTAATTTCATTGCCGAGAGCTTTTTACGGACTTAATAATAATACCTTATTTTATAAAAGAACAACGCTATTATGTAAGATATTTTAATTCGCTATTTCTTTTCAATTGTTTTTCTTTAATTATGAAATACATAATTAAGATTTTTTATACAAAAAATACGATTTAAAAAATGTAATTGTTTATTAAGCATAAATTTAAGACTAATAAATAAAATATACTAGGTACTACATTCCCTTTTCGAAAGTTCTTCAAAACTCATTATTATATGAGAGAGTTTGAAACATTGAGAGCGGTAAATTTATGAAAATAACACAGGTGTATGTAGTGAACGAGCCCAACGGGGCGGTGTGGTACAAATTTCGTGTACTTCAAGAGTTGGTAATTAATTAAAGAAACGTTTCTCTACGTACAAGTTTTCCTGAGTTGTTAATAAGCGTAATAATATTGTTCAAGTTCTTTCTGAAGCTATATTAAATACAATTTTAAGACTTTTGTTTATTATCCTCCTGCGTACTGAAATATTACAATATATAATAAGTTTTAATTTTATTTATTGCCCGAAATTGGATTGCATTCGGAAGGGGGCGCACTAGGAAGACTTTTTATCATATTGGTCAACTGCACAGAAAGTGTCAGGTGAGAGCATCCACAACCGACGCGGCGACGTGCATAAAATAAAAATATTTTATTAGTATAGACATGGTCTTAGCACGCATTTGCTCATCGTCACATTATACTATGGCTTTCAGAAATAAATGGCGTAGGACGAGAAGACTGCCACAAGAAACTCCTCAATTATATGTATATATAGTCTATAATTATTAACAACAAAAAAGAAAATCGCAACTAATTGTCACATTGATATATACAACTAGATATGCAATAACGCTTCAAATGTGACGCGAGAAAAAAGATGACCGCAGTCACTTTTATGTTCTCTGTTAGTTAGTATTTGACTTGACGACAACACTGTCAAATCGTTTGAAACGGCCTAAGCTTTTTTCATGTCAAATGTATGAGGTTTGCACCTCTAGTATATACTTATATCTCTATGAATTGTCATCCATAAATTATGGTGAACCAAAATACAGAAAAACTATAATATATAGATGGGTGAAAAGAGTAATGGATGTGAGAACTAAGGGATAATAGTATGTAGAGAGAGGAGCCCCTGGCTCTCCATAGCTTCTACTGCTCCTGCAGGGTCAGGGTATGATCTAAGCTAGATAGATTTAGTTTTATTCCACTCACAAACCTTGTTAACGGATACAGCGAAGGGTTGACAGATATTATGAAAATAATAAATCATAGCTTTTGTCTACAAATCTATCCTTATTTAAATGACTTAATTAAATGACTTGACAATGTTCAATGAATACTTAGGTATGATGACTGATGATTAATGTTTATATTACCCTACCTGTGTTAGCTTGGTGAGCAATTTTGGTGACGGTGAACGTGAGCCTGGGACTATCCATCAATGTCAACTGTCGATTCAGCGAATTATACGTTTATTGTTAGAAGAAACTGTTAATGCAGCATTAAGAAGTATAAGTTATATACAAATATAATATAATACTGTTCATATTTACTTTGTTCAAAGCAGAAATATTGATATAATTTTTTTTTTGTTTAATTTTATTAAATCTTAACGAAACTTGCAGAGTGCTATTCATGAGCAATAACTGCTACAACAGATAAATTTCTATAGGCAGCAGTCGCCTCCTCTATGCCGGTCTGAAGAGACGAATGTGCACCATCCACTAAGTCTCCTTCTACCTCTCGCTGATCTCGAAATGCGACTTGGTTACAGGGCTGTTGGACTTGATTATAGATTTTTTTATGTTTTCTAATCCTTGGGGTCACAGAATTTTATTCTAGTTTAGTATCTTATTTTACCAGGATCAAACTTCATGCAATTGTGTTTTTTATTTAGGACCATTATTTAATTTAAAAAATGAAGTCATTTATTCTATTGCCTCTTGCCAATTTGTTAAAAAATACTTTATTTTTATTGTTTAAATTCACGCAATATATTTTATAAATTTATAAACAAAAAGTCATGAAAACACTTAAATATTCGTTTAATTGTGCCTGGTCTCTTTCATTCACATATTAAATGAGAGAGACAAAACAAAATTAAGCGGGCCATAAATAAGTATTTGAGTATTTGACCGTTAAAACTTCACTTTACACTCCCTGACGTCTCTTTAATTAGACAACTTTTAAAAAGTTATCCTCTTCAAAAATTTCCCGGGCGCCAACGTACTCGAATATTAGCTGTTTATCTATTTAATTCGAAAAATTTGGCGTACGTATACATAATTGTATGGTACTTGTAAAGCGAGTGCCGTTCATTCATAGCAAGTGTCACACACTACAGCACGGCAGCGTGGATGAAAACACTTCACTACCACTTGCGAATTCACGTTCACGGGTACGCGTAGTGATGTGCAATTATAATATTATCGATATATTTTAACTGCATGTTTTTAAAACTCTTAATTCTTCCAATAGTAATGTTTCTGTTTCTATATAGGCTGGTCACATTTTAAAGTAATCATATGTAATATAAAATAATCACAAGTGTAGAGCTTATGTCTCTATAATATGTATATTGTATATAGTAGTCATAACTACTCATAACTCTAAATTGTATATAAAAATTATCGATAATTTTTGTTATTTACAAATGTCGACATCAACTTTACAAGTAGACTTTAGAACACTGCTTTATGATTAAGCGAGATGCCTTAAGCAGAAATCTCCAGCTCAGGCCACTATAGTCTAGACTCTAGACTGAGTTTAGTTTCAGGGAATTTTCTCATTTTCTCTACATCCAGCCATCGGAGGTTTCACTTTTTTGTTTTTAATTTAAAATTTTTTAGGATGAGTGACTGATTGTGGATCCCCTGGTCAAAAAGTTAAAAACTTATACGAGTATGTTTTATTGAAAATGATACTAAAACTTTCTAATAAATCCGTGTAAATCCATTAATTAGAAAACGTAGTAAACAAAAGAGAGCTTTAATGGTTTTACCGAAATACCTATCGCTATTAAGTAGATAAATGAATTAAAGTGGAAGCTATTAACGTCTCCTGTTAAAAATATCCGGGCTTTCCTGTAACATTATAAGGGTATACAGGTCTTATTTTACCCGCAGCATCAATAAATTTGAACTGGGTATGTTCTCTCTGGCAACATAAGACATCTAAACGCTTGCGGAAACATTTAATTGGACGTTTGTTTCTAATTATTGTATTTTCATGAACTTTTTTTTAAGAAACAAGACATTTTAAAACTTATTTTCTAATAAAGAATAAGTATCAACTGATGAATATCTATATCAAAATGAATATGAAATATATTAATATTTGTTTTGACGGAGAACCGAACCTGGGAACTTTGTATACAGAGCTCCCTAACCACTACGCCACAGAATCAGTCAATTAAAACAATGTTAGATGAACACAATAAATGGAATAGTGATATCTAAATCAGATTGAATTCAATTGATTTACGATTTGGTCGATGCTGCTCACCTACCTGCCGGCGCGCGACCGCTACCCCCGTGTCGATAGCATTTTCACGAAAACTATATTATTCCAAGTCGGAATAACCGAAATAATATTAAATTCTACCTTGCAGTTGATTTATGTAGCGCTTGAGAGTAGCAATTTCCTTTACGGAAGTGTTGCTATGACGACAAGTTGGATCTTACTGGAATCTTGCAAATATGCTACTACATGGAATTCACTATAATGCCTGTTATGCAACATTTTTGGCAGCCTGAACAGGTTTTATTAAAGGTCCCTTTTTAATAATGTGTTTAATATTGTACAACTTGGTATAAAAATTTAATAAAAACGCACACGATTAAGATTGGCATTGAATTCACACCCTGCGCGGATGATCAGACCGTATTTGTAGACAGCATCGAACATATAGTAGACAGTGTAGTAAGTAGTAGGTAGGCGTTTTAGATGACCGTGTCGAAATTCCTCCTTCTGTGTTTTCATCTATTTTTTTTTCCATTAAATTTTCATCGTTCCATTTAATAATAAATAATTCCGCCATTTTAATACGCCAAAAGGTAATAAAAAATATCAGATAACAACATAGAAATAACAAAATATCAGTTTATATAATATTAAAGTATTAATATTTATTAAGGAAAAATATTAAAGTCACAGTATTCCATTACAATACAAAATATTTCTCCGGATAAAAATTGTAACAAAACAGTGTGAAGCGTGATGGATAGCTTTGATACCTCGTAGACTACAACCATCACAAACAAGGTATGATGAATGATGTATATTGCCTTATTCTATATCAATTTGATTCACAAAATTATTTAATAATATAGTTTGAATCCGATGGGAAAATATTACTTTTGTATTCAAGCCAAACCTTGTATTTTTTAAATAGTAGTGCTGCGCTACTTATACAATTTTTATTATAACTTTATAATAAACTAATAATTAATTGCTTTTTATATGTCTTTCTGAACAAGATTTGTTCAATTTTAATCATATTTTAGCTAATTCGTACTCATACAAATTTCAAGAATATTCTTCCTTGAGATAGAGAATTGTACAGAATTGTGGTTTCGTACTGTAATATTTAGTAGAGCGGGGTGGTAAGGCGAGGCCTCATGAAACGAAAACAATGTCCCACTTTACGTATTTACCTAGGCAAATGGAGTTGCATTCTGGCTATGCCAAAGACAACAAGTTTTAGCGATTTACCTAACAATTTTATTTTATTATGTTCTTTCTGCTTTTAAAAAATACCTAAGTAACTATGTCAACTAAAACAAAATTCATGCAAAAGTTATTTACGTTTAAAATTAAAGACTTTTTCTTTTAAACATACTTACTATAATTAATTCTTGAACAAATTAATTGGTGCCACGTTAGAGATGAGTTTGAAACCTCGACTTTTTAAATATGCATATCACAGTACAGATTGGGTACATTGATGTCGGTTAGAATTTAACGAAATTTAAAAACGGGTCTCATCATTCTTGAGTTCGCATCTTCTACCACTAGACCACGACTACTCTTACTTAATTATTTACCTACTTAAATTATACTGCCTACAGTAATTAAGTTCATGGAGTAGACCACTAGAGGCAGTGGCCGGTTGAGGATGCTCGACATCTGAGACTAACTTGAATAATAATACCTATAGAAAATTAAATTACGAAGCTTTTATCTCCAAATATATACCTAAGTATTAAGTTGTATTTATAGTTAACCACATAACATAAGGAAGATATAATGGTTTAAACCATTTTCGTCCTCAATCGCCTGGGGGTATGAACCATTTTACATTAAACAGTTAATTATGGTAATGTTAGACGCCTGTTTAATTTCAAATTCTAATTTTGTACAACAAATGTCATAGGCAGTTGTTTTAAAATATTTACGACATTTCAGGTGAACATCTTAATATTTCATTTTCAGGAAAACATTTTTATTTCATTAAAATTAGAGCGATCTTGGCCGAGTTGGTACATATATATGTATAATATACAATTCAATCTGCCCAAAATCTCTGTAGGTACCAATGTACGAGTAACTTTTATATTGTCAGCCTCTATGACGTAGTGGTAAGCGCGCCAAAAAAGCTGCTTAATCAAATTTTTGATAATTTTCTAATCAATAAAATCGTGAAATAAATTGATGGATTTCTCATTGATACGAATAGATATATCAGAGTAGTAACCGCAGTGCGTGGTCTGTCTAGCAGTGTATGCCATTCGGAGTGAGGTGCCGTGTTGTGGCTCACAGTGCTACGTTCGGGGGCTTACCAAACTAAGGCCTTCGTCACAAACGAGCGCAATGTAGTTTAAGTTCAGTATATATATAATTAAATGAGCCCGTATACCCTTAAAGTTGAAGCTGGGCATAACGAGAGGAGTTTACCCTCAACCGGGACAGTACAGAAGGCGGTATAATGGAGGCGACTCCTGCTTATAGACATTTCTCTGTGTGACTGTAGTAGTTATGGTCACATGTCGAACTATAATACAGACAAATATAATGAATGTATCAATCTTTTAAATTTATAAATAAGTAACGAAATATTTTCAGTGTTGTTTTCTTAATTAACTAAGCAGCATCCGAATTTTATGCGGATTACTATCGCTTAATATCGCGAATTAAACCAAAATATATTTTTAGTACCGTTGTGTGTAATTTTTCTATCGTAAACAATTGATTGAATTTCTATAATTTAAAATTTTTTCAGCGAATTTTGTAAGTAGGAGTTTAATCTACTTGGGACTAAGCCGAACAGTTAAATTTGTTTTGGACTAGGTTTGTTATTCAAAAGTGTTATTTCAACAACAAATTACCTTTAATGTGCTCACTCTCAAAAAAGCCCTTTTTCAGGCCCTTTAGTGACTTTCGTTCCGGCCGGTCAAATTTCTATATTAAGCGTGAAATTTAATTTATACCTTCAAAGTTCTCAGAATATGTATTCTTTTTATTAATATCGTTTTAACATACAAAATGAAAAAAAATAAAAATAAATAAATACATAGCTGACCAGAAATAAATGCCAATAATTAATTTTGAATAATAATAAATGTTTATAAATAAGATGTTTGTAGACCGTGAATCGAACCTCCACGTTACTAGTGCACTAACCACTCTGCCACAGAGGCCGTCGAGAGTGCGGTTCATGAGTCAAAAACATATAAATGTCTGTAGGCAGTCGTGTACCGGCTTGAGATTCCTTTCGTTATATCCCGGTTACTTCTACGTTAATCTCGAAACGCGACTTCACGAGTGTTACACGTTAGAAGTGGTGGAACTACCTCGGGACTGCAGTCTGTTAAGTAAAAGTGTTATGAGCAAAAGAGAGGCCTAAGTAGATGAGTTATTTAAGTTTAATGAACAAAGTTTGTAGGAAAACTACTTCTTCAAACCTAAGTTACGTTTGCAAATGCAACGAAAAGATAAGTTGCTTTTACAGTTCAAAGTTTAAAACTTGTTCAGTTAATTTGGTTAATTTATACTTACTTAGCTCGCGCTTATGCCCCTTTTGGACTGGGAGGCTGTAGAAACGAGAAACAAATCAAGTGTATTACAAGAAATAGATTCTACATTTTTTTCTAGACTTAAGACATGACAATTAATATGGCATATAGGGGTAGTTTATAAAATAAAAAATATTACAAGTAGGTAGATACTGCATAGATAAAACTACTAGAGAGACTTCTACCGCTACACACCTACTGCTTTCCCCTCGGCCATATATCGCAAATGCTCCTTCATCTGAGACAAATATATATTTATTTCTAATATCACATTTATAAATATTATACTGAAAACTAAATGTAATATCTGGTTTCATGTCTGAGTATTGTATGTTTCTTTGTTCTTGTCCTGATACCCATTTATTATATTATAATTATTTCAATATAATTCTAATTTATAATTTTTAATAAAACCAGAAAAACCGTAGCGTGTTCTCTAATTAAGTTTTTTTTAAAGTAATGCTACGATAAGCAATTTTAGGAGTATATATACGTAATTACATTTTTTCCTTGCTTTTTCATGAACGCTGGCCTCATTTTCCCTGGAAAACCACAAAGCTGCCACAAAATGTTTTTTTAATTAGTCTGAGACCATTTAGTAAAATTAAAAAGAATTCTTCAATTATTCCGTACATATTTAAGATAGATAAAAATTAATGCGTACTAATAAGATTTCGTGGTATTTAAAGTAGAAAATCAGCAGTGGTAGGCAGACTGATGATGGTTATAACCCCAGTCTTTACGTCTCGAGATAACGGACCAACGCGTGTAAAATTCATGAGGTTCATTTGAAAGTAGCTGAGTATAAGGAGAGAAGTGTCTATTAGCCTGGATAATGCACATTCGTCCCCTCAAGCCGGTATAGTGGAGGTGACCGCTATTTGCAGACATTTCTCAGCGGAGCGCAGTTATATATCAGGCTACTATAAAAAAGTAAAGCCATTTTCTTGTTAATATATTTGTTGAATAAATAAGCAAGGAAGTCTTCTGAGGACTGGAACAAAAAGTGATTTATTGAATCATGTCAATCATCATTGCGAGAGGAATGAAATTTAATGAATATTGACACTGTTTTGGAAAAAAAAATAGAAATCCTATATAATAAAAAGTGAGTTAATATTTTTGTGTATTCTGATGCCAGCAGTTGCCAATTTCAAGGACGTGAACAAGAACTACTCTCGGACTGTCTTTAAAAAAAACCCGTCCCATTGTAACTTTATTTTATGTATATACTTTTGATACAAGTGCCAACATAATGTAGAAATTTTAAAATATATAAGTTCTTTATATTTATGTAATAATAAAACTAGAAATAGCAATTCAAACTATAGTTGATATGTAATAGAATTCTCCAGACATTATATCGGATAATATCGACAAAACGTTACGTCTTAACTATAGACTCTATGTTAGTATCCGGAGAGGCGAGACTCTATACTGCGGTGTATGTTTATGAGAGAAGTAATAGCAGTCGCATAAGCCCACAAAACGGTACATTTAATGGGCTGTAAATGAAAAACGACGTCTCTGTTGTGACGTACTGTCCGCTACAGCCTTAGGACGTTTGTCCACCACTCGCCGTTTCCGGACGGACCGGACGGCGGGTACAACTTCTGTTATTAAAAAAATGTCGTATCAAAATAAATATTACTGTTATGTTTATGTTAGACAGAACAAAAACTGGATAAAATCAAGTGTGTTTTGTATTGCCGCCACAATCTTGGCTCGATCTAGCGGTCACACACACACAGATTCACTGGAAATCTTGAACGCTCGTGTGACGGACGTGTGGTGGACACGCGGCCATAACAAATGTATGTATCGCTACCTCGGCGCCGTCAGCTAGTTATTATTAATTGTCTCTGATCTCGTTCTCGGTGACGTCCCGGTGACGGCGGAGGTAGAGAAACGGCTTTAGAATACGACCCGTCTAAAAGAATAAGTAAGCTACGTGACTATACCCCTTTATGATCAATTTTGTTACAATCTGTATGGATGTTTTTTATATTATTATGTTTGCTACCACAGATAAATGATGGCTGCTGCGAGCTCTCCCTTCCGCTAAGCTGGCTTGATGAGAGTGGAGACAGAGTAGATAAGTGGGCATAGACCAGGTTGACAATCTTGTGTGCCAATACTGTTTGTGTGCTCATACTGCTTTCTTTATACACAAGAAATTTCTAAGCCACGGAGCTTACCATTCTTCCATCTAGAATATAGGTATGATATTTATCTTAAGTAGTATAGAAATGTTTAGGTATGAGCTTTTTATATTGTTTCATTGTTAATTTGTTTTTAGTTCATTTAGTTAGTTTTTTGGGTGAACTTTTTATCAATTCCCTACCAGTCCCTATCTGTTGTCTCGCCCATGGAGCTGGTGATGGTGATTTCGTGGATGGTGATGGACGTGAAACTGACTGTGAAAACAATAATATAATAATTAATCAGTTTACAAAACTTATAATTAATAGAAACAACGACTTAAAAACAAATACAAATTAGATAAAATAAATTAACGTCGAGAGCATTTTGTATTGAAGACAAAAGATAATGGGTCTCCAATTTGATAAAATTTTGTAACAAAAGCATAAGAAAACGAGGACACGTTTTATTCGCCGCCGCTTATTTGTCCTTTGATTCGAAACATAGTCAATAGAAAATGTATCGCAATTTATCGTCGAGAGGGAGGCGAGAGGGTCACGCTGCTAAAACGATTACATGTCGTTGTGACAAATAGTTCCATTTGCCATTGTGAGATGGCGACAGATGTCTTTTATCTTCCGATTTTGATCATCTCTACTATCGCCTGCAGAATTTTGACTCGAGTAAAAAGGATTTTTCGGGCCGTGAAAAATTGACGCCTGAAGCGTAATCAAAGGGAATCACATCATTGCTTCTGGGGATGGATGTTCAAATATTAAGGCACTTTGTTAATAGAAATAATAAGAAATCGCCTCGATCTTATACAAAAAAGATTTTTTCAAATGAATAATAATGCTTTTATTTCACTTAAAAATCAATAAATTCAAATGTTTGAATAATTTTATTAACTATATTTACTAAACACAAAATCGGAACAAACAGAGTTAACTAAATATAATATCTAGAGCTTTGTTTGTGTTTAGTTGTTGTTATTATCATAGTTTCGAGTTTACTTCCCTCCTCCAGTCCTAATCTTCATAATAAATATACACTCTACTCGCTAGTCTAAAAATATAAACAAGTTCTTCAATAAAATGAGATCGTTATTCCCATTTACACCTACATGTACATTTCTCACAAACAATTGAACTAACATTTAGTAGGTGTTCACACAGTCCCTTTTATTTTATTACCTTAGTAGACCGCGGACTCGAGCCTAGAAGGCAGGGTGAAGTGCTCGTTGATTATCTCTCTCGGACGGTCCAACCATAATGTGCATTACAGTCAAGGAAAATTGAGACCGAATTAATAATGAGACTTTACTTTGTATGTTTCTGTTGCTGAATGTTGCTTTGAAACAAGCTTATTTTGCTTTTAAAATTTTAAATAAATGAAGATTATATAAGCACATTATTATCTATTTAGTTCGCTTTTGAAGACTATCCATTAATTCAGATAAATACCTACTTTTCAATTGATTGATCTATCAGAGAACACCAAATCTGAAATAGTCACTTAGTGAGATTAAATTGTCTATAGATAGTTGTTTTTTCCTCTAAGAACTGATGTTATTTGATTCCTTGTCGAGGTAAACAAAAATAATACGAATTGCGTATTAACAAAATGAAAGTATTTTATACGACTTACTATCGCTTATTTTATACAGACATGATGCGACGTTGCAGAAAGCTTTGCAATCAACGTGGTCGCAACGTAAATAAATGCTTAGTAAGCCATATAAAATCTTTTAATTTAGTTGTAGATTTAAAACCGATATCTGTTGACAGTTTTGGTTCAAAACATTTGCAATATCGGTCTTGTTGGTTGGAAATTTAGCGTTAACTGCACCAACTTTCGATTGGAAAATAGTTTTATTTCAGACATAGGTCCGGTCCTACTTTGGCAATATTTCTTGTTTGAAACAACATTTTGTGTTTTGTTTATTGCTTTTTAGTCTGGAACTGTTTTGGTCGAATGTAAAACTTTTAACTATAACATTTTATTTTATCTTTTTACTTTTTTAGATTTGTCCAATAATAATAGTTTTAGTGCAAGCTTACATGTAATTATAAGCCGTTGCGTACATTTGTCACTAACAAAGACATTTTTGTGCGAGTATATCAAGCTGCGTACAAGTTGCCGTCCTGGTGTAGTACCACCAGGTGTATTCCGTGTTTTTATGATTTTTGGGTGTTTTGGGATGTGTACTGGTAACCTGGACCGCGCTCATTCGTCTCCTCAAGTCGGCGTAGCGGAGACGACTGCTGCATGCAGACATTTCCCGCACTTAACATCAGGCGGAGTGTTGTTATGTTCCAGGCTGTCACCATAATAAAAAAAGAATTCTCGGAGAATATATTCACAAACTTCTGTCAGTACTATTACGCTCAAAAGTGTAATTAGTTTGAGGAGTTATAAATAGAAGTCAGCTTAAGAAAATGACGTGTTACTTATTACTCTTAAGGGTATTATTTTAAGTGCGCTCTCTAGAATAAAGCTCTTCTACACTAATTATATTATGGTACCTACAGAGTTAATTACATAGGACCTCCTTATAGCAGTTAATTAGGAAAATGTTGCTGACACGTTTAGTAGACTTTTCTTCTTATTTCTGCATAAAACAACTGGTCTATTTATTTTGATAAAGCAAAAGGGTATTTATACTCTATGCAGTTAGATTTAATTTGTTGTAAAAAATGTTATGTTATGCCAAAAACTTATTTTTAATTTAATTTCAAAAATTTAATTTATTGGCTTCATGGCAGTTTTATTTTAATCTCAAATAGTTTCTCACTTCTAAATTCAGTAATTTTCGGGTTAAACGCTCAGAAGTAGCCTTTTACCCTTTTCATACAGTACTTAAATGCTCCGACTTTGATAGATTCAAATTGAAGTCGTTTCATCTACAAAGGGGTTTTCTAATCAAAGGTATTTAATTAACATCACTTTGATCTAAAATGTATTAAAACTTTCAATATTTAATGAAGTTTATGTTAACATTTGCTTATGACTGTACACAACGAAATTAAATAAATAAAATGAAATGAAATGAAATGAAAATCCTTTATTATTCACGTAGGCATGGACTTGGCATGCACTTGTTCATCGTCAGAATCTACTTTTGGCTTCGGAAAGGCATATGACGAGAAGACAGCCATAAGAAACTCGAAAAATAAAACAAATACACAGTACACAACGTGTATAAATAAAGTTTTTAAAGGAAAATGCTAATTAAACATTGTCTATTAATTGGTAAATAATGTGTTGATATAATTAAGATGAATTAATAAAAAATAAGATATTATTTTAGAATATTGTTTTGTTAAACTATTAGGTATCAAATTTTTCCAATAAATTGTGTGATTTTTTTTCTTCATACTTTGTTATAAACACACACTAGAACAAACAGAAGTTTAGGAAAATAATTCCAGACAGATAATGTTCGAAATGACTTTTTTTTTTGTCCATACTGGCATAGACTGCGTAGGTCTATCCGGTCGATATATTTAGTATCCAAAGTAATTTTAAACAATTACTGCTACCTATCTATATAATTTTAGATTTGTGTGTAAATTGACAATCTTAAATTGAACCACAAATTCAGGTTTAGATCTCAAAATGTTATCTAACAATAAACAATTGTAAATCAACAGTACAAGGTTTCATTCCCACCTACACAAAGGCGGAAAAGCGACTTGTAATTAGTTTGTGTCTACATCTCTAATCGAATAATAGATAATCCAATTGGCGGAATCCTCGTTCGCCATTGATTAGGGAAACTAATTGACTAGACGTTATTAACAAGTGGGGCAAGAAGTTTATAAGCATTCTCCAATTTCATCATATTATGAATAATTAAATTTATATTGTTGTCAATAAGAAACAATTTGTTTTGAAGCGACTAATAGCGATCTTTCGTCAACCCATTTAATTAGTGCGGCGAAAACAACATAAATTATATTATTGACCTAATATTACAGACTCTTAACGGCATCTGCGCCCCAAATTGTCATATTACGCCCGAAACGTTCCAAATGTAAATTCAGACGGGCGTTACAATTTTCATGCCCGAGTGGATATGAATTTTCATGTGATGCACTACGAAGGCTGTCGAATTCGACATTATTTTACTCTCCCATTTGGAACGCCGAAATTCAGGTTGCAGATGTTAAATATTCACTTCTGCTCTATTTTTCAAGCACCTATTCGATTTTTCACATCGCATAAAACAATACAGCGTGTTTCGAAAAATTTTCACTTGTACCACTTCTGTCTATGCAATAATTGTATTTTAAAATAATAATAGTGCTGTTCCTTTGTCCCTTTGTGAATTTATAGCAAGGAAGATGCTACGAGCTACAAACGTCATCGTAGCGAAGTAAACAAGCCTTGAATGATACTGTTGTTGAATATAACTTATGAAGTGCATGAATACCATGAATTTGGAAATCTAAAAAAACAAAAATAAATTATTTAAAATAATAGTTTTTATTGTAAAATCTGTAATTATATAAATATTTCATAATTATTATTGTGGCCGTAAAGTTACACTGTACCAATACCCGTTAAATATCTAAAGAGTACTAGATATATTGATGATGGTTATTAGTCCAGTTTGCCGTTCTGAGGTAGTACCACCACTTTCAGGTGTAACACTTATGAAGTGACCGAATCGCGTTTCAGGATCGGCTTGGAAGTAGCCAGGTATGTCGGGTGTGCCTTGTCAATGGATAGTCTCGTTTGCAGTTTTTTTGTAATAGCAATTGTTTCCGCAAATGACACTGTACTACACCGCACTGTACTACTAGCTTTTAACATCAGATGGAATATATATGAACGTAGGTACATTAAATTAATATAGAAAATCTTACGAACTTATAAATAAAGACTGTAAATTACGTCGACTTGCTGTAAATAAAAGTGTTTCTAGAATTTATGTCTAATGAATATTAGATTAATAAATAACAGTCAGGGGTTAAATAAAGTCCGGGGTTTCTTACAAGAATAATGGCGATACTATATTTTGGAGAAGCTTCACCGTGCTGTCTTGTGCCACGTCTCAGTGGGAGTTGCGGGAGAGAAGTGGGAGCATCGCTTGCAAAGGGTACCCGACGTGAAGTGAATATTTCTTTAAAGAACACGTAGCTAGTCGATGTTCTTTTGACTTCTCTTATACAATACGATTTTCAAGATCTTATTGAGCAAAATACATTTAAAATGTTCGAATATTTTTTACGTTTAAAAGGAAATATTGAAATTGTTATTATTTTTGGGCACGCTATCTAATCGTCATTTGCTACCACAGAGAAATGTCTGCAAGTAGCAATCGCCTCCGCTATGGTTTAAGAAGACGAATTTTCACCATCTATTGACAGTACGCTTCCCTCTTCGTAAACTCGGCTACTCCTAATCTTAATACTAATGTTACTCCAATAAGCGATTAGGTTATTTCACGGATGCTACACTTGAAAGTAGAGGTGCTTCCCCAGGACGGCAGACTGGACTAATAACCATTATCAATCTGCCTACCATTCTTTTAACGTGTTGTATGTTTCTGTTGTATTTAATCGTATGTTAAGAAGTGAATTCGATTATTTATTCGATTCAACGTGAACCAAGTGGGTCAATATGGAGTGAAAATTGTTTTGTGATCGCGCGTAAGCCGATAATTCAATTATTTGGGATCCAATTTAAGCTAGCGCTTGTTTTCGAATGCTAATAACGGTGAACATTGTTAATTGATTAATAGTAACTTTACCAATTTTGCAATTGTTATGAAATTGTATAATAATAAATTGTAAATTCAATTATAATCTCAATTATTGTGTACTTCAGAGCGGCCGTGTGAACTCACGATCTTTGAGACCCGTGTCTGAATCTCGCTAAAGACTGGTACTAATGTAACTTTGTTATATGTACTTTGGCCGCTCAGTGCCTATATGTACTATTAAAGAGTGGTAGGCAAACTGATGATGGTTATTAACCCAGTCTGCCGTTCAGGGATAGTACCACAATTTTTAAAAATATAACACCCGTGAAGTGACCTTGTCACGTTTTGGGAGCGCTTTGATAGCTTTGAGAGCCAGGTAATGCGAGAGGACTGTTGGTGCATACTCGTCTCCTCAGGCCGGCATAGCGGAGGCGGAGGCGTAGAGATTTCTCTGTAGTAGCAGTTGTTTTCGTTAATGGACCGCACTCTAGCTTTTCGTCAGACGGAGTGTTGTCATATACCGAGCTACAATAAAAAAAAGTTTTAATAGAAATATTTTATATTATAAATAAATGTTGTCTATACCTCACGATCAATGAGACCCGTATTCAAACCTCGCAAAATTTTTATATAAACTTTGGTTACTCAGTGCTTGTGATAGCTTAGTACATATGACTCCAGAAATACAGTCAAGTTGCCACATACTAAATAGTTATAAATATATTATTAAAAAGTTATACCTAAGTTTTTTATTAGTGCAAAGTCAAAGACTACTGTAAAATTTCTTCATAATTAAATATAACTTAGCCAAGTTTATTTATTCAATAAATACTCGTATTATAAAATTTTGTTTAAATTTAAAGCATGCGTATAATTATTTATTTCGCCTATAATCCGGGTTATCTAACGCATTTTTTTAAATTAAATTATTTATTCCGGAATGTGAACGAGATAAACAAACAAAAAAATACCTATTTTTATATTTTAGTCTATAATATTGTATAAAATCTGCACTTATTAAGAAACTTGATTATGTTATGACCTTTTACCGAGCGTTTTAGCTTCCATTTAACCTCATTATGGACAACCAAGATAAAAGAGGAATTTCGAATGAACTTTTTAATTAACTTTGATTTTACTTTGAAAGTTTCAGGAATGTTTTAAATATTGCGCTTAATTTCACGACTGTTAAGCTCTTACAAAGGGGATATCGATTTTCTCAGTCTATCGTAGTTAGTGGTTTTAGATGTTTGTGATACGCTTTGATAAATCTAACGTTTCAATAATTAAAATTAATAAATACCCTATACCTTAACTTAATATAATATCAATTAATTTCATTTAGGCAAAAAGGATTACCTCGGATAGGTCTCTCTCGCATTGAAGGCTATACAGTCATCTCGACTCTCAGGTATCTTGAGGTAGGCATAGTGGTGTCGATTGCTACTTGTTTTCCTGTCCGCAGTCGTAAACGTTAATAGAGAAGAGACTAGCTCAACATCAAGGGAAGTGACTTTTTAAAACCTAGAACTTGATCTGCTTTTTATCTTTTTGGATATGGTTACAAAACAAATTTCCACTTAAACAGACATACATATATTATATTATGTACTGTTATATTTTCTAATATTAAAGTGAATCAAATATTGTCGAATCTAAAAAAATCAAGATTAAAGATAAAGAAAGGCACCAGAGTAAAATCATGATCAATCATCTCACTTGGTAGCCAATATCAACATTTACTCATCCCTTACCTTTCCGCGGTTCATAAAAACTTTTCCCGCAATCAAACTTAAACACAATGAATATAACTAAATGATGTATAGGTGGAATATTATATGAAATATAAAGAGTGGAACCACAGATTAGTGGAACAATTACGTGGTACTTGGACGTTGTAGGCCCTACAATGTAGAGTATAACGAGAGGAATGTTTACTGTCAATAATGCTTGATTATGCATCAGGAAGAGTGTAGTCAAAAACAATGTTGATTTTAAGGTTGAATAGATACGTGAACAAGTACTGTACCGTTATAGTGAAAACGCCCAAGGCTAACACTGCTACATGTACCTAACAAAGTACACATTCTATTCAAATTTCAACAGAGCGATCCACAATACGATCAGTGAAGCTAAAAGCGCCACAGGATGTATCACAATGCGGTCACCCCTTCAGGCAGGTCCACATGGTTTCACCCAAAGCATTGTGGTAATGCCCGAGAGCACCTACAACATGTTTGCTCGTAATTTAATATGAAAACGGTTTTAACTTCGCCTGGTCGCATCGGGCACTTCTTTTGTTCGTTCAAATTTAGTGAAATAAATAAACGAAACTAAATACACAAAAGTAAAATTATATGAAATATCTTTCAGAACATATTATTATTATTGAAGACATATTTAAAGAAAATAAGTATTTTGTAAATATATCAAAAATAAAAACAATTCCATACGAAAACAAAGAAACATGGAGCTATTGTTTTATCCAGTTTTGAAAACAGAGAAAATCTCGTCGCCCGAGGCTATCACTCCATGTGTCTCTTGTGATTTTTGTAAGGCACGTGCAAACGAGGGACTGCCAAGAGGCGAACGCTCGTGTTCCCCTCGTGTGCCTTAGGCTACGACCAGATATTGCCTTCAAAAGCCATCCTAATGAGAACAAGTTTTCAAAAACCCCTCGAGCGTTCGAAGTGAGAAATGAAAACACCAATTAGCGTATGCTATTGACACTCTCTTTTTAAACTTAAAGATTAGATTTTAATTTAGATGTCTCGAAGTACGACTTATGTAAATACTAACAAACATTTTTAAAGTTTCCTCTTTTGACTTATAAATATTTCAATTAAAGTTTATATTAATGGAATATTATTAATGTTATGGAAACCTGCGCGAAAGACCGACTGTCTAACAATGTTGAATTGTTACAAGAAATTGACTGGTGGCAACGAGCATTTATAGCTTTGACAAATTTCGACGAAGAGACAAAAAGTTTTATCGTTCGCGAGTATAATACTTAAACTAACGCAATTGGCGCATTTCCACTAAAGTTAAACACATATGTTTCAGAAGTACATAAATAAAACTTGTAACAAGGAGCTGAAACTCCGCGGTATATTAAAAGATTTCTCAAGTTTTCCGACAGGCGCGCCGGTTAAAGTTTCAACACGGGTTCCGATATAGGAAACAACTGAGTACTAGCGTAACTTTTTTATGAAAAAATTGCGCACCCGAGTACAGCCTAGAGGAGTGTAAAAATCGTTGGTTTGGGAATTTGTAGGCTCGTAAAGCTGTTATTTGTGTAGCGAAGGAATGGCTGTTGAGTTCATTGTGGAAAACGTCAGACAACGAAAAGCCTATGCTGTAACAATATATTAAATAGGCGTTGGGAATACAAAGTGAGGCTTTGTACCGGGACGCGATTGTAAGCAGAAGAGCTTTTTGTAATGCTTTGTTGTTAGAACAATTTCATGTTTTAGTTACCGAAGAAACAGTCTTTAAAAATATATTTACTCTAAAAATATTATATACTCTAAAATAATAATTAATAAATAATATGATGAAAATTAAACAAATATCTAACCTGATAAATTATTATATTGTTGGCGATTATAGTCGCCACCTCGAGGACAAAAGTGGAACAGTGGAAAGTGGACAAAAATAAACCTTCAAGAGGCTTCTTCAAACTATTTATTTAAAATTTGATACCACCTCTCTGATCGAATATTAATCATCGATATAAGAAGTTGTCGTTATAGATATTCGAATAAAAAAAAGTAGAAAACAATATACAGAAAAAATGTCTTAAATAGTAAATTATGTACGTAATCGTAATAAACGCATTATTTGTTGAAAATCCAACCACAATTGTAACTCAAGTAATGTTTGCCTCGTGTGACATTAATTACATTGATGCAGTTAATAAAAGGTTTAACGCTTGATTTATACAATATGTTCGTTTTGTATTATTTAACATAGTATTTTAAAGCCAAAACCACACTCCGCCTGTTCTTAAGACGACAGACTAGGTTATTAACCATCAATAGTCTGCCTACCACTCTTTAAGTTATTGAAATTCTATAACAATTAGTTCAGAACACAATACATACATTTACAAATGCATAACTTTAGTTATACATGTTTTGATATAAGACATTGTTCAAACTTAGATCCTAGAAGTTGTAATGGGAGACGCGTTGAACCAGGTTTCACAGAAAGCAGCTTTTGAAAGCTCTTTGTCATTTGCGACGTGAGGCGTGATACTGGAACAAAGGGTGCTATCAAAGACCGTTCTGACTGTACGATATGGTGTATTGTCCTGTGAACTTTCATCAGTGAACTTTTGGCGCCAAACAGTTATTACGAGTGAATAAGTGTAACACAAAAAAGTTAGAGGTCTTATAAATTATAATACAATTTTACTATCCCAGTAAATATAAATACAAAAATATTTTGTCATTAAATTGTTTTTGCACTCTAGTTTAACATCAAACAAAGTAATGAATGGTTATTACATTCAAGCGTCAAATACGTAAGTTAAAAAAGCTAGCAATCCCGCGAAGACCTTAATTTAAAAAAAAAAAAAGAAACAATTTTATAACCGGGTACAATGACGGGAGTCTAACTTAAACGTTGAGCATCTGTCTTTTCAAGTCGGCATAGCGGAGGCAACTTTTATCTGTAGACGTATAGATCTCAACAGATTCCAATCGAACTACTATTATTATGAAAATATGGGAAATCCATTCCATTAAATAATCTTGGCAACACAGTGAATAAATTTACATAATAATACACTCTCGTATAATTAAAAGATTGAAAAAATAATTCAACAAGCGAGTTTGCCTACGAGTATTCCCGGAGCGGGCATACTGAATGCATTTAATCTAAACTTTTTTTTTCACAAACTCTAGAACGTTCTAGATCTATCTCCGTCGTTATTTATTCTAGTTTGAATTCTGGTTATCTAACCTGCATTGGATTTACTGTTTTCAGATGGTACTTTATAATAGAAAGTACAAATCTAAAAGATAAAGGACTCCAATAATGCTAGAAATTATACTATATATGCGATACTATAAATACATTTCGCTTTAATAAAAGCGGTTATAGTGGTAAGTTTTTATAGTGGCAAATTTATAAAACAAACGAGTTATCTAACACAGAAATAAACTTATAAACTATCTAGAATAGTGTATAAGTTACTTCCATGGAAGTTTTATGCTAAATTTCATCAACATCAGCGCAGCCGCTAGAGCGTGATACTCAGACAAACATCCGTACGTTTACATTTATAAAATTAATATAGATATTGTTTTTCTTAAAAGAGTTCCTAATATAGATATGGAAAAATGTAGCTTGAATGTATTCAGAAGTTATTCAATTTAGAGAATCTACTCGCATACCTATAAATGGCAAACATCTGCCTGTCCACATATCTATATCTTATGAACATCGGGATCAAGTAATCCATAATGCAACAGACTGTCATATACATATATATGTGTTTACTTATAGGTAGACAGATATTTGATAAGACGTCCTATTTGTCAGCAATAGATCTAGGAACAGAAGGGTGAATTTTGGAATAGAAATGTTAGGTGTAATTTCCATATTGTTGATTATTGTGTTATATCTAAATATATGAGTAGATATATTATGCGTTTAGTTTCATAATAAAGGATTTCATGAATAATATGTTTACAGGAAAATTAAAAGCACGTAGTTCCATATAGTGGCCATAGTCTAGCGGTCAAACGCATGAACTCACGATCGATGAGATCCGTGTTCAAGTCTTGCTGAATTTTGGACGGTAGCAATGTAACTGTGTTATATGAACTTTGGTCGCTCATATTAAAAGCAGTACCTAACGGAACTGTTAAAGAGTGGTAGGCAGATTGATGATGACTATTAGCCCAGTGTGTCGTCCACTACTTTCCGACGAAACACTCTTGTCGCGTTTCGGAATCAGTAGTTTATATAATTTATCTTTACTTGTTTCCGTTCATGGACCGCACTCTAGCTTTACATTAGGCGGAGTGTTGTTATGTGCCGAGCTACAATAGAAAAAGACTATTTATTTTTATACTGTCGCGTCGTAATGTAACTTAGTGAGGTCCTGGGCAAAAGAATTATCAAAGTCAGACAATATAGTGGCGTATGACGGTACATAGCGGATGTACGCGTACAAAGATGCATCTATGCTTCTACGCTTCTAAATAGAATGACCGCATATCGATAATAATATGATCAAATCAAAAAAGAATTTAAAATATTCTATTTTATAATCATTAAGTTGTAATCAGATTTATTTATAATTTCGTTAATGTTTATGACGTAATTGTAGACGTAGTTGTATATATTCTAGAGGAACTGGTTAAACGTGTCGCGACTTACGATGTAACTTAACAATGTTTATACGCGAAAATTTTCGATATAACATTAGATATACCAATTTTCTTTACTATACAGTGTAAAAAGACAGCCTTCTCAATTTAATTGATTTTTGTGAGGTTATGAACCTATATTATTACCTATTAAATGCAAGTAGACGGGGATAACAATAAGGGTGTGTCATGTCAATAGATCGTTCGTTTCCAAGTCGGCATAGCGAAGGTGACTACTGCTGCCAATTGTTTTTTTCTGGGAACACTTGTTTCCCCTCAAGGGTTACACAGCATAATAGTCTAGGTTACCATAAAATAAATTAATATGCTCAATTAACACTGTAAATAATTGTAACATGAAATTTTTAATCTAATTTAATTAAAAGTTACAAAGACCGACATTTTGAAATATTTCAATCAGAAACTATTATAGTTAAACATTTCTATAACAAAGCATCAAAGGGTCAACTTACTGGAGTTGATTGACTGAATCAGAATTCGGTAACTATTGCTGGTTGAAATGATGCCGTTTATAGGAAGTAATAAGGTAAATTTCTTGCTCCCTACTATGACCTTTTGTTATCGCGAAGTTTGTAATAAGTGTACGCTATAAATCTTAAAGGGTATGAGGCGGGACCTTGTAAAAAGTGTTCTTACACTTTATCTTTGACGTCTCAAATTTATTATACGAACATGGTGGTAGCTTTTTCTAATACAAAATCGTAGTTATATCTAGTATACCTATTTATTTACGCTAACGATAAGAACAAAACATCAGTATATTTCAAAATACCTTATACTGATGTTTTAATGTTTGTCACATAATTACGCAAAAATGGTTTAATCGATTTAGATGGCGTTTGGTATTGGTGATCATATCACACTCCTAGACCAAAACTGGGTAATTAAAAAAAAAACAACATAATTGTAGGAACTTTTAATAGATAGGGATGTGAGAACAGGGCATGAATTAACTAGTAGTAGCAGGTATCCACTATGATATAGGTCAAGTCAAGTCAAGTGCAACGTTTTGCGTGATAAACTGATCATTGAATAGAGGTATTTGCATCAGGGATCTAAAAATGAGGTTAGATATACTATAATATATATGCTACTTTTTTAAATTAATTTTGGTTTTTTATCACATATAACATACGACATAAAATTAAGTACATATAACGAGAGAAGTAAGTGTACTACCTTGTCAATCTAGTAAAAAATACCTTACCATTTTAGTATTTGGTATATAGTGTAATAAGTTGTTGAAGAGAGTGATATAGGTTTATTTTACTTCCTGTATAACCTCTGGAGTATATGTATAATGAGGAAATCATAGTGCATAAACCATAGTGGTTCGTAAACAGTTTTCGAAAGCAAAAACAAAGAATACGCTACGTATTTGTAATTTTGCGTATGTAGTTACATTGTAAAATTTATTATTGACTTGGCGAATACAAACGTAGTTTATTTATGGTACAAAAGGTCATGACAGGTGATACGGATGAAGTCCTGTGTGATTCTATTGAGTAAAGTTTGCAACAGTTTCGCTCGATGGCGACGACAATCGTAAACAGGGTCGTTGGAACGAGTGGGTCCTCGTCAGGTATTGTACATCGAAATAGAACTCGGAATTGCTTTGCGTTTGAATGTCTTTGTTTTATTTAAAAGAAACGTGATACACTTTGTTTACTGGTTTCATTTTGAATTTCGTGTTAAAAAATGTATTCCTTTTCTCCCTTTTCATCTTCTACTTATTTTGAAATTCGAACAGTCCCTACTACCTTATATGTATACTCTATCGCGACGTATTTACTTCATCCTTCATAATCAAGCACATTGTTTCTATAGCAGCAGTTGCCTTAACATGAAGCGCACTCTGGCAAGCAAAGTGCAATCACATGCCACAAAAAATATAATATTTTTTTTACAAAGTCAAAACATATATAGGTTCATTCATAGTCGAGGCTGTATTATAAAAAGGCTGGTAAAGAAAAAAACCGATGTTAGAACTGTAGACTAAGCGAAAACCCTAAAAATATGTGAAAAGTTTAAAAGACCTTCCGTTTTTTTACACACATATAAAGTGAAACGTACTTCACACATTTGGTGTCTTATTATTGTTATGCGAAAAATGTTTAAGAGAGGGAGGACTCCATAAAATATGTAGGTCTAAGTCGACAGAACACCGATTTATTGTATTCTTTATTGGGATATTCACTTCACGTGTTCTCTATGTGAGCTCTTTTACACGTGAGCTTTTTGTGACGCATATCTGACACTCGGCAGTCCTTCTTTGTTAAAAATGTAGTCTCCGCATTTTATACGAATCAACAAAAATAACGGATTTCTAACTGTATGTTATGACAGTTAACTTAAATTTTAAATGATTAAATGAGGAAAATTGGATTGATGTTGTATTTTCTGTAGTTTTTACGTGGAATCCAACCTATCTATGTTTTTTATAATAACATTATAAGTGAATTATATGAACTTATCTTAGTAATTACAATAAAAACCTACTCGTAGACAAATCTCTGCATCAGCAGTCGCCGTTCGTAGCTCACTTCAGTTTATTATCAGGTGTCTTAAAAAAATAAAAATAACTAAATTAGTGATGTTATATGTCACAGTCTATTATTCAATTTGAATTTATCATGTGGCTCCACCACGTTTCTAAATAAATGGCAATGCAACGGCGCGCGGCGAGAGCTGCACTCGCTCGGCGCGTGAAATAGTTGGCACAGCAACTAACTGCCGTCCGTTGTTATTTATTTTTGTAATTGTTTCTATAGAACAAACTGGAATATGCATTTATTTCTGTGTGCAAATGAGTTGGGTATATATGGTGTGAATAAATTAAAATAAAATAAAAATTGTCGACTTGTTTAAAATTAATTAAAAAAGGAAAATTTGATTAGATAAGCAATAGAAAAATGATATTGCGTTATTCTGATTTCAGCATGTAATATCAGTGTTATCAATTTTCATTTCAATAATCGGCTTACATTTTGGCTCGGTTTCTTCTATCATAAAAGAAATTAAATTCAACTTCAATTATAATAATAATAGAGTTCTTTTTTTAAATAAATTCATTTTATTAATGTTAGTCTTCTAAAGATTGGCATTAGTTTATTGTCTTTAAAACCAGAACCAGTTAATATTGGTTTATGTAAGAAAAACAACTGGAACAAAAACAATATTTATATTAAGAAAAGTTTTGCTACGCCCCACCCGATGTACATAAAGTTTGAGCAAGATTTTAATAAAAGCTTTTCCCGAAATGTTTATCTTTTCACTGTCTACCTTGTGATTAAAATAAACGCCGATTTGCAATATCAGCCTTAACTTTGGAAAAGTTTAGTTTTGATTGATGAATTAAAATTTTATTAATGGTAAAAATTATCTAAATCATAAAAACGTAATCTAAACTTTTTAATTTCATATGTAACTACCTTTTTTTAAAATATTTATTACAGCAAAATGCAATAACGTCGGACACCGAGCGGACTACACTGTTACGAGCTAAGATAACAAAAGAGAAACATTTAATTAAAATAAATGTAATGAATAATTTGATGTAGATGTTTTATGCTTTTCTAAATTATAAATTCTCTACATAATTTATGTATTATTTTAATGAATTATTACATTTAAAATTATTGAATGAGTAGCAATAATAATAATATTAAGTCACGGTCGAGCTTAGTCATTTGATATATACATACGTTCACAACTCTTTGTTCAATTCTTCCAAAAACCTCTAATATAAACCTAAGATATAAACTATAAGAAAAGGTAGGCCAGCGTGTGACCATCGCCTAAAGGAAGAGTAGCTATATAGAAATGTATGTTGCCTCCACTATGCCTGTTTAAGGAGTTAGTGCACATTCCTATCGTAATTCCCGGTTACTTCCAAGCTAATCTCGAAACACGACTTCACGGGTATTACACTTGAAAGTTGTGGTACTACTCCAGGTCAGCAAACCATCATCGGCGCTACTACACTTGCACTATGTACTGTGATCTCTAGGTGCCTATTATACAAGCACTAGGCTAATATAGAAATATTAAAAACAACTAAATAAAGCTTCGTGAAACATATTTATTGATAAACTTTCATTTGCATGAAATAAATTTATTCGTCCGGTCAAAGGAATTGAATTATCTGTTCAGTGTTGCATGAATTTTTCTGTTCCTGACGTATAAAGCATTCGCGTTGATGAAATCAATGTGTAAGCAAATATTTTCAGCGACATTACATTCGTTTCTTGTTATTTATGGAAATTGTGTTTGATCCAAGCTTTAAGTAAAATATATTCAACGAAGCATTACTAAAGACATGCCTAATGAATTAGAAAATTTATTCCAAAATCAAAATACTCGAGCACTCCCTAACATTATTTCGCTTTGTAAGACGTGATAAATATTATCAATCATAATTTTCATAAAAATAAATCAGTTAGTATTATTATATTATGGTACAAAGCGGCGAAAATATCTCAATATCTATAAAAAAGTTGATTGGAAACCGAATTGTTGGAAGCCGTGACCCGGAAACGATAAAAAGTTTTACGGTCTGCAGTGCGGAAGCGTCTTGCTACCAAACTTCCTCTCTATTCTCCTGTTGTGTCCCAATTTTTATGATCAGATTACGCTGAGATTAACCAAAAATATAAAGTAACATCTTCTTTGACATCAAAGAGTCTCGCGTCAGAAGTATTGATACGATTCTTTCATGTGATCTTCATGTAATCTAAACTTTTGGTTAAAACAAAAATTATTTTTTATAAAAGTTTATTTTCAAGCCCATTTGTTTTAATCGTCCGAGATTTGGTATTTGTAGTTAGTTGATACAAATCGACAACTACGACTTTTCCAATATGCATTTTTGTAAATAAAACGTATGACGCATGTGCTCCAATTCGATTTATAATGACATGAAATAAAGAACATAAAGAATACGGTCTTCTCAATTATTTGTACATATGTTGGCATCTTTCCATGAAAGTATACAAAATTCAAACCAATCCAATTTTAAAATCGGTTGTGTCGACGTTCCTTACAATTTGGTCATTGTTGTATTCCAGTAGAAAATCTTGAAACCTTCTTTAGCTGTATTCAATACGATTTCCAGCTTTTCTTATGTCTAGTTAAACTATTTCTTTTGAAACTTTTAATTTATTAGTTGTGATTAAACTTTGTTTTTAACGCTTACAGTTTCATTTATATAAAAATTCAATGTTATCTAATCAAGTGAATGGCAAATGAAACTTTTGAATAAATTGTATATAATTATTATGTACATGATTTTTTAAGTGTATGAAACGATATCAACACTTTTAGTAGACCTTGATTGGCTATAGTAGATTTACTTTCCATAGGCCTCGCTAGATATTGAGCTTAACGCAATTATGCCAGCCATTTAATATTAATTATTATAGTAACAGATAACCTTTACATGCGCGTGCGGTTGTCATAAATCACGTAACCATATTTAAAATAAAACTAATCAAAATCGTGTCAATTATAACCTATTTTATAGTAAGAAGTAACTGTATAAAGTACTGTTGATAATTTTAAAACGGTTAAAGTGACGATAGTATAAAATGCCACATAATTAAATTTAAATGGATTATGTATAAGATAGTTCATTCAATCGGAATGCCGAGAATGTCTGCTTGAACCTTCTAAGATTGAAAGTTGCGCCACACGCTTTGTCATAGGTTAGGAATACGTGGGATTTAAATACAATAAAGATAGAGGTATTTTAACATCGATATTAAAATCATCACCAAAACTGTGAACAAAATAATAGATATTTTTAAATTAATAAGCATCTACTTAAATCAAATGAGAACAATCAATTATTTATTGGAGCGTTAAAAGTTACAATATCACTAAAGGCAGGGACATAAAATTTTGTAATAGTTATTTGTTCGTAGTTCTTTTTATTTGATCGTCTGAAGATTGCTTTGCCTCTTTGACTGATTTAATAGCCAGGCCACATATGTATAACACGTACAATGCGTGATGTGCCGTGTGTGTTGTAATATGTGAAATGTTTACAAATGTTATCGAACATGTAAGTCAAGCAGGTCACCCGCCCTTAAATATTAGAAAATAAAGATAAATTTTGATAACGTCTCGTCTCGCACATTGCTTATATTTTAATCCTATGAGTAGCGAAAGCAATAAATCATCTCACAACTCTAGAATGGTGGGTAATAAAGGAAAATGTGATGTATAAGGAAAATTGATTTCCATCCACTGAAAACCAATCTGATATATTATAATTATGTCTCTAACTAAAGTATCAGCATACAGTAATTTTTTTAATAGATATTGTATTAAATATAAGAAGTAAACAAAGTTGTTATCATTTATTAAGCTAAAGCATTCCATTAAGAAATGATCATAAAAATTCAGTAGCAATGGCATCTCCGGACTGCATACTTGCATACATTGTATCGGATACACCTTTCAAATAATTCACAAACAACAAGTACGTACAACCTCAACTTAGCTCCAAAGTACCGAGTCTTTCGGGTTTTCCTGCAAGCAAATCTATTTCTGTCTCATTCTGTTTCATTGATATGTTGAAGCCCTTTGTGTTTTGTCTCCGTCTCACTTGGAAAGGCTTGCGCGGAAAGAGAATGTGGGGAACGAACGACCTTTTGCCGTTATGGCCAGGCAGTGCGGGCCGTGCGTTCACCGGGAGTGGGTATTTCGGCGTTATCGGTAGACAATAATTTTCGATAACCTGACAGACAAAAAAATATCGTAAATATTACAACAGCCAACAACTGCGATTACGTCACTCACTGTCATCGGTCAACACCATCAAGTTCAAAAAAGTATAGATTATAATTTATTTCAGTGTCCAGTGCCGAATCACGTTTTGTTTTGGATTGTGCGGGTCTGTTTTGTTCTGGTGAATTAATTTAAATTTTTGTGTTATTTGTGTCTTCTTTTATCTGATTCTGGTGGATTTTAATTCAGCAATTTAGGTAAGATTTTTTCAAATAAATAATAGAATTAAACTTATTATTTAAGTTGACTATTTAAATTAGTTATATGGTAATATAGGATTAAAACAATTATGTAAAAAACATAAACAACTCTACATCGTGTATGTATTGTACATGAACAGCCCTTAAAACTTTCAATTGGTCCTGCACGCCGGATACAACTATTTTAAATATATTTTAAATTAAATTAAATTTCAAAGTAGGTATATAATTTATACAAGTTATGACAAAATGTATGGAAAATCTTAAAATTCCATCATAAATATTCAAGTGTTTGCAATTGGATAAACAATTTAGATTTTATTCAAAGACTTACTCACTTAAGGTTATTTACTATTTACAACCTTTCTCCTATATCATTAAGATCCATAATTGTATAATAGAAAAACTTGTGTATAATTTTAACATCGTCCTAGGTATTAGATTTGAGCCAGAATATTTGATGTTACAACAAAGGTATCCAACATTCCTTGTAAATGGTATTTATTATTTAATTTCAATAATTTCACCTCCGTGATCGTTTACTGCTGATAATACGTACGCATCTATGGAGATACATAGCTTACACATTTTATCTGTGAAAGTAGATTGCTTCAATGAAAATGGAAATCTGTTTCTTAACAATTTACTCACATAATCATGAATACCACCTGGGGATTATCACGACTGCCAGCTATGTTCTTTCGTAATGAATTTCCGATAATTCAATTATGTAAACGATCAACAAACCTCTAATCTTAACACGCAAAAAACGTAACTTAAGGTTTTGTTACCAAATTATATTGAACTGTGTTCTTAAAATGTACGAGTAATTCTAATTTTTACTTTTTAGAATTGAGTGAAGAAACTTTAATCGATTCTTGACTATGATGTTTAGATTCATGATATTTAGACATAACATTTATCCTCTTCCGCTCATTCGTTCCGATTCCCGGTCAACCTAATATTTATAAATATATATTTATCACTTCATAATCTTAGCAGTAGGATGTCAAATGATGGACGCAGGCCATTGTCCACCATTGAACGCCAGTATGACCTCTTCAATGTGTCCTGCATCCAGCAGTTTCCTGCCACCTTTAAGTAGGTTATTAGTCCATTTTGTAGAAGCACTTCCTACACTGCGTTTGGCTTCCTCTTGAGAATATTTCACCCCAGCGACGGTCGGTTCTACGACCTCAAGCTTAGCTAATCTTCAAGATTGATATATATAGCCCTCTTAACTCTCTGGACTTCATATGTAATTTTTTTTACGTGGGGAAAATCTTTTATACGTGTCTCACATCTGGGGGAAAGACAACGAGGTGATATAGGACTCCCCGGTACTGTCCAATACCTAGCATGCCTAAAACTCCACGGTTTTCCTCTCTATGGCATATGGTGCATATCACGGACAAGCTTTCGCATTCATCTGTAACCCCAATGACGTTTGGCCAATAGACCCCACCTCATCAGGAAGAAACACCATCCTAGCTAAATAAATAAGCGGCAGTTCAACCTCGGGACCACTGCTCTTGGCTCGGGGTGAAAGAGATAAGGCAACACTGCTAACGCCTCTGCCCACGCGACGAAGGGTGGATGCGCCCAATGGAAGACCAGTACCCACCACATGACACTGCCACTAACGATTAAAGGAAGGGTACATACAGTAAAAATCACCATATGTATTTTTTATTATTAATACTATTATTATTTACTACTCATTTTATGCAAGTTAATCTAAATGTTATGAATTTTCATTGTCCAAAAGTATAATATAACGTCAATACAAATTGGTCTTGTTTATATTTTATTTTGAACGAGAGCAATTTTTCTCACTGTTACTCACCCAACAATAAAGAACATTTAACTCAATTGCTCTCGCATTTTTTATTTTTCCATTTGCCTCGTCTGTTTATATTCATTTTTTATAAAACATTAATGCAAATTTTATTTGGTTTGCTGTCTATTGTTGTGTGTAATCGAAGAAGACGGCTTGACGATTCATAGTGACTTCCTCTTTTGCATTGCTTAATGGACTGCTGGAGTCTTTGTTCATTGCGTCAGAAGTTTCTCTAGGACGGGGTGATAATTATTAGAATAATATTGGCTGTTCGTCTACTTTTTAGGTCGCATGGAAGTGAGATAATACCCAGGGTGTTCTGTATACATTGCTTTATTGCAGAAACTGTTAGTCACATGAGCTAAGGTAGTTCGTAATAATGGTGAAATTTTAACTGTTTTAAGACATAAAAGTAAAGTTGCTCAACTGCTATTAAAACTTTTACTTCAGCTGGTCTAGACTGCTCGCTGCATTCATAAAAACTTTGTCACTAAATTCACAAAAAATAAGTAAGTACTTTTATTTACGCCTACCTTCCTTCTTTTTTCATACTTTATAAAATGTAGAGTAGGGAGGGGTCAGGAGATGCTGCTTAAATATGCATCCCTTCTCGCTTGATATGTGTGAAAATTTCCGTCCCTTGGCTTATTCATGCCTACAATATGTTATAATCTATAAAATGCAAACCAAGAAATATGAAATTATTGTATTAATTAATAAATTGCATAACATATTATTAAGTATTTGTCATTATGTTGTTATTTCTTCACCGGGTTCTAATGCAATCTTATTTTTTCAATTCTTTATATTTCAATTACCTTAATCATGTCATTAGATTTATTTGTATAATGCCATCACACCAACCAATTGACTCTTTTCACAGTTATGCAAACACACATTAAAACCCTGTTCATGATTGACGTAGGAAAAATATAAATAACCAATTGAAGTTGAACCTATGTCAAAGTAATAATTATGACAAATTTTAATTCAGGGTAAACCAGAGTTTATAAAAGAAATGTAAAAAATCCAAATTGTTCAACATTGTAAATTCAATATTGGAATGATTCATCGATCGGATGACGAAGGCCACCTGCCAGTATCCGCCTTCGTTAGTAAGGCTCTTGGGATTATCTTGTCAGATTTTGACGCTTACGCAACATCAGCTGATCCCCTCCATTCAAACTGAGAGGCGTCAGAATCGAAGAGTTTAATTATTGATATACCCATAAGAGGTGATAATGCTCATTACGTAATTAAGGTTTCAATTTAAAGCACAACAAAACCTACACAGTACATACATATACTTCTTAAAACAACTTTGGTCGAATTGCAGTTGTTGTGTGTTCTAAGTGAAAGTATTTACATACTTAAGTAAAGAAATAAGTAATGGTATCCACATACAGGTAGCCTGTACGTATTCTGTTATACTGTTATGTGTTATGTATATTCTTGTTTTTAAAATAGATATACAAGCAGCAAAGAGTATAAGTTTAAGTACACGATGACAAGCAGGTAATCTTATAATAAAATTTTGTTTTGAAACTTTGTATTTAGAATTAAGCACCTCATCAAAAAGCGTTCCCATCACGCAGAGTCATAAAAAATATATCGTGACTACGCATTTTCACAACGAAGAGCTCACGGTGTCACATCGTCAATCTCCACGGCTGGCTTCACCGTCACTATGTAATCAGGAGACTAATTTATCACCGCAGATGTGCGTTCGCATACCAAAGAAGTTTTATCCGAACGGATACGCGATTTCTCCGCGCACGCTACGAGAAAAGTCACGAATAACTTCGGAAAACGACGGAACCAATTAGTCGGCAAATGGTTCTCCCACAATAGAATATGATGCCTCCTAATACATCATATTTCTGGTCACGTATTGGGTTACCGTTCCTTTGTTACGTGAGCCACTTTCAGCGGACGAATAGTATGGAGTGACGGACGATACCCTCCTCGTCCTCGTGTATAGAATATGATTAATTATTTTCTACGTAATACAAAGTAGGCCAATGTTCCTATTGTGATCTACTTAAAGATCCTTCGAGTATTCACTTGACACGTTTAATTCGAATCCAACGCGTTATGTACTCGCTCGTATAGGTACTGGGTTGTACATTAATTATTATCGATAGTTCAGACGGAATAAAAAATTGATATCGACCTTACAAAAAACTTGTCAAAGAACGCAATACAAAATGATTTTGTCTAATTCGAAAATTATTGTAATGTCCAATATCTTTCTTCAGACATCTTGAAACGTTCTAAGTGCCCGACTCACCGATTGATAGCACTTTTTGTAATACTGCCAAACCTCATTTAGGACTCTCAAATGACAGGTACGTCGTTTATCAAATTGTGCCCCCTTTTTCCAAGATATGAATTTATAGAACGCTTATGAAATTAAACAATTATATTATCATGGAAGCTCTAATTCTGTGTTGTGCATAGTTAGTTCAACCAGTAATTTAATTAGATAAGATTTAGAACTATGCAATATTCAAATATAAATTATAATATAGTTAGTACTTAGCACTAAGTAGTAGTAGCTAGTTTGTATTCGCATTAAATCTAAAGAAAGAACGCTCATAGCCGCTCAATTTCGGTAAATGATCTCGCGAGAAATCTACATTCTACACAGTATTTCGAAACTAGTATGTACTTAATTATCTTTTTATCCTTCAACTTCCCTTCGGACTGACGTTATGCATTGTTATACCAACCTATACAAAATTGTATAGACAATTTTAATGTCTCATACCCCAATATGTCGCCTATCTTTGGCAAGAAATTAAATTGATATAGCCTTTAGTAATACAATGTCCTAAAAAATCTTAAGTTTCTGCTTTTACAACGCAATTGTATTGGCATGTTTCCAAGACAACTTGCCAAGGTTCAAAGACACAAGACAAATTTTTATTCGGAAAATAATGTTATCACACTCATCGGGATAACACAAGACAATAAATACCACTTCTACAAAACATTATTCTTTTAAAAACGACACGTTTATCACATTACTGGTATTTGGTGTGTTATAGACAGAACCATAAAAATAATTATTTATATTTCAAAATAGACCTAAAAATAATAACGAAAGATTGGAATTAGTATTAGATAATATGTTATAATACATATAAAATAGCAAAAAAAATGTGTTTTTCGGATTTTTTTTTTAAATTTAAACCAAAGTACTAATGAAAATAATATACAACTATTTTTAGGGAATATAAAAAAAAAACTTAAAAGCTTTCAATGTTCTGAACCTAAAAATATACTACTATTCAACCCTGAAAGGAATTACAAGCGCCTAAAATAAATAAAGATCCCCTTGTATGCGTGAGAAAGTAGCACGTGTTATTCACAGTTTTCAAATGCAAATATATATCCATAGTTAGCGAACAAATACTTTCTACCTGTCAATCCACTTTCACCTTTATAGACAAAGGTTAGAGGTTGATTGGATTTCATAACTGCGTGCGGCCATTGCCCAAAACATCATTATTTAAACATGTTTTAGAAACATTTAAAATGTAATATATTTTTTTAATTATAAAGTGCAAACCAATACGTTACATTGCGCAAATAACAAATTTTAAAAAATTAGCTCATTGAATATGGCTTGAAAATATTGGAATGTGACCGGACGGGTATGTTCACGGAAAAAATAATGTTCAACAACGACACTGATTTTTTTATTATCAACTCAATTCGATTCTAATATTGTTAAAAATCGATCTTTAATTTTTACATAGGTACAAAAAGCATCTTTTTATAATATAAAAGTGAAAGCTTTTAAAAATACATCTTACATTTTCTAAGAGCATATTAATGTTTTCAATGTCATTAAGAGTAAAGCGCCTGGCCAAAACGACAGGACACATGCCTCGACATCAACGAGTGGCTGGCGCCACTGTCAAACACCATAACATTGAATAAGCTTTTAACAATAAAGGATACTATACTGTCTCACTTCGTAATAAGGTTCAAAATTCACTCGTATTTTTTAAGAACACGAAGCCTGTTTGTCTAGAGTCCATTGTAGAGGTAGGGTTAGAAGTTAATATTATTTATTAAGCATATTTGTTTCATTTTATCAAAAACACAAGAAAAACGCGGACATATTACAACAAAAAAGAACAAATAACACACCTAAATTGTAACCCAAAAGTGATTATTTTTTCTATATCATATGGAACACGTACTGAATTTATTTAAAAAATTCGGGATTTATTCGTTTCAACCTGCGTGGCACACCACACGGATCAATCAAGGATTCGGTGTACACGTACCCCAGAGGAATTTACGTTCAAGAAGATACAGGAATTTCCCTAGCGCCTCACAAAAGTCATTTCGTCATTACATATTTAACGAGAACATCCCTCTGTGCAATTTGTAACTCAATAAGCAAAAGAAAAACTAAAAAAGAAAAGAAAAAATAATAAAGAAGGTCAATACAAGAACTATACATTACTTATAATTATTCTAAATTTAATAAACCAAGATACAAGATTAGATTAGAGAATTTAAAATTCCATGTTTCTATTGTTTTTATTTTGTAATGTGTTATTTTATTTATCTACTAATCACTGAATATAAATCATGCCTATTTTCACTCACGACATATTTCTCCCGAGGTATCTCTATTTTCAAGGGGCGAATCACAGATTATGTTGTCGTGTTTCATCACAATAACTGCTCGTGAATTAAATGGGCCTTCGTAGACAACAAACAAAATATAAAGCAAGTGAAGCAATTTTCTCGCCGCCTCGCCTCTCACCGGTCACGAGCGAGGCTGCGTTGTGTTATTACTCAAGGAAAATTTAGGCACACACTTCTTTTGCCCATCCCTTTTGTAGTTAATTTCAATTGGTATTTGTTAAATTTGAAAAATTGCGTTATCACAAACCTACTTAACCGTAAGTGAAAATTATTGTCAGAATATCTGTCAATTTTAAGTATGGTTACAAGTTCGCTGGAGCATTGCAAAAATAATTGTCTAGACGCGGTCGGTTTAATACCGAAACTTCCTAGTAATTGTCCAAATTCTTTCCCATTAAATATATTGTCCCCATGACGAATTTGCTCGTAAAACTCATAAGTCCGTTCGCTGAAGCAATACTGCCTATCCGATGATGATCATGGCAATGACCTTTTACCGCGTTGTCTGTAAATAATTAATTTTTAATGGGAAAGTTAAGTAAATAGATTATAAATATTTTATAGAATGATGAGAAAAAACGATTTTAAAGTCTTTGTGATTTAAAAGTCTGAAAATATTACCTATTATATTTGAACACAGGTCTCTCGATCGTGAGTCCACATCTTCAACCGCTAGGCAAGCTAGCTGCACGACCATTCTTGTACTGAACATAGATATCCATATTGAAAAGATAACCGAAGCCATATGAAGCGAACTTTCCTGAAGATTAATTCACATCACCGCACTTTCCTTCCTGCTTCTATTGAAAATGGAAAATGAGCATAAGTAGGTCACCTAAAGCGCGATGTTCGACCCTCGACTGATATCTATTTGTGGAACGTCTATTCCTCGCAAATAACCCTTTGTTTTCCCTTAGGTTTATAATATCGCTCGGAGCAAAGACCCATTAACATGAAATCTTCTGGCTGTGAGTGAATTTACAAGCTTTAATGCTATAAATCATAACATTAATGTTCGATGCTGACACGATTCTCTTTGAATTTTCAAGCCCGTTCGATTCCATTATTTTCTCGAAGAGCCGTAACGATTTGATGCTTTTGAGGCCTCTTGGGGATTGCATTGACGTTTTAGAACAAGTTTCTGATACCTTATTCGAAATGGGGTAGCACACACCCGGGATGTATATCGGGGACTCTTGTTACAAGGATATTCTTAAACTTGTCCATTCTTCTATATCTAACAAACTAATTTAAACTTCAAAATCCAAAGATCTTATCCCACTTTGGACACAAAGGAAAACCACTTTCGTATTGTTGATGAAGTTCTTGCCATTTTTAATAAAAACTATTTTCCAAGGTGGGAATAGAGCATTTATTGGTACTACTTTTGGAAATGTTTATTAGTCAATAAGTTTTCTTGCCAGTTTGGTAGTATCCTGACAATTATGATTGATGAAACATCTATAAATATAGGTAAATATATCATACATTCAGTCCGAATAGGCATCAGAGAGCTAAGTATGAGTTTACATTATGCTGCCACCGCGTAAAGTGAGTCCTCTCCACCAATCAGACAATGTTATTTGTCCGCGAAGATTCAAAAATTTCAAATAAAGCGATCCTATTGGTGAAGAGTTCTCACTTTATGCCGTGAAATACAAATGGCTGACACTAGTCAATGTATCATTAAACACTATAACATTTCATAACAAATCTACAAGCGGTTTAAGTAGACTAATATTATAAATTTACGAACCGATATGGTATGTGAGCGGGGGCAACATTAATAGGGTGGGGCATGTGCGCTCGTCGAGGTCGTCAGGTACAAGCTGCGAAATTGAAAGTATACCATGAGGAAGGAGGTGAACTGGTCTAAACACCACATGCAGAACTTGTCATTCGGTACAACTTAATAACCAATGTCCGGTACTAGATATGTAGATAAATAGTTGAAATCGTTTCCTATTATTGTTTATTAGTTAACGAAACATTGTTTCTTATCTTTAATTTGCGATGAAATAGAAAGCCCGCTTTCTCTCACTAATATATCCAAGTAGCGTTACTTAAAAAGAAATGGTCTCGAACACTGCGACGTCTACTTGAGTTTTTGTTTACTTTTATATTATACTTCATAAGACGAGAAAGAATTTGTAAAGATGGCGACGTGGTTATACACTTTGCGATACGATACGTCCAAGTTTTAGGTTCGTTTAAACTTTGGCAAGACACTTTGACGACAAATTTCTAGCCTAAAATATTTTGCACAGCTTTTAAGGTAATGGAAGGAGTTTCTTCCTTGCGCAGCCGGCAACATAAATAATATTATGCAGAAATAGTCTTTTCTTGTAGCAGCAGATGTTTTTGTTAATCGTAAACTTTAAAATGTTTTTAATATTTCATCACCAAACATGTTAAGAATTTTACAAGATTTTTACAAGAGTGGTAGGCAGACTGATGATATTTATTAGACAGTCTGCCGTCCGAAGTATTAGCAGCACTTTTAAATGTTATACCCTAGCAGTGACCTACCCGCATTTCAAGATCAGTTTTAAGCAGTCGAAAATCTCCTCAAGCCGACATAGTGAAGGCGACTGCTGTCTGTGGTAGTAGTTTCCGCTCATCCACCATACTATGTAAAAACTACTAAATTATGTTAAAAAATCTGGTAAAATAAGAAAGGAAGATAAGAAGGAAAAAAAAAACAAGTATATAAATATTTTCTTTTCCACTTCTCTGCGTAATCTTGGCTGACAGGTTTACGAGGGCTACACGTTTATTTCCTGACTTAGTTCACTGGTTCATAGACAATACCGCCCTCAACTACTTATTTCTAACGAACTGTCCCGAGTGTTATTTGTTCACTTCGATAACAAAAACAATCTACAAAATTAATTTATACGTGTTTTAAAACATTTTCTTATTTATTGTTTTTTATGAAGAATAAACTTGTCACCTTTAAATTTGAGCAAGGTGTTCATCTCCTAAAGGTAATCAAGTGGCATTTAAAGTAAATGATCCGAACTTACTTGATATTTTAGCATATATTCATAGACGATGAGACGTCGCGAGAAAAACTCGTTGTATACGTTATTAAATTCCTTTTTGAATCAATCATGTTTTTTGGTGTCATAAATTCACTTCCTAATAGTTTAGAACATTATTTTATGAATAAAATATATTATCTGCGACCACGATGCTTGCAAAGCTTACATGACGCGTCGCGTCGAATTTATTTAACCAAATTAAACGCGATAGTAAAACGCCTAAATCTTTTATTTACTTAAAACATGTTCAGCGGAAAATCAAAGAACTCACTATATTATTTTCTTTTGAAAATTCGTTTCTTTTTGTTTTTCTTTTAGAATTATGTAAAGTGATTACGTTTTCGTTTTACTTCTTTGTTACAAAATGTTTCTATTTAAATAGTGTATGCATGCATGCCTAAATCATAACCAAGGTGCATATTTAGTACCGAAGGCAAACACCGAACAAAACCGAGCGAAGGCCGGCTATAGTGAAAGTGAATTGAGGGCGGCAGTACTGCGAATTGTGGTGGGGTGGAAGCAAGGTTGCGCACGCGCATACCGGCTGTACCAGCTAACACATACATAGATATCCTAGGAATTATCAACTTTATTATTCGGTCTATAAAGTGCATTTTTGTAATAATAATTCTTATAGTGGAGTTTATTAGGTGACGATGTAAAAAAAATAATGCGTTGAGTAATATAATAACTATTGCGATAACTTCAGCGGCTTTGGTGATCTATGAAATAATGTTTGTTAACCAACATTTCAAATAGTTAAATGCTTTTCACCCACATTCTTTGTTGTTTAATTACCATTATCCAGTAAATTAAGAACTAGTTTTTAATAATGAGTAAACGAATAATATAAATTAAAGCTTTATTTAAGTAAAATAATGTTTTATTTATATCTAGAATAAATTAACACTTACCTAAACAAAAATTAACAAATAAATGATAAATAAACATTTCTAAATATGCGAGTACTTACTTACTTGCGAAGTGTTTTTTTAACTATTGCTTGAACCTTCAACAACTGTAACAAATAAATGCGTTTGAACTGAACAAAGAAAACTCAAAATAATTAAACTACCTACGTCGTATGTGTGAAAGAAAAAACTGTGCCAACCAAGGCAAGTTTATAAACCTATTTGAGTTTTTTCCCAATCCAAGACCCCCATCTGATGTCTGTATTATTATTTTTTTATTTAAGTAGGTAAGTACATTATTTACTGACTAGACTGCACGACTAGTTAATGAGTAACTCTTGAATTGTAATCAGCACACGTAAGTTCTACAAGCAGCACGTTTAAATGCGACAATGTATCTAATTGCATTGAATATTAATGCAATAATATTCATTGAATTCGAATGTGACATTAAATAAAACTAGTTAGACCTAAATATTTGGTTCCACACATGACAATGGCTCGCCGTGAGAAAGTTTCATAATCACCACAATAAGGAGCAATTTATGCTGCCGCAAAGTCGGACCGCTTACGTTATTTGCATGCAAGTACAGGCCAGCTTTTGTTGTATAACACGCTGCATTGCAAAGTAATTAGTAGCTATCTGAGGGTACTTAATTGACCCAACATAACTAGAGTAGGTACTTGGACATTCTAATTTCTAGCGTTACGATTGATTACATACAATGGAAACTTGATAACGTTTTAGAATTGAGAATTCGACATCGTAGCAAGTAAAGCTAATTCTACATCAGGTACAGTCAGCACCAAAAATATTGTTTTTATTTTTATTAAATACTAGGCTAGCTAGTGCTTGTATCATACGCACAGAGCAACGAAAGTACATATAACAGGTCACAATTTAGCAAGATGTGAGCACGAGTGTCTCAACGATTGGTGCGTTCATGCCTTCTACAGCTAGACCACGGCCATTCTTGATCAAATAATAAAAATTAAACATAGTCTTATTGGTTAAAAAGCTTGTCACAATAATAGTTCACAATAGAAACACATATTTACTTGTCATTATGGTATAGATTAATTTTCTTATTTGTTCAAGTAATTTTAAATTGTTCGTCTCAATATTTTTGATTCTGACTATACATAAATTGAATAATCTGTTGCGGTATTTTAGTAAAATATATATAACAACAAATACATACAAATAAATAAGGATGTGCAATATAGTAGTGCAACACGAGAAAACAACGCAGCGAGCCGGAACGCGTTCTGCGCTGGCGCCGCTTTCTCGACTCGACGCTTAGCTATCGACGCTGCTGGCATCTTAAATATGATACTGGGAATTGTGACGTAGTGTTATGTTTCACTCGCGATAATAATTGAAGAAAAGAAAAATCCAGTTACTCAAAAATGACAATACATTCATAACAGTGGTACCTATGTGCATTTGACCACTAATGTTTGTATTTCATTTTAATAACCTTAAGGTTTGATCTTGACACGATCAGCCGTTGACATTGGATAGATTTAGAAAACAAATTGTTATTTCGTAATCCTTAACGTGTTTTGTTAGACCTTTTACTTAATGTCTCATAGCTAATGATGATAATTGACGGGTCGGCTGGCATTTCTTTGCCGTCGTGAGAGACTAAAACCGAAAGCTCGATAAATGACACTCCAAATTCTTGTAGCCTCTCATACCGAATAACGCTTATAACCTCATTTTCATTCTACAAGCGTCCACCTTTTACATTATTCATTGCAAATCCTTAAAATAAAAAAAGACATTTCCCATGACATTTTTAACAATATATTTAAATGCATTTTTGTTTGTTTCAGACTCAATCTCCAAAATGACTTAAGAATTGATAATTGATAGCCAATATGAACAAACATGATCCAAAAGATTGTTCGAGTGTGAAAGGGGCTTTATACTGATTATGCTAACATTAGGTCTAGATAGAATCGTATCAATGATACGGTGAGGATATTATATTAAAATGGGACGTCGTCGTTGGAGATTCATAGCTGTTGCTGCGTTCCTGCTAGCGATATCTAGAGACGCGGCATGTCAAGGTAATTTCTTGTAATACTAATTTCTTATACAAATTGTCGCATTATAATATGAGCCGTTAACATAAAGGTAAAAATAACATTTAATATTATTTTTATCCTTGTAATAAATTTATATGTTTGCGAAAATGTTATAGCTGAGCTTTATAAATATAGACGTCGTTTCTCGCTTCTCTAAATAATATTAAGATAATATACGAAAGTTATGAAAAATAAGATACAAAACTCTTCTCTATTTTTATCAAAAATATAATAAGTAAATAATTGTGCATTCGTGGGTAATTCAAAAGAGATTTTGATTATTCCGGCTCCATTGATAAATTTTCGCTAAAATCCTGCCCAAAATAAATTGTCATAACTTGTTTTTTATATTAAGAAGATAAAGTATATAATATAATAAAATCTCAGAAATATTTCCTTAATTTTTTTAGGACATTTACAATAAAGTATAGAGTGACACAGTCTTTTAAAAAGTCACGACTACGCGCCAAATAGTAAATTAAATAGTACCTTGATATTATTGTAATAAAATACAACGTGGGCGGTAAGACATAGGTGGTACACGACATTTTAAAGTATAGAAACAAGATAGCTGCCCACGTTCATGTTTTGCTCTATTTTTTAACAATAAATAAACTTTGTACAGACATTTATTCTGCGCTGCTATTTTAAAGGTATTCGTAGGAGTAATGTTATGCACTAACGTGTCGCGTTTAGTATACATATAAAAAAATAATAAAATTTTACCGCCGCGAAATACACAGTTCATTCATTTCAGTTTTAGATAATATTGGACAGTCTACGGTATCGATTTATTACATTGATTACATAATGTTATCTTTCATTAACCAATATCTCTCCAGTTATTTTATACCCGTGGCGTTCTAGTTTAGGTATAAAACAAGGAAAAAATTCTTTAATGGTGTTTTAAAAAGTATTAAATAAGTTTGAAACCGTGAAAACTTGAACCGCCCCGTAGAGAAACTCTGCAGAATCCGGCGGCCTCGGGGAGCATTTAATGTTACTCACACTAGACATTCCAAGCTGGATTAATAACTCATCATTTTTACGGTGTACATCAACAGAATTTCCAGGAAAATTAAAACGTCAAAAAAAAAAGCAAAACGTAAAATTATCTACGAAATTTGCTACGTATTTATAAAAAGCTACGTGTTTAGATATTAATTTTTTTTTCATATTTTCGTTTTTCTGTAAAAATATCATACTTATTGAGCAAACAATGTTTTTAGAATGACATTTAAAAATCGTAGACCATTTTGAAAATATAAAATTACAAATTAACAATTTAATTAAACTTTTAATTAATTGCTTTATGAAACGCAAACTAACTTAATTTCCGGGTCGAATGGTTTACTGAATCTTTACACTACATAAATATATCTATCCTAAAACGGCTTATCGTCCGTGGCCGAAACGACTCATTAAATATTTAACTAATAATAATTTAGATCTACCTATTTGTTGTTGATCCCTTGCTTGTTCGTTGGTTTATAATATCGTTGCATTAACGCGCATTGGTTAAACCGCGCGGCACAGATATTTTATCTCTATAACAGGTTCCTTAGGGATGGAATGGGAAAGTTTAACATATAATAATAACTCATACAAAATTGCGTACAACAGCTACAACTAGTGCCGGTAATATTACCATCTCATGAATGTATATGTGTGTATTCTCTTAATAAGCAAAATAATTCACTAAAATATTTAGAAAAATATTAATATATCTATGTACGAACTTGTATTGTCATTAGCAAAAGGAGAGCGTGGGCGGTTGCCAGCCACCAATGTCGGTCTCAAGGGCCAACAAATACATTTACTTATTCCTATTATTACGTTCACAATTCTTACATCGTAGACAGATAATAAATTTTATTTGATGGATTTTATTTATCCAGGGATTTCAATTTATCTCACTCTTTTTTCGTTTGTTTTTAAAAGATCTTAATTTTATTTTTTTAAATGTAAAAATGACATTTAAAACATACTTTGTGAGATAAATACATAGCTTAATAAAAAGTTAATAAAAGTTTATCACAGACACGATTATTGTAATGTTCATTTCATCTCAGATACTAATACCCGGTGTGAGCAAGACATCTCAAACACACTTTCGGTCTTTGTGAGCAATTCAATTTTCCAAAATAGAAAAAAGCGGTTAGACGGGCTAGTAATATGTGTTTTTATAGGACTATACAGGTCCAACAATTTCAATTTTTCATACATTTAGTGTTATTAAAATGTCGTTAGGGTATGCGGTATCAAAAGGTTTGTAGAGGCGAATACGTGAGGGTAGTGTAATTGAGGGATAAACGCGGACCTTGTGAACCCTCCATGCATATCTAAGGCAACCAACTTTCCAGGATTAAGTAGGACAATTCAACATTAATCCGGACACATACAGAGAGAGAACTGAATTTATAAATAATGCCCGGTGTTTGATGTGTTACTGATCCTGGGGTTAAAACGTCACATAAAAATAAAAAAAAGCGTTTTACTTACAACAATTTTATATGGTTTTAAGTCCGTTTAAAAATAATTTAACATAAACTAATGTAATCTAATTAAAATTGGACAAACAATCATTCCTCAATTTAGCATTTTATATAATTAATATTATTCCATTATTAAAAATACACTCCTAATTAATTTGTACGGTATCTACTCCATTACATAATCCACTCGTGTTCTTTCATAAATTTATGTTAATTAGGCTCTCTTCTGTGTTATTAATTAGAAATAATTGTAATTACCGACATAATTTTTGCAAAACTCGAGCATTTTTCTCACTTTTTGTTCTCATAAATGAAGATTTTGTTAAATTAGTAGGTAGCCTTTACCCCTTTAAATAGGATTAGGATAACAAAGTCAGGGCCAATTACAGCTATGATACTGCATAATTTACGACTGAGGATTTTTATTTTTTTAATTGCTACTGTTATTTGTTAAAAGTTCAAAAAATTCGTATTAAAATTTGTATATTATATGAGCTCATTTTTAATTTCTCGTTCTATTAAATGTTCTATGATCAAGTTTAATAACCGAAAATGAGATCATAAAATATAACGAGTATCACGTTTTATGATCTTTGAGTAGTCCTCAAAGAAAATCAAATTATTTTTATATTTATTTCATTAATATTTATTTCAATATACTCGTAAGGTCAATAATAAAATTACGCAGTAAAAGATACCAAGAATTCAATAAAAAATAGGGCACCCGTAGACTGAATAATTCATACCCTACCCCTTGTTATTGAAAAAGTTCTTTTTCAGTGTCAAAGAAATCTTAATCTACATATCTCTCTGTGTGTATAGGGCTTGTTTACGTAGCTAAAGGCGGCCGTCCATTTGCATTGCAACTTGAAACCTTTTCGGCTCGACCTTCGATTACTTTTCCAGTCTTCCACTCTGAAGATATTTATTAAGGACTCGCGGATGTGCGGAAAGCACCAATAAAAAGGACAACGATTCGTTTTACAAACAAATGGAGAATATACCAAACGATATGTTACTCTTTACGCACTTTAACGTAAACAATATATAAAATTCCGAATATATTTTGTTCAACTCCAATAATTTTCATGGGTATTTTATAGAATAATTCACTTAAATCAGGTCCAACAATTTCAATTTTTCATACATTTAGTGTTATTAAAATGTCGTTAGGGTATGCGGTATCAAAAGGTCCCGGTAATCAATAATATTTTCATTAATGTTATTCGCCTATTGTTGATAAGGATACTAAATTAAATAACTTTATGCTGCTTATTATCGCGTTTATTTTAATTAATTTAATTCTACGCGAGATTTCTGTTCGCGACTTTGGAGTAACTCACCGCGTTCAAGATTCAGAAAAAATAGTTATTTCGTCCTTGTTCATATATCCAAATAGTAATTTATTTTATAGTAAGCTTACAAGAATTTGTTCAGTAAACACTTCGAAGGAAGACGTAAATTGTGAATTCACAAGGTAATTTATTATACATTCGTACTCGAATACATATAACTTGTTTAGTTAGAATAAAGGTTTATTATCATTCCCAACATAAGTGTTTTTTTTTTCTATTCTCTAACGTATTTACCAACGTCCCTAACTAATCTGGACCTCACTTAAACCAATACTATTCAAACATCCCACTTCTACGTAAATGTTCCGAGCAAATATCGATTTCCCATAATGTTAATTTACGCCTAGATTTGAGTCGTGGCGAAAACCGCTACTCTTAATTAGAACGATGATCGCGTGAAAGTAATTTTCCTGAAATGATCTCGCTAGCTCGGGTAACTCATAATCCTTATTCTTGTGGTACAAAACTCATGTTGTTTATTATTATGAGCCTTAACTCGAAATGCAAACGTTTTCTCTATTATTTATCTAAATACAGGGGAAAAAATATTATATATAATTAAAGTACATATAACTGAATTATATCGATATCGGAAATATTTGCGAGATTTGAACACGGATACCTTGATCCTGAGTCTACAAGCGCTCTAAACCTAATAGATTTATTTAACTCATTATAGTGTTACTCGTATATGGGTTATTACCAACTAATTCTCAAACTTTACACATAAAGTTTTGTTTGTATCCGTATAATGTTTATCTTACGAAAATGAAAAGATAACTTCATTGTAGCAACCGTGAGAAGTTCGTTGTGTGTATCTAACCCGTACTCAAAGTTTAGATCCTAGATATACAACTCATTATTTCGCAAACCTACTTCCGTAATACGTAACATACGTATTTATTTCTTATTTATTATCATTATCAGATTAAAAATACAGAATACTTACCTTATATTTATTTACTATAAAATTATTTATATGATACAGCTCTGTTCGTGATAAGAAACAATATAAAGAACAGTGATGAAACCGAGACGAATGTTATTAAAAATAATTAACGTAAAATTATGAAATACTAAATGTTTGTAATAAAATAATTTGGCCGATTCGTATATTACATAGAAATTACGTTATGTGGAAGCAACGACGACGTGCTGTTACAACCATTACGATTACGTTGGCAAATCATTTCACGTAAATCAATAATTGCACCTGCACATTATTTCCGGAATTTCACGGTTACAATATAATATTTATAGTAATTATAATAGTTATTATTTGTTTCAGATGAAAACGACTTTTACTACACACCTGTAGAAAGAAGCTTTGCTCAAGTTCAACCACCATTATATACCAACAATCGACCGTCGACGTTCTTTGAACATGACGATAACTACAGGCTACAACAGCCAAATATACCCAATACTGGACAACAAGTGTTCAGTGATGGAAATAGATTCCCGAGTCCGAATTACAATCAACATCCATCACCGTTCCAACTTCCAACGGGACGAAGTCAACCATCCGGTCAATACTATATAAACCAACCTGATTTCACATCACAAAGACAAAGATTTAGACCGTCTCTTCCACACAATTTTCAAATATTACATCAGGGCACGACGAGACGTCCAGATACGTCGCAAATACACTCAGTTGCATACCAAAATGATCCATCAAAACCAGAAACCTTTTTAGGTCAAATAACACTCAATAATCCTGATATAGATTTTCTGCAAAGCGGGCGATATAAAAATACTCCATTCGATGGTAACAGTTTAAAACCAAATACCCATCATAATCAGGGAGTTCATAATGAAGATGATCCTGATAGTCAAGACATATTCGAAAATCACAGAGTCACAACTTATAATCCAAACAAATACTCAAATAAACAAAGACTGAATATTAAATCTAATTCAAATATTGGTTATATACCTCACCAAGAGTCATATTCTTCAGAAGAAGAACAGAATGATAACAATAAGAAGTATCATATACTTACTTCTGATAATAAAAATGGTGCCAAAACTGAAAACGCTGCTAAATCGTCTAAATTAATGAATAACAGATTCAATAATAAGAGCATACTAGCTACATCAACTGAATATAAACCATTGTTGGATATAGAGCCACTTCTCGAAGATGATATTAGTGACATTACCTCTTTCCGAGAATTGATGAAGAGTAATCATGCATCAAGCGATGTACAAGTAATTAAGGCTGGCGACGTAAACACAAATGATAAAATTGATTACGACAAATATGATAACAATCCGTCTGCAAGCTCAATGAATGCCGACAATGTTTCAAAAGAAATTCTATCGAACACACAAGTTAAACCAAGAGATGATCACGACAAAGATGACCTAAAGCAGCCTAATTCGAACACTTCTAATTTAAATAATAATACGCAAAATAATTCTGAAATAAGTTCACCACATTCACCTAAAGAAGACGTAGACGATGCTAATGAGGAAGTTGAAGATGAGGAAGAGTATGTGGAATACTATGATGATCCTGAAAGCACCGAAAGTTCACGTCCTACCTCAACTGCATATAACACGGAACATTCACCGGATATTTATGATGAGTACGATAACTCAGAAGAAGAAAATACTCACGAAGATACATCTACGACTACGAAATCACAAAAAGATTCAACAACAAAAACAACAGTACATGCAGAAGACGATTCAACTATTGTAGATCACACTGATCCTGCTTTAAATAGCGAATCAACTGAAGCAAACACCCAAATAGAAAACTCTCATTTAGAATCTTCTTCTGTAGAGACAACCTCTCTGGAAACTCCTTCGATTCTTGGTCAAGAAATTGTATCTGTGGTGACGACTAAGAGTGTCGTGAATGGAACAATATCAATTCCAGACTTTACATATCCACCAACAACTGATAAATATACTTCTACTCTAGGTACCAGTACAATTTTAGTAAATAAAAATAACGAAAGCGTTTCAACTTCAGTTCCTAATACTACTGAAAACTGGTTTGTAATAGCTTCAGTACAGACAAGTCGAAGTGTATCTGGCGCAAGATTTTTACCTTTTCCTACTGTTGAGCAGGAAGAAAAGAAACAAGTTTTAACGGAGGACGAAGAGGATGAAACGGTAACCGATATTCCTAAAACAGATCCAACACTTATATCTAGCTCTACATCAACTGAAAACATAAACGACAAATTAGATAGCATCCAATCTGAGCTGTCTAGTGCGGTGCTGACTGGATCTGATGACAAAAACATCGCTCATATAACTGAAGCCTCAAGCGAAAGTACGACTTCTACAACCACTACGACTACAGCGGCCGCCCTTAATTTATTTACTTTAAAAAGTACTCAAGCAACCTTATCAACAGAAAAGTCATCTCCTGCTCCACTTCCAGTAGTAATAAAAAAATTCACACCGAAACCTTCTACGACATCGACTACGACTCCACGTTCAAAAAAGAAACCAACTTTAGTCACTGTCATGGATGACTTAGCTGGATTTTTACCCCCCGGATATAAACCACGACCTTCATATAAAGATAGAAAGATAAGCACAACAACTACAACTACTACAACCACCACGACTCCAATGCCTTCGTCAACCACAGATGAAGAAATTATAAACGGGACACAAGGACGATCATCTGGTATCTCATCTAAGAATAAAGTTATTGTATTGGACGAAAAATCACTTATACCAAAAGACTATAAACATCCAACTGACAACAAGAAACAGGACGTCATAAAAATTATTAAACAAGATGACCTTAGCAAATTTTTACCCCCTGGCTATCAACCGCCAAATGGCACAAACTCACCCAAAGAGACAGTACAGTCATCAATATTAGATAAGATTAAAAAAGTCGATATATCAGCTTTCTTACCTAAAGATTTTAAAGCAACAAGTACAACACCAAAAGCAACAATAGAATCAAAACTATTAGCCGCTTCTGTTCCAGTAGACATAAGTGCATTTTTACCTTCTGGTTACAACAAAAATGCTTCAGATAATACTAGCGATCTTATACCTAAAATCAAAGTAGCCGATATTTCTAGTTTTCTGCCACCTGGTTTTAAATTAAACAAAACAGATGAAAGTACCGAAAGCTCTTCAAGTGCCACGAAATCATCAAATAATGGATTTAAGCTAGTATTCCCAACCCGATCTAATTCAAAGTCTAATAGAAAAAGTACAACTCCAAAATCGATTGTAGGAAATGGTCCCGAGCCAATAACACCGAAGATACTTAAAGGTTGGCCAACTAGGTAAGATATTCAAATAGATATTAATTTACACCAATCACATTTTAATTGAATCGCTTAACAATTGCAATTATTTCAGAGCTTCGACTGAATTTACTGGTTGGCCATCGCCTTCGACTACTCCTTTCTCAATAGAGAAACTTCTCGAAGCACAGCGGAATGCTACTGCTACTAGTCCCCTACCAGAGCTGAGCACTGAAGCCACCACTCGTCGCATCATTACCACCACCACAACAACACCAAGTCCACCACCACCCACTACACCTGGAATATGTAGAAAGGAATGTGACATAGCTGGAACCATTAAAATTGTTTCAGGTTTGTGGTTATTGTAATAGGTTTAACTTTGCTACTATAAAATAACTTTATAAATATTAATGTATAATAATTATAGGGGTTGAATGGGTTCCTGAACTCTTAGATCATCATACCGATGAGTGGCAAAAATTGGCGAATGAAGTAAAACAAGAGGTAATGTAAATAATTCATTGAAATCAGACATTTATAATTGTCTATATGTAAGTAATTTTATTTTAATTTCAGCTTAATTCTGTCTACTCAAAGTCGGACTTATTAAAAAAGTGGTATAAAGGCATTCGTATAGACGCGTTCAGTAAAGGCTCCGTCCTTGTGGATTATTTTGTGGAATTAAACGATGTTATTGAAAAAGTTGACACTTTAGAGATCAAGAAACTTTTCCACAATTCATTATCTAAAGCGAAACCAGGAAGTGTTGTGGAAATCATCACTGAGGAGCCAAAAACTGACTTTGATCCCGATGTCATGCTCGGAGATCAGCCAGTGGAAGACAGATTGAGTAAAAGTGATGAAAAAATTACAAAGACGATTGATAAATCATCAGGAAAATTAGAAATAGGAAAATTTGTTATGGATCCGGCGTATACAGAGTTTATAGGTATGTGTTTGTCTAGGACAATAATATTATAAATTTATTAAAATCATGTATTAAATTATGATTTTTTTATAGTATTACCGAAACGCGAGGTACCCACAATAGCACCGTCGGAGGAAGAGGCGTTTTTACCTCAATGGGGAATTGCTGTGATTGTAATAGCGCTCGCTTCACTTTTATTTGTTATTATATTTGGTGTTACTGTCGTAAGTAAAAATTCTCTTAAAACATATAATATTATTTCTTAAATAAATTCTAACATATTTTTGTTTTGATTAGTTGGTTAATCGACAAAAAAATGCCAAAGCAAAGCAGCCGATACCATTGAGTGAAGATATGCTACGTGAACTAGATAAGAGTCACATGGGAGGTTTTGACGAGATTCATCAAATGAAAGAACGGGAACTTCCTTATCTCCCATCTGGCAAGGTACGCGTAGTCTTAACTATTAATAAATGGATATTTGGATATTCATAGATAATTGGATATATTATTATCAATGTAACCCTGGAGCATAGTCTTGTTTAAACCAAGCTAATAAATTATAATTTTCTTGCAGAGAATGTCTACCGCTTTCATAGAGCAGCTGGCGTATCCGAACCCAGGGGACTCATGGCGGTCGGAATGGACACCGCAGATGCAGAAATACATGCAACATTACAACCCTGATTCTGGTAGAGGATCGCAGATTTATGGAGGAAACGGTTACGGGTAAATTTAAATTATTTATTGATATAAATAATAAATTAATATACCTAGTCTAAGAGTAAATGTTAAAAATTGTTACAGTTACGGTGGCTCTCAAATATACGGACAAACGGGCGGTGGGTCTCAAATTTATGGATATACTGGAGAATATCCACGGTCCCACTATTCCAGAAGACGATCCGAATACGATAACAACTTCTAATAATTCCAAAAAAGACTTACTATCCTTGACAATATCTTACTCAAAAATGCCAATTTTTATAATCTTAATACTTAATTTTAACTTGAAACTAAATATATTGCGAAAGTGTACATGAACAGAAAAGTGGTGTTCACCTATAAAATTTCCTAATTGATATTTGTCGTTCAAAATATCGACTTCTATTATTAGTGTATCAGCTTTAAGATGGCAAATAGCACAGATCACATAAGACAGAAATTGGATGGATTTATCGCTTCTTAGGACGTCCTCGAGAAGAAATGGGATAGCAGTATTATAAGTGCGATACAGGCCGTGTAAAGTCAATTCGTAACATTTCTCTTTTCATGCAGCTAAGTAAAATAAAGTATTCATCATTTTACTGTATAGCAAATAATAATAAGTCATCATTCTCGATTATCAATCTCGCATATTCTAATTTTTTAATTCTGGTTGTGAAAATCCATCATATTTTGTCTTAACTCATATTTATAGCTTCCTAGAGTTTTGAAAATTTATACAATGTTTTAATAATTTATTTTATTTTATGAAATCGTTTTATTAAATTACTAATTTAGCTGCCTAAACAGTATAAAAAACAGGCCGGCCTATACTGTGTTACTATTTGTAAATCCTAATTTACTTAATGAGTTCTTCGTAATGCCTAAAATTATTCAGAGATGTCAAAATTATTAATTACGACTGATTGTGAGATGTAAATATCTAGATTAAGACACAAAACGTATTTATAAGTAGGTCAGATTGACATCAGGCATGTTTATTTTGCTCAGTTTATTTAAATTGGCTGATTAATGTTTCTAATATGTGCCAAATATTCCGTGTTAAAATGTAAATAATGTACCAGGGACAGAAAAACCGATACTTTAGTATCGATACCGAAAAAATACCAATAACGGTAAAGTTACAAAAATAGACCGATTAATAATCCGTGAAAGAATATCGTTACCGATACCAATTACGTTAACTATTGTTTGTTGTCTCAATGATGGGGTAACAATATTTTCTCATATCGAATTTTTTCATTATTTTCGGTATTGATTTAAAATAACGTTTTCATAGTACCGTTATCATTCCCTGCATAGTAAGTACCATTGAGCTTACGTCAGATGCGTTTTTTAAACAATTATAATAATTATTATAGCTCATATCGTTGTGTGGATAGCACCAATATCTATATTCATCACTCATTATTTTCATAATATTATTATCCACACGGTATTATTTTCAATATATTCGTAAATTAATATATTTAAATGGAATTTACTATTTTATTCCTCGAACAAAGTATTCCTTGAATGTTGTTTAATAAATTTGTTATTAGATATTAGGCCCTTAATATTTTCTTGTATATAGTAAGTGTTTTTGTACATTTAGATATATTTTTTGTTTAAAAACCTATTATTATTTTAGATATAAATTAAAATATGATATAAGATCCTGAATTATAGTCCTTAAAAGTTAAATGTCGTTTTATTTTTTACATTTTTCATTTAATAAAAGTGAATAAATAATAAACAAATGAGATTTCTTCCATAGCCTTGGGTACCAATTTGCTAGGTTATTTTCTGAGAGTCGACGGGAATGGGGAAAACCACGAAATGGCGTACTATAAAATAAGATTGGCATTCAGTATTGCAGCCGTGTCGTTAGCTACGCCTAGACCGAGGAAATAAGCAAGAAAAGAAAACTAAAAAGGAAATAGCAAGAAGTCTTCCGGAATTGCAAAACTCATCTCAAATGCGAACCATATTTTACAGCATCATTATTTATAATAAATAAGAAATTTTCCTTAAAGATATTAGTCTGATATTATAATATTCAAATTACTTATTTGAAAAATGACAATAAAAAAACAACCCCAATTAAGTTTCAAAAGTATTTACGTTTATAGAATAACAAATATAACTTGAATAATTTCTACATCATCGCTTCTTACCACTAACTAAAACAGTCTATTTAATAAATTCAGGCGCCACCGCTATCCCGGCTTGATTGAGAAGTCGTATTTCCACCGTCAACTTTGACGATCAAAATGCATACTTACCTACATATAACAACCGGTCTCTCATTCTTAAGTCTACGTCTTCGATCGCAAGGCCATGATCGCCCAAACTCTTTAATAGAATTTAATAGCTTATATACAACGCGTGTTTTTCGTAGTTAATACGTCACATGTGGCCTAGCCTAAAAATATCCGATAGTCTTATTTTACCTGAGTAATGAAGAAGGTAAAAAAATATGTATTTACTATTCCTTCTTTTGTATATGATACCGGATTCGACTGGGCGAATACAAATTCTCTATTTTTCGATTTGTGGAACATCCGATAATCCTATACTTCATAGTCGAGAGGATGGGAATTATAGGTACCTTCACCCTTTTTTCATGCCAACCAATACCATTACGATAAATTATAAAGATAGTGAACGTTGTACCCTATTGACTAACAGAAACCTATAAGTATATTACGATCCTTTTTGGTTACTTATTTGTTGCCTTACTACTTAGCTATTTGTTAAAAACATTTAGTACAAAATATTACCTAATAAAAAATAAGAAATTAAGGATTTTTAAAACCAAATGTAACTGTATGAGAATGAATTAGGAAAAGTGAAATGTTGGGAAATATTAACAAAAATATATGTATCGAATAAATGTAACAAAACTAGTAACATTAAATTGGTGGCATGGAAGTATGTGTAAATAGATAATCCAAAGAAGAAATGGCATCCATTCCACGTATAACAAAACATAAATAACAACAATAACACACAACGGTTGGTATTTGAGAAAACATTTTTCAGTATGCGTTATCTTTAGACAATAAATTCGGCATGTCGGAAGTTGCCAGTTTGAGGCCATAGATCAGATAGATGTTGATGACCACTGACACTCATTAGAATTGCAAATAGGGGTTGTGTGAGTTCTAACACAGAAGGAATTGATAAATCGACAACTAACATTATCATCATACGTATAATCAGCTATTTTGTACAGGAAATTACCTCGAATAGGCCTATTATTATTAAACACAGCTCTTTATATAGGAAAACTGAGCTGTCATGAATTAAAAATGCAATCGCTACAAATATATTTTTAGGTTAGGTAGTTTTAAATATTTTTAGGCGCTTATTAAGTAATAATTTCTTAATTACGTAATATGATGCAAATTTAATAATAAAAGTAAATAATTAAATAGCTACAATGATTATAAGCTATATTGTATTTAAGTAGGTTTATTTTTTGCTGATTAAAATTCATTAATTGTAAAAAAAAGTGTTAACTAAAGTAACGGAGTTTTTTTTTTCTAACTCTTTTTACAGGCTGGTATCTAGTTTCTTATGGTCCCCATATTCACCGGGGTTATCGGTATCAATGCAACTTTATTATATTATATACTTTGGTGTTTCAATACATGGTACAAGCACTAGCCTAGTGTATTATTAGCAGTATTATTTTAAAAAAAACTTATGTCATTATACCCGTAAGTACTCATTGTTTTTTCTACTTTTTAGCAACTGAAACTTCATTAAGTATATAGGTACCATTATTACTTTTGAAAGAGCAATAAAAACGAGCAAAGTGGTCATTAGTCATGGTGTAAGCATCAAGATTACCAAGGATGAGATTTTATTATAAAATAAATTTATTAAGACTTTAAAGACGTATAAATAGGCTACGAGGAAAAATAAGAATAAATTATTCAATAAATAAAACGGAAATTTAATTGAAAGGTTTCTTTCATAATTGCTTTTGAAATATTGAAAGGTTTTTGTGATGTTTATTATAATAATATTTAGGAGTTGCTTAACATAAAAAACATGTTTTTATTAAATACGTTTAGGGAATTATGTTTCTGATGGGATTTTTAACGATAACCCATACCATTAACCAAGACATTATTTTCTCCACATACGTCTAACTCCAGGGTAATTAATACTAAGCTATTAAAAGTTGAATAAATTTAATTAATAATAATGCTCAAAACAGGATAGAGAGCAACAAACAACCCAAACTAACGAAGAAATTTTACATCCTTTAACTTTACTAAGAATTAATGAACATAACTGTATGACTGTATGTACCGCATAACAATTGCTTTTACCCTAATAATATTGCAATTTATCATATTAATTTTAAAAACAATTAAAGTCAATTGAAAAAAGAAATTGTTGGAGTTTTGGCGTTATTTTTTTAAACTTATATTTCTTCGAGTGTGTAATAATTACAAATGTGTGGATTATTAACCATTAAGTGTTCGTGAAAGTGTGTGTGTGGGCAAATAATTCAAAAAAGAGAACCGTTGTGTCCATTTTCCCTCCAAAATTCCGTAGGAAGTTTTAGTAAAGATTCTACCACTTTGCTGGAGCAATTTTTGACTTGACTGAGACTTGACCTGACTGTTTAGTGTAATGAATGAATGACTCGTAATGCATAATATTATTAACTCGATGCCAAAATATTTACTTTGACACTGGCAAATTGTTTTAATGCCATATAAAACAAAAAGAAAGGAAGAAATTGTACAAATAAAGATCGAGCTACGCGCGTGTCATCGGTGACGTAGGCACGTTAGTTTATGTAAATTTTTTCACTGTGGGTGAAAAGGAAAACCCCTCATATGCATAAGAGCTAACAGAAAGCACTTTCTGTAAAGAGAAAAACTTAATCTAAAAAGGTTAATACAGAATAGGGTATGCAAAGCTTCCTCAGCAGAGAAAGATAATATATATAATTTTAGGAGCTCAATATGAATATTTATGAGCATACTTTTCTGATATGCTGCTATCCGTATGTATGAGGTAGGAATTGTCGGATTTGAAGCACGTACTTTTCGACAATTGCAGTAAAATCATCCACAACGCTAGGGGAGCCTATAATGAAATGATAATACAGCATGAGCATGTTCTGGATTGCTAATTCGAGTAGTTTATCTTCAGATCCGAGGGCACATTTACCTAATTACACCTAATTTCTCTTTGCTCTTGTGATCGTTTTTATGATCATGATTTATCCGAATATAGTTTTTTTCAGCTTTAAGTAATAGTAAAGATTTTTCTGTTTATTTTTGGTATGAAATTTTAAAAAAATATTATAATACTTAATATGACCTAATATTGAATAATGAAAATAGAATAGAAAAAAATCAACTTGCACACACATTGCATATTTTTATTAATTTTTTTACTCTATACTTATATTTATACTTTTCCATAAATCCTCTCCATCAAACATTCAATAAAAATGCAATAAATGTTATATGATGCACTCTACAACAGTTAATCATATTTTAAAGATTCATAAAACAAGCAATGCAATAAAAATTGCTTACGATCTTTCAATTTTGTTGTTAATAAAAAAGTAGATAACCACAATCGTATAAAAAATAATATAATTTGTTGCCAAAAGCTCTGGGTAGAGTACTGTTTTACGAACTGGCTTTTTTGAGTTTCTCCCTTATTTTTTTCTAACCGCTCAATGAATAATTCAACGGAGCGAGATTTAGCCGAAATTAATTGCAGAGTAACGGGCGTTCGTCCGCAACACACATTTTCCATCAAAAGGATTTTACTAGAGATATCCCTAAAATACAATAAATACGTATATGGTTTGCCGATAATCGTTTTAATAAAGTAACATAATTATGTAATACTACAACTATACAAAAGTATACTAAAATATATAATTATTAAAACAACAAAGTAATCATTTAAAACGAAAAAACTATCTAATATAATTAAATATTCATATGTTTAAGATATTTTATTATCCTTTATATCTAAAAATTAACAAAGGATCGCAAAAACGGTGTTGTTTCCGAGTACCTACAACAACTTGAATCATGGGACACACACAGTACGATGAAAACAAAATTGATTTACTTTTATTTTTAAAGTACAATATCATTATAAATTAACACTTAAATTGAATACCCGGATATTCAATCATTCATTATTAAGTAATTGTCTATTATATAAACATAATCTATTCAATCTAATTGATTAACAATTCAACATACCTACTTTTGAGCATTAACTTAATCAAAACACTAACATTACTGATCAATAATTAATACAGCTAATAACTATGATTGTGTTATTAAATGTTAAATTAACTTTCTGTGTGTCCCCCAGAGACGTGTGCGTCAGACAGCCGCTCAACAAATTGTTCAGGAAAGCGATTAAAGCCTGAAAATTGTTTCACAACAATGAAGGTCCGGCCACAACACATTTACAGAGGGCGACATTAAATCTTTTATCCCGTCGCTTACCAACATTTGCCTTTTCACATTATTCATATAGTTTTCGAACAACAACTAATTTATTTCGGATGTGGTCATATATTCCAAATAAGCGTAATATTAAACCAACTAGGACATATAAAGTAACAATTTTAAATAACAATATATTTGTAGCTCTGCATAACAATAATAAATTCGTAAATATTCAAAGTCCTGACTCCACAGCATACTATAGGTACCAGGAAAAAGACGGCACAAACCGACACACAGACCCGAAACGAAAAAAAACCTTTTTGTGAGTTTTGACGGGATTGTGGAGGGTCTTAAATTAATTTCCTAAACTTTAATAATAATAATAGTGAATAATCATTAAATGATCATAAACGTGCGTAGGCACGTGATAGAAAATGCGTGTATTTTCATTTTCACACAAAACTCTGTTGAAAGTTTCAATAAAAATTCAGCGACTTTACAAAAAAATTATTGTAAACGAAACCATAAGAATAGGCTTATTAAAGACTTCTCAAATTATTCCTTTGTGTCGAATAAAAAAACTATTTTTTTAAACAAAATTTAAAAAAAAATCACTTTTCAACATTTTTTTCTGGTGTTTTAATTACTGCGTTCTTCGGTGTACGAGATGTATGAATATCGATCCGAGCAGGATAACTCGTCCACGCGAATCTGACCACAGTACACCTACCATTTAACATGTGCCATTAAAATATATAGAGAACACTAACGGTTTATTCGGACCGCAGAACGACGTGTTCGATAAAATTAAACGGAATAAATCTCAATAATTAATGTAACCTTTTTACGCATAATTTATCACGATCCATCAATTAATTAAGTAAATAAAAGCGCGTGGTTAAATATAGAAGACCTATCAGATCCAATAACAGGTTGTCATCAATCAAAACCGGATTTCCCTTAGGAAATGCTCTTCATTAGACAATCTCTTGAATATAATATGCCTATTGCTATTGGAAAACGAATTTACAACGGAAGATATATATTTTCTTCGAGCTATTCCAAAAAATCAAAATAATAATTCTGCAATATGAAAATAAAGCATATTCGAAAGGGTTAGGGCTTTTTTACCTTTCAACAAACATTTAACTTATTGCCCATAACTTACCAGCGCTACCTACCCTCGCGTGCAATAAAATGTTATCGTTAATACCTGTAAAAAATATAGAATATGAAATAAATATTGTAGTCAAAGGGTTGATATTTATAAAGGTAAAACGACTTACTGACGCTTTGCCAAACAGCCTCAACGGGATACTCTCGGGACCGTATTCCATCAACATAGCCTTCACATAGATATCCTTTGTCAGGTACAAAGAAATGGCTGAGAAAGTCGAGTATCACAAACTAAAATATAGTCAAAGTATATTAAATTTACTTGTTCAAATAAGGAATAGGATTTAACATGGCGGCGCGTGGCAGCTGTACCGTTAGCATATAAAATTATGTTTTTATATCTGTAATATTGTGTGTCTTATTGGACACAAATGGGCAAGGTAAATTAAACAAAATTATAAAATAACGCATTTACTAAATATTAAAAATATATTAGACTTTCTTATTGTTAATTTTGTGCTAGCCATACAGGCATGTGCGAATATAGACAGACTATTGTGTGAGCGAGACACAAATAGGTGCACCGTCATCTTCAATCTCATTCTTTATTTGACCATAGTGGATCGATAATGAGGGTACAAGTGAAAAGCGATAATGGTTCGTCTACATTAATGCGCGCAGTGCTTGACGTAAAGCATAATTTCATCTATGAAAAAGTTCAAGCTGTCAGTTTTTCATTTTCATTAAGTAGTCTTACAATATAAAAATTACATTACACTTAGTACTCCACGTTGGTTACGCATGACGCGCGCCTATGTGAGCAAACATTACATTTCAGAACGGTCGCGAGCCTAATGTCGGTTCGCCCACTCTATCACAATATTTTAACAGTGTGTTAAAAAAACTGTCTATTTGACGAAAATAATCAAAATATCGTTAGGAAGAGATAAATCTTTTCGGTTTTTAAAGGCTTTTTCATGACGTCATTTTCCTTCTTTGTTAGCAGTCTATGTCCAGCGTGAAAATCTATTGTGTATTTTTTATATCCAGAAAGAATTTATTTAACAAAATAACATATTTAAATAAAACGAAAATACGTACATATTTATATGTCGGGTCCATTAAGCTTTTAGAGGAAAAACATTTTTATTACTTTCTGCCTCCAGAGAGTTCATCGTACGGATTAAGCAATTTGCCAACGACGGACTACTATGGAAAAATATACAAAAAATTACACATTAATATAAAATAAAATAACGATGACGCATTTGAAAAGATTACAGAACGTTCGGGACATGTCATTAATCACATGGAGTTGAGAAAGGATTTTCGAGGACGAAATTACGGTGTACGTGTAAGGGAGACGTCCCTATGTTATGTTAAAAGGTATATTTAAAAAAAATACAATTATTACGAAACTGGATCTTATAAAGAGAGCATGATGATTCGTGTTTTCTATTTTTCATTAAAACACTGATCATTGATGTTTTACGATACATAAAATATTTTGACTCCAAACAAGAACAACTTGACAAAACAATATTACTATTTCACAGAGTGAGATTTAAAAAGAAAGGAGTGATAAAGAGTTTTCCATTGTATTTTTTTACAATAAATATATTTTATTATTATATTGAATTAGTTTTCGATTTAGCAAAGGTTAATCATGTCTGTGGTAGCGCAGCTGTCATATCCGCTTGCGGATCTCAGTCTGTCTTAAAAAGTGCACGGCCACATGTAACTAAGATACAAAAAAAAACAATTATTAAATTAACTAAAAATCATCGATAAACTCGAGAAAAAAATTGTGGGCCTATTTTTCTTAGGCGAATGAGCATTCTCGTTTAAACCATTAGTGTGCTTATGACCATTATTCTAACATGCACCATACGTAGTGTTTTTCTATTGAAGTGCCTGTGGGCTTATTATTATAAGAGATTACGAAGGGACGAACAAAAAATATACTTTACATCATAAAAAAGAAAAGAAAATACATTGTATCTTAAAAAGAATTTTCATAAGCGCCTCAAGAAAAATAATAAAACTTTATAAATATTTTCTAAATTAAATTATTAAATAAATACGAAATAAACGAACGTGAAATTCTGTTTCCAGCGTTGTATTTAACAGTCAGATCAGCTTCAAGTGTTTCCAATTATAATTTCTAATTACCACAGTAAATATTTGAAGCAACGCGCCTGAATTTACTCGAAGGTTTGTTTAATTAATTATAAGATCCTATTATGCTTACGAGAAGATCAAAAATCTAAATTTAAACCTACTTGCTCCCCCACTTTTATTAGAGCCAACACGACTAACTAATCTCTTTACTGGACCTGTGAACATAATCCTTTTTTATAGTAGCTTGGTATATAACCACACTCCGCCTAATATTAAGCTAGAGTACGGATTATTATACGATCCATGAGTGGAGACAATTAAAACCATAGATAACGGTGTACAGGCAGCAGACGCCTCCGCTATGCCGGCTTGAAGACACAAACCGTTTAATTGACAGTGCGCATTTCCTCACTTTACACTCTTCCAAACTGATCCTGAGACGTGACTAGTATTACAATTGGAAGTGGTGGTACCTACCTGGGACTAAAAATTGGGCCATCATCGTCTTAAATTCGCTCTTAAATTATAAAAAATTTAAGTCTTACTATTGCTTATTTCCCATGAATCTTACTACGTAATATGTAGATAATTTTCTCAATATTACATAATTATACATTAAATTATTCTAACCCAACTTATAAACTACACTGTTAGTTTGTGAATAACAAAAAAATAAAAAGATTTGGCAAGTAAAAGGAAAAAGCCATTCGAAGTTCACTCTAGATTTCTACTTAACATAATTGCAAGTGTAAAGCACATTCGTATCACATCTCGCCTTTATACAATAGCAACGAAAAGCCATTCCCTGCAAAAGTGGCAGAAGAGTTTACCCGGGAAAGTGAGGATTTGTGAGAGGGAACGAAACCCGATTATTAGCGGGGATTTTAAGAGCCGGGGATTGTTTTGTCAAGAAAGCTACGAGTATTCACTGCAACTGTAATCCAAACGAACGGATTACCTAGAAATAATTATTATATTATAAAGTTATACCGCGCTAAGAGCTTACTTCCACGAACGGTTTGTCAAATTAGTGCTATTCAGCGAGGGGAAATTTAAAGCGAGCATTTAAACCTTTAAAATTACTTGACTGTATTATTAGGTATTAGGAATTTCCTTTTCCTTTTCTAGCGGCCGTGGAGTAGGAGGAGGGACCTCACGATCGATGAGATCCGTGTTCAAACCCCGCTAAATTCTGACCGGTACCAATGTAACTATATTGTATGTACTTCGGTCGCTCGGTGCCTGTGATAGCAAGCACTAGCTTAGTAAAGGCATTTAAAAAATATTAATAATAATAAAAATAAACCGAAAGAAGACATTAGACGAAAACAACAAAAATTCCCTATCCCAGACTCGTACCAGCGACAGCGCGAAGTCCGAAACTCTGCCAACCTATTATTTCTAAGTAACCTATTAATGTCGGTTCTAGCAGTGAAGTTGCTAGAGTAACCAGTTAGGATCTCCACCAGTTTTTGTTTTAGATCTTTATTTCTAACTCTTGGGGTGACACCACCACGAGAACCGCCCCAGCTACGCCACTGTGTTCTTATTTTTCAGTAAATTAAATATTACTAACAAAATTATTACTACAATCATTGTAAATTAAAGTAAATGCAAAAGCTTAAAATATCCCCAAAAAAACTCGTCTAACAAAATGTATGTAAATAAATATTACATAAACAAAAATTCACCAACAAAAAAACAAGGAATATTTAAAGCATATCAGTCATCCAGATTCGCAACATGATATTGTTCCGGCAATTTTCCTAAATCTCTCTGTAAGTGTAGCTCCCTGTTGTGTCATGGGATCGGGATTACTGTAGAGCTCTGAGAACTGTTTTTCTCAAAGCCTCACCAGACGTTCGAGTGAAAATACTACTTTTAAATAAATAACAATCAAAAGAGAATACCCATTCTGCCAAGAGAAATGGGCCCACAATTTTTTTTTTAGTTTGTCGATGACTTTTAGTTAATTTTGTAGAAAAATAAATCTACATTCTTTATTACCAATCCGTTTTAATTTTTTCACCCAGGTTATTGTGTAATTAGATGTTTTTTGATGCAATATTTGAGGTTATTATATTAAATGATTTAATAATTGATGATACATGTTTTTTATGTAATTAAATATCGTCTATTGATCGGAAAATGACGTGTGGACATAATTAAAATGAATTAATAAAAAATAAGATATTATATTAAAATATTGTTTTGTTACCAAACTATTAGGTAATCAAGTGGGCCTAAAACTGGGCATTCTCTTTTACTTTATTATTAGGAATCTTTTTTACATTTGTAAAAAAAAGCATTAAAGGTCCCGTGAAATGAAATTAAATGATAATAGTTTATTAGAATAGATATGGTTCTAGCATGCACTTGCTCATCGTCTGTGACGTGACGTGACGTGACGTTGCATTGTAAGAAACGATAAAGGATGTGCAACCCTTTATTCTGAGTTGTATACGTTTTAACGGGCCCGGTCATATTATTAAATATAAAAGATTTTTTAAATTGTAAATTCAAAAATATAATCGTTAATAAAATAAATTAGTAACAAAAAATACCTTATATTAACGTGGTAAAAGGATGAAAGGTTTCCAGAGAATGGAACAGAAACTAATTTGCATGTAGCATACAAAGTTGCAGACGGCAGCTAGTTTACTATAAAATTATTTAAGAGCAAGCAAATTCACATAAGCAAATCGTAGGCTTACTTAAAACGTGAGTACGCATTAAACTTGATGAAAACAGAGCTAAAATTAAATTACACAAGGACGCTTAACTTTACACGACTATAATCCACGTCTTTTGTTTTATAGACACAAAGTACCCCCGGCAACGAGAATTCAAATAAGATTACTTACTCATACCTACTTCCATTGTATTTAAATTGAAACTTCATATAGTAAGAAAATACAAAACTTCTTCCTATAAAAGGGATTCTATCAGGCCTACCTTTACAACGAATTTTTTTTTTTAATTTATTATAAAACAAAATTGAGTTTTGAAGTGAAATGTAATGAATGCAAAAACGATACAACACGATATTACGAATATTTCACGAATATTTCAAGGCAAAAAAAAAAGAAAATGCAAAAGCACCAACTCTTAAAAAAACAAAAGATGATATAAATCCAATAAATACATGTATACAACGCCCCGATCTAGCATGCCCGTGTAGGAAAAGGACAGACTGCATGTAGGCAGACTGTGGTGGTTGCTAGCCCAATCTACTACCAACCTAGGGTAAGACCACAACTTTCAAGTGTAGCGCCCGTGAAAGTTTGTCACATATCGGGATCAGCTTGGAAGTAGCCGGATATGCCGGATGTGCCATGTAAATTTATTGTCATCATTCGTCTCCTCAGGCGAATGCTACCTGCAGAAAATTTCTCTGTGATAGTAGTTGTTTCCGTTCAAGGATCGTACAGCCCGTTTAGGATATTAGTGTATATAAACTAATATATTAAATATAATATATTAAATAAATAATAATATAGTTTAGACGAAATGTACTCACTCACATGTTGAGTATAAAAATATATACTTTTCTTTTTCATAAATGTTTGATAATTTTATTGATTTAGTAGATATCAAAACATGAATGATTGAAGACGGTTGATAGTGTAGTTCATACGATAGGTTTTATAGAAGGTATAGACATTTCCCAGAATAATTTGACCAATGAAATCAAAACTTTATTGGATATCGGTATCAGAAATATCCTGAAAAAATTATCTCATCTATTGAGAATAAACGAATAGGAAAAGAAGAAATAAATTATATTGGGCCTTATCTAATAAACGTCAAATCGTAAATGCAATATAAAATACGAAACAAGTAAGTTAATTAATGTTGTTTGGCGAAGTTCGTTAATCTCTATAGACCAGTCAGGTACTGAAGTAGCTAACTGTATCAGGCGTAAATACACTCGTTGTTTTCTTGCTAATGGGAAAAGAAAAAGAAGATCCGAAACTAGATCTTGTTGTAAAGCTTTACTAAATTACCTTTTAAAAGCAATATTCATAATAATATACTTTAAAGTTATGATGGTTATTAGCTGAATCTGCCGTTCCGGGATATTATCACCATCTTCAGTTAGGGGTGTTGCGTTAGGGATATGTCAACCTGAACTGATGTACATTTGCAGTACTGCTTAACAACAGGCGGAATGTATAATAGAACCACGCCAGACGACTACAAAAAAAAATTATGTACAATATTGATCAAGCGCATTGGGAGCTTACTGTCAATGCGGACAAATAATTCTTTTAATTGATATAACAACGAATATCGATGCTCTCAGGCTTTTAGAGGGAATATCCGAAATATATTTTCGTAGCTTTGATGTACCAAAATTACATTTGAATGTCTGTATTCACATAGCCAATGCGTAAAGAAAATATTTCACATATTTACCTTTTGACGTCGCTCGTAAACATGAATGTTATAGCCGAAGTATACGTTTATCATTAATTCAAGTTTTGTAGATCAAACAATTCAATCTTCAACGAGTATATCAAAGATCAAATAATAGGTATGCTATAAATTATTCAAAATCAGAGGTCGGATCGCGATAACAACGTCCTTGTAAAATTCAGAAAGTTCTGGGAAATCGTCGTTAATAAATTCAATTACCTATACAAGAAACGAATCTTGTAGCTAATTTACATTTAAGATGTATTACGAATATATAGTAAATAGAGAGAAGAGAGCAAGAATCCACCTGAAGTGTGTTCATCAGCAGCGAACAAGCGGCACTAACGATGTATTACGCACGGTTCGTTACACCTGCCCTGCGGTTCATTCAACCACCCCATTCGAGCTCTTGCATAAGGAAGTGATCATCCAATTGCGTTTTAAGGAGGTTATTAAATTCAACACTGTATACATTTGCAGATAAAAGTAATGAAAAATTTTGGAATACATCTGTAAAAATGATTTTTGAAACGTTTTATTCATTAAGGAAGCATTAATTTATTAGCGGGCGTGTTTTATCTCGTTGCATAAATAGGTAATGTAAGCATTTCACGCAAGTGCTGGCATATCCCCGTCATAATAGCATAATACTCGTAGCTGGCTACGATAGTTCTAAAACATGAAGTTTAGTGCTATACCATTTTGTAGGTAATATAATAGATACATATTTTTACATTAAAATTCGAGATACGTCGGCTTTCTAAAAGGAATTTTATTATATAAACAAGGAAGCGACAAATAACTTGCAAATCCCGAACCGAATTCAATTATTAGACGGTATTAGGTAAGAAAAACTTGCCGCCTTCCCGAACTTGGGAGGCTTGGCCACGACTCCACTAGGAATAACAACGTGACCCAAGTAATATAGTCGAGAGCTCTCCAAGGAAATGCCTCGGATAGAATTCCAAATTTTTCTCTCCGTGTTCAAACTGCCCGGATTTCCCAAATGCAGTCCTATGCGTACACTATGACACCACGCGCTTAGTTGCAATCTTTATTTTAATATTGGCAGATTTTAATAGAGAATATTACAAACAAAAACGCATGAAAAATATCATCTGTTAGTATGCGAACGAATAAATAATAATAAAACCCACAATACTTTGGAAAACCATTTAAGATTGTTTATAACAAATTGTAGTTTGACAACTTTGTTTTGTACCCCCGGCTCGTGAAATAGACGCAGTATAGGAATAGAATAATATCAGTTTCATTTCAAATACTTATTGGAAAAGATAGATGTGAATACGTCGACTGTGAAATAAGAAATATGTAAGAAGGGGAAGGGTCTCGCCAGTTTTGTGTGGATGACATTGATTTATTAAAATCCTTCTCTTGTTCCTTGGTATCTAAGTCTTATAATTTTCAAATTAAAGATATATAATGTATTCAATTCACTTTAATGACGATTAAATTAATTATCTAAAAATATATACATTCTCAAATTGTAAGATTAGAATTTGTTACTTACTAACCAGATTGCCAAAATAGTGCAAAAACTATAATCTAGGTTGCAAACAGCAATCCATCAACTGATTGATGATTCCATCTATATGGTTTTTGTGGAAAAGTTTTATTTAGGCGCTCTTGACTTTTCGTATAAAAGAATTGCAATTTGAGAATAATTCTAGTTTATCTGACTGTCTTATGTTTTTTATTATTTATTTATTAGTTACTGTATTAATTTTTCCTTAAAAGATAAATTAATAAAATAAACTCACAAAAGATAGCAATGAAAATAATTAAGCTTTTCAACCATTGTCGTACATCCCATAAAAAGTTTACGAGGGTATTTTCCCGACAAAACTGTAATAATTTCTAAAGTTTACGTAACCTCCAAAGAGAACGCTATAGAAAAATGCTAGTAGCCATTTACGTGTGGTTTAAATGTGAATTTTACGATAGGATGAGAGCCACATATAATACTTTGTGCTTTTCCGATGTGGAAACCGATTTTCGTATCTCTAATAAAAGCCTTTTCATAAATATAACCGATGCTATAAAAAGTCCCGCTTCGTATTTTGACGCTTAAATTTTATAACCACACATGTACCTACAATTATTTTACTGTCGTGTCAATGTTTTGGAGTTCAGAGTCTTATCAGTAATTTAATTAAACAATTATTTATAAAAAAAATAACTGTTTATATTAATTTTTTTTTCGCTGTTCACAGCTGCCAACAAATAACTAAAATATTTAAAGGTATCCATTTCGCCTTTTGCAATTTAATATTTTGTGTATTTTTTTTTTATTATTATAATTACATTTCTAATTATTTTAAAGTCCAACTTTGTTATAAAATTAAAACTATAAGATGTTCAGAAGAATTAACTTGGACTACTAAGTTTTAAACACAATTTATCCAAACTTATAAGTTAACCCAATCATCGTAATCATATCTAATAATGATTAATTGTATTGTTTTTGTAAATAATTTATAATTCATCTATTTAGTTACCTATGTATGTGTAAAATTTACAATAAAATCACTCTGAATAATCGCATGTTTTAGATAAGTGAAACATCATCCGGGTTGAGACCGCAATCCGTAAAGCAACGTCCGCGAACGTGACAACTCGAGACATTGATAAATTAAGTAACAAAGCATTTATTTGCTTTACAATAGTCGATTTTGAGGTAAACATCGTTTTGTTTGTAAAGATTTAAAGCATTTTAACACTTTAATATAATAATAATAACTAATTTAATTCATTGTTAATCGATCGTGTACTGGCATAGCTTTAGTGCTATTAGTTGTAGAACCACCGAATACGAGTAGCGTTTTGAGATTAAGGGTCGTTTGCACTAGAAGCCCGGTTAAAGTAACTTTAACTATTACTTTTACGCTTACTTTAACCGTTACGTTTACATTATGGTTTACTCCACACAAGTTGCACCATCGTCGGGCCTGTCATTTTTGACGGTTACTTTAACCTTAACCATAACCAGCGAATTTTGGCTTGATAAAAGTTAAAGTAATCGTCAAACCATTGTTGCTAACGTCAAATGTATGAAAAGAAGCCAAATATGTTTTTCTATTATTTTTCGAGATCAGCCACCCTTTTAACGATAACAATATGAATTTTCACGATATTACAACACGTGTGGATTAAATGTAAACGTTTAACGATCGCCGTCACCGTAAAAGTAATAGTTAAAGTTACTTTAACCGGCCTTCTGGTGCAAACCACCCTAACTTGAAAGTAGTCGCAGTTCTAAATGAGTGCAACGCGACGGGCGCAGCGCGAGATAACCCGCCAACCCCAGGCAGAGGCAGCTTCTTCGTAATTAACATCAAACGAAGCGCGGTCGCATGACGAATTTAAAAAAATCTATACTTTTAAGGGAGATTAATTGATGAATGTCGACAAAATCCTCCATCATTGTTTAGATACGTATCCTGACAGTGCGCATCAACAGTAATGGACGTGTTGTCTAAAACTGTAATGGATAACATCGAAAAACAAACTGAACAAAAGAATTATTAAGAATTTCCATTTATATAATAAAGAATTTTCATTAAATTTCCGCGCTTCTAAGAAATTTCTAAGATTTCTTACGCTGCGTTTTTATATACGATCATATTTTTTTATTAATACTGCCCCGTCACGAGTAAGGCCTGCAATAATTAATAAGTATTTATTTTCCAATATATTGTTATTCAATAACAATTCTTATCAAAGTGCAACCAAAGTGAACATCGTTGTTTAAAGTCAAACACTTCATTCACCTATGACATTAAGGTAGATAAAACTGCACAACATTGTGGTTTGTTCTTTTATCAACTCAACACTTTGTATATTGATGATTAAAATTGTTATTAAAGACAAAGGAATAAACATTTCAACTTCTGCTTCACAATGCCTCAACTCTACAAATTATTAAAAACTATAGTCACCATGTTCATACTATTTAAAAAAAAACTAAAAACTAAACATTGAGTTTATAGACAAGAAAGCAACAACTAAAAAATTAAAGATTTTTGATATTACTTTGGCATGTGACCACATTTCACCCGATTTTAATTAAAATTAATAAATCGTCTTCTCAGGTATAAAATAATAAATACGATAACAATTGACCAGTGTAGATTATCATCAGTGAGGTCAAGAACATTGATTTCTCCAATTGGATACTAAATACTATATAATAGGAGTATTTTTTTGATATCACGCAGTCAATAATCTGTCTTCAGCAGGATGAGACTATTGTGGGCGCTTTTAGGGCTAGCCGCTTTGGCTTCAGCCTCTACGCTTGACAATATTGGCTATGAACAAAATCGAGGTTAGCTAAACATTTATTTTTATAGAATAAGATCTCACTTGGTTAACAGTGAAAAAATATAAATATCTCTTACAGGTGTTACAGGCTCTTTCTCACAAAAAGACAGACAAATTCTGATCCTCAAACTATTGAATCATGTCACTCAGCCATGCATGTACAAAGACATCGAGGATTTCGGACGCCAATACAGAATTGAAGAAAACATGGACAAGTATACGGTAAATCTCACAATAATAATGCAATTTTATTTCGAGCCATTTTCTCACAATTGTATTTTTATTCACAGAAAATTGATGTTGTAAAACGCTTCATCAACAACTACCATGTTGGATTCTTACCCAGAGGAGAGATTTTCACTCTTCACGTGGAGCGCCAAATGAAAGAAGTCATCGATATGTTCCATGTTTTGTTTTACGCTAAGGACTTCACCACCTTCTTCAAGACTGCCTGCTGGATGCGCCTTAACGTAAACGAGGGCATGTTTGTATATGCACTCACTGTTGCAATCAGACATCGCGACGACTGCAGAGGTATAGTCTTGCCACCACCTTATGAAATCTATCCCTACTTCTTTGTCAGAGCCGATGTTATCCAAAGGGCATACATGTTGAAGATGCAGAAAGGCACCATCGATAATAAATTATGTGATTTTTATGGCATTAAAAAGACCGAGAAGAACGTCTATGTTATTGATGAAAATGTCTACGACACCAGAGTATACCTCAATGACGATGACAAGCTCCGTTACTTTACTGAAGATATTGGACTTAATACATATTACTACTACTTCCACGTCGATTATCCCTTCTGGATGAACGAATTTAACATGATGGACAGATTCAAGGCTAGGCGATACGAACTCACTTTATACTTTTATCAGCAAATCTTAGCTAGATACAACTTAGAACGTTTATCAAATAACTTGGGAGATATTCGTACATTATCTTGGGATAAACCAGTTGTAAATGGATTCTGGCCATATTTGAAATATCACACTGGGGTGGAATTGCCTGTAAGATTCAACAACTATGTTGTTCGTCGTGATGACAACGTTGATATGCTGCAATTGGTAGAAGATTATGAAGTCATAATTAAAGACGCTGTTCTTAAGGGATACATTATTACGGTAATGTTCCAAATTATCGTAATAAATTTTGAAAATTCATGTATCCAGTTTTATTTAATTTTGTATTTTTATATTCTAGCATGATGGTGTCCGATTAGATCTCCGTAAACAAGAAGATATTGAAAATCTTGGCAACATAATTTACGGCAAAGTTGACAAATATCATGGAGATCTCTACAGATATCTTGTTATTCTGATGAAGTCTGTGTTAGGACTGAACGCATTCACAGCTGATAAGTAAGTCTTTTGGTTGATGTTTAATGTTGTGGTGTACCTAACTTTGTACTTATAATAATAAAATTGTAAATTTACAGATACTTCGTGGTACCAACCATCTTGGATCATTACCAAACGGCCCTCCGTGATCCAGTCTTTTACAATTTACAGAAACGCATTATTGATATATTGTTCCTGTTCAAAAAGAAATTGCCAAGTTACACTCGTGAAGATTTATACTTCCCCGGTGTGAAGATTGAAAACGTTGTTATCGATAAGCTCGTGACTTACTTCGATGACTATTTCATGGATATGACAAATGTAGTATACTTAAATGAGGAAGAATTAAGAAAAGCCAAGTCCGACATGACATTCTTAGTACGTAAACGTCGCCTGAACCACAAACCTTTCAAAGTAAACCTAGAAATCATGTCAGACAAGGCTGTCGATTCTGTTATTAGAATATTCTTAGGTCCCAAATACGATCAAATGGACAGGCTGATTGATATCAACAACAACCGTATGAACTTTGTTGAAATCGATTCCTTCGTTTATAAACTGAACACTGGTAAGAACGTCGTTATTAGAGATTGCAAGGATATGCACAACATGGTACGTGATCGGATGATGACTCGCGATTTTTGGTCTAAACTGGAATCAACCGGTGATATCAGAGAATTCGTAACGACTGAAATGAGAAATCACCAAACAGGATTCCCCTTGAGACTTCTCCTTCCTAAGGGCCAAGTTGGAGGAATGAGGATGATGATGTACGTCATCGTAACACCTTTGAAAATGGTCGATAATGTAGATCTTACAATGATAACAGATAAGTCTAGGTATGAGTACATGGACTACAGATATGCCACCTTAATGGATAAGATGCCTTTAGGTTTCCCATTGGATCGTCATGTTGACGCGGCTACATTCTTCACAGCCAACATGAAGTTTTTCGATGTAATGATCTTCCACCAGCGATCAGTTTGTGATATGAGAACAAGATGGGAGCGTTATGTTCTAAAAAATTATTACTTGGACACGGCGATGTCAGATGATTATTTTGTGCCATACAGTAGCAATAATAATAACATTATCATGAACAAACAAGATGCTCATCTTGATTTCTAAACTTGTAGACCAGTTAGTTGTAAATAATTCATATATGTAATAAGAGTTGTGAAAAGACTAAATAGCAAAATATAATGACTTTTTAATTATTCTATATATTTATTTTTTACTTTCTATTACTACATTAAGATAAAATTGTGTTCAACATCCTAAATCCCTTTCGACATAAAGATTTATAACAAACTCCTTTGCACATAAAAAATTACTAGAAGTCATTTTATGTTCCATACTATTCAATTTATTATGTGAAATAGATAATTATTTCCCATAATTTTCTCTTAATTTAACCCTAAGAAAGAGAACACAAAGTGGAAAGGCAATCAGTTGCTTCTAATGCCTCCGCTCGAATGTTAACAGCCGTCTATAAATCAGGCAACAGCCTTGGACTGAATGCGACCGAATACCAAGAAGAGAATAATTTCCCACCCCCCTCTTAAATAAATAAAGTTTGTTTAAAGATAGCTGAGAGGATTCGCCCTCCAATAGATTTTTTTTCCTTATAAATCAGGCACGAGACGGAACGCAGCATGAGTTTCCTTTACACTGAAATTTAATTAAAAATCATCTATAAATATTATTATTGATTGTGTAAGTCAATAATAAAATTTTATAATAATTTCCAATTCATTCTGAAATCAACTTTGTCGACAATGTAATTGAAATGTTTTGTTTATTGGTGTTGTTTTTTCAATTATTTTCGGGTATATAATACGCAAATTGGCTCATATAACAATTTTCAGGAAATTACTCTTAATTAAATTACTAGTATTTTTTTTATTTATATTACAGGTGTAACAGTATCAAAGAATTGTGATATTAAATGTTCTCACATCTTCGACCCAGTATGTGGAATAATCCAGAATATAGATTGGTCTTACTCTTTTCAATCGTTTAAAAACATTTGTTATTTCAATAGAGAAAGCTGTATTTTAAGTTCTAATGGTATTTAGATTTCTCAAAATAAAATTCATTACCTATAAAACTGTGTTCCTTTTTAGGTTCAAAATAATCGTTTTTTACAGGAATTTTGAATAGATTAACAAGCAAAATAAAATGTGGTATCATCGAAAAAACTTCACATCGTCGAATTGCAGATTTTGGTATAGTCGGTGCCCATCAAGTATGCAATCATTCATGTCCAACACATTGCATTGACGAGTACCGGCCAGCATGTGCACAAATATGGAATAAAGGAACGAAAACATCACGTTTAAGGGTTATGATAAATCATTGTCACATTGATTTATTTTCTTGTGTTGTTGGTGTTAGTGAGTACTTTACTTTTATTTGTAACTTCTACTTTATCGGTTAAAACAAATTATCTAAACAAGGTACAACGATCATTATAACTTGTCTATAGATATCATAGCAAGGACTATGGATCGTAGATCATTCCCTCCACAATTCATACGTATATTTCATTACATACTTTTCATCTATACAGCCTCGAAAAAATCATATAATCAAAGTGATCAATTAGTAGAGTCCAAAGGGTTAAATTTTGCCTTTCATTAGCATTTAAAAGTTCAAGGTGTTTCGAAATTTATCATAAAACATGCGCTCTTGAAGTGAGTATGGCATAACCTAAACATGTCATCTTCTTCACAAGCACGTGAATAATGCGGGATTTTCGCTAAAACTTCTAGTTTTAGTCTTTTTTTTCCGGTGACCATATTAGAATTTTTAGGACTATTTTGTTAAAAAAAAACCTGACCGTGCCATTGACGCTATCAATAATTCTGACTATGTGATTTTTATATATGTCCTCACAGGAATTGTCTTTCGAATATGTTCACAATCTACTTATACCCTAAATATACAAATATTTACAGATGTAACAATTTTTCCACTTGGAAAATGTTTTACAAATCCGTCTGGTCTGCTTTTCATGAACCATATGGCGGCAATGAAGAGTTTAGGACTTATACAAACAAGGAAAGAAAAGCCATGAGGGATAACGCGTTACCGAGAACTTTTAAAAAATGCGTTCACCATTGCATCAATTCTTTAAATCCATTGATTTTCAACTGAATAATCCACAGTTAATTGAATGTTTTGTCTATAGTATGAACGAGGTTTCATTATTAAAACTTTTATTAAATCCTTTGGAATCTGAGCTTTTATTAGGTTTTACTCAAGCTAAGGATTTCCTAAAATTGCAATTGATGATAGGTAGGGCAAACAGGCATGTGAAAGATCGCTAAGTAATTAACTCGTACAATAAAATTTTGTACACATAAATAAAAATTAATAATAGATAATGAATAAATTAATTAATATAAAAGAGATTAATTAAGAGCTTATTTCCTGAATTAATTTGAGACGAAAGGGGTAGGTAGGTAAACTTAACTGAGGTGTGTTTAAATTTACCCCTCACGTGATTAATGTTGCCACGAGAATCGATTTATAACCAGCGGTTAAACCGGGCTGAATTAGCCGTCGATGGAAGGGTCATTAATTACACAGAAAGCTATTCAAAAAATGATCATGCTTTTCAGCTTGAAAACTGCATTGCATAATGGACTCTAGGTTTATTAGATTGAAAGAAGTATAATGTATTACCAAAGCGAACTGGAAAATAAGTTAATAAAGATAGAGTTTTAGTCTACTATAGCAATAATAATATTGACAATAATCTAGATTTTAGGCTAGAATAGTAGAGGAGTACTCCAGATATCCGAACAAGGACAACAAAAATTTATAGCCCCCGGAGCCGAAACGAATACCTACTCACATTTTTTCAATAAAATATTATTTTAATAAATATTCGTTTCGCCTAGAAATCGAACCTGGGACCTCCGCGTAACATACTGGCGACACTACCACTGCATCACAAGAGAATCTGTTTAATTTAAATTCAAAGTAAATTGTATTTTTTTCTGCACATAAACATTACAAATTTTAATAACGGTCGTTGTTAATAATAGTTTTATAAAGTATAGTTTACATTAAAGTTCCTAAATAACTATAAAATTCTTAATAACGCGGTCGAACAGCTGTCATTGCGCGTCGTTGAAATAGCGCCACTTGCATCTGACAGACCCTCGTCCGAGTTATTCGAGACCGGCCGTTGCGATTAATGTTCTACCAACCAAATACCACCTCAATATGTCTTGCGAGCGTCATTAGCTTCAGCTTTTCCTTATTATATACCTACTAAATGATTTTCCCATAGAACTACATATTAATTAACAAAGATTGACAACTAAATTAAAAGTTTTATGCTGTTTATTATCATGCTAAATTGATTACTTTAAACTGCTTTGGCACTCAACAAAAATCAACGACACTTCACGACTACGATGGCTGCAAAGCATTCGAAAAGATGCGTCTGATTGAAATAATTAAAAGTAATAACAGAAAACACAAAATTGATTTTAAATAATTTACAATTTAATAAATACATTGTGAAGGGCGAAATGACGAACATTAAACTAATCTCGCGCATGAAAATAATAATCGTCACCACCAGGGAGAGAAAGTATGATGATAATTCTGTAATCTGTGCGAGCCGTACCATTTGATGGCGGCCTCCATTATCTAAACGACCAATCTGGACTTTTAATTAAATTTTCTGCTCTGTGGTCGAGAAATGTTACAAAAAATGCACACCTCAAATAATCCCACTAACGCCATTGAAGGGGATTAAATAGAATATACTGGATGTTTATTGTAGCTATAGTTAAAGATAACGGAACCTTCGAAATGTGTTTCCATCCTTCTTTTCCTTCCACACAATCGACAATAAAGAAAAATATGTCAGTCCGTTTTTCTGGATCTAAATGGAATACCTGACCTTTCTCTTTTTTTTGCTTATGAAAAAGAATGGTTTCGAAATAGATGTGGCTTTTACACTTGGAATTTTTCGGTCGGTCTCCGAGTCGCCTTCGTGAGGTAACGTCTTCGGGTCGTACCCTTGTCAGAGGCCAAACAATCTATCACACGTAGATAGGCCGCCATCTATACACACACATGTCTCTAATACAGAAATGTCAGTGAAAGCGGGCGTGTCTTATCCTTTAAATTCGTGAATAATTTATACTCGTTAGGAAACGTGCCGGTACATAATTGGTAGATTTTCTCACACGTTGGTAAACATCTGAGCGATTTTCGTTGTTATTCTTATTTTAATCTCCATGAACCCTAACATATACAAGCGCGAACACGTGTTTTAAGATAACGTTTAAAGGAGAATGCTCTTTTTGGACCCACCTACCTAATACCCACATACCTACCTAATGATACCTAATAGTTTGGTAACAAAACAATATTCTGAAATAATATCTTATTTTTTATTAATTCATTTTAATTATATCAACACTACATTTCCCAATCAATCAATAGACTAGAATGTTTAATTACATAAAGAAACATATATCATCAATTATTAAATCATTTAATATAATAATAACCTCAAATATTGCAACTGAAAACATATAATTACTCAATAACCCGGGTGAAAAAATTAAAACTGAATGGTAGTAGGGAATGTAGATTTATTTTTCTACAAAATGAACTAAAAAATCATCGACAAATTCGAGAAAAAAATTGTGAGCTTATGCCTCTTAGGCGTATCTTTTGTAACAAATACATACTGTTAAAAAAAGAAAATTAATAAGATTAAATCAGCTACATATCTATACATATGATATTATCATTAAAACTTTATATAAAAAATAACTCACAAACTTTTAAAAGCACGATGAAAGGGATTTATTCTACTGAATCCGAATCCGAAAAAAACTTTACTCGAGCAAGATTTTCGGAAAGAATTCCAAATAAACAACTTCTCAAAAACTATTTGGAAAGTTATTTCGAACTTCGTGTCGAATGAATATTTTCATAAATTCATAACATGTCGACATAGCACGTCTGAAATTTCTCTAAGAATAACTTAAATACGAAACTAAATCTAGTTTGAAACTTTAATATGATAATAGATGAAAATGAAGTTAATAAGTAAACACTTTTTTATTACCAAGAATAATATTGGGAATTATTCAGTGCTAACGTACAAGTTACGACGTCCACTCTTTGTGATTTATTCAAGAGTTTCGTGGTCGAGTAAGTACAGACGTGGGCTTACTATGCCGAGACCCTGTGTTCGAATTTTTCCAAAAAATCAAGGCCAGTAAAAATGTAACATTGCAACTTAGAAAATATTTGCACATATTATCGTATAAGCATTACGAATGATAATTAAAAAATAATACTTTAATTACGCGTGTTTATTTTATTAAGGATTAGTTTGTCAATTACATTCTCTTGGAATTGACGTGACTTGGATTTTAATTGAAAATTTCGTACCTTGTTTATTTGTGAGTGGATGATATTATGTGGTTTAAGATCTTTATTGAGTACTCTAAGAACATTACATTCTCTTACAGAGATACATTATATTATATATTTAGTAGACATTATATAAAGCAAATGGTGATCGGTTTATTATAACTATAACTATATACAATAACTTTAACTAGTACAATAAAAATAGGAATAAAAACAAACAACAAACAAAGCAGCATGCACGCGACAACCTCGGGGTTGCTCACTAATTTTAGTTCAAAAGAAATTGTCACACACATATTGCTTTAACAGCTTCTTAAATTGACTCGGTGTAGCATTAATCAATGATATAGGTAGTCTATTAAATAGTTGTGCTCCTTCGTACATTATACTTTTTTTACCAATTAACGTTCTGAATCTAGCTAGTTTTAATTTATCTTTGTTTCTTGTATTGAATCTGTGCATGTTTTTATTAAATGTTATTTCTGAGTGTGTTTGTTTGTTAATGATTTTCCTAATATGTATGCAAGTATTGAATGTGTATAATTGTTTAAGAGTGAGGATTTCTGTCTGTTGGTATAGTGTGCGTGTGGGTGTTAAAAAGTTCATGTTAAAAAGAATTTTAATTAATTTATTTTGGCTTGTTTGTAGGGTAGCAATGTTAGACTTTGCCGCTGTTCCCCAGACCTCTATGAGGTAATCCAGGTGCGGCTTAATTAAACTGTTGTATATTGTTATGCGTAGATGGTTTGGTAAGTATTTGGCTAAGTTACGTATAGCTGCACTGAGTGACACCATTTTTTTCTTAATTTTGTCTATATGTGGCTTCCATGTTAGTTTGCTATCTAGTATTAATCCTAAGTATTTTTCTTGATTTGTTTTTTGTAATATTTCTTTGTTAATTTTAAGTGGAGTATGACTTGGTATTTTTTTATTTTTTGTTGAGAAAATCATGTAGGCCGTTTTGGAGACGTTTATTGTTAAAAGGTTGTTTTGGAACCACTTGTGCAATATATTTAGGTCTAGCTGTGCATCATTTATTATATCGGTTAAATTGTGCCCAAAATAAAAGAGACAGGTATCATCGGCGTACAGGGTTAAATGACCTTTCAGATTCAGTTCACTGATGTTATTGATGTAGATGAGGAACAGAAGGGGACCTAATATTGACCCTTGAGGAATTCCACAGCTAACTAATATAGGTTTACTTGTGTGGTTGCCAATTTTAACAACTTGGTACCTATTTGTAAGAAAAGATTTTAAAACATTATAGGCCGACCCCTCGATACCAATGTCTTGTAGTTTGCGCAGTAGTAGATCATGACTAATTGTGTCAAAAGCTTTTTTAAGATCGATAAAGATACCTAGTCCAATATGTTTTTTATCTATGTAGTCTCGAATTTTAGTAACAAGATCAATTGTGGCTGATAATGTGTTTGACCTTTGTCTAAAACCATATTGATGTTTTGTTAGAAAATTTGTATTTTGCAAAAAGTTATTAATTCGGTTATAAATTATTTTTTCAAAGATCTTGGATAAAGTAGGAAGCACAGAAATCGGCCTATAATTATTTGGGTCTGTTTTAGGACCCGACTTGTGTATAGGACTCACTTTTGCTATTTTAAGACTATCTGGGAATTCTCCATTCGTTAGACATTTATTTATGCAATTTGTTAATTCTTCAACAATTACAACGCTAATTGACTTTAGTGTTTTAACATTTATACCATCTACGCCAGCGCTTGTGTTATTATCGAGTTTGTTGATTATAGTCATTACTTCGTCAGTAGTGCATAGATTTAGTTTAGTCAGCGTGATAGTATTCTGCGTGTGTCTTGACGATAATGCATTAAGTTTGGTGTTATAAGACGTCGTTATTTTGCTAGCAAGGGTTGCACCTATGGTGGAAAAATATTGATTAAAGTTTTCACAAATATCTGTGCCATTAGTTATAATTCTATTATTAATGATAAGTTTCGGAGGAGCACTACTATGTTTTATTTTATTTACAGATAAGCTATTAATTAATTCCCACATTTTTTTCGGTTGTTTGTGACAGTTGTTGAACGCTGAATTAAAATATTTTTTCTTTGCCGACTTGATTAATGCTGTGACTTTATTTCTTTCCCGTATAAACTCTTCTTTTAAGGTAGTACTATTTGGAGACTTTTTATGTTTTCTCCATAATTTATTTCTGCTATTAATTGCTTCTAGAATGCTTTTGTTTATCCAATCCTCCCGTGGCAAATTTTGTACCTTAGTTTTAGTTAGTTTCGCTATGTCTATCTTTTGTTTGATATAATCTTCGAGAGTACTGTATATATGTTCTTTATTTATGTAATTTCCATGAGTAATTTCTTCATATAACTTGCGATAATCTATAGCATAATATTTTACTTTTTGTTTATTGTCCTTATTAACTTTATTTAACTGTAAGTAAATTTGCTTATGATCGGACAAAGAAGATTCGATAATAGCCATATTAAATGTGTTACGTTTCAAGTTTGTGTAAACATGGTCGATAATCGATTTTGTGCTGGTTGTTTCTCTTGTACAGTAGTTGTGGTCAATTTTATTAAGTACTGTGTAGCCTGATTCTTTTAGCATATTTATGTAATTACTGGTTTGTTGATTGTTGCTTAATAAATTAATGTTGAAGTCTCCGAATATAATTGATCTATGTTTTTGTTCCAAATTAGTCGTATAATATTCGATGAACTCCTTTACATTATTATTAGGTGGTCTATAAACTATTCCTATATAAAGTGCAATTTTTTCCAGGAAGGTCCATAAAAAATTGCATCCCGCAGTAAATTTTTCTTCTATTACGCTGTACGTGAATTTATTGTGTATATAAATGGACACGCCACCACCAATACTTCCCTGTCTATAATTATATACATGTACGTAGTTTGGAATTTGGAGCAAATTTGCTTCAGATTCGGATTTTATCCATGTCTCCGTCAAAATTATTAGATGAATATTGGTTGGAATGGCCTTAAGAATACATTTTAATTCGTCTAATTTTCCTGGTTTGACAATACTTCTAACATTAGCATAGAAAAAATTGATTCCCATATCGTTTGTAATTATGCTTTGATATGAATTAGGTAGTTGGTAAGTTATTATCTCGTTATCATAATTATTAATAGTATTAAATGTAGTGTTCTTAGTTGTTAGTTTTTTGGTTGGTATTTAATTATTTTTGGATTTCCTTTAATATATTTTATAATTAGGTTAGTTTCACCCGCATTCCTTCGCGTAGTTAACTCGTCATTTAATTTTTTTATGTACTCCTTCTGAGATGGTGTTTTGTCTGAGAAAATACGTATTTGATCATTATTTAAATTATTTTTATTTTTAAGTAAAATAACAGCCGTCGATTTCAGCTCAAAACAGACCTTAATGAGGCGATTTCTTCCGTCTTTATATCGTCCTAGTCGTATAATGTTAGCTGGGTGAGGGCATTCTGCATAAATAGTTTTAATTATCTCCATAACTGAATCTGTTTCGGATTTTTGTCTATCTTCAGTATTTTTAATATTTTTTTCAGGAATACCTTCAATAATAATATTCTTTTCGCGTTCGAGCCGGTTTTTCATCTCCAGGTATATGTCTTCACTGCATAAGCGGAGCGATTTCCCCTCGCATATGGCGGGATTTTTCTTTAAAGTGTTATAATCAGTTTCCAGAGATTTAATTTTCGCCGACATTATTGTACTTTCTAATTTCACGTCGTTAAGGTCATTTTTGATTAGTATTTGTTCTTGAAATAACTTTTCAATCGAGATATTCATTGCCCTAAATTCGGTTTTAATTTCGGTTAACTGGTCACAAATCTTATTAGTATTTTCACTTTGTTTTTTAATGTACGGCATAATTTCTTCGTGAAAGGACTTCCATTCTTTCTGAATATCAATATCTGCACTGGTAAAAATCATAAAATCCGGATCCATATTTTTACGCTTACGTTGAATGAATCGATCTATGGTGCGTAAGTCCGGTGTAGAACCGCTCATACCAGTTACCGGCGGTTTTCCGCTACTAGGCGATGGCAGGTGGCTCATTTATTTTATTTATTCACGACACAGCTAGTTTTCCTTGTAATTAAATTTAATTGAATACTAATATTAATTATTATTTTATGTATCTATATTGGTTGCTAGTATTAATTTAATCTACGTCATATAAGATTACGTTTCAAATACGAAAAGTTACGTTTCAAATAATTTTCTGCTGAATATCTATTTATTTTTTTAAATATCGGAGAATTCATTACGTTACATTTAGAGCTGTATCTCGGAATGGGAATAGTACCATACCAGTCCATAGTACCGCAACAAAAGTTGCAACAATCTTACGATACAAAACTATATTTTTTCAAGTTACCCCAAAAATTTTACAAAATAAATTCCATATACTATCCAACCTCGCAAGTATCATTATAAACTTATAGGCATATGAGTAGACTTAAAATAAATAAGAACAAGATTTCCATCTTGCAATATCGAAAGAATTCATGTAACTTTCTTAAAACTATGTATGAAAGTTATTCGAAGCTTCATGGCCGAGTTTTCCATAAAGTTAACATTTTGAATAATGCTGAGTAAAGACACTTTTCAAATGCAGTTTGTAGGAATTTTCTACAATATATTCAATTTCATATCAGTGAGTTTGACACAGTTTAATGAAGGCCATTTTTTAAGAAATTTTTACTGGGAGCCACCGAGGGAACAAAGCAAAAATAGCAGACCAATTTTTTTTAAATTAAATGGTAACTGTAATTGCTTGAAAAGTAATTTTATTAATTTTTAACTATAATTCAGTTTTCACGTATAAGGTATAAGAGAGGTGTGTGCACTGTAAATCTAGGTGGACCGACATAGTGGAGGCGACTGCTGCCCGTAGAGATTTCTCTGTAGTAGCGGTTGTTTTCATTCATGGACCGCACTCTAGTTTTAATCAGGCGGAGTGTTGTCACATGCCGAACTGCAATAAAAAAACTTTTTTGGTGAAATTGGTGAAAAAAAAAAATTGGGGCCAACTTCTATCACTTTGGGGCCAAAATAGGCAACTTCTTACTTAAAAAAATGCCTGGGTTAATGTAATCCAAAGCTTTGCTTGACTGCGTTTAATTATTTTAATTTGAGAAGACGTATCGAAAGCTTTCCGGCCATTGGAATTATTATTTCAGTTGTATCGGCATATGACAACATTCCGCCTGATGTTAAGCTAGAGTGTAGTATGAATGGAAACTGCTATCACTGACAAATTTCTCCAGGCTGCATTTGCCTCCGTTATTGGCATTCGGCTTGTGGAGACGAATGTACGCCATCTGGTTTGACAATTCACACTCCTCTCGCTATTCTTTGATTCTTTCCGAAGCCTTATTGTGTACTTGTAAAATCATGAGCCACTTTCAAACGTAAGCCGTGAAGTCGCATTGGAAGTATCCGTTGTATTTATAAAAAGATGATTGTGCCACTGTACCCTCACCTTATCTCATCAAGTCGGCATAGCGGAGGCGACTAATGTTTGTATAAATTGTTTCCATTCATGGACCGCACTCTAGCTTTACATCAGGCAGAGTGTTGTCACATGTCGAGCTACAATTAAAAAAAAAAATTCGCTACAAAATAAAGGAACCATAATCATAAGCATGTTATAAAAGCGTGAAGTGTGTTTAAAAAGCATATTTGAAAGTATGTTTTGAGAGAATATAACTTTGTTTGCAATATTAAACAGCCGACGCTACCCATTTTGTCTCGCAGAATTTAATTTGAGTGTCAACACCTGCGCGAGATCACACCAACTAAAGTTTATAACCCAAGCTGTCTTCAAGAAACTTGGCAACGATTTAATAAGTTTAAAATGAAAAGAATTCACAAACAGGTACGAAGGAGCGAAGTAGATAAATAATAATACCAAGATTACGACTTTAATTAATTCTTTTATGTATGGGTATGTAACCTTACTCGATGTAGCTAGAAATGTGTGCAGGTAGCAGTCGCCTCCACTATACCTACTTAAGCATACGAATGTGGGCATTACTCTCTAGCTACTTCCAAGTTGATCCCGAAACGAAACTAAGTTACTTCATAAGTGTCACTTGAATGTGGTGGTACCACTCTTAGTCAAAAATATTTTGTAAATGGTTAATTATAGCTTAAAATATGTTTAAAGATACTCGATTAACCGAATTTAATTTGACCAAATTGAAGTGAATATTTTCGCGCACAATATTTCGGATGCAATACAAAATTTATGTAAATCCAATTCATCACCGTGAGCTTAATCAACGTCCAAATTCATGCTTGACAACACTACGGCCTTTAATCTAGTTAATTTTAACCTTCGTCACACGCATGCGCGCTTATAATTATTAAAATTGACATGCAATTTCACTATCAAACTTATTGGTCAAAGGAGTTACCGTAATGACGTCAGAAGTGGGATTCCATTTCAGTAACTACTTTAATGTATACTAAAGTCAATCACTAAAATGTTATTCGTAGGGTCTAGAGACTAAATTCACTATCTGCCGCTGCCTGGTTCGCTGGAATTATGAGAAATGGGTCCACAATTTTTCTTAAGTTTGTCGATGATTTTTAGTTCATTTTGTCGAAAAAAATTAATTTACATTTCTTTTCACCAATCAGTTTTATTTTTATTTTTTTGCCTGGATTATTGAGCAATTTGATTTTTTCTGACGCAATATTTGAGGTTACACCGAATGGGATAGTAAACAAAGTAAAAAAAGTGTATTGATTTAAAGTTAAGTCAGATATTTGTAGGCAAATATCATCTGAAAATAGTAGTTTTCCCCTCCTATGTTGAACCACGCAGCAGACTGCACTGCGCTAACATTTGCATTCTCATTAGAATACTTGTCTCAACACCCCGTGACATTAATAAACAGAAATATTGAGCATTCCCGCGGCATTAATTCAAAATATACTTTCAACAGTCGATTGAAACTGTTCATGTCGTGAAATATTTTCGTTGGGCGGCGATTGTTAATTTTGATATATTGCTCTTTTTCAATATTTGTATTCCTAAAATATTTTTCATTAAATCCGTATTAATTTTTACACTGATTGTAACATATTGACCTACTTAAAGAAATAAAATAAAATAAATATTTGTCGAATAATACTGTATAGACTAATTTCAATTTATTAGACTGAAACCACTTAAGTAGACGAGGAGGAATTAAACACTCGTTTTAGCGTTTTACCAATGATTTGTTTTATTTGTGTATCTTGTCATCGTGTGCTAAAGCACTCATCAGCAATTATGTGGTTGGGATTTCCACATGGAGCGTCTTCGCGGCTTGGTGATGGAGATAACTGGTACAATGTGCGTAGATGCAACGTACGACCTTTGATAGGTAATAGGTATGTAGATGTGAAAAGAAATAAAACATAAATTGTGTATTTATTTCCAGAAAAGAAAATAAAAAAGTACAGTGTCGGTTGAAATTGTGCAGCAATTAATGAAACACTATTGGATTGTCTATTTTGTTTGAGCCGACAGAGCGAATAATTTGAAAAGTCGTACCAGTTCACGACGGAATTTTAGGACGCATAAAATGTTTCTGTTTTTGTTTCTGCGCTCGTATATTATAGTTAGCTCTGTAACAATTAACTTAAAACTTTCTGTGAAAATATAAATGTACTAAATTTAACTTAATGAAATTAATTCAGAATAACTGCGAACCAAATTATTAGCTACACATTTGACCGAGAAAATCATACCCGTTAGTCTACACAAACTCGAATTACTTGGTCTCATCCAATATTTTAATAAGAAAAAGAGCTTAATCATAATAAATAAAGTCGTAAAAAGCCGTTTCTATTTTTCTAATTTGTATTTATAAATTCCTACTTATTTATGAATCAAAACAAATTCTTTTTATTGCTGTTAGTGAATTAATTTATATTCGTACAAACTAAAACAAAAAGAGGAGTGTTTTAAGGAAAAATCTAGTACAAATTGCCACGTTCAAGCGTAGTTATTACCCCATTAGAGTGAGTGACGGCCCTGTTCCAACTAAAATAGAGAAGATTGAGCATATAAATCCACTCAACTACAACACTTTTGTACTGAAAAAAGCTTTCATTTGAGGACTCTTCACGATTGCTTGTTACAATTTTATGACAGCGTTTTATATGTTTGTTTGAAATCTTACCATGAAAAAAATGTTTTGTTGATCTACGAATATCTTTGTGTAAGGGTTATAAGGATTTCAACTCATATTGATTATAACCCAGAAATCTATCTTCGAACCTCTTGTTCTTGAGGGTCCTACAATAAAGAAAAATATTTAAAATACACCTTGTTTATTTATAAACATAAGCCACGACACAGAATTTGAAAAATAGTAAAGTAGTAAAAAAGTCAAATAGGAGACATCCTCATGAAAGCTGGGCTGGAATTGTGGATGTGAAGGAAGCGAGGGTGTTGTGTCAGGATCTTGGTAAGTGGCGTTCCGTTATCTCTGCCTATCCCTGTGGGAAAAAGGCGTGATTTTGGCGAAATTGTATTGTATAATAAAAAAACTAAAATTATGCTTAGTAAAAAAATACAATAAAACCACGAACAAATTGCAGTATGACGAATTTATATCTTTTTGACATAAATAAAATGGCAAGAATTTTTAAAAATAATATTTGTGTAGAGTTAATCCATTTATTAGAATATTATTCTGAGTGATACCTATATAATATCTTGTAAGTAGAGTGAAGGCAATTTCGGACGCGCATAAGTAGCTTTAGTGATTTGTTGCCATAAAGTTTTCCCAGTAGGGCATTAAATTTGACTAGAAGATGCCTCAAATGTGGGCTGCAATCTTGCAAAATGTTAGAACGTATTTTTCTAATGTGAAACTACTTTTATAAGTTTTTTCTCATTTTTGTTGTTCATGAACGACCTACCTATATAAAACATCTACTAGCTATAGCTAAGCTAGCTAAGTGAATATTTTATTTAGCTATATAATTAACTAAATAAGACTTTGTTCACTATTTTACGTGAAGCGGACTACGAATTAAGATTAGGATTCTAAAATTCATTAATATTCAGTACTTTTCATGAGGTTCGTTCAGTCATGGCCTTTTTTTTTGCAATACCAGTAAATATCAGAAAAAATACGTTTTGTTTTGATGGTATCGTAACCTCTGATTTAAATTTAAATATAGGTAAAAACTTATAAATTGATCAGTAATAAGAGTGGTGGTACCAATGTAAGTAACAGTCGTGAGGTGATCTTGTCGCGTTTCGGGAACAGTTTGAAAGTAGTCAAATATAACGAGAGGAGAGTGCACTGTCAATCTGGATGGTGCATATTCGTCTCCTCAAGCCGGCATAGCGGAGGCGACTGCTGTCTGTAGATCTATAATAGCAGTTATTTAACCGGACCGGAATGTTGTCATATACCGAGCTACAATAAAAAAAGTCACCGTAATTGAGTTGTCTGCTACACACAAAACAAACATGCGCTATTCGCAATAGCTAATTGAATACTAAAATATTTACTATGTACACACGTGTACACCATACACGTACACTAGCCGCGGGCATTAGAAAATTTTATTATAATAAAACGATCCAATGTAAGTAATAAAGTGTTATGATTTAATTTTCTCTGTAAACAGCTCGACCGTTTATAACAAAGTTATTTTTTAATTATATACCGTCATCATTTCGTAATAATTATATTTGTATTTTCACTTAACGCATGGCTGCATAATTAGGGTGGACTAATTATTTTTAACGTTAATTGAGTTATTGACATTTTGTGTATACATAAAATATATCTATACACAGATATAAGTAGAATAATGATAGCAATAGAAAAGATTCTTCCTATAACATAGGATCCTTCTAACGCATTGTGAAGAGGCATTTCACCAAGCCGGCATAGCGGAGGCGACTGCTGTCTGCGGATCCCCTTCTCTGACAGCAGTCGCCTCCGTTCATGGATCGCACTTTAGCTTAACATCAGGCGGAGTGCGGTTATATGACGTGCTAAAATAAAATTTGATAAAGTTGTCCATTATAAATCGAAAGCCCTGAAATTCTGTAAACAACTTAGCTGCTTTTTCCTCGATTGGATGGCGGAAGTAAATATTTCCAGAAGAAAGGTTCTGAGTAAAAATATTGATAAATAAGGTTGAAACGTTAGCTACTCTTTTTCCTGAAAGTGAAGTATTCATTGCTTGCAGGGGACTCTTTTATATCATAACATCTTCAACCGCGACATCTTAATAAATATTATAATAATATATTATATTTATGAAAATGGTTTTTTATTACTAAAGGATTATTCGAAAAACGCCTCCTACATATTTGCCATCAATAAATAAAAGCTTTTACGTTTTCTTTTTACATAAACTGCCAATTCGTTACCAGCATACAAAATGGCGTCGCGTCTTTGAGAAGTAATTATAATACCTAAATATGTATGAAATAGCTTCATAAATAAATAAAATAAAATTTTATCTCGTATTTGAAATGAAAGCAAACACCTCAATAAGATTACCATTGCTTCAACAAAAATATCTAACGTCACACAAATTTCCATTTAACGTTTTCTAGAAAATTCTTATCGCGAGAGAAACGTTTCCCAATTCATCGAAGCATTAACTGGAAACGCGCATTATTGTTCGCTTCACCTACCCTCTTGACGAAATAAGAGGGGATGCCTTTGATATGATCGTCAAATATTGAATGGGGAGCTTGTAGCCAAACTTGGACGACATTTACCGAACCGACATTTATATATCTTAGTTTCAAAAAAATTATTGTTACGGCCTCCTAGAGTACTACCACTTCCAAATGGTGTTTTGGGCTCAGCTTGGAAGTGACCGGGTACAAGGAAAGGAGTGTGCCCTGTCAATGAACAGTACACATTTGATTCTTAGCCGACACAACGGAGGCAGCAATCTTTGCATTATGTGGTAGCAATTGTTTCAACTCCTATGATCTGTACAATATGGTCTATATCATACTCTAGCTTGACTTCAGGCGGAATGTGGTCATATGTCGAGCTAAAATGAAAAGACTCCGTGAAATCCCTGAAAATATATATTTTAGTATAAGAAAAGCTAAGCTAATCATGTATATAAATTACACTAATTCCACGATAGAATAAGGTATCATGTTTTAAGAGGAAAATAGCCTAAGCACAAGCTATCAGAAAAGCAATCTCTCCTTCATTACTGACTGATGACTAATCTATTACTAAGACGCCGAGAATATTCTATATGAGCAAAACACTTACTCATACTTTGATTAAAATATACTATGTATACACACGTGTACTAAGGGTTGAATAAACATAGATGAAAATAAATAACAAGTATATATTTATATATATATATATACACAAGTATATATCTTTTATTATCTATACACACATATTATTCTTTTGTTTATATGTTAATAATATCGATTCAAACTTTATAGCGTCTCGGAAGTTACCTGTGGGCGTTACTACAGTCAAGTTTACAATAATAAAGAATGCCCATTTTTTGGCCCACTTAATTGTAACGTAACGTTTATTTGATATTTTATTTAAAATAGTTTATGAATTGATGAATGAAGGAAATAGAAAAAAAAAAAATTTTTGAAAGGTAGGTTGTCAGAGGATGACAGGTGAAAAAAGATTGGAGAATTTGGGAGAGACTGGTTGATCTTGAATAATTTTTTATATTTAAGTATTCTTTTGGAAGCTTAGGCTTCCAGGCGTACTTGCCTGTTTGGATTTGAGGTTAAAGTATCTTCCGCTTAATAATTCACGGGAGCTCCGGTGTGTCTAAATATTTTTGCAGTTTTTGGATTTTCCGAGAAAAATTTATATGATACAGGATGCCCCTTTGTGTAAAGGATTTTTAACAATGTTTAATGATGTCAGCTGAAAAGGCTAAACACTAACGGAGAAGGGATATGTGCGGTATTTATAGTTTTGTTTAAATAATTGACATTGCGGTATCTATAGTTCGGTTTTAAATTTGATTGATGCGGTATCTATAGTTTGGTTTTTAATATTTGATGTCAGAATAATAATTAATTTATAGATTTTGGTTTATATGGAAATGCAGAGAAAATATATGTAAATAGATTGTAATTTTAACTTTTCTTTCTTTAAAATTTATTCTTTTGTTTTTGTTATTGGTTAATTAAATGTTTGTTTGTCCTAAATTGTTTTATTTTTTAAAAAATCTTTAAAATTATTTTGATTTAAAGATTATTGTTCAGTCTTCCTCTAATCTCTAGCCGGGTTTAGAGGGGGTCTGACAATTGGCGCCCAACTGTAAATATAATCTATATACATGTATATTGCATTTTATTCTGCATTTACCTAATTGTTTTAAAATTTGTTTTAGGGTTGTAAATTTGTTCTTACGTAAATATAATATTGTTTTTTTATTATATTAATTTTGTTTATATAAGAAATAGATTTGTTTTTTCTTTTTATTTTAAATTATAATTTGTATCGTTACTCTGCATTCTCCACAAAATGGATAAATTATTTAAACCTCATTTATTATTAAAAGATGAACTTATTTATGAAGTAAAGATACGTTTAGTTACACCGGAAAACACAGTCGATAAACTTCGTAAGCAGTTACAACAATTATTAATTGAGATACCTTCCGATGAAGTTTTTGAAACTGATTTATCTTTTGAGGAGGAATATGACATTATAACAAGCAAATTAAAGGACCTTCAGTCCAGATGGGATACTTATTTTGATTCTTCGGATAAACATTCGTTATTAAGATCACGTGCTCTAGCGGCTCATTTGTATCATCGTATAAAGCGTTTGAATGCAACTTCTGAAAAGGAAGTTATTTCGGTAAAGGAATTTAATTCTACTTTAAATAATTATTTTATTTTATTGGACAAGGTGAATATGAGTGATACTGCGTTTAACTTCACCGTTCCGGACAAAACTATTAATTTTAATTGTGAGTCGAAATGTATTGCTAAATGGAACCTCACTTTTAACGGCACTACGGATCCATGGGAATTTATAGAGCGAATTGAAGAGTTGTCTTCCGCGTATAATATTAGTGAAGAGAACCTGTTTAAGTCTGCTGTTTTATTATTTTCTGGGATTAGTTTGGTTTGGTATAGAGGCATTAAAGATGAAATTTCTGATTGGAAAAATTTAAAATTTTTATTTTTTGATGAATTTAAACCGGATGGTGATTATAGGTTGATAGGGGATATTCGTGCGCGAATGCAGGGGATGGATGAATCTGTTACTATTTACTTTTCTGTTATGTGTGGAATGTTTAACAGATTGAAAAAGCCACTTGATGAAGTAGATAAACTAGAGATATTATTACATAATATTAGGCCTTATTATGGTGAACATCTTGCTTTAATAACTATATCTAGTGTTAGGGATTTGCGGGATAAATGTAAAAAACTCGAGTCCGCTAAACAAAGATCTGATTCGTTCATACAGTCGACACCGTCTTTAACTATGAATTCCGGATCTTTTCCTAATAAAAAACCTAACCCGCATATTTGTGTTGTTGATCAGGCTCAAGATAAAAACATGTTTTGTCAGAGGTGCAAATCTAATTCGCATCATTTTAAAAATTGTCCTGCTTCGAAAATTGTTAAATGTTTTAATTGTGGTGAGTTAGGTTACACAATTAAAAGTTGTATAAAATGTAATAATAAGGATGCGTGTCCAAAAAACGTGTAGGTTGGAACCGAAGGTCAAAACCAATCTTTGATGAATCGGAGTGGGCAGATTGGTTGTGTTTTGTAAAGAAATTTATGTCTTACGACGTATCTTCGGTTCTTTTTAAACCTGAGCTGTTAGATAATAGGCCTTATTTAAGTGTTGATATTGGTGACATGAAACTGTGGGGTTTGTTAGACTCCGGTGCGGCAGTTTCAATTTTAGGTAATAACTCTCAACAAAAACTTGTTGATTTAGGTTATACTGTACATAAAGGTAGTTCACGTATTTCGGTAGCAAACGGTACAGAAATACAGTCGATAGGCGAAATGTTACTCCCTGTCAGTTTTCAGAATAAAATTGAGATTATTCGATTTTTTGTTATTCCGAGTGTTGTTTCTAATGTTATTTTTGGTGTTGATTTTTGGAAGAAGTATAATTTAGCACCTGAAATTTTTAAGAATGTTGCTTGTATTACGAAGCCTCTTGACTTTTTAGAAAGTCAAAAGGGTAATGTGCAAAATGATATTCACTATATTCGACCTTTGGAATCATTTTCGGAAGAACGGAGGGAAACTGCCAATGCTATGATTGAGAATTTTATTTCTATTTCCTCAGATAGTATTGGATTAGGTAGAACTAAGTTAATAGAGCATACTATTGATACGGGGGATTCGGCTCCTATCAAATGTCGTAATTATCCGTTGTCGCCTGAGAAGTTACGGGAAATGCAAAAGGAGTTGGATAGGATGTTGGAGTTAGATGTCGTGTCGCCGAGCGAAAGTCCATGGAATAATCCAACACTCATGATTCCAAAGAAGAATGGTGAGTGGCGGTTTTGCTTGGATTGTCGTAAACTAAATGCGGTAACACGGGGTGATGCTTATGCAATTCCTTATATTCCACAGATCTTAGATAGTCTAAAGGAGGCACGGTTTTTATCTTCTTTAGATCTTAGTTCTTCGTTTTGGCAAATTCCGTTAGAGAAGTCGGCCCAGGATAAAACTAGTTTTACTGTTCCTGGCCGCGGTTTATTTAAGTTTAATGTTATGCCTTTTGGTCTTTGTGGTGCTCCGGCGAGACAGCAAAGGCTGATGGACATGTTATTTGGTCAGAATTTTAATAGTGATATAGTAGGTGGTTACGTTTTTGTATATATTGATGACATTATTATAGTTAGTTCGGATTTTAATACTCATATATTATTATTGGAAAAGGTACTGGATAAATTAAAATCGGCAAATTTGAGTATTAATATTGATAAGTGTAAATTTTTTAGAAAGTCTCTTAAATATTTAGGTTATGTTGTAGATGATAAAGGTTTGAGGACGGATCCTGATAAGATTAAAGCAATATTAGATTTTCCAACACCCAAAAATGCCAAAGAGGTAAAAATGTTCTTAGGAACGTGTTCTTGGTATAGGCGTTTTATCAGAAATTTTTCTACAATTGCGGCACCTTTAAATAAATTAACCAGTACCAAAATTAAATCTTTTATTTGGAATGAAGATTCTGAATCTGCTTTTAACAATTTAATTAAATCTTTAATTTCTGCTCCGATCCTTGCTTGTCCCGATTTTAAGAAACCTTTTGTTGTACATTGTGACGCATCTAGTTATGGAGTAGGAGGCATGCTTACACAAAATATAAATGGATCTGATCATCCCATTGCGTATGTCAGTCGCACTCTCAATGCTTGTGAGAAAAATTATAGTGCTACTGAACGCGAAGCATTGGCGGTAGTTTTTGCAATTGAAAAATTTGAACCATACTTAGGTACCAGACGGTTCACGGTAGTTACGGATCACGCTTCTTTAAAATGGTTTATGAAGTTGGAGAATCCGACAGGTAGGTTAGCTCGTTGGGGTTGCAGGTTGTCTCAGTATCAATTTGATATAGAGCACAGGCGTGGTAAGGACAATGTCATACCAGACACTCTTTCTCGACTTATAAAAGTAGATGCCATAGGTGATATGCCAAAAGATGATTGGTATGAAAATATTTTAGAAAAGTGTATTAAGTTTCCAAAAAATTATCCTAATTATTATATTAAGGATAATATATTATATCGGTTTTGTAAGTCTAAATATTGTTTGACAAGCGAATTTGATTGGAAGGAAGTTGTTAGGAAAAGTGATAGGGAAAAAATTTTGCAGGAAAATCATGCTTCGGCAACTTCTGCACATCTAGGTGTATTTAAGACACACAGAAGACTATGTTTAAGATATTTTTGGCCGGGAATGTTTCAAGAGGTAGTAGATTTTGTTAAGAAATGCGACATTTGTTTGGCTTATAAACACCAATCAAAATTGACTCCTGGTTTGATGGGAAAGCCGAAGGTGTGTTTTAGGCCTTTTCAAGTAATTTCAATAGATCTAGTAGGACCATTGCCGAAATCGCGTTCGGGTTACAGGCATTTATTCGTCATAACCTGCTGTTTTTCAAAATACACTCTTTTGTTCCCATTGAGAAACCCAACCAGTCTGGCTGTTGCTAAAGTTCTCGAACAAAAGGTTATTCTTGTTCATGGAGTGCCGGAAACTGTAATTGCAGATAATGGGGTGCAATTCACAGGAACCGAATTCCGCAATCTGTTAAACCGTTACCATATACCTAATATACACTATGGACCACGATACACACCACAAGTAAATTTAGTAGAACGATACAATAGAACTGTTATGACAGCAGTGGCATCTTATGTAAAAGATGACCATCGCACGTGGGATAGTAATTTAGAAAAGATTCAGTTTGCTATCAATAGTTCTGTAAATGAAACAACTGGCTTTTCTCCATTCTTTTTAGTTCATGGTAGAGAACCAATTATAAATGGTGAATTTTATAAAAGACAAACTGAAGGTGATTATGAAATAGGGGTTCCTAGGAAGGAGTATGCGGGTGAGTTTGGATGCTTAAAGGAAATTTTTGCTAAAGTTAGGGAGTTGTTAGTGAAATCTCATGCTTCTAATGCAAAATATTATAATTTAAGAAGAAGGGATGCTAAACTGAGTGTAGGTGATCAGGTGTGGAAAAGAACATTTATACAAAGTGACGCAGCCAAATACAAAGCATCCAAATTAGCTCCGAAGTATGAAAAGGTCACTGTTAAGCGTGTGTTATCCCCATTAGTGTATGAGTTAGTGGATGGAAATGGGAAGTCGTTAGGGAACTTTCATATTAAAGACATAAAAATTTAAAATTAACATAATTCATTTCCATTTTTTTTCTTTGTTTATAGAAATTAGATTTGTAAATATATATTTTTTCTTTTCTCTTAATTTTTTTTATTATCGCTGAGGACAGCGTAAGTTTCACCCGTCTGAAACTTTCCTTAGGGGAGGGGGTATTGTAACGTAACGTTTATTTGATATTTTATTTAAAATAGTTTATGAATTGATGAATGAAGGAAATAGAAAAAAAAAGAATTTTTGAAAGGTAGGTTGTCAGAGGATGACAGGTGAAAAAAGATTGGAGAATTTGGGAGAGACTGGTTGATCTTGAATAATTTTTTATATTTAAGTATTCTTTTGGAAGCTTAGGCTTCCAGGCGTACTTGCCTGTTTGGATTTGAGGTTAAAGTATCTTCCGCTTAATAATTCACGGGAGCTCCGGTGTGTCTAAATATTTTTGCAGTTTTTGGATTTTCCGAGAAAAATTTATATGATACAGGATGCCCCTTTGTGTAAAGGATTTTTAACAATGTTTAATGATGTCAGCTGAAAAGGCTAAACACTAACGGAGAAGGGATATGTGCGGTATTTATAGTTTTGTTTAAATAATTGACATTGCGGTATCTATAGTTCGGTTTTAAATTTGATTGATGCGGTATCTATAGTTTGGTTTTTAATATTTGATGTCAGAATAATAATTAATTTATAGATTTTGGTTTATATGGAAATGCAGAGAAAATATATGTAAATAGATTGTAATTTTAACTTTTCTTTCTTTAAAATTTATTCTTTTGTTTTTGTTATTGGTTAATTAAATGTTTGTTTGTCCTAAATTGTTTTATTTTTTAAAAAATCTTTAAAATTATTTTGATTTAAAGATTATTGTTCAGTCTTCCTCTAATCTCTAGCCGGGTTTAGAGGGGGTCTGACATAATACCTAATAGTTTGGTAACAAAACAACATTCTAAAATAATATCTTCTATTTTTATTAATTCATTTAATTTGTATCAACACATCATCTACCAATCAATATACAATGTTTAATTACATAAAAAACAGATATCATTAATTTTATTAAAGCATTTAAAATAATAATAACCTCAAATATTGCATCAGAAAATATCTAACTACACAATAACCCGGTTGAAAAAATTAAAACTGATTGGTAATAAGGAAGTAAAATTTTTCTACAAAATTAACTAAAAATCATCGACAAAAATAGTGGGCCCATTTTTCTTAGGCGAATGGGCATTCTTCATTAAGAATTAATTTTATTAGAAAAATATGAATAGAACATATAAAAATAAACTGCGGACGGGTAACGCGGGAGTATGCCCTCTCTCACTTTCATCGAGCCCCGCTGATACCTCAATTTGTGTACTGGGTAGCGATATGTACCTAACTTCGGAGCCGCCATAAAGTTTGGTTCGTACTTTATGTACCTAAGCTATTTCTATTATTCTATTCTATTGTCCCTATCTCCACTAGTTTTTAATTTTGACCAAAAATATGTTTAATTATTATTAACAATTTGTTACCATTATTAAATCATTAAGAATAGAGTCTTATCTCTCATGGTTTGATAAAGCCTATTTAAACTTTCAAGAACCTTAATTCCCTTCAGCATTAATTATGTTTTTAATTATACTAGACTAAAATTGTTGGGATGATGGAGTGAATCTAATTTGTTACCTCAAAAGAACTTTTGATCTACTATTCTATCTGATATTGTACTTATATTTATGTGTGTACAAAACAGATGATATATTAAAAAAAAAGCAGAATATAACAATACAAAGACGGTATTAATAATACTCGAAAAACAGGATGGTGTCAGGGTTGCTCGACAAAATCGAAGCGAGTTTTTCGGTGCAATTTCGATAATAAATAATTATTTGAATCACAATTTAACAAGCGCAGATATAACGTACGTGCGCAGATGGAAGAAGACGGGGGAAAAGCGAGTCAACGCGCTAATGGAGAGAAAGTTGCCAGTGACAACCACGATCACGTTTTTTACCAGTTTACTTCCCAGAAATACGTTTACAGAAACTTCTTTTAAAAAATAAAGACGTTGTACAAGCATCTCCTCAAGCCGGCATAGTGGTGGTCACTACTGCATGCAGATATATCTTATATTATATATATTTATGATTACAGGCGGAGTAGTCACGTGCCGGATTATTATAAAAAAACGTGCCAATTACTGAACAATGTTTCATGTTTAATTTGCGCATTAAAGTTCTTTAATAGCACATGAAGCCTGATAACTGAAAATCTTGGATAATATTTCTCATCAAGTTTCTAAAGAACTTCCAAAACAAAGTTGAACGTTGTAAATTGAATTTGCTTTTATTATCGGCCTCCTCGGAGATTAGTATTCTTAACGCAATTTTGGTTCGTACTTTAAGGGGTGTTCAGTAAAAGGTTCGAAATAATACGAGAGCGTAGAGTCAAGTTAAGGTTGTCAGGAGACAGACGAAATTTTAATGGAGAAAATTAAGGATTATATCTATTTACTTTGAGGCGCAAGATTATTTGTTCGTTTGAACCAGAAATTTATCTTTAACAAATGCTAAAGATATAAATCAAATACTAAGTAAGAACACATTTTTTTTTATATTGTAGCCCGGTATATAACAAAACTCCCACTGATGTTAAGCTAGAGTGTGGTCCATTAACGGAAACAACTGCTACTACAGATACATTTCCACAGGCAGCTTCCGCTATGCCGGCTTGATACTTCCGGCTCCTGTCCTGATACTTGGCTGACCGACCAAAGTACATATAACATTGGTACCGGTAAGAATTTAGCGAGATTTGAATACGACCCCCACTGATTGTGAATTCACATCTTCTAGTGCTAGACCATAGCCGCTTTATATCTAGTATGTGTGTTTTTTGTTTTTTTTTAATTGTACCTCGGCATGTGACAACACTCCGCGCCTGATGTAAAGCTAGAGTGCAGTCCATGAATGGAAACAACTGTTACTACAAAGAAAGCAGTCGCCTCCACTATGCCGGCTTGAGAAGACGAACATTTACCATACGTACTTTCAATCTATTCCCGAAACGCGACAAAGTAACTTTACGGGTTTTACATTCGAAAGTGGTGGTACTACCCCAGGACGGCAGACTAGACAAATTACCATCATCAGTCTGCCTACCACTCTTGAAAAGTTTACTTATTTAAAAAAAAACTTATAAACTATAAGAATAAGCAGCAAAGGAATCGGTAATTCTCATCAAATCAGTATTGATGAGATCAGAATAAAAATATGATACCAAAATAGTATACGTCATTTCAAAATGATGTCTGTAGTGAGTTGAGTTTTTTTGGCATTGTTCGTGTATTGCATAGAAACGAATGTGGGTAGTATGTATGAGAGAGCTTCAGAAGTGTTCAACCGTAGCTAGAGATTGCACTGGATGTTAAGAATGCCATTCACAGCCTCCACCCGAGCGAGAAAACACCGATGATAGCGAAGCGGAATACTTCTCTTTCCTGTTATGTGAGTTTATTCAAAAGCCTCGCTCTTTTCAACGCAATAACGAAAATACATTTTATAATTTCTGTATTCTTCTTCCTTGTAAACATTCCTTTGAATGTTTAATTGAAATGTAGACCTATAGACAAACATAAATTTCTTGACCCCCGCTTGGGGACAATGTGCACATTTAGGTTTACAGTGCTACCTCTCTACTTTCACTTCAAAGTGGTGGTACTACCGCATGGCCACTCTTTAATTAATACCAAAGTACATAGTTACATTGCATTGGTACCACTTAGCGAGAATTTAGAGAGATTTAAACACTGGTCTGCTTAATCGACTACGAGTTCGCGCAGTGTGTCGCTAGATCACGACCGCCCAAATTGCGGGCTAAAAACCATCACGAGACTACCTCCCACTCTATGTTGCTCTTGTTCCACTCTAGTTTCTTGGTCAAAATATATTCTATTAATTATTATAATGTAACTTTAGCGGAGTTCTTAAAGGACTCTCGAAATAAAACTTTCTTCATGCCACATTCTCTCACTGGCTCTTGTTATCTAGAAGAGGCTTGAGATCCGATATAGATGCCACTTGAACACAATATTCTCTGAAAATATATTGCTATATATAATATACAATAATGAATTCTGGCTTTTCTTATAGAAATATATTCATAATAGTATAACGAGAAGTGTGTACACAGTCAAGCTGGATGGTGCACATTCGTCCAATCCAGCACAGCGGAGGCGACTGCTGCCTGTTAAGCCACCCATTGTGTGTCTACGCCTATTACAGTCTATTATTATTATTATTATTTATTTTTTTTATTATTTTTTTTTATTTTAGCACGTCATATGACCGCACTCCGCCTGGTGTTAAGCTAGAGTGCGATCCATGAGCGGAGGCGACTGCTGTCAGAGAAAGGGATCTGCAAACAGCAGTCGTGCCCGCTATGCCGGCTTAATGAGATGCCTCTTCACACTGCGCTTGAAGGATCCCATGTTATAGGAAGGGGGAAAGACGTGACTGGGAAGGTCGTTCCACAATTTGATGGAGCGACAGAAGAAGGATTGCCCGAACTTTTTTGTCCGCGAGGGGATTGTTTCGACGGTGAGGCGATGCATTCGATCGCCTGCACGCGTCGACCTCAAGCGATGTGGGGTAGGAGGGATTAGATCGTGGATTTCTGCTGAACATTCACCGTGGCAGTAACGGTAGAGCACTGAGAGGGAGGCTATGTCTCGCCTGAGTTGCAGGGGTTCGAGATTATTCCGATTATATAAAATTAATAACTTAACTTAAATTTTAATACTCACATATCTCCGAGTTTAACTTTTTATACTGCTATAATAAGTTATAATAATTATGTCCGTCCTTAGAAATATTGATATTAATAGTACATAGATATAGGTAAGGTTGTAGAATGAGAGCTCAGGCTCAGGTGAACGGATTGCAGGTTAAGTTATATCCTTCCCCTTAACGTCGGCTCCACAGCTCCGGCTTCAAATTTATTTTGAGCTTAAAACCATAAAATTTTCTTTGCACTCGATAAAATCTATTCTAATATTATATCTAGATACATCTAAATTTTAATTGCAATATTCATTAGTTTCAAACGGGATATTGCAATTTATTGCGATTTTTCTGTGAATAGTTTAATTTTTCTTGCATAAAATAATTTAGTTCAATAAACTTCAATTATTTTTTATAGTAGAGGTCTGAGTATGCGTTTACATTTACGCTGGCACCAATAGGATCACTTCATTTGAATTTTTTAAACTTCCCGGCCAAAATTATTATTGTCTGATTGGTAGAGAGATCTCACTTTACGCCGTGACAGCGTAAAAGTAAACTCGCAAAGTTGCAAACCTCATAAAGTCTGCCCTCAGTTCGGCATGTGACATTACTGTGAATAATGAAACTGTTTATAAAGAACAGAACTTAAGAAATCTTTCAGACCAAAAAATTTGGTTATGTATTTATTGAAATAAGCAGATTTAGTTTGCATTGGTCATATAATTAATGAGTGTAGGAAGTTTGACCGCAGCATCCAGTATCGAATGGTAGGTAGCACGTCTAACTTATCCAATATATCAAATGAAAATTATAGTTCAGATAAATGAAACTACATTGTTCGTGCTGAATTTTGAAATTTATTTAAAATTCTATTTAAGCAACTATTTTCTAGATATGAACACCTGTACACGTAATTGGTAATAATTCCATACTAAAGAAGAATTTCTTGGCTGAATCTATACGCATTCGACAAAATTCTACAACAAATTACATATTAAATAAGGTACTGTAGAGTATAACGAGAGAAGTGTATACTGTCAACGGGTGGTGAACACTCATAGCAGAGGAGAACGTTGCCTACGAACATTTCGCTTGCAAACATTTTCTTGTGGAAGCAGTTTTTTCCGCTCTTAAGATGGCGGAATGTGATCCAAACTCAGACTACCATAAAAAATACAAATCACTACAAAATCAATATTTTATTTTGTAGTGCCTTTCTTGGAAAAACTTGCGAACTCCATTTCCTTATTACGTGACATTAATCACGTTCGACGACGGAATAGGAGTAAATAATGTACTGTGATATTCGTTCCTACCATAAATTTTCGTCACAGAATCGCAACAGAATTGACAGTTACTGGATCGTAACTATACTATCCCATATTAATCAATGTCTGACCTAAACAATCGTAAATTGAGGTTAAGTATGCTTTACGAGTAGTTTGATTTAAAATAAACTTATCGTTGCACACTAAATTGACTGTATATAAATACCAACAAAACTTTTTTGTGTTCAATTTTATTTAGGAACTTTTAACTCATCCGGTTATACCAGTCCCATCATTTCGGAAAACTTGGAACAAAAAAAAATTACTTCTATTAAATAGAAAATTATGTTAAAGTAATGTTACCTCAACATCAGTTAAACTACATAACAAAGTGGTATGTAGAATTAGAATGGCGCTCCATAGTTTTTGCCTACCCCAGTGGGAGCAGGGCGTGAGCGCAGTAGTCAAATTTTTATTAATTATTTCCAGTTGCACCTTCCCTATGTTTACATGGAAAAGAAAACCTTATTTCTGATAAATTGTCAATGTACTGTTATTATAAAGTTTTCCACTGACATTTTAATTAGGTAGTGTTTGACCAAATTTGCAAATTTCAATATTAAACAAAGTTGCAAAACGACTAAAACACTCACACTAATTAAGTTTGTGAAATAATTATAGCAACATGCCCGTTCATTTTGTAAAACGGTTTTAGTATTTTGTTTATTATAATTATGAAAATAACGTTGGAAGTTTTAACGTCCGTCGGCCCTAGCCTTTCATTTTACTACCTACGTCTTCCATTTAGAAAATATTTTTAAAAAGAAATTTTCTATACCGTATTTATTTAAAATTAAATTAACTAAAATTTTAATATTAATAAAATTAGTCATATCTATATATTTTTAAATACCTTTTATATGCTACTAGCTGTTGCGTAGAAGCTCGGGAAAATCGAACATTATCGATTGCGAGCTCAAGTCAATTCGACCACGCTCAATTAAAATATTAATCAATTTAAAAAAAAGTCCTTCTAATGTCACTAAATGATTACTTTTCCAGTGCTAATTTTCTAATTAATTTTAGCGGTACTACAATTACAAAAGCACAAATTAGTTTTGAAGCCAGTCCGATCAAAGTGAAGCCAACAATGAAGTTCTCAATCAGATTAAAAAAGTTGAAAACAGTTTTCTACTTCATTTCTCTACTAGAAGTAGCAGCACCCAACTTAGATATTTGATGCTGCAGTCATTTTGTTTTGGTTTCAATTATTTAAAGTGCAATGTAAAATTAAATAGAAAAATATTATTATAATATACAAGTATAATTGAATAAGTTAAAATAAGAGATCTAAATGTTTTAAAGTTAAATTAGAGGTGATTTACCATCCAGAAAATTCCAGTTTAATTAACGTAAGATTGAAATCTGAAATGTTGTAGTATTATGTTATAATAATATTTTAGGTTGTTAAGAAAGCGGCGGCTGCTCTAAACTTGGTACAGACAGCACTGAACAAAACAAAAATTAATCGCTATTTTTACAAAATGTTGCATTATGCGATCGAGATATTATGCTTGAGTGCAGCCTCTGCTATGCCGGCTTGAAGGGTTCATCATCCAAATTGACAAGACAGACTCATCTCGTTGCATATTTTATCTTGAATAAATCGAGTACTGATTAAATATATTTATTCGACATTGGTATGTTCATAAATACCTAATATAAAAATTTCTTCTTGATATTATAAAAATCAACCAATTTAATTAAATTATATAATATTATTTCTCAAATTGCTAACGGTGCATTTGCTGAGTATGAGAAAGCAAGAGGATGACTAGTTTTCGTTGCTTGCTCGTAAAAGTTTGGTAATTAATGCTTGTGTAAGTTAGAACCATATTAAGTGCACTCGTCAAAATTTGCTTTAAGTTACTAAAATAATGAATTTCAACAAAACCAAATTTAAGAGCATTAGGTTACCTAAACACCTATTTCATAATAATTTTGTTATGCAAGCTTCCAAACTACCAAATTATTATTCCTTATATTTTCTCACATGCATATGACAGACACGTGGTATTGGAGAGTCCTGGGGAGTTCGACATCAGTCATCGTCGGGATTTATTCACGTAAAAAAGAGTGCTGTCTTTGTGCGGAGACGACTGGCGACCGAAATGTTTTCAGACAAAAGTTACCTGTACAGCCTGTACAGACTAATAACCGGGCTCATAAACCATTATCAGTATTGCTAAAAAATAATAATATAAAAATATTAATTGAATTATCCTTCCTATTAGTATGAAAAGGTGAACGTGTTTAATTTAAAAATAAAAGACACGCTGTACCTACCAATCATTAAATTTAATATGGAAAATGAACATAATTAAAATTAAATTCAAAACCAAAGCAATTATTTCTATCGTAATTGAATGAACAGAAATTAGTCACGAGAAAAACTCAATGTTCCAGAACAATTTACAATATAATTAGTACATTCAATTCAAAATGGTATAAATAATCATAACTGAGTTACATTTCAGTCAGTTTTAAGCCACAGTTTACCTTAAAATTTAAGAAAATGGTTAATATTTATTTTATGATTGTTGCAATTGTAAGTAAAATAAGAAAGTTAAAAAGTGTTTAAACGTTTTTTTTATTATTATTTATTTTTAACATATAGAGTATAACACAAATATACGCTCGCTGCGTGACGTGCGCCTGACATATTGCTCAATGTAAACTTAGAGACGCACACAGTATTCATAGTTTCATATCGCACTCCTAGATCAAAACTTTAAACAATTTCGACTTAAAAATTGGTTTCAAGAAAACCTCATTTAAATCCGTGAACCCTCCCTGTCAAAATGCAAGAACTTAGTATAGGTATGAAGAAATTGTAGCGTAATTGTAAAGAGTATAGTAGCTTTAATCTTATTTGGACATTATTTCGACTTATGTCTCTCCGAGATTGAGGATTTAGTGTACTCTCTACTGTCATACTCAACACGATTAAACTTTAAACTATGACATCCACGAATTGATTAATTTACATACCCTAATTTTATTATAATATCTATTTCAGGTGATACTTATTAGTCTGACAATAGTTGAAGGGATGCCACAACTCGAAGAATTATTAACATTACCCTTACAAGTATTCGGAAGTATAGTTCCAAGAAGATCGACCTAGAAATAAATTATTTCATAATATAAACAATGAAAGATTGGATAGTAGGGTAACAAAAATATACTACATGTATATGTTAATATTAATTTTATGAGATATGTATGATATTCAATCATAAAATATGTTTTCTTTTGATTCGATATCTATATTAAAAAAAACTATGGCAATTGTTTTTCAAAATTAAATAATATAAAAGTTTCGTTCTATATTTTGATATTTCATTTATTAGTTTAATAATCACTAACGTCTTCAGCGGGCGGCGTGTAAAAAAAGTTATTTTTAAATAATTACTTTCATTTTAAAAAAATCTATACCCTATTTGACACAAGGTAAAATGGGCAAAGTAAAAAAATATTAAAGATTAAATTATTAAATATTAAAAAGCAATATGCCTGTTAATAAAAAAACATTATTATTATTGTGAGTTTTTCTTACTGTCCATACAGGCATAGGTACTATATAGGCATGTGCATAACTGTATGTATGTATAGGCAATATTATGTGAGACAAATAATATGTGGGCCACCATGTACAATCAAACATTATTTATTTTTATATTAATTTTTTTTTAAGTTCATAATCATCAACCTTGGTAATGTTTGAACAAAACTTATCTACTCACATTTTAAGGGGTAATTTAGTAGTTTATACGTTATTCGAGAACTCAATATAACGACTGTTTAAAACTAAAATGTACTAGTAACCCGTAGCAGTAGTTACGGTAGCTCCTAACATCTTGCTTTGATGAAACCACGCCAACGGACGGTTCCTCCGAGACCAATTAACCAACTCCAAAATTGCACTTGCACAGTCTTCTGACTTAGTTTAATACAAATATTAAACTCGGGCATTATGAGATTTTGATTTAAATAATAAACTCTCATATTGCAACTTGAAATTATATTGCTAAGTACCTAAATAATATATAAATATGATAAAAAAGGTAGGCTGTTTGTGTTTGTGGTCTTTTTTTATTATAGCTCGCCTGATATAAAGCTAGAGTACGGTCCATGCAAGGAAACAACAAATATTACAGAGAAATCTCAGCGGCAGCAGTCGAATCTGACTATTATAAGTTGTGTATAATGAAGGCGACTGCTGCCTGAACACATTTCTCTGTGGTAGCAGTTGTCTCTACAAATGGATCGCACTTTCATTTCGCAATCAACATCAGGCGAATTGTGGTTAAAACCGTCGACAAACATCCAAACATCGACACATTCTGTAATATATATATATATTTAATTTTAGCTCGGCATGTGACAATACTCCGCCTGATGTAAAGCTATAGTGCGGTCGATGAATGGAAACAACTGATATTACAAGTACATATAACAAAGTTACATTGGTACCGGTCAGAATTAGCGAGGTTCGAACACGGGTCTCATCGATCGTGAGTTCACGCGTCTTACCGCTAGACCACGGCCGCTCTCGATATGATGTGATATATCAGATAATAAATATCATTAGGATTCAAAAAAATGTTACCTACATATTGTATGTTTTTATTCGCAACTAAATGGCTTTTTGTGATAAAATAACATATAAAAGGAAAACGACAAAAAATACTCTTAGAGTAAATTAGCTTTGTTGAAACTTGAGAGCAATGTAAAGGTATTCATAAAAAATTCACTCATGACGGTGAGCCTCGAGTCATAGTGAATATTATAGCAGCAAACACATGCACTTGTCATCTTTTTGCCTAAATATAATTACGTAATGATGTCTTTAAGGGACCTTTATAAACCTATACATTGAATTTAAAAAAAAAGAAAATAATCAGGCTCTAGATCAAGGTTTTGCGATTATAAAAATATTCAATGAGTTTTTACCGAAAAAATGTGCATGACAAATTGATTTAGAGCTCACTTTACGATTATTATTTAATAAATAACCAAGCAAAACTTTATATCCTGCAGATTAATATAAGTTTACCCAGTCTTCGAGGTGACAAACGAGTCATATAGAAAAAAATAAACAATAATAATTAACCTTATCCCAATTTAACAAAGTTTTGTAAATATTGACGGTATTTCTGGACATCGATGCCACATTTTTACCGGCAATTCTGCCCCCATTATAAACACCCTAATAACATTGAATATTTAAATAAAAATAATATAAACAAACCATCTAATAATATTGTTTGTTAGTCCGTAGTATGCGAAAATAATTGTAAAAGCCAGTTTATTGAATAAGGTTTTAATTTTTATGTTTTTATTATAATTAATGAAACCACGCAGTGCAGCTATTTTATCACTTTAAAAGGTTTCCTATGGATGGAGCAGAAACGTTAAACGCTTAACATTAACTATGTAAAGTAATCTACGATATTACTAGCAAACGGTTACTGGCAACTGCAATAGACGGTTTCTGGAAATAGATGTTGCCGTTCTTCAATTATTTTCCTTGAGAAAGTTGTGTTTCTTTGATAAATTAGCAAAGGCGACAATTACAAAAGCAAATTATTAATATAATAAAAATTTGAGAAGACTGGATCACTTATTTATAGAATTATTAATGTATCTGTTGAACAATAACAACAAATGACTGTAATATGTACGATAAGAAACTATATGCGTGTCATTTTGAGCATGTTAATCTTTCATCGTAATCTATTTTATTCTAAAGCTGAGTTCGGGTATTCAGTTGCTTTCAAGCTATATTCCAAAAAGCCACATTTTAAAGTTAAAGCCTAACTTTCCCGGCCGTAGGATTATCCAGCGACGTACATTTGAAGGTTGCGTCGTGGATTTGGGGGATTAGGTCACGAAGGAGGATTTACCTAAAGTAGGCAGGTGCTCGTTTATCCACTGACAGATCTTTACCTGCTTTACTTTCGAAGTCACGCCTCTTGTTAAAGTAGATTCTGTCGAACTTCCTAAAATGTAATAAATTAACCCAGGATTGTACCAGTACTAAATATGTAGATAGTTACCTATAGATAAAAAAATATATTATTATTATTTATTTAATAATAACCACAGTATCTGAATAAAGCACCTGAATTAAGCTATAATAAAAGCATATTACTTAACCTGGTTAATTTTTAAAAAATGAATGAATGTTTAAAATGAATGTTACTCAAATACTAAATATAGTAAAAATAAAATACCAACTTTGATATAATCTACAATTTTATTCAAGGACTTAACTAAGACAAACAAAGTAATAACTTATACCTAACTTCCATCTATGTACTCGTATTTATCTTGCGAGAACAAACACTCATAACTGATTTACCTACATAATACAACACATTTAGAAAGCTCTTTGCAACTCTTTATTAAAATAATATCAGACACTCCATACGCAACTTTAGGACTTTTTAAAGAGTGGTTGACAGACTGATGATGGTTATTAGTTCAGTCTGTCGTCCTGGTGCCAAGTGTCTTGTTTTCGACAAGAAGTAGCCGAGTACTACATTATCTCTCACGGCAGCCATTTCTCCACTCATGGGTCGCATGCTAGCTGAACAGCAAGGCTCAGGCAGAGTGTTTCAGTGACTGCTTGAAAAAAAACTTTAAGTTGGCTCAATGGCATTATTTTTTAATGTAGCCAGATAAATATTAAAGTGTGATACCAGTCAAGATACCTTGGTTTTATGTATAAAAGCAAAACTACTATTGAGATCGTATATAAATAAGTAATAATAAAATAACCTAGCCTAGATTTTTTTTAAATTAAATTAAAAATCATACATGTAATCAAATAAAAACACTATTTATTTAAACCTGTAAAAAAAACATGATAATATAGAATATATATAGATAGGTAGTTAATGGAGAATAAATGTAAATGCACAGTGTGCAAATTGCTCGCAATCTTAAATCTATACCATTATCTCGGCTCTAACAATGTCTTAATAATGATGTAATGTAAATTCACTTAATTTTAGTAGCTTGCGGTATCATCTACTCTCTTTGATTACGCAATTCAACAAACGAATCAGTATATTCACAACTATATATTTTGATTTATAACTTGTATAATAAAGCAATTATTATAGTAATAAATATAAAAAGATAAATACATTACACACATTAATATATTTAACTCGATAACTTTTATTTAAACTATTTTAAAAGTAGGTTAAGCAGACCTCAAATTGACACTTTAAGCCAAAACTAGCGCATTAGGGACGAGACTAATACCTACTTTAACTTTAACAATTGGATTAACTTTAACAATTGGATTTTCTACTAACATTACATGTGTATACTTACAAATAATATACTCTATAAAACATTTGACTAGTTTCTACTTAGTTTCTAACGACGTTTTTAAAAAAATACATTTTTATTTTTTACAAAGGATCCTAGCTGCTGCGACTCGACGCTGCGATCTGTCTCCAAGCAAATTGGGGAGGTGTCTCTGGTGACAGCTATCTTTTTTACATATTTTTTAGATAATATAGATTAATTTAGTCGACACGTGTTTCTGGAAAACTTTTGTAATTGCTTTGTTCTTTTTTTATTAATTTTTAAAAATTGCGATCGTAATATTGGCAAACCTGAGGATTCGTTCGGAACTAAACCATTGCCAATGAACAAAAAAAAATCGTTTGTCAAAAGTTCAAACAAAACTTTTGATTTTTAAAAGTTCCTGTTAATTAAAACATCGTGTTTATAGTGTAATTTTGTTTTAAAAATTACAATAGTTATTCGTATAAAACACTGTTATTGTTAGGAAACACAAACAAAAGATATTTGACAAACTTGTGAGGCGACAACCATAGACAACATAATAATCTACAAAACTGTTAGGTTGGTACTTTGTATTCTATCTTGTCAAACGGTACGAAAGTCGAAGTGAAAGGTCGAAGACGGTCATTACAGTTTTTCAAATATCTCCTCGATTTTTAAGTATTTTCAGACGAGAATCAAAAAATTCTTCTAATTGAAGTGATATCTCGAAATGGTTTTCGATTCACCATGGGTTAGTTTTTTTGGACCTTGCCCATTGCTGAGTTGCGCGCCTTTTTATCCTTACACTATATTTTTAAATAATATTTTTTATGGTCGCAGAAACCACACTCTCTTTAAATATATGTTAGAACAAATCAATATTTCTTTCTTTCTATCTAAATGAAGGGGTCCTCCGAATAACGTTATAAGCAACAAAAAATTATTCCGGAAAGTAATTCCACTAAAAAGTCATCTTCTACTTAATTTGATGGTTGAAACACTACTCGGAGGGGATTTCACGTTTGAAGTATTAAGTACTTATGACGTCATAAAATATAAAACTTGCCAAGATCTAAGTAATTAATGCCAAGTGTACTTCCAGTTTTAATATAGGTAGTCATAGAGAAGAAGTAGTCCGAGTCAGAATTAAATTACAAATACATGAATAAACATGACTTTTTCTCATAATAGAGCTTTATTAATCTCGTCTGTAATAAATGAAATAGTAAGGCACTGCAATTTATATCGATTTGCATAATACAATAGGAACACTGCGGCCATTGCGTAATTGAATTTTTCATGAGTGCTTCAGTTAAATTGAAATATTTCGCGCTCGGTTTACCAGAGCAACTCCCTTTACTTAAAATATAAGTACTATTTGTCGGACTCTGTCTGTGACTGTCTGATACGTGGAATACTCAGGTTTAGTTCCCGGTCGAAAGAAATATGATATTATAAAAAGTGGGTATTTGTTTCTAATCTGGATGTTTTCTAGCATAGGGCATCTAAGTTTGGGGTCAGAACACTGTATGTATTTATAAACTACGAGTATATGTACGTAATTATTTATTTTTATACGAATAGAGGGAAAATGTTTCAGGATTTTTAGACAATTCCGTCGTTTGTAAAATAAACAGACAAACAAATAAAACCGAGAAGAAAAAGCAATCCAATCCATTAAGTAAAGTAAAAGTAAAGCCTCCGAATGGTGTACAATAAATCCAAGCTTCGTTGACAGCGTGCGCGGGCGGCTCAAAACTCACCGGTTTTTAACACTTTATATGGAAATTCTAAATCCAATATGATTTACAGCCCGAATCGTAAGTCATGTCAGATTTTGAACACTAATAATTTTGTATAATAGGTTTATGATTTATTTTACAAATTTTATAAACAAACTTTATGGCCACGAGCATCATTAACGTTTTCATCGACACTTTAACATCTGTCGTCGTGTCATCACTTAAATTCTTTGATTAATGATTTATATAAAATTTTGTCGTCCTATCTTATGTAATAAAACAACAACAATATTCGAATAATATTTTATTTATTTATTCATTTTATTTATACTTTATAAATAGAATAATCTTGTGCCTCTCGAAGCCCACATGGGATTATTTGAGAGGCAGTTTTTTTTTATTCATTTTTTTAATAAATTGAACATCTGCTGAGCCCAAAAATACAAGTAATACTTTTAAATGTAATGTTTGTAAATCATTTTTCACTATCTTGATGTTAAGAATTTATGAATAGGATTCGAATTACGCTCTATTCATAAAAATGCCCCCGCTTGGGTCACTCTACTTTTTCGCTCAATGAGCATAGTTACTTTATCAATAGCGATGTAACATGATCCTGCAGATTCGTCAGAAAACTTCCACTTATTTTTGATATTTTATCTCTGTTGGTAAAGAAAACGTTGACCATCTTGAATTAATGTGAACATTAATAATTTTATCTCATCGCACATAAAAAGTCATAGAACTTAAACATAAAATGCATTCAAACGTCATCAACTTAAATATAATTAGGTATACTTTACGTCGATATTCCAGACCACGATGTTAAGTACGTTAATAAAGTTAACTGGGAGCTCCTACACTACGTCTACACTGCACGCTTGGAAGAACTTAATTTTCGCTACCTAATTCATTCCTTTGCACTAAGAGGTTTAGGTAATTAACTTAAACATTTTACTACTATTTTAATAATTAACTAAATTTAAGAGTGGTAATCTATTTGGTCCCAGGATGCCGTCCCTGGGAAGTCCCTATCACTACTTTCAAGGGAATTAATCTGAGTCGCATTTCAGTTAGTTCGGAAGTAGCCGGGTATAACGATAGGAGTGTACACTGTCAATAGATATAGCAGAGGCAATTGCTGCCTGCAGACGTTTCTCTCCAGTTGTCTACACTCATGGACCGACTCTAGCTAGCTAACCTAACATCAAAGTATGTTAAAATATCATACTGCTATAAAATATACGTTATAGACGCGTAAAATTAGATACAAAAATTATGTTGATACAGATATTCGCTATATCAATCATAATGCTATCTAAATGGGACTACTTCCAACAGTTTTTTTTTAATAAAATATATCTATTAAGTTAATTAAGATAACAGTTTGCACTTTGAAAATTTAAAAGTTTTATATTATCTTTACATGTAGATAATACGGATGAAGTTGTCTCGCACGAACATGTTCTTATTAAACTAAAAGCTTTTATGCAACTTACTATCAGTTTATTTTGATTATTTTAATCAAATGTTTTTAAAGCTTTGCACATAATTTTTAGTTTAGAATATAACCTACTCGTTCTCATGTAACCGTTTATTGATTTCTTCAAGTTTTGTTAAATTTAAATAGAAAATTTCAACTACCTCCACTAAGCTACGAAGTTAGATCCTTTTAGTAAAATCAAGAATGTTTGTGGAGTACTGCTGTCTCGTGTTTCACTAACGAAGGCAATTCAGTAGAGTTTCTCAACTCTTAACTGTGTAGTCCTTCTACTACACTTAAACAATTTCACCACTATTTTTACACAACTATACTATGTACAGAATGTAAAAAGACAATAGCAATCCTGTTTACAACGCCTAACACTAATAATACTAAAACGTTATTGCAAGGTAATTTTATTTTTTATTAGCTATTTTAAGATTTTCATGTAAAATCAAGCTGCTAATCGAATGAGGTCGTCGCGACTCCAGTCGGATATTCCAATGATATTTTTAACAAATAATGTTACCATAATGTTATGTAGTTCGTAAATGTAAAAAAAAAATGCAATTTTATGTAAATTTAATTATGAAATACTTGGACTGCATCAGTATGATGGATGCAACTTCTGGATCACGGGATTGCTGGCGGTCTTTTTACACCCTGCATCTAGAAGGAAGTGTTATTTACAAAAAATAGAGAAGAATTTGGAGAAGTAGACAGATCCAATATATTTCTATCGTGCTTTATTAAACTGTCTTGCTGTACAATTTTAATCATAATTTATAAATAAACAAATTTGGCATTGACAAGAATAACCGCTAAATTAGATATTTTGATTATAAAATGTCCTTTCCTATTTTCCAAAAATATATTTCCTAAAGGGTAGGAATACTTTCAACAGTTATGATAATAAATAATGAACTCTTTCATAGAGTTTTAAGCACTACATGGAACTCGAAATATCTAAAATAGTATCGAAGAATACGGGATTCTATTTTCGTAATAATTTATAATGCAGGATTTATTGAGTTCAATTTATTTTTTAAATCTTTTAAATATCAAGAGAATTAATACTGTATTTAGAACGGATGTTTATATTGTTTTACGCATTTTCGGTGACAAAATATCTGCATGGAAACCATATAATAATCATATTAGGTGCTTACATATCAAATTGGCGTTTTTCGTTTCACTCATTTTACAAAATGGAAAACTTAAAATATCGCATTATTTACGAGTACGAGTTCCGCCGTGGCACTAGTGCTGCGGAAACGACTCGAAGGGTGAATGATGTGTATGACGGACATGTCGCAAAAGAAAACAGTTCGTTTTTGGTTCCAACGTTTTCGTTCTGGAAATTTCGACCTGCAGAACAAGCCCCGTGGACGGCCTGAGACCCAAGTTGATAATGAAGTATTGAAGGCTATTGTGGAAGCGGATCCATCGCAAACCACGTCCGAGTTAGCTGCAGGCTGCGGTGTTAGTGATAAAACTGTTTTAATTCACTTGAAGCAAATTGGGAAGATTAAAAAGCTTGAAAGGTGGGTACCTCACGAATTGACTGAAGCAAACCGGCAAACGCGCGTCGACTGCTGCGTTACATTACTGAACCGGCACAATAATGAAGGTATTTTAAACCGAATCATTACCTGTGATGAAAAATGGATTCTTTACGATAATCGAAAGCGCTCAGCGCAATGGTTGGATCCTGGCCAACCAGCCAAATCCTGCCCCAAGCGAAAATTAACCCCAAAAAAGTTACTTGTAAGCGTTTGGTGGACTAGTGCCGGTATTGTTCATTACAGTTTTCTCAAATCTGGCCAGACTATTACGGCTGATGTCTATTGTCAGCAATTGCAAACCATGATGGAAAAGCTAGCGGCTAAACCTAGGCTGGTCAATCGCTCCACGCCACTGCTGCTTCACGACAACGCTAGACCACACACTGCACAACAGACGGCTACCAAATTAGAAGAGCTTCAATTGGAATGTCTAAGACATCCTCCGTACTCCCCGGACCTTGCTCCAACAGATTACCATTTTTTTCGAAATTTGGACAACTTCTTGCAAGGGAAAAAATTCAACTCTGATGGGGCAGTCCAAATCGCCTTCACAGATTTTATTGATTCCCGTCCGACTGGTTTTTTTAGTAAAGGGATCAATGAACTACCAATGAGATGGCAAAAGTGCATAGAAAACAATGGTTCATACTTTGATTAATTAAATATATTATATTTAAAAATATTCGACTTTTTGTTCCTCCCATACAAAACGCCAATTTCATATGTAAGCACCTAATATATTCATATTATTAGATTTAATAAAAAAATTAAGGGTATCAAATTAAATAATATCATAAGTATTGATAGATAAAGGAGCGCTCGTATTTAGAGAGCACTCCTTAACGTGTGTAAATTAAATTAAATTCTTGAAGCGATTCAACAGCGTCGTATTTGAAAGGATCTTAATCAATAGAACAAGCTTCAAATATTTGTACGTGTAGTGATTATACAAGATGAGATCTTCAACGCTTAAGTTTATCTCTAATTAATATTATATTAGGTTATTGTACATGACGTATAAAACATTCAAATAAAACAATTTAAGGGTCGTCGCACACTTATTACCCCGATAACCGGAGAGGTTCAACCCCGTAGGGTAAGTATGTTCTGTGGGTTCAATATCTGCGGCTAATTGAATCGAGGAGCATCCTATGTTGAACTTATACGTGAACCAAGACACTCGATAAGGAAGAAGAAGAAAATAGAATGAACGAAAATAGACGTAAGCGCAAGAACCTCTAGCGTTTATATGCCATCTCACTAAGTGGAAGTACGACTCGACGTAAGCGCGGTGATTACTCGTACAAGTGTACCATGCTCTGTATGCGGCTTACTAGCTTGACTCTAGGTGAGATGACGTGCTGTTATGATGATTAGTGTGCCCATACAGTTTCAAGTTACATTCAAAGAATACTGAATTGCTCGAGTTGAAGTGATGCTGTTAGTGTGCGACGACCCGACGATAGTAAACAATATAAAATAATTTAGTAAATATATTCTCAAATAATCTTAAGTATCTTAAGTATATGAATGTTTTTAATTTGACTCGTCCGTCTTTTATAATGTTCCATTCCATTCTGTATTAAGCATTTTTTTTTCGAATATATTAAAATGTTTCAGGCCCTTTCAGGCCAGAATGTATGTAATAAAACCCAAAGATGTGAAAATTTAATTGTTTACTGAACAATTAGAGTTATATAAAAAAATAATCATATTTTATAGTGAATATTTTTGCTTTTTTCAATGAACATGATTGAATGATGATTTAATCATATAATGTGTGTGCATGTGTGTGTAAAAATAGCTTGAAATGTTTTCTTGCTTGTTTTTCGCGTACGGGTTCCGAAACCACCAATCCGATGTGTATAATAATTATTTTTTCAAATTTATGCGTTAGTTATCTCGTTTCTGTTAATAATGGAATGAATTTTATCCCGCTATGAAAACGCTGAATAATATAATTCTAATACGCATACAATGTAACTTTGTTCACATCTGGTTCTAAAATAAAAATACAGCTAAACATTCATATAATTAGGTTAAATTATATGTGTCTACAAGCTATTGTAGGAATGACAATATTTAATTTTTCTCATTTACCTATTACGGTCGTTCCAGTACAAATATTTGGGGAAGGATCTTTTGTTACGAAAGGTCGGTTAAATTAGATAGGCTCGTCATGATGTCGCCTCTGCTTCTCCGAGTCCTATTCAAATGTAGACAAATTCCCTAAGGTCCTTAAGAACATATAACCTGAAAGAATGCTAAGAAAACACAAATTTTCTTGAATACCATTATACTTTTAACGTTATATTATGTTGGTACGCCTAATTCTTATTATTATAAGACTTTTGTTTTTATTTTGCATCAAAACACTATTGGAAATGACGGTGCCCATTTTTCGGGCCATCTCAATATCTAATAGTCTGTTAACAAATATTCTAAAATAATATCTTATTTTTCCATTAATTTTTGCAATGATATCAACACATCGTTTACCAATCAAGACAATGTTTAATTACATTTAAAAAAAACAGAAACCATTAATTTATTAAAGCATTTAATATAATAATAACCTTAAATATTGCATCAGATAAAGTCTAATTTAGTAATTGTTTTTAATTTTAATTTTAACTTTTTTTTTTCTCTATACTTTATTGTGTAAGATGTGGCACCTAAAGGTGGATCATTTGTCAAAAAATTAATCAACTTCTATTAAGCATGATTTAATGATTCCCACCACTGGTCGCCCTTAATCATATAAAATATAAAATAAAAAAAAATTACTCAATAACCCGGGTAAAAAAAACTAATTGACAAACTTAAGAAAATTGTGGGCCTATTTCTCTTTGGCGAATGGGCATTCTCCTTTTAATAAAGCTTTTTACCACTTACTGAAATCATTTGCGAATTGCAAATAATTTAATACCGAAAAGTTGTTATAAAGTCGTAAAATTAAGGAACAAACTACACTATTTAATAGTTATTCGCATAATTTACATTATTATATTATTTACTTTCAGCTTTAGATTAAATGCACTTGTTTTTAAATAAAAAAAGATGTCTTTTACAATGGAAATAAAATTGATAAGATAACAAACACAGGCAAATACACTTAATGATGATGACGATCTGTTAACAAGACTATGAAAGTAACTTAACCTTCTGTGAGTCTAGTGAAAAAAATAATATCGAAAACCTAGCGGGGTTTATAAGACCCAGTGAGAAAATTTTTATATTTTATGGCTTTTGTTAAAAAACATGGTAAAATTATGCGGCTTAGGTTTTTTACTACACTAAGAAATAAATAGGCTTTGAAAATAACTCCAGCTTTTGATATTTCCACCAGATTCACGGAGGATTTAAAATCAACGTTATCAGATCACCGTGATTTATTAAGTTTACCTAAAATAGGCACTAATATTGTAAATAATAATTATAATATCATACAAGTAATTATTATTATTAATAAATACCTATTGGGACTAATCTATAATAGTGTTTGCATTATAGACTTATTCAAAAAAACCTGAATAACCAGGCAAATCTAGGTTCCCGGAAAACATTATTCATAACCATTCCATAACAGATATTCTTTAAAGTATTTTAAACAACATTTTGATAAAATCATTCAGTCCTAGTGTAGTACCACCACCACTGATTTTCGTGATACGTGATAAGAAATCGCGTTATGGGATTAACTTAAAAGTAGCCGGGTATAACGAGAGGAGGCTGTCAAAAAAATGGCAGAGGCAAGCTGGCATAGCTAACTGCTCGCATCATTTATTTGTAGTAGTTATTTAAAAAAAAGTTATATTGTTATTTACTTATAAAAGAATTTTCATTACAATTTTAATTAAATGAAATAGTTTAATATTTCCAGTTAAAAGTTGTTCCGAGTAAAGAGATGAAGTCTTATAGATTCTTAATTGGTTTAATCTTTAAATTTGAAAACGTTCCCTTTCCCGCTACGCGATGGTGAACAAATCAATTTTAACCAATTACACGACCGATTTTCTTCTTTCACTTTTATTTCCTTCAGCACTTGCTACTTCTAGAAAAAGATTGTTTAAACTTAAACTTTAATTGCGGTTGTAATGAAATAATAATTCTGAGCCTATAATAAAATAATGATTATAATCATTAAATTGGTCATTGGTTGAAGATCTGTCTACATAACACAAGTACTGCTTTTTTAAAAAAAAAATATTAAGGCATTGGCCATGAGCCATCAGCCAACTAGTATTGCAAAAAAAATGTATGAGTAATGTTTCTTTTTAAAAAAGAATACGTTCTATTGTCTGGTTCTATTTATAATCACTTACATTTAAAAATAAAACATAATTATTAAACATATTATAAATGGTATGTAATCTTTTTTGAATCAATATCTTCGCAAAACTATTGTAATTCAATTTTTTAAACATGTTTCTCGGACAATGAAAACGCAATATAGCAACACCAATGTTGTTCAAAATTCGAACGTACGAGTACGTACACACGAACAATCGACTTTGATTAAATTTTGTGAAAATGCAATGCCGCATTTTGTTACTGATCTATTTTTAAAACCATTTGCAAGCAACGTCTCATTTTGTGATCCATTTTCAGTCTTATTTTTGTTTTGATAGTAATATCTATAATATACCTTCGTTTATAAGAATTTTTATGTAATATAATTAATTGTAACAAATACACAATTTTTTATTTTCACGTTTTTCAAACTACTTAATGCATTGTGAATGTTTGTTAAAGAATAATAAAATCAAATAAAAATAACATAAATGAAAAACACTTTATTGCCCAATTGTACATAGGCGAGCTTAATGCATTTGGCATTGTCTACCAGCTACCCTTTGTTGGTGTGAGCGGAGATATACTGTGCAATGAAAAAAATATTGACAAAATAGATAGAATAAACATAAATCAATCACGTCGAAACGGTTAAACTGACTTGATAGTATTTCTTGATAGTGATTCGCATAGTGCGCTAATACGGGTTAGAGACTATCTATAATGATCCTCGATCAGATTGAGGATCTGCAGACAGTATCTGGTCATATTAACGGTTCAAAACAAATACAAAATAAAAATACGTAATTTTCATTAATTTATTGTATACATTTTCTCAAGAAATACTAAATTGTATTACTTACTTAGGAGTTCCAAAAAGTAATTTGTGGCAAAGCAAAGCCAACAACAAAGAAGGGATTAACCAATAGATAGGTATTTTGACACTCTCACTAGCGTATCGCTCACTCCTGAAACTTCCTTATAATCTGACGACCCATTCAAGTGAAAGCTTTCCTCGAGGGATCGAGGACAAGCCTGTATAAAGATGTGAAAATCTTACCATTTTCAGGCGGTTAGAAAAACCTCTCCGCTCTTGACGTACCTAAAATAGAGATAATATGTTTTCATTTCAAAAAAATAAAAATATTATAGCGCAAACAACTACTGCCTACGACAAAGAAGCGTCTGCAGGTAGTATTCGCCCTCACGATGCCGGCTTGATAAAACGTATGTACACCATTCATTGACAGGGCACACTACCTCGTAATTTAAGTATTCTGGAAAATGGATCCCTAGCGTACGGTTTTTCCAATACAAATACATTTTTTATTCCATTTAAAACTATTAAAATGATGTTAGTTCTTATTAATATTCATTATAAAATAACTTTCCAACTTCGTTTCCTCTGAATCAGTAATAACGGTTATCTAACATTAATTAAAACTTTTACAATTAAATTGCAAAAAATAAAACGTAAATTATTCTGAAAGTAAAAGCAATTTCTTTTAATAATGAAGTAGAATTCATGAATTATTTTCTACATTAACGTGACTAGAAATATGAAACATTTATTTATAAGATTTTGTATGAAATTAATAAAATCTATATTCATTTATTAAATTCAAAGGTTTATATTATATTAGATTTTTCACCCTTTGATTTCTTTGTGACACATCAAAGAATCAGTCAATTGGACTTTTTCCTCCCTTACACCATTTCTCATTATCACTCAAGTTTCCAATTCGTTGAAGTCGAGTGAAAGGCACTCCTAAAGACCTATTCATTATTTCCTTACGATTAAATATTAATTTTAATCTAAGTTAAATCTAAATTATGCTACTTTTTAATTTTTTAATTTCACTAATAGAAATTAAATACGGCACCAGCATATTTAAATGTATTAGGATCCATTCATATGCAGATACCTCAGTGGCGAAACCTAACCATATGACGTAGAAAGAAACACCGCGGGGGTTTTAGTCGAGTTTTTTTTATTTTATTGTAGCTCGGCATGTGACAACACTCCGCCTGATGTACACGTAAAGCTATAGTGCGGTCCATGAATGGAAACAACTGCTACTACAGAGAAACCTGTGCGGGTAGCAGTCACCTCCACTATGCCGGCTTGAGGAGACGAGCATGTACCATCTTAGATTGACAGTGCACACTCCTCTCGTTATACCTGGCTACTTTCAAACTATTCCCGAAACGCGACAAAGTCACTTCACGGGTGTTACATTCGAAAGTGGTGGTACTACCCCAGGACGGCAGACTGGACAAATAACCATCATCAGTCTACCTACCACTCTTTATATCCGGTATTGGGCCGTACCGTGGAGTCTAACATTACCTCGTCGTCTTTTCTGATACGCGAGGCATCTATAAAAGATTTCTTCGGAACAATAGATTTAAATAACATAAAATACTTACAAAATTAATGTTATGATAACATTGTTATCGCTATCACATTTTATGCATGTATTCTAAACTCTATATACACAAGGGTCACGATATCTTTGTATTTCTTCTCACATAATCACGTTATCTCTTATACGATGCAGTTATAATTAAAAGTGAAGTGAAGAACACCAAAATCTAGATAAGAACGACCCTCATGGATTGGACTACACAAGATAGGAAAGATAGGACACACCGCTGCGTTGCTGGATTTAATTTAAGGATCATAGATACGTCTTCTTCAAGTTTATCAATTAAGAGTTGTTTATTAATGAAATGCTTTCTGCTGAAATGGAACTGATAGGAGCCCAAAGCAAAATAGGTCTTATTGTTTTTATTATTACATTTGTTTTAAGATTACTTATATACATGGTATATAGATAATAACTTCGTGAAAGGAGAATGGGCACTCTTGTCATCGGGAACGAAATCTAAAACGAATCAAAAGACTATATATATACGGTAAATATTGCGATTCGTTTTAACTAAATATTTATTTAATTATGGTTATTAATAAAAAAAAGCCAAAAAATATAAAATCTAACAAACACAAAATTAAATAAATAAATATAATAAAAATTATTATTAAAATTAAATAACAATCCAAAAGGGACGCTTGTTGCCCATTGTCCTTTGTACCTAGTGACTATGAAGTTTTCAGTATTACGTACTAAGTCAACTCAATTATCTTTATTTGTTGATTATACTGAAAATAAATTTCATTTCGCAAAACTATATTGCCAGTTCTAGTGCGAATCTCATTCGATATAATCTACCTGGAAGTATATAATTTTAAAGGAAAATGAACAATAAAAATGCACAACCATTAAAAAAAGTTGGTATTGTAGGTGTCCCTTTTGAAAAGGGACAAAAGAAATATGGTGTGAGTGTAGGTCCTGCTGCTTTGAGATCTGCAGGTCTTATTGAAGAGTTGCTCCAAATTGGTGAGTAAAATGAGAGACGAAAGTATCTATTAGCTAGAAAAATTAAAATAAAACCACGGCCATTAAAATTCTGAATCCGCCGGAATCCCAGTACAGTTTAAATAACGAATAAAACGATAAACGATTTTTCTAACTATAAAAGCGTGTAAGTAAATAGGAAACGAATGCACAGTTCAAACACATACGAGTATTTACATAATATCGAGTCGAGTTTTGCTGAGTAAAGCGAGATGTACAAGTATAAAAATATATGTATATTTTTGTAAATAGAAGTCGATAATCAAAGAACGGATGTAGTCGAGCTCTATCTTCAATGAGATAAAATATAAATCTCAGTCATAGGTCTATATGGCAGACGTGTCATTTATTCATGTATTTGCTTTTTTTTTTATTTATTGTAGCTCGGCTTGTGACAACACTCCGCCTGATGTAAAGCTAGAGTGCGGTCCATGAATAGAAACAACTGCTACTACAGAGAAACCTGTGCGGGTAGCAGTCGCCTCCACTATGCCGGCTTGAGGAGACGAGCATGTACCATCTTAGATTGACAGTGCACACTCCTCTCGTTATACCTGGCTACTTTCAAACTATTCCCGAAACGTGACAAAGTCACTTCAGGGGTGTTACATTCGAAAGTGGTGGTACTACCCCAGGACGACAGACTGGACTAATAACCATCATCATTCTGCCTATCACTCTTTTGCGCCAATGGCATAACATACATCACATTTAAGAGTCCTCAGCATTCAACAATCCTGTATAATATACCTTTCCAGGCGCTATTCACCAAATATTACAAAATTTAACACCTTAACTATGTGTTATGTGTATTAGTAGTACAATAATCGCATCGGGTATCGTACTTCAAGCGTATTACTGACTTAATACAGGGCAATTTGTATAATACACGTGATTTTATAATGGACGCAGCATCATGCGCGCGGTAAAAATGCGATACTATTCGGCGCGCCTATACACAAAATTTTGATCATTCTGTTTACCACTATTAATTTTTAGGCAACCTTGAAGTTCAAGATTATGGCGATATAGAAACAACATCAGATCATAATACAAAAGTTCCAGAGGGATTAAATATGTTAAATTTACCTATGGTGTCAGAATGCAATAAAAACCTCTCAGCTAAAGTGTCACAGATTGTAAAAGACGGCAGAGTTGTTGTTACTATTGGAGGTGATCATTCAATTGGATTGGGTAATTATTTAATTTTTTTGGTGGAGCCATTCGCCTAAGAGAAATGGGCCCACAAAATTTTTCTCGAGTTCCACGATCATTTTTAGTTCATTTTGTAGGATAGGAATTTTCAATTACTACATAACAATACGATGATATGAGATTTAATCATAAACAAAACTTTATAATATGCATAATAGTGAGCTTAGATTTAAACAAAAATATGTTTATTTGTTGTAATCTAAGGTTGTGAGCAAGAAAAGCTTTCAAAATATGCTATGCCCTGTTTATGTAACGAAAGTACGAATAATTGGTCAATTTCGTGCAAAATATGTGTCTTATACGACACGGAATAAACAAAAGAAATATTTACAATAGATAAAATAATAACGGTTGGCGGCAAAATATATTTTACTAATTAGGCACAGGTAAGTATTCAATCTTACTCTTGAATTATGTTTATAATGAACTATGTAAGCAAATTATTACAAATAAGATAATTAGGTGGTCCTATATAAATATTATAATTTGAATTACTTATTTAAAGTTTTGCTTAAAGAAATTAAACAATAAACAAATGAGGAAAAAAGGCTCTTGATAAGGGACTTACGATAAAGACTATTACATTTAATTATGGAAACATTGCGATTATAAAACAGCAATTATATTTTTTTAGAAGATTCCTTTCTCTAAACTTTTGTGAATCCCAAAAAGTGAGTTACTAAAACACTACAACCAACTATGGTAGGTACTAAAACACAGCCAATCTGCCACAATTAACCATCATTAAATCAATATAATCAAGTGTCAAATATTATATTAAGTTAGCAAAATTAAACATATTTGACTTGAGACGTTTCAAAAGCTTACAGCCATCGCGAAAGACGCGATAGTGGGCCTCATAAAATATTTAATTAAACATAATAATGTAATCTGCAAAATCACATAAAACGTTATATTAAATTAGTATTAAATGATAAATAAATAAAAAATTAAACAGGTACCGTCAACGGTCACAGAAATGTAAATAAGGATTTAATCCTAATATGGATCGACGCGCACGCTGATATAAACACTAACAAAACATCTGGATCTGGTTCTGTACATGGAATGCCTGTAGCATTACTCGCTAAAGAACTGTCTAACTATTGGCCACAATTGCCTACAATGGATTGGCATGTTCCTGGGTATGTCTGTTGTAATATATTATTATGTTCATGTAGGTGTGGAGTATGTTAAACTTGGTCTGTATTAAGGCATTGAATTGAAGGCAAGACAAATGTTTTATACATTTGTATAAAGATGGTACATGCTCGTCTCCTCAAGCCGGCATAGTGATGGCGACTGCTGCCCGCACAGGTTTCTCTGTAGTAGCAGTTGTTTCCATTCATTGCCGCACTCTAGCTTTACATCAGGCGGAGTGTTGTCACATGCCGAGCTACAATAAAAAAATAAAAAAAAAATTGGAAAAAAGATGTTTAAACTTAGAACCCTATAATTATATCCGGATATGGAGATTTTTTTAAATACAACTCTAACTGTTAGTTCTAAATAGCCTACTAAAGTCTCTAACCATGCAAGTACTAACAAATAACAAATAAAAATTAAATGCAAGTCCAATAACGGTAAATAAAAATAAACAGTAAAAAACATTATTTTGCTCACTTTAAAAAATTGGAAAATTTATTTATATTTATTACAGCTTTTCCTTAACAAAATTGGGTTACATCGGTCTGCGATCGGTAGATGAATATGAAAGACTGATATTACAGAAGTATGATGTACCCGCTTATGCGATGGAAGACATAGACGAGTAAGTTACTTACAAATATCTAAGAGTATTACAAGTATTATATTAATAAGTATTAATTATTTCACAGGATTGGAGTAAAAAAGGCCGTTAAGAATATTCTGGATAAATTGGACCCAAAACAAGAAAAACCAATTCATGTTAGCTTTGACATAGACTCACTAGATCCTCTTGAAGCTCCGAGTACTGGAACACCAGGTAATTTTGTATTTTTGTAGTAGTTCAGCTTCTCTGTTACGCAATGAAAGAAGGCGATAATAATTATGTTCATAATTCGTAAACGTGTGAGCAAACAATTCAAAATAATATAATAGAACGTGTATTTATCTTCCCTCCAAAACTCCGTTGTATTTACATTGACACTGGTAGATGGTTATAATGCCTATGCAGAACAGTCAATTAGTTACTTCATGAGACTAGGTGACTGTAGGTACAGCGATCAAGTGTACTGGGGCTAAAGTCGAAAGCCAATCGACAGTTGTCACTTGATTGAATCGAAAACAAAATATATGGGATTTGACGATTCACTAATGTCCATTTGCACCATATGACTTAACTATTACTGTCACGTTAAACTTTAACCATTACTGGTTAAAGTTAAAATTGGTTTGCTTCAAAAAAAATCTGTCACATTTGACGATTACTTTAACCTTAACCGTTACTGGCGAATTTCGGCCGGTCAAAGTTAAAGTAATAGTTAAATCAATGTCGCTAACGTCAAATCTTTGAAAAGCCGCTCTTGTTTGTATTGAGAGAATTCATTTAAATCTTGTATTATTTATCTAAATTTGTTCTTATATCTAGTTATCTATTTGTATCTTGTATAGTTCATCAAACATACAGTTTATTTTCCAGAAGAATTTTGAGATTATCCATTACTCAGCTGCTTCTTTGACTATCTTTTATAAATTCCAAATATTTTGTAAATACTAAAACACGATACAAATTTTTCTGTGGTGCAACGCGCGTGGAGTAATAGTAAAGGTAAGTCAAAGTTAAAGTAACAGTCAAAGTTACTTTAACCGGCCTTCTCTGGTGCAAACCACCCTAAGTGATAACGAAACGTCAAATCCCATACATTTTGTTGTCGATTCGACCAAGTGACTCTCTCTCTCACGCCGGCTACTTTCAAGATAATTTGGAATCGTGACTCGAAGACCAGGTAGTCTTAGCAAATACCAACAGTCTGCCTACCGTCTATTGTTTAATTTTAGTTCGCGGCGGTTTAACTCTTCGCGAAGGAATCTGCATAATGGAGCAACTTTATGCAACGGGAAGAATTCGTGGTATCGACCTTGTAGAGATCAATCCTGCTGTTGGGAGTGATGCTGACCGTCGTAATACAATTGAGGCCGGTATTGCAATTTTGAAAGCTGGCCTTGGATATACTAGAAGAGGAACAGCGCCGAAAGATGTTAACGATATTCCTAAGTGAAATTAGATTATATTTTTTAATAATAAATATATATATCCAGTACTAATAGGTATTAGAACAAACTGTGAGGGCCGTTTGAAGTGTCTACCAATCAAACAATGTTATTTTGGCCGCGGTGGTTAAAAAAATTTAAATGCGACTGATGGAGAGATCTTAATTTACGCGCGTCGTGTCACAGATTTTTTTTCTCAATAATAATTTATTATTTTAAAGTTAATGAATTTGGGGACTGATTTTATTTGTCTTTTATTAGTTTTGCATGAATTATTTTAATGTAGATATAAGATTTTTATTGTTTTTTTTTTGTTGTAGTTTTTTATTTGTTTTCTTTTATTAAATTTGTAATTAGACTAAGTTAAATTTATGAAATAAATTATTATTATTATAAGCTTAATTAGCTTAATTAGATAGTCCGATATGGAGTAGAGTGGCTACTCTAGTACTTAAGTTAATAACTGGAACTGGGTCTTTAGTATATAAAATTATATCATGTTCTTTGAACTGGCTAATGGTCCAAGTTAACTGCGATAGAATAGCACGTTCCAAAATAAGCATGTAGGTTACAGTCACGTATTACAAATTACAAAGCTCTTGGAAGGTTCTTAAGGTAGCCGCACACGCTGACAGGTTTACTGCATAGTTACACCCGACATGTATGCTTAATCTGAGTAGAGGATTCAAATATATTTGAAAAAGAGGAGTGTGCAATGTCAACCTGGATTATGCACTTTCGTCTCCTCAAGCCGGCATAGCGGAGGTGACTGCTGCCTGTAGAAATTTATCTGTAGTAGTAGTTCATGAACCGTACTCTAGCTTTACATCAGGCGGAGTGGTGTACACAGTGTTGTATACAGGCAACAGTCGCCTCCTCGATGCAGACTTGTGGAGACGAATGTGCATAGTCCAGATTGACAGTATACACTCTTCTCTATATCTGGTTACTGTATCTGGTCTACCATTCTTTTAGTTAATGCCCATATTATATTATGGTCATTGAGTGACCAAAGTTCATTAAACTTAGCGGTCAGAATTTTGCGAGGTTTGAACACGGGTCTCATGGATCGTAAGTTCGTCCTACCGTTAGACCATTGATCGTTAACTAATTAGTTTATTTAGTAAAAATAACATTCTAAACGAATGTTTTTAACTTTTTTTTATTATGAAGTCGTGATTGTACTTTTGACCTTAAATGATAAAGATATTTTAGTTCAGTGTAGTTATCGTAAAACACGCGAAAGCATTGTTAATTTAAAACCAAAATGAATGCAGTTAGGCAGTTTGTTAGAAATATAAGTAAAAAGAAATGGGAACCTTTAAATAAAGTAGGTATTGTCGGAGTTCCTTTTGAAAAAGGACAAAAGAAATACGGTGTGAGTGTTGCTCCAACGGCGATGAGAGCTGCTGGTCTACTTGAACATCTTCGCGAAATCAGTAAGTTTTTATTTATTAAACCCTTCATTTTTTAGTTGAATTTTAATTACATAATCCCATCTATACGAATTCCGTGGAATCGCATAGGCATAAAATTAAAACCATAATACCTCCTAATTTTTTAATTTTTTTTTGATGTTTTTTAATAAATTTATAATAAATGTACAATTTTTCTACGATTTATACTTTTTTATAACATTTTAATACTTTTAATATTTCCTTGTAATTTAGTTTATTCCTTATTAGATATGATTTTTTATATTTAATATCGTAACAATTTCGTCATATAAATTAATATACAGATGGTCTTGATGTGAAGGACTATGGAGACGTAGAATTCCAAGCAGTTGACGTCTCTGCGGGAGTAGAAAACATCTTGCATCTTCCACAAGTATCTGCATGTAACAAAGCTTTGTCAAGTAAAGTGAGCGAAATATTAAAAGATGATAGAATAGCTATCTCAATTGGTGGTGATCATTCTATCGGTGTCGGTGAGTTGTAAGATTATTATATATTGATATAGCCAAGTCTGCCGTCCTGGGGTAGTACCACCAATTTCGAATGTAACATCCGTGAAGTGACTATGTCATAGGTAAGACAGTATTCTCTTCCTAGATGTCGCATTTCGGAATCAGTTTGGAAGTAGCCAGGTATAACGAGGGAAGTGTACATTCGTCTCCTCAAGTTGGTATAATGAAGGCGACTGCTGCCAGTAGAAATTTATCTATGATAGCAGTTCCGTTCATCTATAGCTTTACAATCAAATAAAAATAAAACAAAACAAAAAAAAGATTAGAAAAGATCAACACGCATGGCATGAGTTTTAGAGCATTAGCCTAATTCGCTTTTTATTCAAATTCAATAATAGATACTAAGTAGGTACTGCAAGTAACATAAAGTTTTGCTTCACAGGAACCGTCGATGGCCATTTCAAAGTGAACGGCGATATGATTTTAATTTGGGTGGACGCTCATGCAGACATCAATACTAATAAGACGTCAGGCTCAGGATCTGTACATGGCATGCCAGTAGCTCTACTCGTCAAAGAACTTTCAGATTACTGGCCATATTTGCCAACTATGGACTGGCAAGTACCAGAGTATGTTCACTTATTTTTTTTTTATTGTAGCTCGGCATGTAACAACACTCCGCCTGATGTAAAGCTAGAGTGCGGTCCATGAATGGAAACAATTGCTACTACAGAGAAACCTCCACTATGCCGGCTTGAGGAGACGAGCATGTACATCTTAGATTAACAGTGTACACTCCACTCGTTATACCTGGTTACTTTCATTACATTTTTCTTATTTTTTTATTATTACACGAGCCGTTCATTCGTAACGCAAAACAGTCAAGTCCCTATTAAGTACAAATAGCTTCAGTAAAGTGGTGGAATTCTCACAAAAACTTCTAACAGAGTCTTCAAAGTAAAGTAAAAAGATTGGTACTTAAGTTCTGTTTTGAATAATTTTATTTCATAGCGCAGGTATTACTGTCTTAACCCTCGAAGAATATTTTTGTCAAAAAATACTACGACTCAAAATACTCAGTCTCGAGATTAATATTACTTTATTGAAATTTAAACTTTTGTTTTCATTGTTTTTATTTCCAGATTTTCGATGAAAAGTCTCGGTTACATCGGTTTACGTTCAGTTGATCAATATGAGAGATTAGTTATTGAAAAATTCAATGTTCCTACTTTCGCAATGGAGGACCTCGATGAGTAAGAAAATTACAATAACTGACCTATTCTTCACATTTATTAGTATTTAATGAATAATATAAATATATGTTTGCAGACACGGTATTAAGTATGCTATAAAAAATATATTGGAAAGATTAGATCCGGAAAACGAAAGACCAATTCACGTCAGTTTTGATATTGATTCATTAGATGCTATTGAAGCTCCCAGTACAGGAACACCAGGTAAACATAATTTGCATTTTCTCTCTCGTTATTTAATTTCTCTTTGAAAGAAAAGATCGAGTAGGCCGTGACCAATCGTGACCAAACAACAGCCTCTGCCTCTACTGTGGTTAGCGCGCCAATATGTTACGCGGATTCGATTCGATTCCCGGGCATAACCGCCACTGTTTAATATTAAATATATTTATAAATATTGTATTGTACGATGTATTGGCTTCGGGTCTGGATGATTTGCCATCCTTGCCTGATAGGTACCACAGGGTCACGGCATTGTATGCAGGAGCGCAACAACTGAAAGGTTACTGCTGGTCGATATATCACTAACTAAAAAAGTCAACATTGCGTAAAAATCATATTCAAATGTACTTATGTACACAGCAGTAAAAACGTACATTACGATATTTAATGAAAATCTAATTATTTATCATAATATACTATATTTGCCGGGAAATTTTCCAAAAACAGTTTAATGATAATGAATATACCATCAATAAATTCTTAATTTTAGTTGGCATGTAGGAAGACAATCAGACACCCCGTTATTGCGCTCTTGATTGCATGTATCATACTTAGAAATTTTAAAAAAAGCTTGTTTTTTCTGTAGTGCGAGGCGGATTAACCTTGAGAGAAGGTCTTTATTTGATGGAACATTTACATTCTACGGGAAGACTCAGGGCTATAGATTTAGTGGAAATAAACCCAGCTATAGGTGATGACATCGATCGTAGACGAACTATTGAAGCTGGCCTGGCTGTTCTCAAAGCTGCATTAGGTCATTCTAGAAGAGGAACTGCACCCAAAGGTGTGAATGATATTCCCTTATAAGCTTAATTATTTAGAATAAGAATTATAAGAGAAATAGTGTTTGATGGACATTCGCGCGGGAACGTCGAGCGAGTTTTTTTTTGTTTTTATAAATCGTTTAGAGTAGTTTTTAATATGTAAATGTAAATTAATGTGTATGAAGCAGTGAACAAGATTATTGTGCAGTAAGCGGCCATTTAGAATTACTAAATTACGTAATTTTACTCCAAGAATTGTAAAAATGTAAAAAAGAAATAATAACACTGAAGATGTAGCTGTACGGGTTTTGATCCCTTTGCCTTCCTAGAATAGGAAAACAGAACAAAAAAAAAACACTTTTCATTTCACAATATGGTTTATTGCCGATTAATTTTGTGCTAATTGAACACAATAGGTATTTAATTACTTCTAACAACATTGTGCTAAATTAGATCAATAACAAAATCTATTTCATTTAAAGAAAACAACAAATATTCATACCATATGTATATATACAGTTGTTACAAGAAAATTTCGATTACATTATACATGAATAAATAAATAAATTTATAAGACGTACCTACATTTATTTATAGTGCACATCACGCTACACATTCAAGCAACTACACAAAAATACATTTCTAATGACAATGCCTAATCCATAAAGTAATTTAAAATTATCGGTTAATTTTTTTAATTAATTTTTGTCATATAAAAATGATGGACTTGTTTATTAATAAATTATGACGAAGATTCTCCGCACAAACATCAGTCTGAACCCACGCTACGAAGCCATTGACGATTCACGTGAGCGCGTCGAAATTCCTCTTTTCTATCTTTACAGTAGCGTCACGTATTGCTGTTTTTTTTTTTGTTAGGTCAATTTACGTCATAATTTTAGAGTTTAGGTTAGGCTGTATGAGCCCTTAATGAAACATCCAATATAAAAAAAAACTAGACAAAATATGCCTCTGCCCATCCCTGTTGAATTAAAAATATATGTTACCAATTTTTAATATTAAAAATTAAGTAAAAGGCAATTTATCTTATTATATTTTTAAACTACACAAATTATGCACACATACTCACCCATACATTCACAAAGTACACTAAAATAAAATTGTAGATTGCAAAAAATATCAAAACATTGGAATATAAGGAAACTTTTCACAAAATAGCAACAATAAATCCGGCGTTACATTCTAAAAGGGTAAAACGGTCTTAATTTTATTTTTTCTTTCTAATAAAATCACATTTAATTAAGCAAAAAAATAAAATTGGGTTACATCACTTTCACAATGAACGACACAGGACATAAATAACAAATTAGATGTTTAGAAGTTGACTTGCGGACGGTAATGCTTCTGGAACTTGTTGGTTTTTAAAGACATCTTCATCTGCCACTTGGATTGCACTCTCTTCATGAAATGAATGTCACGAGCTTTCCTATAAGAGACAAAAATTCTTTAATTAATACGATCAATATTTAGCAATAAAATATATTATTTTATAAATATGTTTTTTTCTATTGTTTAATTTGCTCAACACCATAACAGAATAAAACAAAAGAGTTTTATAGCAGAAATTTTAAATACTCTTTTCATAGTTGCTCGGCATATGATATGGTGTAGTACATGAGCAGAATAACTGCCACCAGACCCTCCACTATACTGGCTTGAGAACTTGATCACTTCACAGATATGGTAACCAGGGAGTATAGATGCATATAAATAATGAACTCAGGTAGGACATAGACATGGACCACAGTCTAGTTTAGACCCAGAGCTTTTTTTTTGGACAGGCATTTTAAAAAAAAATCCAGCGAAATATGGGCATATATCGTGTTATTTCCTTACCTAGCCGCTAACGCCTGTTCCTTTGGTGCCCAACCAAGTGCACGATAAACGCCCAATACACGATGTAATTTGCGATCTGATTTCTTGACGAGCGCTACACTATCATGTGTTATATTTTGCTTGTAGTATCTGTAAAGTGGAAATACAATAAATATAACTAAAAATTATGTGTCATGGAGATTTGTTTGTTTTCTTTTTCAAGTTTTTTGCTGTTACAACCCTCTGAAATGGTACTCTATTACAAAAAATAATATCATTTTAAAATTTCAATTAAATTGAGTCTAACCCGTTTCAAACTTTTGAAACAAACCACTTTCAAATGGTGCATTCTCGTCTCCACAGACCGGCATAGCGGAGGCAACTGCTGCCTATAGAGTTTTCACTATAGTGGCAATTGTTTCCACTCATGGACCGCACTCTAGCTTTACATCAAGCGGAGTGTTGTCATATGTCAAGCTACATTTAAAAAAATTATCAAACAACTACACTTTATGCTTAAAGTGTAAAAGATCGCAAATTCTATTTCCTACATAAATAAACCAGTTCCTAATTGCAGCAGTTAGCATGTAGAAATTTCCAACTTTTAAAAACAAAGACCACACTAATGCTTATGCTTGTCACCAATGAAGTTATTTTAACACCACCATAGTGCCGTTAAATTATAAAGTATTATATAGGTAAGTATATAAAATTCGCTTAATTCTTGAGTTATCATAAATAAATAATGATAATTACTTCATAAGTGAGCGATGTCCAACAATAACACCAGATGGAAGCACCAGTTGGAAGTCATCACCGCCTAAAGCAGCCGGCCCTTCTACCTCTTCATCAACATCCATTGTTTCTTCACCCTCACCCTCATTTACAGGATAAGAAGCACTGTGAATTAAAAATTAATATTTTTATAAATTTCTTTTGTTTATTTTCTAAGATTACAAATTATATAAAGGTTGGAACGCTGTCGTGTTAGTCTGTTTGCATACTAGTCTTTTGTGTTTATTTCTGAAGTCAACAAAGCCCACATTCCATCTCCTGGCAGTGCCCAGAGACACGTTTGTAATTACTTAATAGCTAAACAAAACACTTCATAATAATCTTCCAAAAAAAATTATTATGTAAGTTAGTTATCTTGTATTATATAAACAATTTGTTTACAAGTCTATTTATGTGTGATAAACAAATTACCTATAATCATAATAATCTGCATACTCAGCAAGTGCTAGGCCCTCATGTAACATTTTACAATGTCCCTTATCTAGCATATGTCCTCGCGCTGCCTCCATTGAATAAAATGTTTTTCCTGTCTCGTTACACCATAGGCACATGAATCCTTGTGATATCTAAAATAAATATATTTATTTATTCATTGCGGTCTGGAGTGCGGTCCATGAACAGAAACAACTGCTACTACAGATAAATTTCTAAAGGCAACAGAACCTCCACTATACCAGCTTGAGGATTCTAGATGCTGGATTCTAGATTGCTGCGCACACTCCTCTAGTTATACCTGGCTACTTCCAAACTAATACTGAAACGCAAAATAGTCACTTCACGAGTGTTACATGGTGAAAGTGGTGGTCCAAGACCTGACTGGGTTAATAACCATCATCAGTTGAATTAATGCATCTAAACCTATATTATAATTAAAAACTGGATGTTTTTTTTTATGCTTAACAGGCAAACGTTGGACAGTACCCTGCCTGATGTTAAGCAGTGATGTGGTTTAAGACGGAGCACGCTTGCCTATGAGGTACCTATTTACCCTTATGTCAATGCCCTGCAATATGTGCAAACCTGAATAAAGCTTTGAAAGAGCCATTTTAGCGCGAAATTTGAAATTCACGTAAAACCGAAACTGCGTATAACGGGGTCGCACAAAGCGGGGTGTTACTGTATTTAGGTAAATAATAAAAAAAAACCTCACCTTTTCACCCAAATAAAGTAATAATCCTTTCATATCAACACAATATTCTATATCAGGAATAAAGAATGAATGTTCCTTAGACATATGCCTCAGGTTCTTAATCATGCTACGACTGTGATGACCACAGAACAAGCAGTCTTGCACCTTGATCAATGAATCACTACCCTGTATTCTACACTCCTCCCATTCATCAGAATCAAGCTGAAATAAATGACAAATTGCAGTCACATTCTCATGTTAACCTAATTTTACAGTTTACATGTTAGTATATCTTGTTAAAATACTACATCACTATTTTGTATTGCTAATCCTCACCTCAACCTCACCATGCTTGGCAAAGGTGAAATCAGCCGATTCACAAGTGGGTATCGGGTAAAACTAGTAAATTATTAAACTTAGAATAATGACAATAAATGTGTACCAAGGGATAGGCTTTGATTTGATGAAAATAGCATTTATTGTTGCACATAATCTTATTTTGTGAATTTAAAAATGTTTGACTAACAAATTCTGAGTTTCTTTGTGTAGGTCAAGCATTCCCTCATAACAATCACAATGTCCACATACCTCTTCTATTTCAGAATCAGTTTCAATATCATCTCCAGAGTCATCTGCATTTACAACTACAAATTTATTAAGTTGAACTTTAGCAGCTGGTTCAACCTTCACATAGCTATCGGTATCAGAATGGACACTATTTTGCTCTTCCTCGGTTTCTTTATACCTCTCTTCCATAGTTTTATGTTTCTTACTATTGAGATGGTTGTTGTATGCATTTTTAGTATTGAATAACTTTGAGCAACATTTGCAAAATTTAGATTCATTACGACACTGGTCATTACTCAGATCTCGGTGCTCTTTTACTCTGATTTGAAAATCTTCTAATGTTACAGGAGGAATACCTGCAACTTTTCTCTTCAAATTATACCTGTGCCAATCTGATTTATAGTGATCCCGCTGTAATTCAGGATTGTTGAAAACCACTTGACAAGTTATACATGTGAAGGAGTCTGACATTGTGTTAACTAGATGTATTTGCCAAAAACTGATAAATGCGCAACAAAATAAATTAATAACGTGCTCTTATAATTATACCACAATACTACAAAGTCAAATAATGTGATAAACAGGCAATGGTGAAATGACAGGATAAGGATATGATTTTTTTATGGCATTATAACAATTTTCCAGTGTCAAAGTAATTTTTTTTTTCTTTTTTTTTTTTTTTTGTTAATTCTCCCATTCTGGGAAGGCAAAGGGAACAAAGCCCATACAGCCATGTCTTCAGTAATATAATATATCTTCAGTAATATAATATACATATATCTCATTTGTAGTAAATTCTTGAAGTTTTTACATCAAATTGCAATGGTGTTTTACAATTTGACGCTTTCTTGGAGTATTTGGCGGCAATTCACCCGGTCACGTCACAATATGAGCGTTTTCACGGCGTGGGATAACCACAAAAAAAAACCGCTTCTGTTGCCTCATATAGAGTGAATTTTAATGTTTCCACAATTACTCACATGCGCAGCATAAAATTACGCAAAATAACACCAATTTTACACAATAATAACCACTAAACTAATTAAGGAAAGGGATAAAAAAACACCTCAACCTTCCCGGGCAAAAGCGCGCCAAACACTCCTTTTTTTTTCTTTTCTTCATTTACTTCGTATTAGCCATTGAACACACAATTATGTATATTTATAAAACCAAGACCATAGACGTATACAGTCAAGTTCTAGTCCACATGCTTATCCATTGGCTGTATTCCCTTTTTCTTATTGAAACAATAACTACAAGTGTTGACGGATTTTCGCGCAAGAACGAGGAGCGTTTTCTTTGTCCACTATATAAATCATATACAGTAGTTGTTATTATGTAACGGTGGCATTACATTGTATAACAATGTGCAGCAGTAAACAACTTATTAAAACAAACAGAGATAATCCATCTCCGCATGTAGTAAGCAGTAATTTTTTGTGGTTTCTCACGTCGTGAAAATGCATATATATATTGATATTTCTGAACAAAACACTCCAATAAAACATTGAATAATAAAATACCTACAATTCAATGTGAAAAGAAGAAGAAATTATAACACTGGAAGAAATTACGAGACTGACTGTATAGTATTACATCCCTTTGCCTTCCCAGAATGGGAGAGAACAGATCAAAAATGATTGCTCTTTATAAAGTTATAAAGCTTTTTAATTATGTCTGTATGTTTTCGATTTTCATCTGTTGTTAAGTTCGTTCAACAAGCGAAGTCAAAATTAGTGTTGTTGTCTACGTTACAAAGTGTTTGTAAATTGATAAATATCGCCAAAATAGAAGTAGAAGTTCAGGAATAAGAGAATAGAGAAAGTATAAGAAAAGTGGAAGAATAATCATTGATATAAATAACCTATATGTGTTGCCTATAATACAATTTCTCTACGTATTGCACATAATGTTAGAACATGATGATGTCGATGACGATTTTTTTACGCCCACAAAACCGTAAGTATAATTAATACAATAGATAATTACTATCTTAATCTTAATAGAACCAAAGGGTACTTCATTTTCCACTAAAACATTTTATTCAACTGCAGGACCTCATTGGCAAATATTTTTGGAAGCGATGGCAAAGTGGTAGAAAAAAACAATCCTACTCTCAAATATGTAGCGCCAAAACCAGAAGATGTGGTACCTAAAGACACTTCAAAGTTCACGGAATCACAACCAAAGACTGAATGTTTATTTGCACATGCTTTATTTACATATGAATTGTGAGATCATCTATTTTAATTAACACCTAAAATAATATAACTTATTTAGAAAGAAGAAGAAAGATTAAGTATGTTTTCTGCTTACAGGGTTAATGGTGCTTATGTATCAAGAGGCAAACTAGGATTTGCAATAATGAAAACATTTTCACCTGATCAAATAAAATTAATCTTGTATGATTCTACTAAAAACACACTGTCTTTAGCAACAGTAAAATCAAATTTAGAAGTTATCATACAAAAAAATAATTATATCAACTATGTTGATGATAGCAGTAAAAGTTGGTCATTAGCATGTTCTAACTCAGAAGAACTCATTAATATTGTGCAAGAATTAAAAACATATGATGTTAAAGTAATATTTGTAAATGAAACTGCACATCCACCAATACCTGAGAAGCCATCGAAGCTGAAAGATATAGACACTGAACCATCAAATAAGGAAAGTGACACAGATTCAATTCTTGAAAGGAAAACTAAAGCATCAATATTGAGTAGAATGGCGATGGTCGGTCAAGCTATTTTGCCTGCACAACCGATTGAACACACTAGTGATTCATCAGACACAAATGATTATAAAACACATAAAACAGTGAGACATAAACATTTAAAAAAGAATATTGATAAGCAAGTTAGTGACATAACCAATTCTTATGAGATTATAAGTTCCTCACAAAATACAGCTTTAATGCCCGTTCAGTCCACGAGTTCTGATAACATACCATTATTTACTACCATTAACGGTCAGCTAATACCTGTCACGCAAACTATTACCAAATCAAAAGACAACAATGATTTAAATACTGTGTTATCTGAGCAACGTATTTCAAACAGTGAATTACGCATCAATATTAGTAAAATGGACTTCAAAGTAGATCAAATACTTGAAAGAATTAAAATGTTTGAACAAAAAGGTGGTAGCGGTGACCCTCCATCATTTACTCAAGATATATATAATAAACTATTATCTGAATATGAAAATAAGATAAAAAATCAAAATGAGAAGATTAAATTATTAGAAGCACAAGTAACTAGTCAAAACCATAATGTTAATAATTTTAAAATAGATGAATGTAAAGACATAAAGGCTTATGAAAATAAAATACAATTATTAGAAAAAGTTATTATAGACAAAGGTATTGAACTGTCAAACCTGAGAGACGAATTATCAGAAGCTGTGAATGAAAAAGAAACATTTAATAGAATAAATGAAGATCATGTGGAAAATTTTGATAAAAGAGTTAAAAGTATAATGAACAATACATTCCATACATTATCTGACAATTTCGAAGATAATAAAAACTATACAGGGGAGAATATTAAAAAAATTATAGCAACAACTATTAGAAAACTCACTATCCAAAATCTATCAGAATAGAAAATTGATATCATGTAAATATTATATTATTTTTTACATTAAGTTTAAATAACATATTAAACTTTTTTAATATATTAAATAAAACGAACTTGTCTTTTTTTTACCTATCCATTCTATATGAATTTAAAAAATCATTTAAATATGATGCGATATAACGACAATGACGATCAAGAAAAGTGATAAAAATTGATTTATAGGTTTTATGTGTACTATATTCGAGCCCGGGGTCTACTCTTGTACGGCAACGCGACAGCATAGCGGCATCACCCATTGAAGTACAGGGCCAGTATTCAGTAGTGTTCAAAGGTATCGCTTTTAATGTTTACATTGGTATCGGTATAGATGGCGCTAGCCTCGCACAAATCTGTCACATTTCTTTTAGTATGGAGTCGATATTTTCTGCGGAGTAGTATTATTTTATTGATCTTAGTGATAGGCATGCGCATAAATCTTCATACATAAAAAACTAGCTGTATAACTTGACAGCTGTGACACTTCCATATCATTTTGAAGTTTGTATTATACACCACGTGACGCGCAAATCTGGGGGTTCGTCCGCCGCCGGCCATCATTTTAGCTGCGATCGGGTGAAGTTACGTCCTGTGCTATCCTCTCCGCTTAAATTGTAATATTTTCTCCACATTTCCTTTTCACGAGAAAATGTACTACGTGTGTTGTGTTAGTGGGTGTAATAGTACGCGAGAGGACGCTATATTACATAAATTTCCTATGTACAATGAGAATAAACTCCAAAAGTGGTTAAAGTGTCTCAATTATAGTGTGCCTGTGGAAAGGTTAAAGAATTTATTTGTATGCAATAAACACTTTGAAAAAAGGTTTTTAGCAAAGAAGTCACATCTGAGTATGAATGCTTATCCGTCTCTATTTACAACAGACGAGATATCCAGTGGAGCACCTGCTACTGTGACTTGTATTGATGGCGGTAAGTATTACTTTTATTAGGGCTCCTTTTGTTGAACTCTAATCATAATACCACTGTCAATGGCTAAAGCAATACCACATGTATCCAAAAGAATTTTAAATCTCAAAATTTTATATGCTATATGCTATGTATGTACCATATAAAAACAATAAAAAGTCATAATGACATAAATGTGGTATTTTTTATCCAGTAGTGCCTTTATTATTTTATGTTAATAGTGATTAGGTTGTTACAGTAATAAAAAGATAATGGCAAATGTGTACCATGTGGTATTTTTTATCCAGCATTGCCTTTAATATTTTATGTTATTATACACCTATATATTAATGGTTGTAATATATAGAAAACAATAATTTGTTTGACAACCCCATTGCAGTCAGGACATGCAGAAACATTGCTTTTGAAAACATTGGAGTATTCTTCAGTGACATTTGGTTTATTAAATGGTTATGGAATATTAATAACTTACTATAAAAATATTATTTTAGAATCTCCAAATAAAGAACACAATTACTACAAAAAAAGGCGCCATGAGGATCATACCTATTGTATAAAAAAAGCAAAGTTTACTGGTAAGTGTATAACGTGCTTCTAAATAGGTATATAAATGATAATTTTGTTTCAATTCAATTAAAAAGTTAAATTTATATTCATCCAATACAGGTTTGTAATCAGAGTTTTTATATACCTTCCTATTTAATTTATGATGATTATTATTTAATCAAAAATTTAAATTTTATAAAGCAGTATTTGTTATGTTTTCAGATGTGATGCCATCTACTACGTCTGTGGAACAAATTTCTGATGATTTATATTCATCCAATACAGGTTTGTAATCAGAGTTTTTATATACCTTCCTATTTAATTTATGATGATTATTATTTAATCAAAAATTTAAATTTTATAAAGCAGTATTTGTTATGTTTTCAGATGTGATGCCATCTACTACGTCTGTGGAACAAATTTCTGATGATTTATATTCATCCAATACAGGTTTGTAATCAGAGTTTTTATATACCTTCCTATTTAATTTATGATGATTATTATTTAATCAAAAATTTAAATTTTATAAAGCAGTATTTGTTATGTTTTCAGATGTGATGCCATCTACTACGTCTGTGGAACAAATTTCTGATGATTTATATTCATCCAATACAGGTTTGTAATCAGAGTTTTTATATACCTTCCTATTTAATTTATGATGATTATTATTTAATCAAAAATTTAAATTTTATAAAGCAGTATTTGTTATGTTTTCAGATGTGATGCCATCTACTACGTCTGTGGAACAAATTTCTGATGATTTATATTCATCCAAGACAGGTTTGTAATCAGAGTTTTACAAAAATAATTATTATTATCATAAAAACTTACATTGAATATTTATGATAATACAGTGGAAACTCGATAACTCGATTATGTTAAAATTTCGATTTAGAAAGGCGCAATTTTTAGGTATATTTTCGACTTGTAGAGTTAAATTTAAATAACAATTCGACTTAAGTTTTATAGTATATATTTATTTACGTATTAAATCAAATTACATATTAGTAAGTAAACTGCAAAAACAACCAAAAAAATCTGTCCAAAAATCGTATTACAAAATTGCACTATATTGCTAAGGCATTAAAGTGCATTTTTTATGCAAATCTCTTACGTCTAATCCCTAACGGGGTGGCAGCATTTTTATAGTATGAACTTTTAAAATTTCCTAATGGGTTTAGGTGATAATTTAATAGAACTTTTTTTTTCTTTCAGTTACACGCTGTTCTGGAGTAACACAATTTAGTACAAATGTTACTCCAAGAAAACCTATCAGAAGACGATTAATTAAGAGTATTCAGTCGTTAACACCGAATTGCAAGAGGTTTTATCACCTTTACTGCAAATCTCGTAAACAATTAGACTTCAGTCGTAGAGCAAGGCGAGCGTTCAGTTTTAGTAAAACTAAAACATTTGAACAATTGACGAGAAAAATTAATCCATTAGCCCAAAAAATTATGTGGATGCAAATTAAGCAATGCTCTAAGAAATTTAAAGGTCGGCGATTTACGCAGGAAGAAAAATTGATAGGGCTCTCAATAATGAAGCAAAGCCCAAAATGTTATAATTTTTTAAGGAAAATTTTTATTTTGCCTTCTAAAACCACATTAAACAAAATGATAGCTGATTTTAATATAGAAACAGGTCTCAATCCTCAAATCTTTGAAGCTATAAAACAAGAGGTACAATTTTTAAATTATAATATATAGATTTTAGGTTTGTATCAATAGGCCTTTTTTCATAAAAAGAGATAATTATCTGCAGAACTATCAGTGTTAAATGTTAACTGTCCACCTCCTAATAGGATCACAGTCATGAAAGTATTGATAGACTAGTTAAAACCCATAGTTGTCATTATTGTACTAGGTGACGCCTAGTACAACAATACATATTTTCACAGAAAATGTTTCACTGAGTTTAAAACAAACACAGTTAAAGGAAGGTGCTAAGTTGATACAAAGAATATTTAAAATAATGTATATGTAGAATTGTTTATACATTTATTTCCTACTCCGCATCATGGACAAAGGAGATTGTGTAAGCCTAACAGACCTTTCGTATTTGTACTCTTAGTTATTTAACTATTTAATTTATATTTTCTGTTTTTTTTTTATATATAGGTTGGCACTTGGACATTAGAGAAAAAATACTGCACCCTAATATTCGATGAAGTAGCTTTGGAAGCGGGCCTTACATATAATAAAAAAAAGGATGCTATAACTGGCTTAGTTGAAGTGGATGGAAAGAGTAATGAATTTGCGGACCACGCCCTAGTCTTTATGATAAGAGGAGCATTATATAAATGGTTACAACCTGTAGCCTTTTATTTTTGTAAGGGGGCGACATCTGGCATGCAACTTAAAAATATAATTAAAGATGTCATATCAGCTGTCAGTGATGCTGGGTTGATGCCTGTAGCACTTGTTTGTGACCAAGGTACAGCATTTTGTTCCGCTCTAAAAAGTCTCAAAGAAGACACAAGAAGAGAGCAAATCAAAGCCGGTGAAACATTGGGTAAGTGTTGTAACCATAGATTGAGGGTAAAAATTAGTAAATAAATTTCAAAATCTTAAGCATCATATCCACTTGAGCATGCTCAGGCGAGTCAGAGGCACTTTTGGCAGAGCCGCTCAAGTGGAGATGCCTGATATTGACCTTGATACATAATGCTATTTTATATAATCTCACATTATGTCGCTATAGAGTTGTCTAGAGAGTCGCTAGAAGTTGATTTTAATTTAATGTGTTTTAATTTCACAGATGACGTTATCCAAATGAAAAACCACACTTTAAGTGTAATTTTTGACCCTCCGCATCTTTTAAAAGGTTTACGTAATAATTTTCTTAACAAAAATATAAAATGTGATGGTCAAATATCAAAATGGTCTGATATTGTAGAAGTATACAAAAAAGATTGCAGTCACACCCACATGAGACTCCTTTCAAAGCTGACTGATGAACATGTCATCCCAGAGAAAATTAAAAAGATGAAGGTAATTATCTGAACTTCTACACTAATATTATAAAGAGGAAAGATTTGTATTTTTGTATGTTTGTAAGGAATAAACTCAAAAATAACTGGAACGATTTCAAAAATTCTTTTACCATTAGAATGTTACATTACGACTGAGTAACATAGGATGTATTTATTACTAAAAAAAATTAGGGATCCCTAATAAAACTTCAATATTATAAACCAAGGTGTAAAAAATTCGCCATAACATGTCTTTCATAATTATTTCCCCACATTTGACCAGCTCCTGTCGTCCTCTGTTAAAATTTTGAAAATGTGGAACAAGTCTATTAGTTTTATGCGATCACCACGAATTTTCACTTTCGTAGCACCCGTTATAACAGAGACACAAAACAATATGAAAAACTTCAAACAATTACCAATCGTTACCGAAATACTAATTACGTGTATCATACAAATTATTTTTGTTTCAGGTTAAAAAATGTGCCCAGGTGTTCAGCAAGACAATGGCAAAAACATTATCCTACACTGCTGATTTCCGTATGTATTATTATCAGATATAGTTCCACATTAGTTTAGTATATTTTTTATCTTATTTTTAAATTTATATTTTTTGTTGTAGCGATGTATCCGGATGGAACAAAAGTAAGCCCTACTTTAAAGAATACTGCAGACATAGTATATTTTTTTGATGATCTGTTCGATTCGGTAAATGGAGCAACTATATTTAGTAAATTTTGTAGGGGAAAACCTCTTCGTAAGGCTGTCACAAAAGATAGCCCACATTTACAGTTCTGGAGGGGTGCCATTATAAAACTTAAGAGAATTAAATTTATTGATGGCAGTGGTAGAGAGTCGGTAGTACCCTCGTTAAAACATTGGATAACCACTTTGGAGGGTTATCTAAGAATTTGGGATTTTTTCTTAAAAAATAAAATAAAAATTATGCGGCCGCGTTATTTCAACTCTGACCCAATAGAAAATTTTTTTGGCCAGGTGCGAGCATACAATTCCCGAAACAATGACCCATGTTGTCATACTTTTAAATGTACTTTTAAATCTCTTTTAATCACGAGATTTATTAAATTTCACTCGTCTTCATTTAACTGTGAAGATGTTACTGGAGACCAACTACTCAAATTGGAATCTTTGTTTAAAAGTCAGAATAATAAAATGAATGATGAAATTTTATCACCATTATCAGATGAAATTCAATCATTTCAACCAGAAAGTCTCCAAATGTCAGTAAGACAACAGAGACTGAATGTTCATTCACATGCATATGTTTCGGGATGGGTAATAAGAAAGATTTTTTCAAAAATAAATTGCAGGCAATGCGAAACTGATTTAAGTACCATTACAGAGGAACCGGTACACAAATGGATTTCATTTAGGGAATATAACTGCATTAAAAAAAGAAAAATGACTTACCCCTCTGAAAATGCAGTCAGATTATTTATGTATATAACAGAAGAGACAAATAAATATCTTGAAAATAAAATTCAGCATGATAATGTATTAAAGAACATAAAAGATGTAATTAAAACTAATTATTCATTTGACTTCCTCCAATGTGAAATTCACAAAGATATAGTTCTAGAATTCTTTCTTAATATTTCAATTACTTTAGCAGTGTTTAATTGGTGTAATATAATTAATAGAATATTAAAAGGTACAGACGTTTCACGTTTAAAGAATACAAGTTTACCTCCAATGCAATTAAAAGCATATATCATGTACACAAAAAAAATAAAAAATAGATTATCAAATAAGAATCGGTAAAACTCTTTCGGTCAGTTTTATTTGATAATTGTTTTATTTTTAGTTTTATACACAGTATGCTTTTGATTGCATTGGAGGATGATGAGATGATGTGATAATGCCTTATGCAACTGGCCAGAAGGCCTCTACTGCTACTAGAAACGATGGCAACTAGGAGGGACCTAGTATTTTATAATAGGTTTATTGATATTTAAATATAAAAATATAAAGATTTTTTTTATAGTTTTATTATTTTAGAAAACCCCAGTTACAGCGCTGATTTTACAACTACAAGGCCTCTTGTACATGTGTATTGTACGTATGTACGGTGTTTCGGTGTGAAAATCTACGATTCGCCGTATGTAGGCATGGTCGTCAGTGTTGTATGGATCTCTTTGGGACGTGCATGGCAAAGCTACGGTGGTGTACGGTGCAGTGCGGTTCACGCCGAAAACCCGTGTGTGTGCAAGAGGCCTAAGCGTTCAAAATCCATACAAGCCCTAAATGTGTAATAATGCTTTGATTCCTATGCCTATCCAGTAACAAAAATTCAGTGCTATTAAAAATATAATAAACATGGCTGTAATTATATAGACCAGTGCCAAGAAAACTTATTGTAAAAAAAAATAAAATGATCTGGAAGTGTCAAGATGACGTCTTTAACGCCTTATGGCTTTGTATGGAAGATTGTCATCTGTACGTAGTATCCTAATTAATCTGTGGTGATAGGAAAAAACATCTTGGAAAGGGACTTGCGGGGATAGATATCGCAAGGATTTAACCGAACACGCTCACTGTTAACTAATATTGGGACTGGGTTAACAAATATTTGTATAAAATGTTAGTAATATTCGTGTAACCCCGCGTGTACCGTTCATAGTTTTTGTCACAAACTTGTATGAATTACAGTTTTTATTATGGATAAGGAGACTCTTCAGGAATCTTTAAAGCAGTACAATGATCAGGTGAATATGAAAATACATTTTCAGTGACTCGCTGGTCATTACGTTTGCTTATACTGCCACTCTGTATGAGTTTAGCATTGACCAAAAGTTAAGTTTATTTAATATATTCTTTATAGCTGTTACTTGTTTCTCAATCATTGTCTGCATGTACTGAAGAAGATGAGAAAGCATCGTTAATGTCCCTCCAAACAGACTTAAATCAACTAATTAATTTGACATCAGAGAGTTTAAACACTATAAATCAAGACAGAAAGAGCGAAAAAGAACAAAAGAAGCAACCTGCGCTTGATGATGAATATGCATTATTTATGGTAACTATAATAATAAATAAATACATGTCCCTAAACTAGGATACCGTGCTGTGGGTATCAGAACAAGGACAAGACATGTAATACCCAGATCTGAAACATATGCTTATTTTTTAAAATTATATTTAATTACAATATAATATCTGATAGATGTTGAGTATTGAGGCATCAAAAAACTTATTATAATTTTGTTAAATGCACTTTTGCAGCAGGAAATGGCTAATAGTGGAGCATATGATGATAATGGTGAATCTTCAAAGAATAAAGTTGACGATGCAACTTCTGATAACAGTGATATTGAGGTAACTGCAGATCCCTATAAGGATTTAGAATATGTCATGTAAGATCAGGTTCGGCTGCTGCTAGATTAACTGTGTTAGGCGCGTGTAACATATCTTTAAACAAAATTATGCCGGTGTTACACGCTGGCCCATCGTTGACCATTGTCAATGTATGGTCAATCTTGACTGATGTGGCGAGGTTCCTGCAAACCTGAGAATCCAAATCTAACGTTGCAGAATGAACTAGCAACATTACCAGGTATGAAATGTGCAGTACATCTTACTCATAAATGGGGTGAACAGGCTACTTTACACAATGCAATGGTCAGTGCTGTTATGCCAAGACAAAACATTGATAACTTTAAAGATCTTCAGGTATGTGACAAAAAACAATTTCTTCATAATACTTAGCATGAAGTTATCTAAATAAATTCTTAGTTAAATGACTGGTTTTTGGGTTTAATACAAGATCAAAACATTCTTTCTTTGCACTGAGAGATTAAAGTGTGTATATATTATATTGAAACATTGAAAGATACTAACATTGTCATCGAAAGCTCACATTTATACTAACTTGGACACAGTCGTTCCTAATTAACATTAAAAAGGAAAATATTTGTCCTCGCCCTGTACAGTTCATCATAGACAGATCAGGCCAATATTGAATTTATTGTTATACAGGTTCAAGTATTATTCACTCATCCAACGCACGCCGAGATGTTGCCTTGCCCCTTCTATTTGGATGGAGAATGCAGATTTAATGATGACCAATGCAGATACTCGCACGGGAATTTAGTACCATTTTCGGATTTAAAGGAAGCGATAGAACCTGATTTTGAATCAATAAAAGTTGGCAGCAAAGTTTTGGTCAAACTAAAACCACCTGAAAATGAGGTATTAACATGTGTAGATTCCTCACATGCTCTTTTTCCGCAATTGAGCAGCCATGGCTATGAATATGTGACAAACTATTATTATTAATTAAATATTGCTCTTTTGTACATATTTAGTAATATGCGTCCAGTACACGTTGCCTTGACCCATGTATAGACCAAATATTTAATTTTGTATGTTATCTGCTTTTTGTTAGCAACATTTTTTACCATAGCTATTTTTTATACCTTTTTATAGTGAATATTTTTAATCTCAAATTCCTAATATAACTAATAATAAAAAATACAAAATAAAAATCAATAAAAATTGTTAAATATTTCCAGGATATATCTTTAAAGAAAAAATGTTCTGAGAAATATCACCTTTGGCACAGAAGTGTTGTAAGGAGTATAAATATTGATAAACAATGTTGTGTGGCAAAATTAGAGGGTGGTGTCAAATGTGGGGAAAAGAGAAAATCTGACATTGACGAAGTTTGTGTGGCATTTGAAAATATATTTCCATTGAATGGTAAGTGTTAATAAACTAGCTTATTTGATACTCTGCGGCGCCAGCCAATAACACTTGTATTCAACCAAAACACTGGTTTGAGACAGAATGTTGTCATATGCAGAGCTGTAATAGAAAGCCAGCAGGATAAAAGACTAAAGGGAGCCAGCCGTGGTATAGCGGTAAGACGCGTGAACTCATGAACGATGAGACCCGTGTTTGAACCTCGCTAACTCTGACCGGTACCAATGTAAGGCACTATTAAAGAATGGTAGGCAGACTGATGATGGTTACCACTTTCGAACGTAACACCCGTGAAGTGACCTTGTCGCGTTTTAGGAATAGTTTGAAAGTAGCCAAATATAACGAGAAGAACTGTCAATCTGGATGGTACATGCTCGTCTCTTCAAGCCGGCATCGTGGAGGCGACTACTGCCTGTAGAGATTTATCTGTAGTAGCAGTTGTATCCATTCATGGACCGCACTCTAGCTTTACAAGTGTTGTCACATGCCGAGCTACAATAAAAAAAGCCCAAGTGCCTGACGAGTAGGGATCTAGTAATAACCATCACTCACGACCCCATCATACCATTTAAAATATCTTATTATTATCATAAAGAAATATTAATAGTAACTTATTTTAGATGAATCGATATCAGCCTCTGAATCAGATGAGAGCATAAGTGACACGGAGTATCCTGAGTATAAAAGTGTAAAGCCAACTGAGGCAGCAAGAACTCTAGTGGCTGAACAAAGTTTACAAAATAGCGGTCAAGCTCTTGGTGAATGGGAACGCCATACGAGAGTGAGTATGTGTTCAATTTCATTTATACTTTATATACTTAATTAGGTGTTGATAAGGTTGCCAGCACTCCAGATCCTTTGAGGTTATGCTATTGGGTTGTAAACTTCCATTTTTTGCCTCAACACATCAGTCTTCTCTAGCTGTTGACATGTACTTTATCTTCGTATGCGTGGAGCATTCCCATAGGAAACTAGGAAAGAAAAAGTAGTCTAAAACTCTTCCAAACGAAAAAATATCACCACTAGTAACTTGTACTGGACAAATATAATAGCAATACTCACTTTTTTATACATAAAGATACAATAAATATATAAAGATAAAAATAAAGCTCAGAGTTGGTTGAATTGATAATAGCAATAAAGTAACAAAAACAGCATAACTTGGAGTTCTGCTTAGGCGCTGCTACAGAATTATTTATTCCATTGTGAACAAAGGGAACAGAATAGCTCATTTCAAAGCCGACAAATGACAGTAAATATGTAATAAAATCATTACAGGGCATAGGGTCAAAATTAATGTTGGCAATGGGCTATGTCGCTGGCAAAGGATTGGGTGCTGCTGGTGATGGAAGAGTATTGCCTGTACTTGCTAAAGTGATGCCCAAAAGGCGCGGTCTCGATCACTGCCTTACTAAGGAAATCACACAGGATCCATTGAAGGTAATAATAGTTAAAAGTATAATGGATTTATATCGGTAATATTGGAAATTTAAAATAAACAGGAATTTAGCAAACAATCAATTTATAGGTTCAACAAAAATTAAAAAGAAAGCGGAAAGAAGAAGAAGAGAGACAGAGACGAGCATATGAACGTGAAAAGGAGAGAGAAAGAAGAAATGTATTCAATTTTATTAACAGAACCATTGGAGATCAGCAGAAAGAAGAAAGTGGGCCTTCATCATCCACAAATATTAAAACATCTTCAACTAAAGATCTCAATATAGAACAATTTAAGCTAAACGAAGAAGTAAAAAGGTTGGATAAAGAAATTGTTAAATTGAATAACTCACTTTGTAGACATGCAGAAGGGACAGAGGGTCACAGAAATATTAAATTGCAAATAGTTGAGAAACATAGAGAAATTAACGTTTTAAAAAATAAAGAAAAGCAGATAGCTAAAGAACAATCACAAAGGAAAGATAAACAAAAAATGACTGTATTTTAAATCTATTTATACACCAGGGCGTGGAAACCACTGCGTTTGCAGACAGCGTCAAATTTAACCGTACCTTTAGTTTTTATGCATTTATTTTTAGTAAAATCCCACCTAATATTAAAATGGCTTCGCTTGTAAACAAGAACATTTTACTTACAACATTGCAAGAAGATGATAATGAAATAAAAGTGGTTTTTTTTTACAAAATTCTATATTTACAAAAGTGATATTGTAAAATAAGCGTAAAAGGCATACATTACAATAACCAAAACATTTTTCTATTCTATAACATATTTTGTACTATCAAACACAAATTACGTACTAATAAGGGCAACTATCCATTGGAGCGTATCGTCATCGTATTTGTCATCAATTGTGACGCGTGCCTCGTAACGATATGCCTCAGTAGATAGTTGCACTAAATTAATTGGATTATAATTTGACTAGCAAATAACATTTGCTCATTAAATTACTAACATATTTGTTTAGAACCAAAAAAAAAACATAATTCAATATTATATTCATTATTAATAATACCTAATTTAGGTATAAATTTACCTATAAAATACAATAATAAATTTAGCCAAATTAAACTAATTTATGTGAATATATTAATTTTACTTAGTTAATCAAGTTAGGCCGAAAACACATTCCCACTTTCGCTGTCGCTTCCACACTGCGCCGCGACTTCGCCATCTGTGTTGATAATCGATATCGTTCTTAACGAACAGGACTTAAATAATTTTAATTCTTATCATGTATTTCCATCGTAAACAATAATAAATATGTCCGGAAATGCCGTTACCGAATTCTGCTCAAAAAACGTCGCGTCTCCGCGGCAACGTCGACGTCGGAATGTGTTTTCGACCTTATATTTTAAAAGTTGTTTCCCACAATGTTAATATTAGATTTGTTTTTTATGAGTATAGATAGAGCTTTATGCATTCGTCATTATAATAAATTTATGCTAAATTGTGTTTAAGAGAAATATAGTGAACCGTTGAGCGATATTTTATAATTACATTAACTTATTTATACAAAATACAAACTTTATTCTAAAAACTGCATTTTATTGTAAATTAATTAATTCGGTTTTAATTATACTATTAATTACCGAAAAACATTCACCAACTCACACATGAAGCCGAAACACTGGTCTGAGTCGCCAGTTTACAACTTTAAATTATTTATCAAAATACTGGGCATCTACTATAATTTTATTTATTGAAAGTACAAGTTTAAGTGGCATGCATTGAAATGTGCAAAATAAAGCTGTATACGGTACCGCGACTGTATGTTTAGTAGGACACGCCCTAAATGACTAAGAAACATCACAGTGACTTGTAACCTCACATCAATTTTTTTCTTTCATCCACACAATACTTATTATTAATTTTGTCTTTGTTTTTTATTCGACAGATTTCAAATATTGCTGAAATTTTAATAAAAGTCTGAAACGTCATCGTAACTATACCTATTGTAGTTAAAATTAGCGGTTTCAGTCATTAAGAACTTGATACTTGCGGCTTTGATGTTAAGCTCAAATATGAGCGGCCGTGGTCTAGCGGTGACGATGGACCTCACGATCGATGAGACCAGTGTTCGAACCTCGCTAAATTCTGACCGGTAGCGATGTAACTGGTCGATCCGGGCCTGAAGTCAACAGCCAATCGATAGTTATCCCTTGATTGAATCGAAAACACTAGCTTAGTATACGGTCCATGAGGCGGAGGCATTTGTTTACTATTAGGAGAATTTACGAAACCTAAATTAACAATATTGAAATCGTTCAAATGAAAATCAAGGCAATTTAGTTAAATAAATCTATAATAATAACTAAATATAATAGATAGAGAGTTATAAAGAGAGACATCCTTTGTACTAAACTAATAAATTAAACGTCTTAATAACAAAATAAGTACATAATGAGACTCCTTGTCTATCGAACTTGTGATGTTTGCGTTTACTAATCACTTACTATTGTACGAATTAACTAGAGATATAGAACTTTGTTCTGAATAGATATGAAATTTAAAAAAAAAGGTTATTGGTAGAAAACTGGATATTTTAAGTACTAAAATGTATGCTTATTCGAGTGTTTACTGGAATAATAGGTTATTGTGGAATTTTTAATAAAGATTCCACCATTTTACTTAAAATACATGGAAGACTAGGCTGCATGAGCATTGATCCCTTTGTCTTTACACAAAAACATAAATAAAAATATTTGAAAATTAGAATCGAATTTGTAGCGGTTGGGGTAATTGCTGATAGTTTTAAAAAAATTTGCAAACACTCGATTTATTAATGCACTATGCGTTACACGTAACATCTTGTTACGCTTTTCTTCGTTATTTTGTTACATGCTTGGTTGCAATGGCTCTTATTCTTACTGTAGTAATTTTAATTGTATAAAATATACTAGTTTTTATTATTTCTCTATCCAGAAATGCAATTTTATTTCGGGTACAAGTTTGTACAGAAATAAGATACGGTACAAGTAAGATTTGTATCAAAGTTCGTAACATAAACAATATAAAAACTGATAACAACTGAGATTCATTACCAGCATTATAATTAAACAAAAAAAAAATCTATACAACTCGGAATTATGTCCAAAAATTATTTCATTATTGAAAAATAGACGGCGGCGTAACGTTTCAAAATATATATTTTTCTACGCAAACTTAAACGCTTTAAAAACAATATTACATCACAGTTGAAATTTTAAATATGGTTCCTGTAATCAAGTCTTAATATTTTAGAGAAAGACTACTACAGAAATAAAACAAAAACGTTTAAATTTGCATAACTTATCAATCACCCTTATAAAAAATAAATAATAAATTATTATCCCATATTATAATTCTTCTAAATAAGCATTAACAAATCAAAAATTACCTTCGTGTAATTATTATATAAATTACAGAAAAATAACAAATTTATCAATAACCGCCATTAAAAATAAAAGTAAAAAGAGAGACGGAAACTCTTTTTTTTTCTCTAAATATAGCATAGAACACACACTGACCCGTTTTCACATCAATTAGAGTTGCGAATATTAACTATGTACGTCTGAGGCGGGACATGACACACTGTATCGCCGAAGCCGTGTCATTGAAGACTGGTACTCCTGAACGTTGAGCCAAATCAGCTAAATAATGTCGACCACGATTGTAGTCTTTCACTGCCGCTTCACTGTACTGTAAACATTAATATATAAACCAATTATAAAAACAGTATCGAAATGGTCTAAGATTCAACATTTATAACCGTTTAAAATTTCGAGAGGAGTGTGCGCTGTCAATAGACGGTGCATACTCGTCTCCTCAAGCCGGCACAGCGGAGGCGACTGCTGCCCTGTAGAGATTTATCTACAGTAGCAGTTGTTTCTGTTCATAGACCGCACTCTAACTTTACATCAGGCGGAGTGTTGTCATATGCCGAGCTACAATAATTAAAAAAAAACTATCCATTGACAGGGCACACTCCTCTCGTTATGGGAGTAAGGCCCAATAGAAAACAATGAGGTACTAACTAACAAGGAGAGATATTAAATGATCACTTACATTGGTGACAGTTGCAGAATCCATCGGTTGCACAAGTAATACAGTACTTGATGGTCTTAATCCCATATAATGTGCTGCGAGTACCATTCCAGCGAAGCATGGAGAACTTGAGCACATTGAAAATAGCAGAACACGCGATCCTAGTATTAGATCCTCGTCGTACGTACCTACAAGAAGTGTAAAAATAATTTATTTTTTAAGAATGGACGATTTGTTCAACATAGGGGAAATTTGTTTTTTGTTCTATCCTTTCATTCCGGAAAGGCAAAGCGACCAAAGCCATACAGCCACGTCTTCAGTAAAATAATTTCTTCTTTTTCAAAAAAACCTACAATTCAATTTTTTTTTTTATTGTTAGACAGCAACGTTTAGCTCACAAACATCGATATATGAGCATTTTCACGGTTATAAAAAGCTGTAGAAAATTTTTGTTTGATGTTTTAGGTAAAGATTCAAGTCTATTTTTGACGTATCAACGCGATTCACAAATTGTTATAATAACATTTAAAACGAGTGTATAGCACGCTTTTGTCCGGGAAGGTTGAGGTGTTTTTTTATCCCTTTCCTTAATTAGTTTAGTGGTTATTATTGTGTAAAATTGGTGTTATTTTGCGTAATTTTATGATGCACATGTGAGTAATTGTGGAAACATTGAAATTCACTCTATATGAGGCAACGGAAGCGGTTTTCTTTGTGGTTATCCCACGCCGCTGACAACGCTCATATTGTGACGCGACCGAGCGAATTGCCGCCAAATACTCCAAGAAAGCGTCACATTGTTCAACACCATTGCAATTTGATGCAAAAACATGAAGAATTTACTACTCGACATTGGCAGAATTGTCGTTGTTATGACATCTGAGGCCATTTAACAAAAGAAGAAGACTATTTAAAACAAAAAAAATACCTTTAAAAGGTTGCGGCGTAACGTCTTCAGAAACAGTATAAAAATCCGATGCACTTAATCTATCTTCAGGTGGGGCCGTATCCGCCTTATCTCGTAATTGTATGTTGGGGTCCCGTGGTGGTGACCCGCGGGGTTTCTTATCAGTACGCGGTGAGTCCGGATGAGCCGGCGCCGGTCTCCGAGCTGGCACAGAGAACATACGAGTGTAGTCTTTAGGACGTGGCATGCTGTAAGAGAAACCTTCCCGCGAAAGCATTTCCTCGGCTCGCGGTCCTTCGCACTGCAAATCAAAAACAAACATTATTATTATAGTAGAGTGGCTTGTGAATAGCCGAGGATAACGTGAGGAGTGTGCACTGTCAACCTGGCCATAGTGGAGGCGACTTTTTTGGTTTTAATGGAACTCGACATTACCACACTCCGCCTGATACTAAGCTTAAGACGAATGCACATTTATTTTTTAATTAAACTATTCGTTTAAACGCAATGAAGAGTGCGGTCCATGAACGAGAATAACTGCTACCATGGATTACTACAGGCAGCAGTCGTCTCCACTATGCCGGTGCACACACCTCTCGTTTTATACTGTTGTGTTAATTAGAATATATGCAACTACTAACTGGAAAACATCCACCGAGATAGACATCATTAACAGGTGCACCGAGCATAGCTGGTAATTGTTCTAATCGTCTCTCGGTGCCTGGTGTAAATACGCTATCAGCTGTCGATTCACCACTCGCTGGACCACTTGTAGGTGCCGTAGTACCAGCATCCGTTGACACATCTGCTCCACGCGTGTTCTGTATATTATAAAAGAAATGCTTACACCAAGTCCAGGACAGAACAAACACAAAACGAAACCTACGTTTTAATATTACAGATACATCTTTTGAATCTATGTTATTATGTAAACATATATTTTTACAAGCTGTACGATTCGTACGAAATTTCATTTTATTTAAATTAAATCATCTTAGTTTTACTTTAAAAAAAAAATAACTGGAGAAAATTGTCAATTTGTCAAAGATTTGGGACTCTTTTTATTTTTAAATGGGTACAATAAAATCTGTTAAACGATATTCTGTTGTAAAGTTACATATTATCTTAAAGCATTATCGTCTCCCCAATCCGGCATAGCGTAGGCGTTTGCTTTATTATTGTAAATAAAATAAAATTGTAAGTACAATAGATTAGCTAGCTGGCTTGTACATTCCTTGTTTTTGACATCAATTAACAGATTTTTTTTTGTGCTAAACATATTGTTAAAAATAAAGGGGAACTTCTCTTATTTTAGTATTAGTATTATTTTATTATCTATTATAAAATAATAGATAGCTTAGTAATGAATTTATACCTTAGTAGGAATAAATAATCTTAATTTTCTCCCATAAGCTCTTAAGCGAGTATTGCACGAATTTAATCCGTTCTGTTCACCTAGCGCAGCAACATCACCACTTTTAGGTTCAGCTGTTGGCGTGTTCTCACTCGCCTCTTGACCATTACGAAGTTGAAAATCTGATAACAAAGAAAATGTTTAAATTAGTACAGATTAAAATAACTTTTTGGGTGACTTAGTCATCAGAGCCCAACCTATATAGAACGATGATTCAACCCTTAGTGGGGTGAAATCAGGGGTCAAAGTTCGTATACATGTTTATTTATTAAGTAATTACTGCGTAAAATACAAATCGATATAATTTAAAATAGCATACCATAAAAAAATATAATAAGACGCTCACAATAAAAAAAAAACTTAAAACAATAATAGTACATTTTTTAAAAGCTAAAATAATAACATTTACGCATACGTCCTAAGGGGTGAGCAGAAAACTATATTGTAACCAATCTTTTATTTAATCGTAACAAAGCTTTTTAACAAATCGTTAAATTTTTTAATTGATTTATTTCTTTCGATTTTAATCTATAATTAAATTTAAAAAAGGCGTTTTATTGACACAAAAATATTAACCTTTTCAGGTATCCCAAACATTTAGAAGTTTTGGATAATTTTTATAAGCAAATCAATCTGCCTTTAGTGATAATATTTTATAAGAGTATAATTTAGTCATTATATTATAATATTGTATGTCTAAATGACTAAGTATAACGATGTTGCCCGTGTGTAGGAATGTGTGCTCTTCCAAGAACTGACCAAGAGTTCACGGATAACATCTTTTTGTTCCTTAAAAAACCAACTTGTGTTAGCAGTTCGTTACACTGTCATATATCAAAAATAACCGGTATACTAAAATATATTTCACCATTACAAAGCAATTAGTCATATCCCGTAGTGTACCCAGAACGTAAAAGTTACGTTTTTTTAAGATACAAATGAATTGATACTTAATATGTTTGCATACAAAGATCAATTTTGTTTGCATCTAACCGTGAATTAATAGAGAAGTGACATATAATTTTATAAAAATATTAATCGAACATTAACAAATTATTTATCATGTTCATAAGAACTGACCACTTACTTATAATAGCTTATAATAAGCTAATATTTGCAGTCCCTAAAAACATTGATTGTATACTACTCAAAACAAAATAGGGCCCACTTTAACTTATTCACGAAAAATGTTTATATGTAACTTTAAACTTATTTATTGGTAAAGCAAAGTGTTTAAAAATAACCCTCAAATATTTATGAGTCTCTATCATCTTTTTCAAGAACATTTTCTAATGTTTAGGCTAAAAGGGATAGGCAAAGACAATCGACGTCAGAATTAGCCTATGCACAATTTCCTATTCGCTTGTGTTGCGACTATCGTACGAGCGCTGTTTGTTTTGTTAGGCTATTTTTTTAATTGGATCATTAAAGTAGATTGTTATGCCATGTTGGTTATCTGGTTTAAAATTTACTAAATTACTTATCTTAATTAATTTGAATGTTTTAGTTTAAATAAACTCTGAATTATTTAGTGCTTTAAGTGCGTAATAATAACAATAATAAAAACAAAACAAAGAGTTAAGCTAAAATAAAATAAAAATAAAAAACTCAAAGATAAATTGTTAAGAAGCGCAAATAAAATAATTTCAATGGACCAGTGAGTAATTGAGCATGATGATGAAATAGCATAATAGTTGCATGCGTATGCAGTTATGCACGCACCGGAGTGCATTGTTGTAAATCTTCCCCGCAGAGAACGAAACGCACGCCGTATACGATCACCAACCGTCTCGGAGCATGCTGTATCATCCAGCCCTGCTTGACAATACTGCCCTATATATATTATTACAACTATTTAACTTTTATTTACACATATCTATATAAATCTAAAAGTTGATTGTTTTTTAAATTATATTAAAACTTACCAGCTTCAGTTGACATTTCAGCGATAGTAGCACAGAACGTTTCGAAATCTACATTATTAATTGCCGGCGGTAGACATCTTTCAGCCAAATCCCTCGGTGCTTTCGTTAACTCCCGCAATGCATCGATGGCTTTACCACGAGGCAACACGACTGACTTGGACCCGGCAGCATCGAACGCACGCTTCAATCGCAGAATAGTTTGTCCGAGCTGTCTTCTCGGATGGGTTCTGGCTCGCCTGAGGACCGCGTGCGCACATTTCAATGCCGCACGAATATCGCTGAAGACGGGAAGGCCGCGTCTCTCTACTAATTCTTGTAACGTCGCCCGCGCTCTTGACAGCTCGAGGTATTCACTGAAAATTATTTAAATTGTTACTTTGACAACTTCCTATAGTTAATACTGTTTCAAATTAGTTCACCAAGGTTATACACCAATTACGTGTAGTCAACATTTATACACATATAAAACTATAAATTAAAAAAAAAACATTTAAAGCATATAAAAACGTTTTGAAAATACTATTGTCATGGTATATGTAACTTATTTTTTATACGTTGGCAATGATTCAAATACCAATTTAATAACGCACAACTCATTTCCACGTTGTTTCTGTCCGATGTCGATCAAAGTAGTCCTGGTGAACGTTTATTGTCATGTTTATTTCTAATCCATAAAAGATAAGCAGATAAATTTCTTTATTCATTCTACATATACAGACCACAATGAACAATAAAACTGGACATGCGATAAAAATTAAACATTATATATAGACATCCGGAATTTTTGGTTACATTATGATAGCTACCTAATAAAAACCCCATTCACCAAAACAATCCATTCATTCGCACGACTATAAAATCCATAAATAATGTATGATACAATTTTTTCATAACAAAATATACTTACTGATCACTAATAGTTTCTTGACCAATATTTTGATGTCTAACGTATGGCCGCAGCACGAGTAGCAGATCCCTCGGCGATGTTGCATGATGTGCAGCCTCAACGCTCGCAGCGACAGCTCTCGTCTCTCGGTCTAATACAAATAACAATGCCTGAGCAGCAGCCTTAGCACGGTCCTCGACTTCCATCAACTCGGTAGACCAATCTTCCACTTGCTACAATTTATAATAGAAAAACAAAAACCTATTAAAAAACGCACGCGATCTAACAAACTTGTTTTTTTAAAATAATGATTCCGCTTACGATGTTTACCTAAACTGTGGTTTATGAGCGGAAACAAGACCGCAGATTTTTTTTTTGCAGGCAGCAGTCGCCTCCTCTATGCCGGATTGATGACTAGTTGTTATACCCGGCTACTTTCAAACTGATCCCAAACGCGTGGTTACGTTACGCTGTTGTTACATTTGAAAGTGGTAGGAAAACCCTCGACGGAAGACTAGGGCCGCTTACCATTTTCATCAGATAATCGAATTATTATTATCAGAAGATTTCGTAAGACAAAACCACAACGCACGTGCTGAGAATAGATACAGTATGATTATCATCTCACGTCTATCTTACACGTATCGATAGAAAGTTTCACAATTTTTTAATTAAATATACGCGGGAATAAAATATATAAAAATAAACTAAAAGAAAACGTTCGATACTAAATTAGTAGGCGTAAAATATTCAAACTAAAATAATCAAATACGGAATGTTGTTATTATGCGGTCTGCGGATGACATTTTCATAAATATTAGAAGGTACCGACCGCTTCCCACGCGTTTATATAAAACAGATAATAAAACATATATGCCTACACGATTATTTCGCTTTGTTTTTAAAAGATTTAGAATAAAGTGCTGAGCAAAAAATACCGATCAAGGATAACAATGTCCATATTTGTAAACAACGTAACAAGGCGCGAAACAACAATATTGTGTTTATAACAAGTTGTATCTTTAATTTTATACAAGGAACTAATTCATACAACCATACGAAGAATCATATTTACATAAATGCTAGTACTACTGTTTAATAAATGTATTTATTTTTCATATACTTTGGTCGCATTCTTTGTAGGCATTAATTAAGAGTGGTAGGCTGAATGATGATGGTTATTGCTTACTAGCCCTACTGTCTTGGAGTAGTAACAAGGAGGTGACTGCTGCCAGTGCATATTTAACTGTGGGAGCAGTTGATTCCACTCGAGGACCGACCCTGTCGTACCCTGAGGTGGGAGTCGAACCCGTATCATCATAATTTCCTAATAGAAACCCCAGTATTTTAACATGTAATAAAAATATTAAAAATAAATAATAATAAACTTTTCATTGAGCTTTGATATTTGAAGAGAAGTTTCGCAATTATTTATTTATAAAAATATTTTTTCAATACAAATCTCCTTGTTAATCACAAGTTAAACCAGTTTATTAATGACAATGATCAATTCTTATTGTAAGAAGCGAAGTAATTAGTCTACTTACCGGATTAAAGTATGTAATGCCAAGTTGTTTGAGCATTGGTATGGCGATGTCCGACCGCCAAGTGGTGGGGTTGCAGGAACCGCCCAAGAAGATCTCGTATGACGGCGACGATGCCTCGCTACCTGCGCAAACGCACTGCTCATCTACTGATTCATATTTTACTACTAACCTTAATACGTCAAATGTATGAGTAACAATATTTCTATAGATATTCGAAAGTGTTAGTTAAGTGATGAATAGTTAATTATATGACTCGGTAATGACGATTTCACGAAACCTAGAACGTCCTACAAATTTAATTCCCACGCAAACACTAGCTAATAACCGTATAATCTACGTACGAGTTACTTCAGTCCTACTCATTGAAACAGGATAATTGTTATCGTGTGTGTGTATTATATAAGTATGTCAACATAAAACAAAACAATAACGTATTGTATGTTATAGTAAATTACAAATTAGAGGTTGCGAAACCTACATAAATACTAATTGTTGGCCCTATTTGTGAACACGCAAAAGAATACAGTTAATTGACCAATTGTGGATGGTTTGCACGCAATATACAGCCACTGATCTAACAGCTTAATTAGATACGAACAATAAATTATAAAGAAATAGCTAAGCAGCATGAGTTGTGTAGGTGGATTAGAAAGGCTCGTAGCGTAAGGAAGCATCGGCCATTCGCCCGCGGCCCACTATGACTGTTTTTGTGACAGTTTTAATGATTGATGAGTATTGAAAGGTGTGTGGGCTGTACGAGCTATACGAATCACATTATTAAAAATACCATAACCTAAAAAGGCATTGTCTAATTTGAATGTTAATCGCAACAAATTACAAACAAAAAAGAAAAAGGATTTCTTTCTTATCTCTGAATATTTGAATGCAAAACAAATGACTGTTTCATTCATACATATTTTTTTATAATCCCGAGATTTATGATAACACACTAGTAAACAATTTATATAGTATAATCCACAGTCAATGGTACATACCTACACGACACAGAATCTTATGACATATTTTTAAAAAGCTAAGCCACATTTCTTGAATAAACAATATACTATAGACAACATTCATTCATATTTACGTTGCAGTGTAGCATCACATGACAACCACAAATATCAATCCAATTCGGGATCCTCGACCAATGCCAAACTGGAAACGTAAACACAAAACACATCACGTCCTCCTTCATCCTTCTCATCGCGCACATCATCTCAACATCCACTACAACTACATTTTATCGCGAATCATTTGCCAAAAACCACGTTTATTTACAACACTATACCGCACCACTCGTAGGCGGTTTGGCGAAAATAAATTAATTTGATGACGGGTAGTTTGAGTAAAGCGTGTAGCTAAACGAATAAGATAGACGTACAGGGTACGATCATAGTAGTCGGCGGCATGGCTGGGCCACTGAGACGCTGCCCGGCTCGTCGGTGTCGACACACGATCGACGGCGTACTGGCGCATGGCCGTCGATTCAAGCAACCTCACACGCAGCCAATTCCGCATTTTAAATATTCCGTTATTCCGATCCAACATAAACACTACAAAGATCGATAATCCGATAAGCGTTTAATTGTGTCCGATTAATTATTAATATTTAAAGTTGCATTTTATATTATTTTTAGTTGAAATAGACTGTGTGATATTCCTGTCCTTAACATAAATTTTAATGCGATAATTAGGTATAATTGTACTTGTCTTGTGTGTTTAGTTTCTACTTTAGAATTGTACAGACTTAGACCGGTAATTAAAATGTGAATAACGAGTAAATATTTGTTTGTAGTGTACTTGAATAAAAATAAAATTTAGAGTTTAATGCGATAAGCTATCATTTGGCCTTTCTATGAGTACGTATGTATACAATTAAACTGTACTTTTATTTGTACTATTAAATGATTACGAAGAATAAGTTATATTATAACTACAAATTAAGTACACTATTAATATTAAAAACATAAAACAAGAAAAAAACATTAAATACACCGAAATAAGATTTCAAAACAATAACAACCCGGGTGCGTCAGAGCACATTGTCAATTCAGTCAAGAGACTTCCGTGACAAATTTTTCGCATCTTCTTAGATAAGGAAAACTGAACGTATTGTTTATATTACCTATTGTTCGTAGTAATAGTGGTTGTAATAGTAAACGCGGTTTAAGTTGAAAATGCGTGGGTTTGTTGTGGACATCACGACAACTTCCGCTCATCCGTTTATAGGCAGCGCGGAAGAACGGGCGAGGTCACGCGCTGACTCCGCGGAACTATTTAAATTTATTCCTTAAAAGTATATTTGCGAAAACTAATTTATTCAATACAAAAATGAATATGATTATGAATGATTTTAATACCGTTTAATAGCTAAATATTTATGAGGGACTTTAAAATCACACACAAAACATATTTCCTGACGCTTACGTTATTGTAGATGCAATTACTGACGTCATACGAGTATAACAATGATGCAAATGCTAAACAAAGTAGAAATAATTATATAACTTACAAAATAGAAAACATGACTGCGCGCACATTTATAAGGCACGATTTTAATGTCTCAGTGAATTTAGTTTAACTCAACCTTTCTTTAGAATACGGAGATACGAGTAGACACTTTTAACAATAGTTAAACGAATGCATTTATATTTATTTCTGAGCAACACAATAGTTGGCAATATCAAACGGGAAATATACTTGAAGATGTTTAATAGATGCGTTTTGCCTAGCGTTCACAGTTTACATGCACAAAGATATAATAAATTACAAATTCTTATAGCTATTATATATGCAAGTTTTCTATTTTAACAGTTTAAACTCATTACTTATTGAAATAAAAATATTGATCAATCGTGACTTTAGAGTCACGCGAGTTCGATTCCTGTCTCTAGACCGAGACAGTATTATACATAAAATATTCTGTCTCAACGCACATTTTCTCCAGTATTATAGAAAATAATAAATAAATAAATTAATTATGATCCTAATAAAACCTTTAATATAACATTAAATAAAATATTTATTTACAACATACGTTTACGTCTAAATGATGTGCGTCTAAATGACTAGCTATTACCCGCTATTTCGTATGTTCCACACACGTTAGCGTTAACGTTGACGGCTGCGTCCAACTGCACGATAATTAGCGCGTTAAAACTATACCTATAGTAAAGATTTTGCTCCGAGTTAGCGTTTCACGTATTTTACCAATTGAATTGACTTTAATAACACGTTAAGGTCTCTGCTACATTTACGTGTTGCATTAAAACGCAGTCTGAGCCGTAGCATTAGGGAACGCGTCTGGGGTTTCACCTTACCTAATAAACGGGCTACCTAATGCAAAAAAAAAATCCAAACAGACTAGTAGTTCCGGAACGCATATGGGACAAACTAAGAAATATACTTTTATTTCCATATTAAGATTATTAAAAAATAGTTTAAATACATGGGTAGTCGTAAATCACTGTGCTAATATTAAATCTGACCGCATTAATTGTTCCAGCCGTTGAAATCTGATTCATCATACCTACAAACTTCCTTTCTAATTTACCAAGGGCATATGACCTTTTTAATACTATGAACAAATGATACACGGCTTCCGTGCTTCATACATTTAATCTAAGTAAACTTTATTTTTTATTTTTGACGAATTAGTGTACACTATTAACGTTAAAAACACACAATGATAAGAGTGGTAGGCAGACTGATGATGGTTGACGAACCAATCTGCAGTCCTGGGGTAGTACTTTAGAATGTAACACCCGCGAAGTGGCCTTGTCGCATTTCGGGAACAGTTCAGAGGTATAACGAGAGAAGTTATGGTGCACATTCGTCTCCTTAAGCCGGCATTTATCTCAGCAGTTGTTTCAGTTCATGGACCGCACTCTAGCTTTACATTAGACGAAGTGTTGTCATACGCCGAACAAAAATTTAAAAAAAAAGTACGTATATGTTAAAGTCATTTTTAATTGACGTGTTATTGTTTATTTATTAGACAACGGGCGACAACGCCGGGGATGTGGGCGTACGTTCGGCGACACCGACACTTTATTTACCGACGCGACACACGAAGACTACCGCAGTATATTTCTGGATTGGTACCGTGCGAAAGCGTGTAGCCAACGGGATGCGTTTCACTACAACGCGGGTCGAGAGTCGTGCGACCTTCCGGCAAATTTATCGATGCCACATACCACAAATCAAAGGAGTGTGTAACCTTACTTTTTTTATAGTAACGGGAACGGAATCCAGGAACGGAATAAACTACTACCACGGAGAAATGTCTTCAGACAGCAGTCACATCCACTATGCCGGTCTGAGGAGACAAATTGCAACATCCAAGCTAGTCTGTGCACACTTCTCTAGTTCACGGGTGTTACAAGTGATGGTACTACCCCAAGACAGCAGACGGGGCTGATAACCACCATCAGTCTGCCTACCACTCTTTAAATTAAAAGTTATCGATAACTTTTGCAACGAAACGAAATAAATAGCTCTAGATAATTATACCAGTGCGTCACACATACCGTTGAAGTATTTCGCTGCCTTTTCCTGATACTTCTTAAGAATACTCTGCTGTGGTGATTCTGGAGTATTCGCCTCTCTAAAACAATTAGAAAAACTTTTATGCATATATGAACAACATTCTGCACTGAAAACACTTTTCACATCTCCCAAAGGTTAACTGGTAGAAAATGCCTCAAGGCATTAAGTTCGCCTTTTGCAATTTTTATATATTGTGCTATAAAGTATTTTATTATTATTATCGTAAAAACATATGTAATAAATCAAATCTATATAAAAAATATACATCTAAAAAATAAAAGAAAAATATCTAATTACAAAGAAAAATACAATTACAGACGAATTGAAAATGGTTCATTCTTATCAAATGGGACATGTACGCAAAGTGCAAACGTTACACCTAGGGTTGCCAATATAATACACGAACATAATACGAATCAAACTTTATGGCGGCTCCGAAGTTAGGCACTAGTCGCTTATATTCTTATTTATACGTAATTACGAAAAATACTATAATCCGTGAAAAGAATGTTGGCAACCCTAGTTACATCGTTGGCTGTTGCTTTAATGTGATAAAAATTGTGTGCCGGTTTATTTAAAATTTATCAGAAATTATTTAGTAAATAATTGCAACGTAGTAACCTAGCATTGTATTTATAGAGCTGATGTCACGATACGGTGCATGACAAATATCTTCTTATGCTTCATGACATTCACAGGTCAACGCACGCGCCGACAAACCTCGGTTCAAGACCATGATGTTGCCGACAAAGCCAGTTTTTCTTTTATTTCCACATTTTAATAATAATGACTCCAGCCATCATTAATTAAACAAAGCGCACTTTCATTATTGTTTACGTGAATTTAAAACAATATTAGTTTTAGTTTCAGGTGTAAAATACTTATTTTTCAAAAATTGTTATTTCAATTTTTTTTTATTGTAGCTCAGCAGATGACAACACTCCACCTATATAAAGCTACAGTGCGGTCCATGAACGGAAGGCAGCAGTCGCATCCGCTATGCCGGCTTGAGGAGATGAGTATTTACCATCCAGACCGGCAGTGCACACTCTACTCGTTATACCTGGCTACTTTTAAACTGCTCCTGAAACTCACCTCACGGGTGTTACACCCGAAAGTGGTAGTACTACCCCAGGACGGCAGACTGGGCTAATAACCATCGTCAGTCTGCCTACCACTCTTTAATAGTGCCTATAGGCACTGAACGACCAAAGTACATATAACTTAGTTACATTGATACCGGTCAGAATTTAGCGAGGTTCGAACACGAATCTCATCGATCGTGAGCTCACGCGTCTTACCGCTAGACCACGGCCGTTCTTCGAATGATTCATCGATTGAAAAATATAGATTACTACGTCTAAACTGTTTACAAATCTTGTAATTTGCGTAAGAAAATGTAAAAGTATGTAAAATGTAAAAGTATTTAAGGCATTAGTAGAATACTAACTGTCTAGACTGGCGAGAGTATTGTCGCAGCTCCGCAGCGAACACACAAAATTCCCCAAATGTGAGCGTGAGTGACTTGCGACGTACACATTGTCTTGCACATACCAACATCTCGAACACTGCAACAAAGCAAAGAACTATGTTAGAAAAGAAAAACATTATTCTCAAAAAAAAGAGCATATTAAAAAAAAAGGTTTTTTTCACTGTTTTAATAGACCGGGCAAACTCTTCTCGTTATACCCGGCTACCACTTACAACTTACAACATTCACAACACGCGGATGAGTGGTGGCATTACACCAGGACGACAGACTGGACTAATAACCATCATCAGTCAACCTATTATTCTTCTAATTAATATCTATACTATAGGGAGTATTGAGCGATAAAAATACAGAGTATAATTGTAAATAATTGTACGAGATTTGAACACAGGGGCTCTCAATCGTTCGTTTTTTAATAAGAATCAACGCAAGTAACGCAGGTACCGCTGAATGAATGAATTTTAAAAAGTGAACAGAGCTACACGCGTTCCCAAAATAAACTATACCCATTTATTATACCCAATTAAATTAAACCCACATAAATAAATTACAAAGTATGAATAAAAACTATATTTATGATTAAATGCGTTAGATTATAACATTATTCAAAGTCCTGAAACTGAAAAAGTTCGTGCAAAATCTCTATGTAAATATCTTATGTTCCAATAATAATTCAAGGTTCAGATGCGCATCATGAGACGTCATATCCTTCTTATAACGTTCCCTGTTCTCAACTCCAAATATCAAATCTTACAATGTTGCATTCAAATGAAACCAAACAAAATTCTAGGTTAATACTTCTGCGCTCATTTTTTTAAATACTTCATAAAAATAGAAAACTATGCGAAGTTTATAATTAGTTTACCCGCTGAGTGAGCGTGTAGTTAGTTACAAGTGTCTTAACCCCCCCGGTCGTACTAAAATAGTAAATATACATATTAAAATTGTTAACGGAGAGAATATTTGTGTTGCAGTCAAACCAATCTAAAAAATATCAAACAAAAAGTCCAAAGAAGCTTATGATAAGGATAAAATAAGACGTTTTATCTTAAAATAGATTGATCATCTTTCGGTTGAGCATTATGAATCATTACATTCGACAGCTCGCATCCATTATACCTACCAATGCAAGTTATTTGAGGAGACTAATGTGCAGATAGGAAACACTTCGGACTACGCAGATAATTCCGAACTGAATTCGAAACATGACTAAGTTACTTTTAAGGTTACGTTTTAAACAACTGCCACAACAGAGAGACGTCTGCAGTACTCTCCGCTATGTCAGCTTGAGTAGACGAATGTGCGACATCCATTAACACAGGACACATTCCTCTCGTTATACCTGACTACTTATACCCTGGGGTGGCGGACCAATTTACAAATATAAAAGAACTAATTAATATAATAAAGTGGTTAAACGATTATTTGAGAACAGACATATTTTTAACTAAATTACCCGCCGCAACTACGATGACTGCAGAGCTTTAAAAACATCGCAATTTATATTCAAAATAAATGCCGATAATTAAGCAGATTTACTTAATTAGTGTGCAACATTTTAAAATAAACATATATTTGTGCAATATAATAAACAAGTAGAATAGCGTGTGAATATTAGTTGATAGTTGGTCATCAACAGTGAGATCATTTAATTCACCACCTGCTTTAGTATACGATATTGACAGCGCGTGTAACTGACGTATATTGTTTACATGGGGGACTACTATCAAGAGTCAAGACCAATCATAAGAGTTTTTGCGTCGTACTTTTCATAATTATTATTATTTTAATTATAGCGATTAAAACACACATTTTAAACACCAGTTTTAAACTTTCTATATGTTATGGTACCGAGCTCATTTATAATTAATAAAATCTACATTACGTGGGCCGAGTTGGTAATCGAGAAGACCCGTGTTTGAGTTTCGTAAAAATTATATAAATGGACGTTTGTCGAAAACTAGCTTAGTATATAGAATTAGAATAAAAAAATAAGATAAAAATAAACCGATCAATTATAACTTGCGTTATATCGAATATAAAAATGAGTCTTATAAAAACACTATACCCTTTAAGTGGATACAATTAGACTAATAACAAAAGAATAATTGAATATCTCATTATGATAAATAATTAATAACAATTTATTATTCAATATAGAGAATTAGTTCAAGTCTAGACATCTAAAAGGTCAACGATTACCGAATAACAAAGATCTGACAAATGCATAAAAACAATTAGAACAATGAATTTAGATCCGCTAAGCGTTAGATTAGATCACGCTGCATTCATGAGTAAGTAGTTAGTTATAAAACTGTCGGTATCGAACAATACTATTAAATAATGATACAATAATATGAACCTATTAGCTGTTATTAAAGCTAAACGATCAGATGTTTGTCGTGAGATTTATTAGCGATAAATAAACCTGGGCGGGGCGCAACATGAAGATTCTGTTAATACGTATGTATGAGTGTGCCGTCAAGTACATCACTAGCTATGCCGTCATCATCATTGATAGCGATAAATCTTAATCCGTAACATCATAGGTACAACTACAATTATTTCATGATTAACAATACGCTATCGAGTTATACAAAGAAACCGCTTTGAAGTCACTTTATTCACATCACTCGGCAGTGAACGCAGAATATAATAATTATTATTATTATTCTACATTCTGTGGCAGTGAATTAACGAAAAAGAAGTACAGTCAAATTGATAATCTTTTTTGAAGTCGTTTAATAAAATAATAATTACAGACAAGCTGTTGAAAAATTAGAAAGTTTATTCTGATAAACGACTACCTACAGTATGTCATTCCCTGTTAGATAATTAATTACAAAGGCATATTATCATGTTATTTTTAATTTCGTATTTATAAATAAAATTTTAAAAAGTTTATTACACCCGAACATATTCTTAATGTTATCCTCCTCAGTGAGATTTTAATCAAAAAACAATTGATTACGTAATTGTCATTCAGGATATCATAAATCAAACAGCGGATACCGGAGATATTGACGAGTAAAAGGCGTTTCAAGACGCACTAATAATATCGGTTATGAACGTATGTAAAATGTTTTTTTTAAAAAACGCACAAAACCAATTTAAAAGAGAATGCTCATTCGTCTATGAGAAATGGGACCACAATCGTTTGTCGACGATTTTTAGATAAATCTACATTCCCTATCACCAATCAGTTTTAATTTTCTTTTACCCAGGTTATTGAGTAATTTCTGATGCAATATTTGGAGTTATATTCTATTAAATGTTTAATTTAATAATTGATGATATTTGTTTTCTATGTAATTAAAATAATATAATGAAAAAAAAAAAAGATATTGTTTTGTTAACAAACTATGTATTAGATATCAAATGGGCCTAAAAATGGGCATTCTCCTTTAGTATAATCACAACGAATCATTCTCACAAATAACTAACTGTACCCAATAACTACCTACACCTGAAATCCTTAATATGAAAGGCGACGTAAAAATGACATCATGCCTAATGCGAATAAACACATAAAAACATGTCAATATGGTTGTTTTGCTAAACGTGGTCATAAAACAAAAATCAAGTCCGCAATGAACACGGTCCTTTAATAATACAACATTAGTCAGAATCAAAATGGATTGCTATGCGGAACCAGGCGCCTTGACCACCTCATATGGTTGGTTACGCGATCTATATTATAGTTTTATAATTTGAACAACGATCGATTCATTACAGGTACCTAGAAATACTTATTCCTCATGATGTCACCAAACCTCTGGTTTAACCTTATCACGATTAGTTTGCTATTACACTGAGTTAAGAGTACCAAGTCCATAAAATCTTATCTACCATTCTACATTAATTATGACCGAGTAAAGTCAATTTTTGTTGGTTACAACAAAGGTCAATAAAAAATATATATTGTTACCCTCTATAAAACCAAGACCCAATTAAAAAACCGTCAACAAATTGAAAAAAAAAAACTTATATGAAGTTACTCTGTGTTATCATGTTGCAAAAGGTTGTTCCACAAAAATCAACTTCCCTGTGCATGCATCATTCTACCTACCTACTATTATGACGATTTTATGATTAAGAAACTGTGGTGAAATCGAATCTCTATGATCTATGAATAAAATAAATTCAGACAATATTTTTGCTAATATAAAAAAAGATAAAAGTTAAAATGTTATCTGTTCTATCTAAATCCATCGATAATAAAGCTAAACAAAATTTGAGTTTTCGGGAATGCAACATATGCTTTAATAATAACTTTAATAATAAATATTAAAATAGATAAGAAAAACTATCAAAAAAATCAAGATTCTAATTAAAGAAATTACACGATAAGTTGTTTTTTTTTTTAATTTACAAATAACGTCGCCTGATGATTTTTATGTAAATAATTTAACTCAGTCTTGAAAATAATAATTGAAAAAAATAAGAGCTAGTGGAAGCAAGAGATCAGTTAAATTAATTTCAAACAGATGATGCGAAATCGAAACAAAAAACGGAAAAAACCGTTGCCAAAAAAAAATTATTGTAATTAACCAATAAAAAGAACTAGGTAATAAAATGGCATTAGCAACATCAGAATTCATAATTCACATATGAATTAATAGACAAAAATAGCAATTTTATGACATATGCTTAAATAGTGTATGCAAAAAAGTTTAAAAATATATTTACCCTGAGTCTTAGTGGGGTATAGATCGATGTCGTTGAAGAGGCCTTGCACGCGGTCGGCGGGGGCAGGCTTGTGAGGTGGCCCAACATGGCTGCCCCACACACTCGCCACCTCCCTGAAACAAACATTTTCCATTGTATATTTTATATTCAGCTTAAAAATAAACTAATTAGAAAAAAATAAACTTATAATAGATTTAAAACCACACTCCGCCTGACTACAAGCTAGAGTGCCACTAATCCCTCCGCTATGCCGAATTGATAGGGCACAATCCTATCGTTATACTGGGCTACTTCCAAGCTGACCAGAAACGCGACTACATTTGAAAGTGGTTGTACTAAGACTTCAATTTATCTAGGCACCACTCTAAATACTTATTTAAAAAAACTAACAAATTGCCGTTAGATTTGTATTCACTACGCGATGTGCTTGAAACAACCATTATCAGTGATGTTTTTCAATTATTAAAAGATACGAGTATTAGATAAAAAAAAAGAAAGATAAATATAAATCTTAAGTTGATCACTACGCAAGTATTGATGATGTACTGTAGAAATAAACAAAAAGAAGATGCCTTTATATATTTTATGAGTAATCATTCATAGATTATGGTGACGTATGCACGCACTCGACGCACTGTAGGCACAACAAAGAAAATACTAGAATAGATAAACGTAAGGATATGCCCGTGGGAAGAATCAGATAAACTCGTGAGAAACAAGAGATGCCCATAACAATTTCCTTGTATACTGTCTAGACTTGTGTTCACGGTATGTTTTACATCGCAAAATTTATAAGAATGCACTTTTGCAATACTAATGACACTTACTCGCGCTACACAGCACTATTGGAGGCCAAACATTGTAATGATAGATTAAAACGAGAAAAAAATTAGGTAATTCTAAATTTTAAAGAATGGTAGACAGATTGATGATGGTTATTAACCCAGTCTGCCGTCCTGACGTCACTACGTCTAGGTCACTACCTAGACTTAACAGTAGTAGTCGAGTACACAGTGTGAAGGGTGTCCTAGCAATGGGTAGTTCGTCTCCCCGAGCTGGCATAGCAGAGGAAACTGCTGCCTACAGAAATTTCTCTGTGGTAACAGTTGTTTCTGCTCTAGCTTATCATCAGGCAGAATAACTTAAATGGTCGATACATCGCTAATCGATTAGCTCCTTTTAACAATTAGCTCCAAACGATTAATTCCTTTTAAAAATGAAACTTACATGGCCCATACAGTAACATTTCTATTACAAACACATGGTCTTCTTCTAAAACCATCGACAGTTATACTATTAGACAAATAGAAATACAAAATTACAATTTTCCACATAATGTTTAGATAGATAGACAAGATAGCAGGTCTATTTACTTCGATTGAATATCGTCAACTAGATACATAAAACGTTCAACATGTATGTTACAAACAGTCATACATTACTGCGAAATAGATTACTTATCAAATAAATTGTATGTTATTATTGTTTTTATTCTTAAATTGTGTAAATTGTGTAGATAATATTATACTCAGTGTTTATAGTCCAAAAAGCCAAGTAAAGTGTGAAAACCCAGTTATATTAAGTGACTAAGATAAATCAAGATTAGTGAACAAAAAAAATTAAGGCGTCATTTTATATGTAAATATGATGTAAATGCAATTTCACACACCCGTAAGAAATAAATTTAATTTGTAAAATATTAAAATTATTAACATTAACTAATTGCCGACAAAATTTATCTTAAAAATATGTAAATGGTTTTGATATGGCAACACTGCTAGAGTATTGATCTTGACCCAAGACTTGATAAATAACCCCTCAAGTGACGTTCAGACTCGAGATAATATTTGTAAAATAACTAGTCACAATTCATACTAGCAACCGACTCGTAATCTTGCATCTTAGTTCAGCCAATATAAACATAATCTTAATAAATTTAATACCTAAACCTTCCCCGCGAACCTATCTATATTCTATATTAAACCGAATAAAAATCCTTACAGTGTACACATACTACGCTACCTCCAAACTGGTGCCGAAACGCGATTAGGTCACTTCACGAGATTCACACTTAAAAGTAGTAAAACTACCCCATAACTGGGTTTTTTTGGATTTTGGACTAATAACCTTCAGCAGTCTGCCTACCACTCTAAGTTTTATGACGGTTGGCTTTGTACGTTATACATACGCAAGTAAAATCAGTGCATTAACAATGTCCGTCTATGAAGCGATGCTTCGGTGAACATTTTTGACCGTAGCAACAAGAAGGAAATAGCTGTAAAGTGATCGTTGATCTCCTGGTACCCGTGGACACTCATCAATAATTGACAGATGAGATCACGACGTTAGTGAATGATTCACGTTAAACCGGATAATTATTTGCTAAGAATACCCTGACACTAGTCCATTATTTATAAACGAAAATGTGAATAAGCAAATATTACATTGTGTAATAACCAAACAGTTGGATGCTTCTTTTTTAAATAAATATTCTTAAGGTCCATTATTTAACTCTTAGTTACTTGCATGGGGTATATTATACACCACGACATGATAGATTTCTTTATGTGCTTACCAAAAATATTGATTATGACTACTGTTGTCTTTTAGTACGATGTTGATTTTTTCTAATTTTTTATATAAATATATCATTAATCGGTTTAATACATGTTTTACTTCACCTTTTTAAATTGAGGTAATACATACCCCACGCGAGCGTTTGTGTAACTTTTAGTACGTGAGTAATTAGGTGTTAAATACTAAAACGAATGGTAGGTAGACTAATAATAGTTATTAGGGAGTGAAGTAGTATACTATACGCGGGATCAGCTTGAACCTACCTGGATATAACGAAAGGAGAGTAGTGCACATTCGTCTTCTCAAGCCGGCATAGCAGGGGTGATTGCATAAACTTCTATGTGGTAACAATTGTTTCTGCTCATGGATCGCACTCTAGCTTAACAGGAGGTGGAGTGTGGTCACTATATTAGGCTATAAAAAAAACTTTAAAAGTATTTATAAATACACACATCAAAAGAGTCTAAGCAACATGTACTAATTTGAATTTTATAATGGTTTGTCACATTATAACGTTAGTAATTTATTATTTAAATAATAATTTTAGTTTCTTATGGATATAAAAACAACAATTGATTTTTTAAAAATTGTTATTTTATTAACATAAATGAACAATATCATGTGTACTGTATCATACGTAATACAAACTAAGATACCGAAGCAACTAAACTTTGTTTCTTGTATAAATTGATAAACAAAATTAATTTATTGTAAAAGAATTAGATAATTTAATACAAAATGTGGCCTCCTCTGTTGTTTAAAACTTGTCGGTACCGATTATTCATAGAATCAATGAGTCTGTTTATGTTATGCTGCGGCAATCGTTCCCAATGGAATTTTAGTAAATCCTTCAGCTGGTACGTTTTTGTCATCCTCTAAAACACGACTCCGAAGCATATCCTATGCGTGCTCGATGGGGTTGAGGTCTGGCGATTGTGCAGGCCAAGGCAATACCCGGATGTTTCCATTACCAAGTACTCACTGGTCCGCAATGCTGTATGCAAACGCGTATTGTCATGCATTAACGTGTAATCGGAGCCAAGTGTTTGTGCAAATGGACGGACATAAGGCCTAAGAACATCCTCAACGTAATTTTCAGAGTTCATGTTTCCATTTACAAAAACGCGCTCAGATCTTCTGTTCTTCATAATACGCGCCCACATCACAACTATTGAGCCGCTGTATGGATGGACTTCCTGAACGCACCTCAGTCTTTCAGTATTTCCGGGACGTAAATACACTCATGCCCTTCTTGTATCAGACCTAAACCCGAATGGAGACTCATCACAAAACAATTTTTTATCCCGTTGCTCTTGGGTCCATGTTTTGTGTTCCCTACACCATTCATTTCGACGAGCGCTATTCGAGTAGCGTATAGGTGGGAATCTGATTGGGCATCGTGGTCGTAGACCATACTAATGCAGCCGATTTCGCATGGGTTGGGGGCTGACAACAACACCGCTTGAGTTTTTGTAGCCTTAAACCTATCTCTCGGGCGGTTAACATAGGCTAACGTCTTGCTGTCGGTTGTATGTATCGGTCTTAGCGAGTGGTTGTACTTCTTCCGCGGCCTGGGTGCTGCTCAACCGGATCTCCTGTGTTAGTGTAACGCTGCCAAAGCCGGCAAATAACGCTTCTGTTGACACCAAAATGCCGTGATGCCTAAGATTGATTTCCTCCCGCTTGTAACATCCCTGCAGCTCTTTCCATTTCATCTGCGTTCAAATGACGTCGCTCCATGAAGTAAACAATGTCTTACAATACAATTTTGTCTAAAACTCTATTCAAAACATTGATAAAATTATAAAATTAAGATTAAATACCGAATTTCAATTAGCACAGAAAACACATTTAAATTCGAACAAGTGCATTTGCCTTCAATTTTATGAAAAAACAAAACACAATCGAAAAGTTTTAGCCACTATGTTATCTGGAACAAAACAGGTTACATACCTACTTACCTTTGATAAGAAAAGATAGAAAATTTCATTAATATAATTTGTAAAATTCGTATAAAGATGCATGTTGCTTAGACTTTTTTGATGTGTGTAGTAAAAAACATACGAAGTTAAGTAGTTTTTTTTCTTATGACATATTAGTTGTGTAAGATAAATTTTTACTTTGTTGTTATTATTATTTTTATAATTATTATAATAATAATTTTTAATTAACTTGTGAAAAATGTTAATCTTACTTTTACTACGCCCTAGGGCGGCGTCACATTTGTTGTAACTATGTAAAATAAATAAATATATGAAAGTACAGTAACACAATTATTTAATAGTAATTTAATATATTTATGACTATATAAAGACTAACCTGAGGGCCAAGTATGAGTTCAAATTTACGCTGTCACGACTTAAAGTGAAATTTTTCGACCAATACGATCGCTTTATGCAGTGACAACGTAAAAGTAAACTCATACTTGGCTCTCTCGATTGTTTGTATGTAGTGCACGTCTTAGAATTCCGTCAACAATGTATAAAAACTAATAAATTCCTCACATTTTCGTACTAAGCTTAAATAGCGTACGTGGTCGTTACGAACTAAAAAAAATGCAATTGAGTCTCCAAATTAAATTATACTACGCTAATTTGCACACGCTCATGTAATAAGCGACTTTTTAAAATGACGGCATAACGACCACCTATCTAATTAACTGTTAAAGGCTGCGTCAAAAACACAATACAACTTGGACTTAATAGCTTTTTCACACTTTGTCGTGAACGAAACCATTTTAGGAATAATTCTTTAAATGTTTACCAAATATGCCATTTAAGGTAATATAATATTTATAATTATTATATTATTGAATAATTGAAAATAAAGCTATTTTTAACAATAGATTTCAGCTGAAGATTCCTGCCACGGATCGCGGACGGTCCGCCTGATGACTAAGTATCACCTAAGTAAAGTGAAATATATGCAATCGCCTTCACTACCGACTTAAAGAGATGAATATGCACCGACTAGGTTGAGTGTATACAGTACACTCCTCTCACTATATCCGGCTTATCCCGAAACGCAGATACAAAATGTATGGTAAGTTTTTTCTCACGCGGCCCTACCCGAAATGATGTATACGAGGTTTCAAATGACGTATTTTTTAACAAACAATACTTTATAATTGCCAAACTTGAAATATCGATTGTTATTGAACAAGTAGCTTGTTAGTAAATTAACAAATTGTATTGAAGTTAAACATGAGGTCATAAAATCAACAGAAACAGTTGCAATCATTGTATTTCAAAATGTAGCCGCCAACGTGATAAACGTCTGTTACGATAGCGTAGTAAATAGTGAGTAGAACAGAGGTTCAGAGGAAACATACACAACCTTTATTACATGTATTCTCTACAATTAACTACCGACATAGGTAAATTAATTCGAAATATTTTAAAATAATACAAATTATACTCATGTAAAACAATAGTAAAATCATATCTCGGCTTTATGATTAAAGTAAAAACTACCTAATTAAAAAACATTAAAGATGCCGTTCGTTTTAACGACAAAGAAATTAATGTTAGCAATAATTTGTAGAGAATACCGCTACAAACAGCGGCGTATATATTATTGTATGTACAAAAATACACCATGACATCATGAGTGAGTGAATAAAAAAAAAAATTGTAGTCTCGTTTGCGCATCGAGAGCTTATAAATATCAGCGTGGTCAGTGGTCAGTGCATTTCATACAATGTGCAATATGAAGAGGTATTCAGCACTTGTGAATTCTGAATGCATTTATTAATAAAATTAAAAATAACGTTTCGACTTTCATTATTTTCTACCACTACTTCGTTTGCGTATAATTAGTATTTTGCGTTTCCCGTTTCATCTCTAGAAAACCTTTTATAAGGACCTTTCTACATGCTCCGATGGCGATGCCAGATAGCCCGCTCTCACATGACTCGGTTCTGTATCGTTCGTAATCGACTGGACGTAGTGAAAATATATTTTTTTATCGTATCTTAAAAAAAGTCGACAGGAGTCAACCACAATGGTGTAATTAATTGGACTGCTGAAGCGGGCACAACGGAGGCGATTGCTGCAGACACTTTGTGGTAGCAGTTCTTTTCTAACGTAACCATACGTCACGTTTTGAACGGGACTCTCCCGTTTTCAGGTACTCTGCCCCATTGTCCCCGAAGCAAGCTTCAGAACACAAAATTGTCCCGTTTTCGGAGAAATGAGCGTTCGGTGAAGAATTTTAAAGTTGCAAACGACTGCCGATGTGTATTTATTTATACATACGAGTATATTGAATATTTTGAAAACTTAGTAAAAAGATATTTGCGAATTGTATTTTCAATATAAAAACCGTACCAAAAAGGTTAAAACAATTTTATTTATTTATTGATTTTTGGGGCGACAACAATTGCTTAAATGCTTAATGTCCCGTTTTGACGAAAAAAATAAATGGTCACGTTATTCTTTCCGCACATAGACCGCACTTGAAAAAAAAAATAGGTAACATATTTTTTTGTTAATAAACCATAAATTAAATCCTTAATAATTAATTACTGTAATTAACAAAGTATGTTATTAAAGATGTGGTAGAACCACCACTTGAAATGTTAAGACCCGTGAAGTTAAGTTACGAGATTAGCTTATTCGCCGATAGGTTTCACGAGAGGAACGTGCATGTCAACCTGAAGAGTATAATTCGTCTCCTCAAGCAGGCATAACGGAGGCGACTCCTGCAGACAATTTGTGGTACTGGGCTTCCACTTCAAAAAAAAATTAGATATTTTTAAAAAATAAACAACCTATTAAATCCTTAATGTATTTAGCATAACAATGTGTGTTGTTGACCCCTTAAGTCATCGCCAGATTTATCTGTATATTGTTAACGTACAAATAAATATTTTACATTTTTATCTCATAATTTATTCATAAACAATAATACCGTAATAATTAAATGTACCTATTGATTCACAAATAATATTGCGATTTTACCTTCGGAGTCAACAGTACAAAATACAAGGGTTTACAAAATTATATACATAAGTGAATAAAATATTATATGCGACTTACTATCGCGTTGCTTTCAAGGCTTTAGAAACGTCCGCGTCGAATTATTTATATGCGATAGTAAGCCGCATAAAACCTTTTATCCAGTTAATAAAACATGTTCGCGGAGAACCTAACAAAACATTATAAATAATAGTAACTCACCTAGCCATAACACCATTAAGTTCATAGGTTTTCTCAATTGGATGGCTTTCCCTGTAATTGATATCAGAACAGTCGGAGGGACGGGGGGGCTCTTCTTGTTTTAATAATTCAGCAGCGCAGAGGAGGGGCTCCAAGCGGCAGGGTATCTGGGCGCGCTTCTGCTGTGTGACACGTGGGTATGTGTGATGTTGTCGGGTAGTCATCGAGACGATATCATTTCTTCGTTGCTTCGGTAATGTGCGGGCGCAGAGAGCACTCGCTGCATTCTTCAAATGATTTCTGAATCTACTATTACTTTGAGAGCTGAGCACCGCCCCCTCCATGTTCACTCACTATTCACTATTCAATAACACTTTAATGTATATTTGAATCCATGACTGTTTCACCTCCACACGGCCTTAATAATTGATAAAAATCATTCGATACATAATTTTCCTAGTCAATGACTATCTAACTTAGAAGTCCTAATCATTGTGAAATGTGTGTAGATGACGTATTTACTTGTGCTCGTACAGGAGTTCTTAGTTCTTAAAATCATCTAGAAACAAATATTTTACTATTATTCATGTTGTTTTAAGTAATAAATGAATAGCTTCGTGCGGAAGGCGAAATTGTTTGGGTTGAGTTTCCTAATAAACGAGTCACCATCGAGTTTATTTTTTAAACAACGTAATGACGGTATTGATATTTTAATATACAATAGATCGATGGTCAATGATTAACCGTTATCACAATCTTTAATTTATAAGCTTTGTACCTATTCATTTACCTAGACGATAAAGTATAGGTAAATTCTGTGAAACATCACACTGATACGATCATTGCTTACGTCTTATACGCAATATTATAATTTAAATAAAGGAGATATTATTTTATTATCGTAAAAATATTGATCAGTATCCATGGATACAAATTGATAGCCAACAAATACTTTAAGAATAATTTTTCAATAAAAATCTAATGTATCTGTGTGTAGGTATAAAGGTAATTAGATTCGCTCTGGTTATTAAGTAGGTACGATACTGGTAGGCTCGTTTTACAATATTACTAATATCTATCTACATGCTGTACTTCCATTATTTAAATATTTCCTAACAAGTAGCTCATCTTTATTTATAATACAAGAAACAATGCATATATTAAATAAGTTATCCCTTTTTTATGGCCACCCACAAAATAAATTTAATTGGAGATCATTTCAGGGGTGCCAACCGGTCAAATGTTATAATATTGTCAATTTAAGTCTGTTTTTATCAGACACCTATAATGGCCACTTTAAATTCTATCACTGTCGCTCGTTCGATTGACAAGGGTCTTCAATAAATATTTGGAAATAAGGCTGCGTTGTGAAGCAGGTGGGGAGAAGGGGGGCCAAGCAACGGTCGAGGCGTGGGCGCGCTGACATCACCGCCTGAGCCGCTGCTCTTACATCACCCGCGGACTGCCTCCCACCGATCACACATCCTACCGCTCACTAACTTATCGACATCTAATCATAACCATTAACAGTGCCGACCAAACTATCACATAATTAGTGAATAAACGCATTCCATAGTGACATACGATGATGACGTAATAGTCGCAACGTTCTACAAAGATCAAGGTTAATATCGCCCACGATTGTCTTTTCGGTGATTTCAGGCAATTAACAATTTTAATTGTTGTTAATTGTCAGGACAACCATTAAAAAGATTATTATGGTATAATCGGCCCGTGGTATAAAAAAAATAATTCGCACGTAAAAGTATTCGAATTCTCACGATAATTTAGGGCAATTGCGTTATCAATCACTGCTGGGCGGATGCAAAACTTAGTGGGGCGCCCCGCAAACGGTCGGCGGGCGGACGGATGGACGTGGGCGGCGTTTACATCAGCTGTTTAGTTCAGAGTCGGCCCCTAAACTGTCGTAATGAACACGCGGGACGCGTACTACTTTTAACTTATTGTTCTCATCAAAGCTCAAATACTACATCCATTTTATAGCGGCCGACCACAACAATGCGAGAATAAATTTTACAATACATACAATTGTATAGTTGAAACCAGTTTCTGTCAAAGGATATAATGTCGAGAAGCAATCTGAACTTATTGGTTCACAATAGACATCCGAGGTCAACGATTGTGTCAGTCTCAGAATGTATTATCATCTCGTCTAACAAAAAGGATGGGGTGATTTGATATTCTATATTATTCTATAATGACGTATGATAATAACTTGATTTACGTGTTTAGTTTCTGGGAATAGAAACAAGACTTTATAATTATTAAATTATTTGTTTAGAAATGCAATGATTCAATGCCGATAACGATCGGTACATTGTTAACAAAGCTAAGTGCAACAGGTATGACTATAGCAATTTTCAAATTAATCATTGTCATAAATATTACGAGCCTTTTTATTTGTATCAATCAACATCTGATATTAATTTTAGGCAGATATATCGTATATTACGTATCCACATAACAATGTTATCTAATCTTGTAAATACATTTACTGTATCGATTTTTAGGTCCCATTAATTGTTCATAAATTCATAACTAAGCACCTATGTATACTCCGAGAAAAACGTTATATGCAAAAATATCTAGGAATTTTAAATTGCAATAAAACTAGGTAGTATGTTCAGTTCTAAATTTACTTTATTATAACATTATCGTACCTACTGCATTATGAATTACTTTATGAAACTACGCTGAGCAATATGGCAATAATTTAAGCTTTCATTTTGGTTCATCGCTTCCCGAGTTCACGGAGGTCAATCCGCAAGCGCATCGTCCTACTTTATTATAAGCCCAGGCAACCCAATAATAATGATAATTTAGTTCAAATACTAAAACCAAAATTTTTAACGAGCACTTTTACATTTGCGTGCTATCTGATCTGAATTTTATAGTAACTCGGCATATGACAACACTCCGCCTGATTTTAAGTGCAGTCCATGAGTGGAAACAATTACTATCACAGAGAAATCTTTGAAGACAGCAGTCACCTCCGCTAATCCGGCTAGAAAGACGAATGTGCACCATGCCAGAGCGCACTCCTCTCGTGACATCCGACTACTTCTTAGCATCATGTATCTTAGATAACCTCTCATATTAATAAATGAACGAATCTAGTTTATGTAGGAAACTGTATAGTTTGGAACATGTATACAAAAAAAAACTTATCTAAACTGTGATCCAGACTATATGACTTCACTGGTAACATTTTAACTAACGTCAACTTACATTTGGTTCCGTCAAATTAAATCAGTTTAGTGAGCTGTGATAAAAAAAATAGGAAATAGTGACGATACCCTGACAAATTGTTACAAATAAAGGTCGTCGTTATTATAAATATCATATCCAAATTTTCCTACAATTACGATAAATAATTATGTTTATATTCAATTACGTAAATAATTAATAAGATAAATTATTAAACAAAACGATATAATAATTAATTTTGTTTTCTACTCACATGAAACAAAAACTATCTAAATTTAATAAGTACCCAAACAATTTCGCATACGCACTGTACAAATGAAAACTTACGCTTTTTTTACTTTAGTCCTAATAACAGTAGTCTATAATACATGAAAGTAGTCATTACAAGTTAAAATTTCCGTAACATGTTAGGTTAACGTCAAGAAGTACAAACTAAAACCACGCTCATCGTTTTTCTATACATAACTTTCATATTAGGTTTTTCTGAGCAAAATTTCTAAGCATATATCTACCAAAGTAGTAGTCCGTAAAGGAGCGAGTATTCACAAAACGTCACGGTTAACAAACAATCGTGTAAATACAATTAGTTGATTTATGTACGTAACGCGTTAGTAACTAGCACAGCCGAACCTGCCGGCATGACTGAATGGACTGAGCTAAGCGGAATACTTGCTCGCAAACCGATGAACGATAGCAAACGGGCAGGCGTTCACCACGAAATCTACAATCGACGTCATTGCGATGATTACTACCGACAAAACGGCTGGATGTTTGCGACAAAAGTGACAACTGAGAGATACCGTGGTAGAAGGTTTTACCATCCGTACGTATGTACATAAAAGCTTATTGTTAACTGATAACACACATTTACACAAACATAATTTTATTCAAGTAATAGATTCACGCATCATGTATCTTAGATAACCCCACATGTTAGGTTAATAAAGTTAAGAATATAGTTTAGAAGAAAACAGTGTAGTTTAGAATTTGTATACAAAAAAAAACTGTTATCTAGTATACATATATCTACCAATATATAAATGTAAAAATAACTCTGTTACCATATCTAAACGGCAAAATATAAATTCGATTATATTTCGGAAAAAAAAAATTAATTGAAGGTGGTGAAAAGGAGGATGAAAGTTTGTATGGGAAACCACTTTCAAGTTAGGCATATAAAATCTCATTGGTAAGAAATTGTGTTTCGGGGTTCTGGAAAAACAAACCCTCAAGAGGGTAAAATAGCGGATGAAAGTTTATATGGGGAAGATTTCATTTCTAAAGTTAAACGCATAATATGAATATGCATATAAAGTCGCGGGCAGACATAAAATATACGTCATAATCTAATGACAAATATTTGCAATTGTCACTTCATTATCCCACCCATAGTTGCTTTACAATACTTGACATTTTATGCTACGTTCTGTTGACAGATTGTGTTGCAAAAAATGTAGTGTCCTAATTAAGAAGTGTGTGGGTTCATTTTTTGTCGTGATTCTTTAAAATTAGTTTCATATTAATTATTGACTTTTTTTATTGTAGCACGGCGTATGACACTCCGCCTAGAGTGCGGTTCATGAACGGATCAGCCTACACCGAAGCGACGCCCGCGCCGCCCAAGTTAGTTACTTCGGTAACTTCAAAGGTGCGTGCTTTTCACCTTACATGTAGAATGATAAAATGGATCCAGGCACAAGAGTCACACAGTGATCTGTTGTCACCGTTCGTGAGCGGTGGGTGGTTGCGCGTGGTAATCTGCAGAATCACGTACCGTAAAAAGCTTTACGTAGACTTATTTACTTAACAATAAAATATCTTTTAATTAAAATGTTCTGTTGTTTAATTTAACACTGGAATAATACCTACAAGTTATGAAGACTTTGTATTATTTATCAGAAAAGGCAAGTTTATTGCCACTATCATTTTGTTGACCCATTTGTAAAAAAAAGTGTAGATAAAACTAATACATCATTCGCATTCGCTATTTATAGACTTGTACCTATTTTGCAAAATGATCTATCTATATAGCCTTTAATTCAACAGAGATAGGTAGAAACAACGAAACTGCAGACTTTCACATAACCACTTCGAACAATTTTTTTAAATGTAACTCGGCGTATAACAACACATGGAGTGCGGTCTATGAACAGAAACAACTCCTTACACGGAGAAATTTCTGCAGGCAAGGGTCACCCCCGCTATTCGTACTGCGAAAGTGGTGGTACTACTACAAGACTGGGTTCATAACCATCATCAGTCCGTCTACCACTCTTTAAAGGCGTATTTCTGAAAACTTCATCTTTTAAATTCTTCGGCGTTATTCACATTCAAAAAGTTTCTCATTAAAATATAGAGTGGAAGGCAGACTAGTGATGGTTATAATTTATTAGTCAGATCCAGGGATACTACCACCACTTTCAAATGTAACTGCCCTCATGTATAAATGTATAACAAGAAAACTGTGTCCTAGTCAATTAATGATGCAAATTAGTCTCCCCAAAAGCAGTCATAGTGGGAGCAGCTACATGTAGACGTTTCTCTTCTTGTAGTAACAGTAGTCAAGTAGTCAAGGATCACATCGATCACCTTAGCGGAGTGTAGTCAAATGCTGCGCTACTGTTAAAAAAAGGGGAAATAAATTCGGAAGGGATTAAGGAATATGAAATAACGTGCTCAAAGCCTACAAATTCAATTAACATATAATAGATAGGGGCAGATAGGCAACTTTAAAAAAACGCTGACTAGATGATCAAACGATAGGAATGTGAGACCAAAAACCCGTTTCTTAATAATTATTAAATTTCCAAAAATATATTTTCACGTCTACCAAAAGTAACGACGAGAAAGAAAATTAATAGCCACTCGGGTTAATGACTCTCGTGACATTGCATAGCGGTAAGTGCCAACACAGTAACTTTCATATAAATTTCACTGATCGGCTCTAAATTGTGCGCTGCGGTGTAAGCAATAATGTTTATAAAATACTGTCCTAAATTAATAATTAAAAAAATCACCTGATGTCGAAAAAGTGCTGTTTATAAATACTGACCTAACTCACAGACAAAACATGTCTCCGCATTTTTTCCTTTTTGCAGACGTAATAAGATTAATAAATATATACATAAGTACTTTGTATATGAAACTAGGATATTAGGACAAGAACAACACACATTAACTTCTTTCTTTCTACATCTTACATCACTATTATTGCCAATAAAATTTGTTCCGACTGGGTAGCGAACCTGGGGCGCCCAACGAGACAGACATTTGCTTTCACATACATAACAAAGTTTCATATTAGTAGGAATTAATATTATGACAAGCGAAAGGATAAAAACTTAATGCCTACGATACCTTTCAAGGTTCTAAATAATTTCAGCTCAAAACAAGTCGATAATATTTACCGTAAATATACAAGTATACTTGTACAAAGATCTATGAAGGTAATAGGTATACTGTAACAAATAATATGACGTATAAATTATTAGGTACTGAGTCCAGAATTTATAATCTCATGACTATCGTTTAGCGCGATTTCATTGGTCATCGACTTTTATGTTGTCGTCAATCAACAAGATTGGAATAACAATCCCATTTTGACTAAAATTATTACTGAAACGGTGATATATTTTATAGATACTCGTAGAACGCTATAAATAGAACGTTAAATACTATTTGTCGGAATGTTATTGCCGTATTTATATACACAACCAACTGACAGCTCAGCGGGGTAACGCTGGAAATAAAGTTAATCGCGAACAGCCTGCCTCGATATTTTGGCAACAATCGAGTAGTGCGTGTCGCGGCACGGGCGCTGCTCGATGGCATCATCGCCGTGGTGGATCGTGACGTCACCGGGCCTTTTTCCAAACGTGGCCGCCAGACAAAAATAGTCCCCGTCCCGCACTCCGCCTCAGAGACCCCTCTATCCGTCACCGACCGATTTAGCACGCGCAAACCATAACTTCAAATCGGATTTACCAGATACACTGGCGACGTCGAATATTCAAAATACTTTACAGTCGAATGCAACACACTACAGTTTGCTAATGCCCATGGCCGTTATTATTGCCGAATCTTTATTTTGAAACCAAAGAATTAAGTTTTACTCAACCGATTGCTGAAGTAATTATTGTTTTAACATATTTTTGTACAATATTTGTTAATTTGTGGTCACGTGTTAAACACATAGTGAACAAATTGTTTCTCCTTAAAAGTTGAGACATTCAACTCAAATCGTCTTTGAGGAAAACACAATATGAGTAAAATGATTTAGCAAATTCAAAACTAATTAGGGTCACCGTTAAAAATAAAACAAATTAGGAAGCAACATAGAACAAATTGCTGTTACAAATAGGCTTAAATATATAAGAAAACATAATATTTTACGTGTTATTTTCATAGGTACGGATATGAATGACGAAAGCGTTTCTCATTAAAACGTGACACGGTTTTAGGAATATCTTTTTAATGACTTTTGAGAATGCTAATGAGTTTGAGTATAATACCCTTTTCCAAATGTAAAGACAGTCTTCCGTCCTGGGGTAGTACCACCACTTTCGAATGTAACACCCGTAAAGTCACCTTGTCACGTTTCGGGAGCAGTTTGGAGCAGTTTTGGTATACCAAGAGTAGATGTAGATGGTGCATACTCGTCTCCTCAAGCCGGCATAGCGTAGGCGACTGCTGCCTGTGCAAATTTCTCAGTAGTAGCAGTTGTTTCCGTTCACGGCCCCGCATTCTAGCTTTACCTCAGGCGGAGTGTTGTGCCGAGCTACGATAAAAATTGTGTACTTTTTCTTCGATCTACTTTTTAAATCAAGATGAACATCCTAGGTTGCCTTATTATACCTGTACTTCACGGATATTTTTAGGGCAGTGGCACTATAAATAGGTTGAACCGTTCACGTCATTTTCACGAGGCAATACTTCATTCATTACTAATTTTATGAGTAACGTAAAATAATGTATTATTTTAGTATAATAGTAAGTCTAATAAAAAAAGAAAATTAAACTCGGCAAATAAATTAAAATATATTATAAAGATATAAAATAAATGTTATAGTAGGTACCTGGGATGCACAGATAACATACTTTCAAACTTCCAAGTAGTCACTTTTTTATCTCAAAACAAAATGTAGTTGATTATAAAAATAATGTAAACAATAGACAGAAGTCATATAGAGTTCAGCCTTGACTACGAATCTGTACTGAAAACAGCACGGTCTCAATTCCAAGAAATCTACTCGCGTTTCTTAGAAGCCATACTATGATCGCACACAGAGACACAATGTCTCACACATACATAATGCACACTACAGTAAGTACATAAATGTGCGATAAGAGAGTTCGATGGATGACGAAACACAGCACCCATACACGATTTTCATTCTACATTTATCATTTTACACCATAAAATATACGTAATAATATTTCCCATTAAATTACGCACATTATTCTAAAGCATTAGTCTAATGATTTCAAGAGATATTCCCCGGCATTTTGGATTAATAATTGCGGAGACAAAAAATGCTACCTATTCTTTTTTTTTTATTGTAGCTCGGCATGTGACAACACTCCGCCTGATGTAAAGCTAGAGTGCGATCCATGAATGGAAACAACTGCTACTACAGAGAAACCTGTGCGGGCAGCAATCGCCTCCACTATGCCGGCTTGAGGAGACGAGCATGTACCATCTTAGATTGACAGTGCACACTCCTCTCGTTATACCTGGCTACTTTCAAACTATTCCCGAAACGCGACAAAGTCACTTCACGGGTGTTACATTTACATTACAAGTACTACCCCAGGACGGCAGACTGGACAAACAACCATCATCAGTCTGCCTACCACTCTTTAATAGTGCCTATAGGCACTGAGCGACCAAAGTACATATAACAAAGTTATATTGGTACCGGTCAGAATTAGCGAGGTTCGAACACGGGTCTCATCGATCGTGAGTTCACGCGTCTTACCGCTAGACCACGGTCGCTCTTGATTCGCCAAAATATTAATAAAACAAATACAATAGTAAACCGCAAAAAAAGAAAAGACAAAACAAACTAAATAAAGCAATGAACACTAATATAATAAATATACAACATTGGGTCAAGTTAAATGTAATAAGCGAGTAGCGGTCATTGATGTCCATTTGACGTTTGAACTAGGATGCAATAAATATCAATAGATATCTGGAATATACCAGACTTATTTGCTGGACCGTTCACTTGGGGAAAAATTGGGAATTATTTAGTTTTATCGTATTAAAATATTATTATTACCTTATATATTAATTTTTTAAAAATACCAGCTACGTAATAATAAATTACAGAATAATGTAAAAGAAAAATGAGAAACCTCCAAAAAAAACATGACGTAGGCTAAATCGAAAACCATTCCGAGACTAGACCCTTGTTTTTTATTCCCGCCGAAAATTATTTGGAAAATAGTTTTGATCTTAAATTGGCGTTATTTGCGAGGTAACAGTAAAAACTTTCTGATCGTTTGAATGTGCTTAAAAGAACGACACCCACTATGCTGCCATGTCTTCTACTTTTTCTCATATAACTAGAATATTTACGATTTCCTAATCAAACATTTTTTACAGACACAGAGATATTTTCAAGTAATATGAATTAAATTCAATAATTTATAAACAATACACTATCTTGAGCTGGAGGTATTATTAACATATTATTATAATTATGTTTTGACGTATAATGGTGACATTAATTAATTCGCAAAAAATTAATTTGATTAAAATAAAGCGAATACAAATTTTTTCCCGAAATACGCGTCTGCGTTCCCCGTTTATGTAATTAATTTTTATACACTTACTTGGTTAAACTGGAGGAAATGTTGTCGCATGTACTGGCGACGCCTGCCGCGTCCACCATGCCTCAGCATCACCCTGCGATGCATCACCGAGGCGGTGCACACCGCCTTACCGCACAAATTAGTTTTTACACCAAATTATTTGTTACAATTCTTAGTCAAACTCATTATGCGACACACTAAACACTTTATGATACGGTATAAACAAAGCCTTCTAAGTTGCAATTGCAATTTGATCAGTTCTATGTAATTAAATACGCATAAACTATGTGTTCTAGTAGGGTATATTTGTTCCTGCTATTGTATTACTGAAATCTGAAACAAAGGACAAAACACAATTTACTTACTACACATAGGTACTTTAAACTTTAAAAAATTATGAGTATATCATTTTAGATCACGTTTTCTGGTAGTTAGTGCGGCAGTACGCGGATAGTTTGATTTTAAATCAAAACAATTAATTTATGAATATCATATCATATAATTATGAAATAAAAAAACAGAAATATTTGATTCAGGTCTTAGTATATTAAAATAATACCTTAAAAACTACCCCAACCGGGTCAGGGCTTTGTATCTATGAGTAAAATATGCATATCTACGCTGACTCCAGTTTTTCCCAGACTCCCTTTTTTAAAACGCTTAATAAAATACAAAGATACTTATAGATATTGAGATTGTCTTTCCTACATAATATTGAGATAAAGGGTAACACTTTACAAGGTTTTTGAATTATTGCTTTCTGTTATTTTAGGTAGGTTGTTTGTTTGTTTTACGTGAATTTTTTTTTATTGTTTCAGAATATTTAAGCAAATGTCGCTAACCAAATGAAAATTGCATTTATTTTTTTTTTTTATAATAAGCAGTCATTATTCTTATCTCTCAATGATTTAATGAATAAAATTACCTATTTTCGAATTTAATATTATTTATTGCCTATGCCAGTAAAAGGGGAAAAAGCCATTACCAGATCAACTCAAAAAATGAGGAAAGTAGGTATTTATAATTACATAATATAGGTAGAGGAAATATCAATAAAATATTACTGTAAATAGCAAATATTTTACTGCCTGTTTTTCTTTCATAATTGAATAAATAAAATAGGTATTATTATTATTATTGTAGGCAGGAGCTGAAACATGGTAGGGGTTGTCCAACTGGTTGATATATCACTGAATAAAAAAGGTATAGCTGAGAAAAGCACCTAATTTTGTAGCAAAAAATACAGAACTAAATATGCATTAAAATAATTATTTATTTTCCAACTATTAATAAACCTTATGGGTCCATGAATTTTCAAAAAGCAGTTTTTAATATTCGTTTTTATCAATAAATTTTTACTTGTATTTGGTATTTGTTGGACCCTCAGGTTGTAGGAAAGATTTAAATTTTACAAGCATTAGAGATTTTATCCCTACAATAAGGTACCTACTCTGTTTATTTAATTAATGATAAATAACAAGTCAATTATTAATTCAAAAAAACAGAGCTATGAACAATACTAAATATAAAACAATTTAAGGATAACAAAACTCGTTAAAAGTATTTAGGCAACCATACACGCATTATTATGAGATCACCGATAATAGTAAAATGTATTAATGTTATACGTATATTATTATATAAATTTAAATATGACTCATACGTTTATGTACTTACCACAGAAAGACCGTGTAGGTTATCATCATTAATTCATTATTTTATTATCATTATAGAACGCAACTTCACACTGCACAGTTCCATGCCGTAGAATTATGAGAAAATCTTTAGTACTTAACATATTTCACAACTTTTATAGATAGACTAGCAGGATTTAGCGTTACATTTTCAGCTATAGTATAAACTGAACGGGAAAAGAAGCCAGGGGAACAAAAACAAAAATCAAACATCGTGCCGTGGGTATTGAATTTCTGTAAATAGTTTTGATTTCTATCTACTAGCGCCATCTATGTAGAGTATATTGAACAATTATAACTTGTACCGAGGTAATAAACTATAAACGTAACATAAACAAGAAAACCCTCTAAATATGTTTGTAATAACGTAATTATTGAAAAAATAACATTTTCAAATATTGATGTATCATTCTCATTATAGTTAATTAGAATTAGGATAACGAAGAAAACCACAACACACTTATAAAATGTTTATAGAATATAAAAGAAACTATTCAATATATTTATTTGTCGTTGAATTGTCGATTTTGTCGTTCAGCAAAGCATACGTCGTGCAATTCTGTTGATTAAAATTTGAAACAGCTTCTAAACAAGGTCAACAGTTTTCATCTACTTGCTAGAAAATAATTAGTGATTATTGTGTATTATGTTATTATTTCGAGATCTACTTAATCCATTTTTGTATACAGAAAACATAATTGTTAGTATATGTGAAAATGATAAGTGCTTTGTTTTTCGCAATCGCTACGTTACATGAACATGGATGACCTAAAATGCGAATACGAGAAGAAAAAAAGATGCTCCGAACTGTCACTGAGAGTGAAAACAGGACTGATAATAATGTTCTACACTACATCTGTTTATTTCATTTTGCATAATTGCAATTTCTCGTAACAATCAGTAAATCACATAATAGCAAAAGTGAAAATGTGATGTGTCAAACTGATTGTTTACCTCGCAGCGGCCAGGTGAGCGGTTTGTTGTAGTGGTTCTCGAGGACGGTGCGGGTGGCGGACGGCATGTCGGGTCGTTCGAGCCCTACGAACGACAGTTACGAGGGCACCAGTGAGGAGCCCGCTATACGGCTCAAGGTTCGCAAGGATCTCTTCCCCAATGCCCTGCACAAGGTGGTTTCGCCGTCCCTCGCCGCACCGGAGGGCCCCGACCTCGTCTCTGGCGTAAAGCTGGAGACGGACTTCGAGCAAAGCATTGACGACATTGCCAACCAGAGGCTCCAATTGGCCAACGGTGCAATGTCGTCTGATCGGGAGAAGCATCGTCACCGCAAGCACAAGCGTCATAGCTCTAAGCGAAACGGGCGCCTGACTTCCGATACAAGTAAAAGAAGAAGTTCTCCTAGAGAGTCTCATTCGCATAGGACACTCTTAAAAGTGAAAGGTGGCAAAAACTTGAACTTAGTGAGTAGTAGTGAGTGTCAGAACGTGGAGGAGGATGAGAGTTCTGATGATGAAGTGTTAGGACATACGTTGAAGTTACCTGTGAATGTTGTGAGACAAAGTGGCAAACCCTACAGTCATGAACTTAGTCAATTATCCAGTAAAAAAAGTAAATCCCGGGACCATGGTAAGGAGTGGAAGGCTAATGCAGTTGTGCCTTGCAGTGGAAAGCCTAGGTCGATGTTAGACATTTGTACTCCCAAAATTAAAAAGAAATCTAAAAAACATGAAAGCCGAGCAACATATAAAAGTGAAATAGTCCAAGATAGTCTTAAAATTAAAATACAAAGAACTGATATTGTTCTTACAAAGGTAAGAAAGTTATACATTTTTTTACAGTATATCATTGACAATTTATTATCAATTTATCTAATAACAACCTAATAAAATTGAGCTACACAAATTACTAATTTTTCTGCACTATTGAATCAATATGTAAAGTTAATATTACAAAAATTTATATTATTCTATAAATAGAATATTTATAGAAAACTACGCTGAGCAATATGGCAATAATTTAAGCTTTCATTTTGGTTCATCGCTTCCCGAGTTCACGGAGGTCAATCCGCAAGCGCATCGTCCTACTTTATTATAAGCCCAGGCAACCCAATAATAATGATAATTTAGTTCAAATACTAAAACCAAAATTTTTAACGAGCACTTTTACATTTGCGTGCTATCTGATCTGAATTTTATAGTAACTCGGCATATGACAACACTCCGCCTGATTTTAAGTGCAGTCCATGAGTGGAAACAATTACTATCACAGAGAAATCTTTGAAGACAGCAGTCACCTCCGCTAATCCGGCTAGAAAGACGAATGTGCACCATGCCAGAGCGCACTCCTCTCGTGACATCCGACTACTTCTTAGCATCATGTATCTTAGATAACCTCTCATATTAATAAATGAACGAATCTAGTTTATGTAGGAAACTGTATAGTTTGGAACATGTATACAAAAAAAAACTTATCTAAACTGTGATCCAGACTATATGACTTCACTGGTAACATTTTAACTAACGTCAACTTACATTTGGTTCCGTCAAATTAAATCAGTTTAGTGAGCTGTGATAAAAAAAATAGGAAATAGTGACGATACCCTGACAAATTGTTACAAATAAAGGTCGTCGTTATTATAAATATCATATCCAAATTTTCCTACAATTACGATAAATAATTATGTTTATATTCAATTACGTAAATAATTAATAAGATAAATTATTAAACAAAACGATATAATAATTAATTTTGTTTTCTACTCACATGAAACAAAAACTATCTAAATTTAATAAGTACCCAAACAATTTCGCATACGCACTGTACAAATGAAAACTTACGCTTTTTTTACTTTAGTCCTAATAACAGTAGTCTATAATACATGAAAGTAGTCATTACAAGTTAAAATTTCCGTAACATGTTAGGTTAACGTCAAGAAGTACAAACTAAAACCACGCTCATCGTTTTTCTATACATAACTTTCATATTAGGTTTTTCTGAGCAAAATTTCTAAGCATATATCTACCAAAGTAGTAGTCCGTAAAGGAGCGAGTATTCACAAAACGTCACGGTTAACAAACAATCGTGTAAATACAATTAGTTGATTTATGTACGTAACGCGTTAGTAACTAGCACAGCCGAACCTGCCGGCATGACTGAATGGACTGAGCTAAGCGGAATACTTGCTCGCAAACCGATGAACGATAGCAAACGGGCAGGCGTTCACCACGAAATCTACAATCGACGTCATTGCGATGATTACTACCGACAAAACGGCTGGATGTTTGCGACAAAAGTGACAACTGAGAGATACCGTGGTAGAAGGTTTTACCATCCGTACGTATGTACATAAAAGCTTATTGTTAACTGATAACACACATTTACACAAACATAATTTTATTCAAGTAATAGATTCACGCATCATGTATCTTAGATAACCCCACATGTTAGGTTAATAAAGTTAAGAATATAGTTTAGAAGAAAACAGTGTAGTTTAGAATTTGTATACAAAAAAAAACTGTTATCTAGTATACATATATCTACCAATATATAAATGTAAAAATAACTCTGTTACCATATCTAAACGGCAAAATATAAATTCGATTATATTTCGGAAAAAAAAAATTAATTGAAGGTGGTGAAAAGGAGGATGAAAGTTTGTATGGGAAACCACTTTCAAGTTAGGCATATAAAATCTCATTGGTAAGAAATTGTGTTTCGGGGTTCTGGAAAAACAAACCCTCAAGAGGGTAAAATAGCGGATGAAAGTTTATATGGGGAAGATTTCATTTCTAAAGTTAAACGCATAATATGAATATGCATATAAAGTCGCGGGCAGACATAAAATATACGTCATAATCTAATGACAAATATTTGCAATTGTCACTTCATTATCCCACCCATAGTTGCTTTACAATACTTGACATTTTATGCTACGTTCTGTTGACAGATTGTGTTGCAAAAAATGTAGTGTCCTAATTAAGAAGTGTGTGGGTTCATTTTTTGTCGTGATTCTTTAAAATTAGTTTCATATTAATTATTGACTTTTTTTATTGTAGCACGGCGTATGACACTCCGCCTAGAGTGCGGTTCATGAACGGATCAGCCTACACCGAAGCGACGCCCGCGCCGCCCAAGTTAGTTACTTCGGTAACTTCAAAGGTGCGTGCTTTTCACCTTACATGTAGAATGATAAAATGGATCCAGGCACAAGAGTCACACAGTGATCTGTTGTCACCGTTCGTGAGCGGTGGGTGGTTGCGCGTGGTAATCTGCAGAATCACGTACCGTAAAAAGCTTTACGTAGACTTATTTACTTAACAATAAAATATCTTTTAATTAAAATGTTCTGTTGTTTAATTTAACACTGGAATAATACCTACAAGTTATGAAGACTTTGTATTATTTATCAGAAAAGGCAAGTTTATTGCCACTATCATTTTGTTGACCCATTTGTAAAAAAAAGTGTAGATAAAACTAATACATCATTCGCATTCGCTATTTATAGACTTGTACCTATTTTGCAAAATGATCTATCTATATAGCCTTTAATTCAACAGAGATAGGTAGAAACAACGAAACTGCAGACTTTCACATAACCACTTCGAACAATTTTTTTAAATGTAACTCGGCGTATAACAACACATGGAGTGCGGTCTATGAACAGAAACAACTCCTTACACGGAGAAATTTCTGCAGGCAAGGGTCACCCCCGCTATTCGTACTGCGAAAGTGGTGGTACTACTACAAGACTGGGTTCATAACCATCATCAGTCCGTCTACCACTCTTTAAAGGCGTATTTCTGAAAACTTCATCTTTTAAATTCTTCGGCGTTATTCACATTCAAAAAGTTTCTCATTAAAATATAGAGTGGAAGGCAGACTAGTGATGGTTATAATTTATTAGTCAGATCCAGGGATACTACCACCACTTTCAAATGTAACTGCCCTCATGTATAAATGTATAACAAGAAAACTGTGTCCTAGTCAATTAATGATGCAAATTAGTCTCCCCAAAAGCAGTCATAGTGGGAGCAGCTACATGTAGACGTTTCTCTTCTTGTAGTAACAGTAGTCAAGTAGTCAAGGATCACATCGATCACCTTAGCGGAGTGTAGTCAAATGCTGCGCTACTGTTAAAAAAAGGGGAAATAAATTCGGAAGGGATTAAGGAATATGAAATAACGTGCTCAAAGCCTACAAATTCAATTAACATATAATAGATAGGGGCAGATAGGCAACTTTAAAAAAACGCTGACTAGATGATCAAACGATAGGAATGTGAGACCAAAAACCCGTTTCTTAATAATTATTAAATTTCCAAAAATATATTTTCACGTCTACCAAAAGTAACGACGAGAAAGAAAATTAATAGCCACTCGGGTTAATGACTCTCGTGACATTGCATAGCGGTAAGTGCCAACACAGTAACTTTCATATAAATTTCACTGATCGGCTCTAAATTGTGCGCTGCGGTGTAAGCAATAATGTTTATAAAATACTGTCCTAAATTAATAATTAAAAAAATCACCTGATGTCGAAAAAGTGCTGTTTATAAATACTGACCTAACTCACAGACAAAACATGTCTCCGCATTTTTTCCTTTTTGCAGACGTAATAAGATTAATAAATATATACATAAGTACTTTGTATATGAAACTAGGATATTAGGACAAGAACAACACACATTAACTTCTTTCTTTCTACATCTTACATCACTATTATTGCCAATAAAATTTGTTCCGACTGGGTAGCGAACCTGGGGCGCCCAACGAGACAGACATTTGCTTTCACATACATAACAAAGTTTCATATTAGTAGGAATTAATATTATGACAAGCGAAAGGATAAAAACTTAATGCCTACGATACCTTTCAAGGTTCTAAATAATTTCAGCTCAAAACAAGTCGATAATATTTACCGTAAATATACAAGTATACTTGTACAAAGATCTATGAAGGTAATAGGTATACTGTAACAAATAATATGACGTATAAATTATTAGGTACTGAGTCCAGAATTTATAATCTCATGACTATCGTTTAGCGCGATTTCATTGGTCATCGACTTTTATGTTGTCGTCAATCAACAAGATTGGAATAACAATCCCATTTTGACTAAAATTATTACTGAAACGGTGATATATTTTATAGATACTCGTAGAACGCTATAAATAGAACGTTAAATACTATTTGTCGGAATGTTATTGCCGTATTTATATACACAACCAACTGACAGCTCAGCGGGGTAACGCTGGAAATAAAGTTAATCGCGAACAGCCTGCCTCGATATTTTGGCAACAATCGAGTAGTGCGTGTCGCGGCACGGGCGCTGCTCGATGGCATCATCGCCGTGGTGGATCGTGACGTCACCGGGCCTTTTTCCAAACGTGGCCGCCAGACAAAAATAGTCCCCGTCCCGCACTCCGCCTCAGAGACCCCTCTATCCGTCACCGACCGATTTAGCACGCGCAAACCATAACTTCAAATCGGATTTACCAGATACACTGGCGACGTCGAATATTCAAAATACTTTACAGTCGAATGCAACACACTACAGTTTGCTAATGCCCATGGCCGTTATTATTGCCGAATCTTTATTTTGAAACCAAAGAATTAAGTTTTACTCAACCGATTGCTGAAGTAATTATTGTTTTAACATATTTTTGTACAATATTTGTTAATTTGTGGTCACGTGTTAAACACATAGTGAACAAATTGTTTCTCCTTAAAAGTTGAGACATTCAACTCAAATCGTCTTTGAGGAAAACACAATATGAGTAAAATGATTTAGCAAATTCAAAACTAATTAGGGTCACCGTTAAAAATAAAACAAATTAGGAAGCAACATAGAACAAATTGCTGTTACAAATAGGCTTAAATATATAAGAAAACATAATATTTTACGTGTTATTTTCATAGGTACGGATATGAATGACGAAAGCGTTTCTCATTAAAACGTGACACGGTTTTAGGAATATCTTTTTAATGACTTTTGAGAATGCTAATGAGTTTGAGTATAATACCCTTTTCCAAATGTAAAGACAGTCTTCCGTCCTGGGGTAGTACCACCACTTTCGAATGTAACACCCGTAAAGTCACCTTGTCACGTTTCGGGAGCAGTTTGGAGCAGTTTTGGTATACCAAGAGTAGATGTAGATGGTGCATACTCGTCTCCTCAAGCCGGCATAGCGTAGGCGACTGCTGCCTGTGCAAATTTCTCAGTAGTAGCAGTTGTTTCCGTTCACGGCCCCGCATTCTAGCTTTACCTCAGGCGGAGTGTTGTGCCGAGCTACGATAAAAATTGTGTACTTTTTCTTCGATCTACTTTTTAAATCAAGATGAACATCCTAGGTTGCCTTATTATACCTGTACTTCACGGATATTTTTAGGGCAGTGGCACTATAAATAGGTTGAACCGTTCACGTCATTTTCACGAGGCAATACTTCATTCATTACTAATTTTATGAGTAACGTAAAATAATGTATTATTTTAGTATAATAGTAAGTCTAATAAAAAAAGAAAATTAAACTCGGCAAATAAATTAAAATATATTATAAAGATATAAAATAAATGTTATAGTAGGTACCTGGGATGCACAGATAACATACTTTCAAACTTCCAAGTAGTCACTTTTTTATCTCAAAACAAAATGTAGTTGATTATAAAAATAATGTAAACAATAGACAGAAGTCATATAGAGTTCAGCCTTGACTACGAATCTGTACTGAAAACAGCACGGTCTCAATTCCAAGAAATCTACTCGCGTTTCTTAGAAGCCATACTATGATCGCACACAGAGACACAATGTCTCACACATACATAATGCACACTACAGTAAGTACATAAATGTGCGATAAGAGAGTTCGATGGATGACGAAACACAGCACCCATACACGATTTTCATTCTACATTTATCATTTTACACCATAAAATATACGTAATAATATTTCCCATTAAATTACGCACATTATTCTAAAGCATTAGTCTAATGATTTCAAGAGATATTCCCCGGCATTTTGGATTAATAATTGCGGAGACAAAAAATGCTACCTATTCTTTTTTTTTTATTGTAGCTCGGCATGTGACAACACTCCGCCTGATGTAAAGCTAGAGTGCGATCCATGAATGGAAACAACTGCTACTACAGAGAAACCTGTGCGGGCAGCAATCGCCTCCACTATGCCGGCTTGAGGAGACGAGCATGTACCATCTTAGATTGACAGTGCACACTCCTCTCGTTATACCTGGCTACTTTCAAACTATTCCCGAAACGCGACAAAGTCACTTCACGGGTGTTACATTTACATTACAAGTACTACCCCAGGACGGCAGACTGGACAAACAACCATCATCAGTCTGCCTACCACTCTTTAATAGTGCCTATAGGCACTGAGCGACCAAAGTACATATAACAAAGTTATATTGGTACCGGTCAGAATTAGCGAGGTTCGAACACGGGTCTCATCGATCGTGAGTTCACGCGTCTTACCGCTAGACCACGGTCGCTCTTGATTCGCCAAAATATTAATAAAACAAATACAATAGTAAACCGCAAAAAAAGAAAAGACAAAACAAACTAAATAAAGCAATGAACACTAATATAATAAATATACAACATTGGGTCAAGTTAAATGTAATAAGCGAGTAGCGGTCATTGATGTCCATTTGACGTTTGAACTAGGATGCAATAAATATCAATAGATATCTGGAATATACCAGACTTATTTGCTGGACCGTTCACTTGGGGAAAAATTGGGAATTATTTAGTTTTATCGTATTAAAATATTATTATTACCTTATATATTAATTTTTTAAAAATACCAGCTACGTAATAATAAATTACAGAATAATGTAAAAGAAAAATGAGAAACCTCCAAAAAAAACATGACGTAGGCTAAATCGAAAACCATTCCGAGACTAGACCCTTGTTTTTTATTCCCGCCGAAAATTATTTGGAAAATAGTTTTGATCTTAAATTGGCGTTATTTGCGAGGTAACAGTAAAAACTTTCTGATCGTTTGAATGTGCTTAAAAGAACGACACCCACTATGCTGCCATGTCTTCTACTTTTTCTCATATAACTAGAATATTTACGATTTCCTAATCAAACATTTTTTACAGACACAGAGATATTTTCAAGTAATATGAATTAAATTCAATAATTTATAAACAATACACTATCTTGAGCTGGAGGTATTATTAACATATTATTATAATTATGTTTTGACGTATAATGGTGACATTAATTAATTCGCAAAAAATTAATTTGATTAAAATAAAGCGAATACAAATTTTTTCCCGAAATACGCGTCTGCGTTCCCCGTTTATGTAATTAATTTTTATACACTTACTTGGTTAAACTGGAGGAAATGTTGTCGCATGTACTGGCGACGCCTGCCGCGTCCACCATGCCTCAGCATCACCCTGCGATGCATCACCGAGGCGGTGCACACCGCCTTACCGCACAAATTAGTTTTTACACCAAATTATTTGTTACAATTCTTAGTCAAACTCATTATGCGACACACTAAACACTTTATGATACGGTATAAACAAAGCCTTCTAAGTTGCAATTGCAATTTGATCAGTTCTATGTAATTAAATACGCATAAACTATGTGTTCTAGTAGGGTATATTTGTTCCTGCTATTGTATTACTGAAATCTGAAACAAAGGACAAAACACAATTTACTTACTACACATAGGTACTTTAAACTTTAAAAAATTATGAGTATATCATTTTAGATCACGTTTTCTGGTAGTTAGTGCGGCAGTACGCGGATAGTTTGATTTTAAATCAAAACAATTAATTTATGAATATCATATCATATAATTATGAAATAAAAAAACAGAAATATTTGATTCAGGTCTTAGTATATTAAAATAATACCTTAAAAACTACCCCAACCGGGTCAGGGCTTTGTATCTATGAGTAAAATATGCATATCTACGCTGACTCCAGTTTTTCCCAGACTCCCTTTTTTAAAACGCTTAATAAAATACAAAGATACTTATAGATATTGAGATTGTCTTTCCTACATAATATTGAGATAAAGGGTAACACTTTACAAGGTTTTTGAATTATTGCTTTCTGTTATTTTAGGTAGGTTGTTTGTTTGTTTTACGTGAATTTTTTTTTATTGTTTCAGAATATTTAAGCAAATGTCGCTAACCAAATGAAAATTGCATTTATTTTTTTTTTTTATAATAAGCAGTCATTATTCTTATCTCTCAATGATTTAATGAATAAAATTACCTATTTTCGAATTTAATATTATTTATTGCCTATGCCAGTAAAAGGGGAAAAAGCCATTACCAGATCAACTCAAAAAATGAGGAAAGTAGGTATTTATAATTACATAATATAGGTAGAGGAAATATCAATAAAATATTACTGTAAATAGCAAATATTTTACTGCCTGTTTTTCTTTCATAATTGAATAAATAAAATAGGTATTATTATTATTATTGTAGGCAGGAGCTGAAACATGGTAGGGGTTGTCCAACTGGTTGATATATCACTGAATAAAAAAGGTATAGCTGAGAAAAGCACCTAATTTTGTAGCAAAAAATACAGAACTAAATATGCATTAAAATAATTATTTATTTTCCAACTATTAATAAACCTTATGGGTCCATGAATTTTCAAAAAGCAGTTTTTAATATTCGTTTTTATCAATAAATTTTTACTTGTATTTGGTATTTGTTGGACCCTCAGGTTGTAGGAAAGATTTAAATTTTACAAGCATTAGAGATTTTATCCCTACAATAAGGTACCTACTCTGTTTATTTAATTAATGATAAATAACAAGTCAATTATTAATTCAAAAAAACAGAGCTATGAACAATACTAAATATAAAACAATTTAAGGATAACAAAACTCGTTAAAAGTATTTAGGCAACCATACACGCATTATTATGAGATCACCGATAATAGTAAAATGTATTAATGTTATACGTATATTATTATATAAATTTAAATATGACTCATACGTTTATGTACTTACCACAGAAAGACCGTGTAGGTTATCATCATTAATTCATTATTTTATTATCATTATAGAACGCAACTTCACACTGCACAGTTCCATGCCGTAGAATTATGAGAAAATCTTTAGTACTTAACATATTTCACAACTTTTATAGATAGACTAGCAGGATTTAGCGTTACATTTTCAGCTATAGTATAAACTGAACGGGAAAAGAAGCCAGGGGAACAAAAACAAAAATCAAACATCGTGCCGTGGGTATTGAATTTCTGTAAATAGTTTTGATTTCTATCTACTAGCGCCATCTATGTAGAGTATATTGAACAATTATAACTTGTACCGAGGTAATAAACTATAAACGTAACATAAACAAGAAAACCCTCTAAATATGTTTGTAATAACGTAATTATTGAAAAAATAACATTTTCAAATATTGATGTATCATTCTCATTATAGTTAATTAGAATTAGGATAACGAAGAAAACCACAACACACTTATAAAATGTTTATAGAATATAAAAGAAACTATTCAATATATTTATTTGTCGTTGAATTGTCGATTTTGTCGTTCAGCAAAGCATACGTCGTGCAATTCTGTTGATTAAAATTTGAAACAGCTTCTAAACAAGGTCAACAGTTTTCATCTACTTGCTAGAAAATAATTAGTGATTATTGTGTATTATGTTATTATTTCGAGATCTACTTAATCCATTTTTGTATACAGAAAACATAATTGTTAGTATATGTGAAAATGATAAGTGCTTTGTTTTTCGCAATCGCTACGTTACATGAACATGGATGACCTAAAATGCGAATACGAGAAGAAAAAAAGATGCTCCGAACTGTCACTGAGAGTGAAAACAGGACTGATAATAATGTTCTACACTACATCTGTTTATTTCATTTTGCATAATTGCAATTTCTCGTAACAATCAGTAAATCACATAATAGCAAAAGTGAAAATGTGATGTGTCAAACTGATTGTTTACCTCGCAGCGGCCAGGTGAGCGGTTTGTTGTAGTGGTTCTCGAGGACGGTGCGGGTGGCGGACGGCATGTCGGGTCGTTCGAGCCCTACGAACGACAGTTACGAGGGCACCAGTGAGGAGCCCGCTATACGGCTCAAGGTTCGCAAGGATCTCTTCCCCAATGCCCTGCACAAGGTGGTTTCGCCGTCCCTCGCCGCACCGGAGGGCCCCGACCTCGTCTCTGGCGTAAAGCTGGAGACGGACTTCGAGCAAAGCATTGACGACATTGCCAACCAGAGGCTCCAATTGGCCAACGGTGCAATGTCGTCTGATCGGGAGAAGCATCGTCACCGCAAGCACAAGCGTCATAGCTCTAAGCGAAACGGGCGCCTGACTTCCGATACAAGTAAAAGAAGAAGTTCTCCTAGAGAGTCTCATTCGCATAGGACACTCTTAAAAGTGAAAGGTGGCAAAAACTTGAACTTAGTGAGTAGTAGTGAGTGTCAGAACGTGGAGGAGGATGAGAGTTCTGATGATGAAGTGTTAGGACATACGTTGAAGTTACCTGTGAATGTTGTGAGACAAAGTGGCAAACCCTACAGTCATGAACTTAGTCAATTATCCAGTAAAAAAAGTAAATCCCGGGACCATGGTAAGGAGTGGAAGGCTAATGCAGTTGTGCCTTGCAGTGGAAAGCCTAGGTCGATGTTAGACATTTGTACTCCCAAAATTAAAAAGAAATCTAAAAAACATGAAAGCCGAGCAACATATAAAAGTGAAATAGTCCAAGATAGTCTTAAAATTAAAATACAAAGAACTGATATTGTTCTTACAAAGGTAAGAAAGTTATACATTTTTTTACAGTATATCATTGACAATTTATTATCAATTTATCTAATAACAACCTAATAAAATTGAGCTACACAAATTACTAATTTTTCTGCACTATTGAATCAATATGTAAAGTTAATATTACAAAAATTTATATTATTCTATAAATAGAATATTTATTGTATGTATACAAAAATCAAACACAATGTCCCATACATTGTATGACCAAAAGTCATACATATTACTTACATAATTTTGTGGTACACATCTATTCTTAAATTCTCCAAGAGAATAAAAAAAATATGTACAATTCCACAGGAACCACCAGCTCCAATAGTAGTAGTACCTGTAGCTCCACCAAAAAAGTCGAAGAAGAAAAAAGCATCATCACCAGTTCCTAGTGAAAGTTCTGGTGAAGAATATGATCCATCCCGGGGAGACACTGCAGCTAGCATGAGTGTGGCTGCTCCCAAACCAAGACATCCACCACTAAAGACTCGGAAACCTAACACTTCAAAACATAAAGGTAAGTAGTTAAATTATTTATACTTCTTTTATAATATAAGACTGGGCTCATGCTATGAGATAAGTAGTCATTTACAGGTTTCCATTGATAGTATTATAATTAAACAAACAAAAACCAAACAATTAACAATCTTTTTCTTCTTTGATGAGCGTTTTCACGGCGTGGGATAACCACAAAAAAAAAATCTGCTTCTGTTGCCTCATATAGAGTGAATTTTAATGATTCCACAATTATTCACATGCGCAGCATAAAATTACGCAAAATAACACCAATTTTACACAATAATAACCACTAAACTAATTAAGGAAAGGGTGGAAAAACACCTCAACCATCTCGGGCAAAAGCGCTCCAAACATTCCCAATTAACAATTAGAGAATAGTATCAAAAAGTGGTAGACAGACTGATAATGGTTATTGATCCGGTCTGCCACAATGTAACACCCGTGAAGTGACCAGCATCAGTTACAAAATAGTCAGGTATGGTGAAAGAAGGGTGCATTGTCAAACCTGGATTGTGCTCATTCGTCTCCTCAATCCAATGAAGCAAACGCAACTGTTGCCTGCAGAACTCTGTGGTAGCAGTTGTCTCCATTCATAGACTGCACCTAGCTCTACATCAGGTGGAGTGTTGTCATATACCGAGTTACAAAATAACATGGGATCCTTCAAGCGTAGAGTGAAGGGGCATCTTAACAAGCCGGTATAGCGGACCTGACTGCTGTCTGCAGATCCCCTTCTCTGACAGCAGTCGCCTCCGTTGATGGATCGCACTCTGGCTTAACATCAGGTGGTGTGCGGTCATATGCCAGAAAAAAAAATCTGGAATATTTCTAGCTTCTAAGGCTGATCACTAATCTATAATAAATCCTACATGTATATGTAAAATAAATTACTCTGATTGTGCTTTTAATTAGAGAGTTATTGGTCTGATCTACATTATTCTTTTTTTAATATGAAAATGTGTAGATAACCTAAAGTAGCCAGGTATAGTGAGAGGAGTGTGCACTGTCAATCTAGATTGTACAGGCTCGTCTCCTCAAGCCGGCATAGTAGGGGCGACTGCTGCCCGCACAGGTTTCTCTGTAGTAGCAGTTGTTTCCATTCATAGACTGCACTCTAGCTTTACATCAGGCGGAGTGTTGTCACATGCCGAGCTACAATAATTTAAAAAAAAAGATAACCTAGGGATATTAGCAGTAATAATTTTCGTGCTTTATACCGTAAAAAATATTTGTTGCTAGTAGCTTGAGAAATATTTTATAGTAGTAGCCAATATAATCTAAAGGTCACATTATTCCTTTGTTGTCTTTATGGCTATTATTAACTATTATATATTTCTTTATTTCATTAATTTTTGGCATACTGAAATGCTAGGTTACCTATTATTTCAATTATGATAAAAATTGTATAGAAAAAGTCAAAGATTATTTGTAATGCAAACAAATAATTATTATATGTTGCAAAGACAGAACAGTCGAGCAGTTTGAGGCAATAGCACACAGCTCAGTGCTCTTGGTTGATGTATGATCTATTCTTACCACAGGATATTGTGTGTGTTGATTTTTCTATTAAATTTTCATCATAATGTTGCATTTTAAAATTTTACATCATTTAAATTAACGTGATCTAATTGCTTTGTTTAGTATTACCTTATTTAATAGTAGGTATTATTTAAAATTTATTTTTGTATTTTATTTGCAAAAATATTGTGACAAGTTTCGAAGGAAATGTATATTTATTAGCTCCAACTGATATTATTCAAATTAATATTTGTTCAAAATTACAATAAAATATTTTAAATTTACAGGAAAAGCAGATAAGACTGATGCTGCTAAGGCATGTAGATTGGACGTCATGGATGCGTCAATCCCACAAAGTCCCTGGGGTAACGATATGCCTGATGAAATTCTTGTTAAAATATTTGGACTTGTAGTGTCGTCACAAGGCACTCTGCCATCTGTGATAAGGTAAATTTAAATTAATTTTGCTATATTTGTGTAATTGTGTCACCTCTGGTGGCCAAGGTTGTTTATCAATTTATTATTTTGTTGGCACTCGGAAAGATATTTTATAAGTTCAGGATTATTGTTTGAGTAATAAGTGGGTTTAAATGTAGATGACCTTTTATTATCGATTCTGATATGTTGTTGCAATGCTAAATTATTTTTGTATTTTTTTGTTGTTTATACCACTATCATTTTATGTATGTGGGGTCTTGATAGACAACTATTGCTCTAATTGCAGAATGCGACTTTTCTAGTGTGTTGATGTTCAATTAAAGCATTCGTAGGCATGCCTGTACGCGTTTATATACATATTTCCTTGTCTATTAACAATAATAAATGAAAACTTTATTTGTATTATTTTTAAAATGGTACATATTTCATTCTATTGACTATGTTGCTGTACCATCCCTATTTTGATACATACTAGGTATGACATAATTATTACATTTTACTTAAAAGTATATCATATAATGTAATAATTGCAATAGCCAACCACAAAATATATGGTTAAAGATATATGGTTAATTATATGATGATTGTTATTCTTATTACAGGGTTGGTAAGGTGTGTAAGCTATGGCAAAGGGTTAGTTGTAGTCCTGAATTGTGGCGTAATTTAGATTTAGCTCAGCACACATATGAAAAGCATAAGATTGATCAGCGACTTCTTTGGCTTCTCGAAAATCGATTGTCTATGTGCCATACACTTAATGTTGGTAAGTTATCCTCCAGGCTTAGTTAATTCTGCTTATTATTATTAAAATAAAGTTAACACAAATTGGAAACATAGTGTATTTCATTATCAATCTGGTAAAGAGATAGGCAAGCCAATTTTTGGTTTGTTTTTTATATAGTAACTTCGCATATGACGTGAAGAAATGTGTACCCTTCCAGGTTGACGGTATACATTTCTCTTGTTATGTCGTGTACGTACCCAGGTACTTCCAAGCTGATCCCGAATTGTGAGTAGGTTGTTTCACAGGTGTTACACTTTATTTATTGTAGCACGGCATATGTCTGTCTGATGATTCTACAGGCAGCAGTCGCCCCCGCTAAGCCGGCTTGAAGAGACGAATGTGCACCATCCAGATTGACAGTGCACACTCCTCTCATTATACCTGGCTACTTCCAAACTGATTCGGAAACGCGACAAGATCGCTTCATTTGAAAGTATTGGTACTACCACAGGATGGCAGACTGGGATAATAACAATCATCACTCTGCCTATTATTCTATTTTGTTTATTGTAATAATTTTTAATATGTTCCCAGGTCACTGGAAGGTGAGCAACTTACCATGGGTAGTGTCTGCGATAGTTGAATGTGCACCGGAGTTGGCTGAACTAGGACTGGCTGGTTGGACCGGTTTAACTGCTGATCAGCTATATGACTTAATGCTAGGGTTACCACAGCTACGAAGACTTGATCTCTCACATACGGTATTTATATTTATTTAAATAACATAGTTGTTGAAATTAGTTATATGAATTAATTTGAAGCTTTGAGAAATCTTGTTTCTTATACTGTCTTAGGAAGATGAAAACAGTACTAAATCTCCATCCATTCGCCATTCATAAGTCAACTATATGTGGATTTGTCGTTTAAGTCTACACTTATTTTCACTCGACAATGAAGGTACCTCGTGTTCGTTGAATATTAAAAGATGTATAATTAAACGTCGAGCCGAAAGTGTAGATGCAACCGTATCTTTCTCAATCTATTTTCCAAAATTGACTAATTTATTATTCGTTTCTTAGAATGATTTTGTTTTTCTGTTGTAACAGTCGGAAATGGGTGGTTCAGGGACTTGTCTCTCTGCTTCGAATATGGCGCGAATTGTGGAGAATTTTGGTGAACGTATCACGCATCTTACAATGGGCAATAATATGTTTTCGGCGTTACAACAAATACTCACATCTATCGCGGTAAGTATATTAAAATCTAATCTATTATACTACTACGTATATACTAATAAGTATCTAGAATCTGACCATGCCACGTCCGTGCCTACGTTAATAAAGGATTTTCATTTCATTTAAAAAAAATTTATGCATAAATACTTGCATTTTTTTTTGTACTTCTATTCCCGGTACAAACAAAAATATGTAATAATAAATATTGAGATAATATATAATGATAATTTAAATTAAAAGTAGAAATACCTATTTCAATTTATTTTGGGTCCAGGACTTGGACCTGAGGTACAGTGTAGGGGTCATCAGGGTGTTATATGTATTTACTTATAAATACTAATGTACTTTACACTTTTTTATGCAATTTAATTATTTTTCCAGGCACATTGTCCAAACCTAGAAGTGTTGGATATATCAGGTGCTCGTGCGACGTCACATCCGGCTGTGGTACCCTTAGAAGCGTTACAAAAGGGATGTCCCAAAATGAGAGTATTCAGAGCCGCTAACGCCCAGCTTGTTCTTTCTAACTTAACACATTCACAGGAGGTATGACTGTTAATTAATTTTCAAGTTTTTTTTTATCTCAAAATAGTAAGTAACCTGTATCCTATTATTGTTTGGTAGACTGAAAGCAATGGCTGGCCATGTCTGGAAGAGCTCTCTATAGCGGCAGAGGCGTCTTCAGAGCGTGTGGGTGTGGGAGAGTATAGGTTGGGAGATGAAGCATTGGCGAGACTGGTCCGTGGAGCCACTAGACTCAGACTGCTGGATCTTAGAGGACTACAACGACTCACACACTCCGGACTAGTCAGGGTGCCGGCCTGGGAATTGCAGCATCTTTTTCTTGGATGTAAGTTTTATAATCGTTTAGAAAAAATATCTTACAGTAATGCACTTAGCACTATTATTATGATATTACAGGTAGCAATGTTAGTCGTCAAAACAACTCTGGCCTAGAGTTGATATGTGAGAAGTGGTCTGACAGTTTAATTGAGTTAGATCTCTCATGGGCTAATTCATCACGTGCACTCGACCCTGCAATACAAGCATTAGCTGATACCTTTCATAGCAAACTCAGGTAATTAAGCATATTTACTAATTTAATAATTAATTTAGAAAATAAAAATAAGACAACCTGTATCTTGAGGAACAGTATTTAGCCCTTGTAAACAAAATATTATAACTTATTCCAGAATACTCAACCTGTGTGGTTCATCAGTGTCACTTGAACCTGTAAAGAAAGTTTTATTGCGATGCACTCAACTGGAGAGCTTAAACTTGAGCTCGTGTCGCGCTCTGCCGCGTGGCATGAAGCGTCTGTACACCGGTAAAGAACTACAACAACTCAAGGATAATTTTAACCCAGACAAAACCAAAGAAGAAACTGAAAAGAAAAAGAAAGACGCCAAAACTAAATTAGATATAAAACCGGACATAACAAATGTAAAGGCACAAACAAAAGTGGCCCAAGTGGATTTGACATTATCAGTTGAAAAAGTACCTGTAAACAAGTCTTGTGAAACAACTAATTCGTCATCACAAACGAGCAACTCTCCCAATAGTCCATTAGAAGACATTATAAAACATAGCACAAAGACGTCTACATCACAATTATTAAGTCCTAGTGTGCACTTGAAACCTGACTCCTCTTCGACTCCTCGATCTGATATGACTAAGACCGAAATGAGCAGCCCACATTTTAGTCCCGTCTCCAAACCTGATAGCCAAATTCAGACCAGTCCAGAGGTGCAAGAAGTGTCCAAGGGTAGCAATTCTTGGAATTTAGGACAATTTAAAAGTACACCTACAAATAAATCCGAAGCGAGTCCTTTGAATAAATTAGATACATATTCTAAAATAAAACAGTGTAAAGTGATCGAACAATGCAGTCCTACTACATCACAAGAAACAAAACTCAGTCCAGAGACGGTGACTGTGAAACAGGAGATCAAGGCCATGAATTGGAATTATGGCAGTTACAGCCCGATGACCAGACAGGATAGCCAGTTCTCCCAACGCAGTCCTTACTCGGCCCAGCCGAGTCCTGCGCAACCGAGTCCTTATTCGGCGCAACCAAGCCCGTACTCGACACAGCCGAGCCCCTACTCTTCGCAACCGAGCCCCTACTCCGCCCAGCCGAGCCCGGACACCAGCCAGATGACGAAGTCAGATCTACAAAAGTCCAACCAATGGAATGCGGGTAACTACAGTCCGATGACTAAGCACCCTGCGCCGTTCTCGCCGCACCCAGCCGCACACGCGAGCCCCGACCCCGGACTGGCCGTTAAGGCGGATCGCGGCGGCAATCAGTACAGCCCCATGTCACGTCAAGATCGTCTCCTGACTGGGCCGTATTCCCCGAGGCCCTCACAACGCGCGCCCCCCGCGCCCGGGGCCTGGTCCGAACCCGGCTTCGTTTGGAACGACGGTCGCACGCAGACTTGGCCCTGTTTGCCCTCCTTCGACTCCGGCACGGGCAGGAGTGACGCGGCGGCCCCTGACCAATGGACGATGGGACGGTTCCGCGTCGAACCACCTATGCAGGTCCATAACAACTTTGTCGAACAGAACGTGAACTACGACACGCTGACCGGCCATATCGGTCAGTCACATATTCCCCAGAACTTCTTAGACTGACGGCGGCGTGAACGATGGCACGAGTGATCCGAGAACAAGTGAAACTGTGTCGCAGCTCGTGTGGACAGTTCGTTGTAGATTGTAAATAATATAAATGTAACTTAGTCATTAAGTGTAACGATGCTAGGAACGCGTTCAGATCATGATGATGGCGATATATCGATGTTATCGTATTCCATTCGATTCTATATTGCTGGATGTGATCTTGAATGTTATAATATTACGGAAATTTTATTTCATAGTTAAGCCAAATTGAAATTATTTATACATGTGTATTTAGTTTGCTCAATTTATATCATATTTGAACGAACGAAGTCACTTGTTATCACTCATCCCGACATTGTGGTGCGACGACATTATCAGCTTTTAGAAGATGCAATTTGGATAAATTGTTCACGCGTGTGCTCCTTGATGATGGTGAATTAGCGATATATTTAAATCGTTTATTTGCTAATCGAGAGACGCAGCTTAGATAACGCATTTGGTATCATCAGACATTCAGAGTAGCTTCATCTTTGCTGCAAATGACATGATTATGTTGACATTCCTCTTCTGTTAATTTTGTAACTAATTATGTCCTCTTAGAATAAATCCTTTAGCTGGCAGCTTATTACATAATTAATGGTAATTCTGTCTGGTAGAATATATCCTACGATTGGAGACTACATTTTTATATCGGTAGATAGATGAAATCTTCCATCAATTTTATTTATAGAAAAAAAATTAGAATCAGCCAATAAATATTGATGGCCGATATTTTTATTTTATATGTACATATTTTACAGTAAATTTCTAATTATTTGTTTATTATTATGATATTTTAATGTGGTTGTTTTTTTTTACATTTTTATAGTATATTTTTAATATTCATGAATTATTTTTTTATGTGCAGTTTGTTTTTTGAAAGTACTAACATTGAAAATAAAGCGCAGACATTTTATATATGATTACCAATAATCGAAGAGGTTAAATGATATAATGTTTCTTGTATATCTAGCACAAAATTGACTTGAAAATGTCGTGCACACTAAAGTTAATAATGCTATAATAAAATGGATCGTGGGCACGTTGAGGATATGTCAAGTACTAAGTGCTTTCAAGTCCGTTGTTATTACAAAACCAAATATTGTTTAGTCTTACATCACGTATTTTATTATTTTAACTCAGTGAATGTTTTTTATAAATCAAATAAAATTAACTTATTATACAAGAACTACATAGAATGTAAAAAAATGTAAAATTAAGTGATTATTAATGTTAAATATAACGATCATGTATAATAGTAAGTATGTATAAAATATGAAGTTGACTAATATTGTTTAACTATAAGTTCTGTTATGTAGAGTTTTGTTTTGAAACATTGTTGAATGTACTGCGCGGACTTCTCACAGATGGTCCAATTTTTTATAACTGTACCAATAAAATATCTATGTGGTTGTACATTTGCAGTTTAAATAGAACCCTATTTATTAAACTACTTTTTGTTGAAAGCAATATTGTGTTTATTTATCTCATTATTCACAGCGAATAACCCTAATAATGTAGTTTAAAATGTACAGCGGTTGTTCGCCGATTCGGTATGAGATGTCTGGTATCACTTTTCTATTTTTTGAAGCATAGTTCGCGGGGGTCGAAAACGAATAAAACCAAAATAGTGTTAATCAATAATTTTATTAATTTTACAACAAGCATGACATATTTATTATATGTCATCAATATAATAACAGTACAATAACAACATTTATACGACAAACAACATTAACCGTTATTGATCTACTTAATAAGTAATTACCACACGGTTGACTCTGCACCTGACTGTAATGACGTCACAACGTATGTTTGATATGATACGCAATATCGATTCGTATTAACCTACTTTATCGAGTAATGAAAAACTTTCCAAATAACATTGTTACAGGTCGCATCAAAGTTTATGGCGTCTCGGAAGTTAGCTGCGAGCGCTATTTCACGCAAGTACACTTAAGTTTACAAAAATAAGAGCTGATACCTCAGTGTACTGCACAGCGACTTGTGCCTAACTTCGGAGCCGTCATAAAGTTTGGTTCGTACTATAATAACAATATTACTTTTCAAACGCGATAAGTAGAATAAATTATCTAAGGAGTGAACTTTGAAGCAAGAAGGGGGTCACATTGCTGTGCTAGATATTAGGTCTAACAATTAGGCAAAAGAGCTAGAGTGCGGTCCATGAATGGAAACAACTGCTACTATAGAGAAACCTGTGCGGGCAGCAGTTGTCTCCACTATGCCGGCTTGAGGAGACGAGCATGTACCATCTAGATTGACAGTGCACACTCCTCTCGTTATACCTGGCTACTTTCAAACTATTCCCGAAACGCGACACAGTCACTTCACGGGTGTTACATTCGAAAGTGGAGGTACTACCCCAGGACTAATAACATCATCAGTCTTTGAAATTTCACATCGCCAAATCAACCGTGTCATAAAGCGCCCATTTTTATATCATTCCTAGTTGCCTGGAATCAGCGATAAGCTGTCTTGTCCCCGACAAAGGCGCGTGCGCCTGCCCTCTAGGGGACGATACCAAGAATGCTACGGTTTGGGTTCTATAATTTGTAAATTACAAAGTACGGACGGATATCATTATTTTACGCATAGAGGAATATTTCGAAGGGATAAGTCAGAAGACAATACAGTTGTCACTGGATCGAATCGACAACAAGATGTACTGTCCGTTCACAGTTATTTTACCTCTAGCTATTAGGTTGGCTAGCCTGAGCTCTGTGTTGCTACATTTGGTTTCCACGACTTCCCTGTTCGAATTATTTTAAATATTTCAATATAATTCCGTATTATAAGTTTATTAAAAATCAAACTTTATTTAAGTTTATTTTAAACAGAGTTGAATATTGGTAGACCTTTAAATATGTACCTAAAGTGTTTACGAGTAATTTAATACAATATAATTTAATTTCGTTAATTTTATTTTCAATAAGAGTGATCCAGGCGGACAGCTAATGGAGAAAACTCGCTATCAGATGAACCTGAATCTTCAAAAGTGCTGTCTGATTCTGTATCAGACTCGTCATTAAGTTCTATGATAAACTTATCAATTTCAGCATCCATACATCCATCTGTTTGATAGAACTTATCTTCAAGGTGACGTACATGTTCGCATTGCTTTTGCCAGTCTTCCGCAGTAATAGATCGGAATGCTTCTTCAGCTAATTTTACAATGCTGCTTGCTTCCTGCCCTACGTTTTTACTGGCTACTCGCCTTTTTAAAAGGCTCCACATAAACTCTATGGCGTTTAAGTCACAGTGGTATGGTGGTAATCTAGCCACTTTATGTCCATGAGACTCAAGCAATTGGTCAGCCTCGTATATTGGAGCTTCTTTATGATCCTTTATAATTTCAGAAAGTTGAGCTTTCACCATAGTAGGCAGATAAGATAATCCCTTACTTTTGATCCAATTTTGCATATCGGCTTTAGAAGAGTTTGTTGTTGGTGCCTTATTTACCGTAACAGTATGATAAGGCGCATTGTCCATAACTATTAAACTGTTAGGCGGTAAATTGGGTATCAATTTCTCCTTTAACCATTTCATAAAATTGGTTTTGTTCATGTCGTCATGATAATCTCCCGATTTTGATTGTGATTTAAATATCAATTGCGCGTTTGGTATGAAACCCATTTCACCACCTGCATGAACAATAATCCAGCGCGCACCAGTAGAGTCGCTTTTTAGGACACCTTCCTCATCCTCAGTTTGCCAACATTTTTAAACGGAGTACGAAGCGTGTATATATGTCTCATCAAGAAATACGACAGGTCGGCCTTCAGTACGATTTTGTCTCAAAACGTCTAAATATCTGTGTCTCCAAGCTACAATATCATATCGTTCCATAAGTAGTTTTCTTTTAGAGCCACATTTTTTAAAACGAAATCCTATTTGTCGAATAATTTTCCATAATGTGGTCCGGCCGCCACTAAAGTTAATGTCAATTCTTAACTCAGCTAATAGCTTTCCCAAAGTCGGTACCTCTTTTCTGACTGTGTACATAGAGTGTATTTTATTTCTGATTGCACAGAGATCAAAGTCATCTAAATTAATTTTCTTTTGTTGATTACGTTTTTTTCTAGGTGTAGAAATCTTTTGTGATGTGGAAGCTGCAACCTCACCTTCTTTAGTAATAGTACTGACGGTTTTCTCAGATATACCTGAAATAATAAAAATAAAAGATTTAAAAAAATAAATAATAAGTACATTTTAAAAACAAATTACGTATGAAATCACTGAACGTACGTACAGCCCGTTCACATTTATTTTACCTCTGACAGATGTCATTTTAATTTTCCGTTAGGTTGGCAGTACTTGCTATGAAGTGTATCGGTCGTTTCGTGCAGCTTCTCTATTATTCTATTGTTTCGGTGATTATTTAAGCTTAAAAGATGCCAAAAAGGATTCAAAGTAGCGGTAGAGAAATTGTACTGTCCGTGCGTGATTTTTGTGAAAGGGAAAAGGCTAATAAAGCCCCTCTAATCCCATTTGAAAATGTTCGTCAGCGTGTAGCTGCCATGACAGGTATGTAAAATAGTGCTACCAACAATTAATTTTTCCCCGTATTAGTGGTAGTTCGTAATGACGCGGTACAGTTTGTACTATCGACAACTGGGATTTTTCAAACTTCAGTCACTGTCGTGTATTAATACTTTCATTGTAATCTTAAATCTTACAATAACAACTAAAAGTTCCCAAGTTCAGTGATTTCATACGTAATTTGTTTTTAAAATGTACTTATTATTTATTTTTTTAAATCTTTTATTTTTATTATTTCAGGTATATCTGAGAAAACCGTCAGTACTATTACTAAAGAAGGTGAGGTTGCAGCTTCCACATCACAAAAGATTTCTACACCTAGAAAAAAACGTAATCAACAAAAGAAAATTAATTTAGATGACTTTGATCTCTGTGCAATCAGAAATAAAATACACTCTATGTACACAGTCAGAAAAGAGGTACCGACTTTGGGAAAGCTATTAGCTGAGTTAAGAATTGACATTAACTTTAGTGGCGGTCGGACCACATTATGGAAAATTATTCGACAAATAGGATTTCGTTTTAAAAAATGTGGCTCTAAAAGAAAACTACTTATGGAACGATATGATATTGTAGCTTGGAGACACAGATATTAAGACGTTTTGAGACAAAATCGTACTGAAGGCCGACCTGTCGTATTTCTTGATGAGACATATATACACGCTTCGTACTCCGTTAAAAAATGTTGGCAAACTGAGGATGAGGAAGGTGTCCTAAAAAGCGACTCTACTGGTGCGCGCTGGATTATTGTTCATGCAGGTGGTGAAATGGGTTTCATACCAAACGCGCAATTGATATTTAAATCACAATCAAAATCGGGAGATTATCATGACGACATGAACAAAACCAATTTTATGAAATGGTTAAAGGAGAAATTGATACCCAATTTACCGCCTAACAGTTTAATAGTTATGGACAATGCGCCTTATCATACTATTACGGTAAATAAGGCACCAACAACAAACTCTTCTAAAGCCGATATGCAAAATTGGATCAAAAGTAAGGGATTATCTTATCTGCCTACTATGGTGAAAGCTCAACTTTCTGAAATTATAAAGGATCATAAAGAAGCTCCAATATACGAGGCTGACCAATTGCTTGAGTCTCATGGACATAAAGTGGCTAGATTACCACCATACCACTGTGACTTAAACGCCATAGAGTTTATGTGGAGCCTTTTAAAAAGGCGAGTAGCCAGTAAAAACGTAGGGCAGGAAGCAAGCAGCATTGTAAAATTAGCTGAAGAAGCATTCCGATCTATTACTGCGGAAGACTGGCAAAAGCAATGCGAACATGTACGTCACCTTGAAGATAAGTTCTATCAAACAGATGGATGTATGGATGCTGAAATTGATAAGTTTATCATAGAACTTAATGACGAGTCTGATACAGAATCAGACAGCACTTTTGAAGATTCAGGTTCATCTGATAGCGAGTTTTCTCCATTAGCTGTCCGCCTGGATCACTCTTATTCAAAATAAAATTAACGAAATTAAATTATATTGTATTAAATTACTCGTAAACACTTTAGGTACATATTTAAAGGTCTACCAATATTCAACTCTGTTTAAAATAAACTTAAATAAAGTTTGATTTTTAATAAACTTATAATACGGAATTATATTGAAATATTTAAAATAATTCGAACAGGGAAGTCGTGGAAACCAAATGTAGCAACACAGAGCTCAGGCTAGCCAACCTAATAGCTAGAGGTAAAATAACTGTGAACGGACAGTATATAGGATTTGACGTTTCGTTATCACATATTTAAGCGGAAGAAAAATTATGCTATTACAAGTACATTATAATAAAAACTAATTTTTAAAGTCCACTGTGCTCGAAGACGAAATTAGCAGCGTCCCTTCGTGGTATTAATAGTATGTTAAATGTATGCGAAGGGGTGTCTCCGTGGACAGTGGGCTTTAATTAATACCCACTACAAACTTATTCAAAATAATATAAATTCGATAAATCGGGGACTAATAACGGACCGTAAAAAGTAACGTTATTTCTCCGATTTTTACCAATATTCAAACCATAGTTTTTTATGTTGGTACCACTGATAACGTTACCCAGTCATTGAGGCGACAAAGACTCGAAAAAGATAACAGTTAACGTTATTACAATCGGTAGTGTTATTCAAATTTAACGGTATATTTTTCTAACGTTACTTTTAACGGTACTCCCAAGATATTGATACCAAAATACCGATTTCAGTACTTGGTTATAATCACAAGGTTTTTTTAACATAAACAAATATCTAACGTTAAGTACAACTCCTAAGTCAATTCCTGGCAATGTATCATAAATATGTAAAGAAAATTGTTAAAAAGTATAATATAACAAAACTAGATTAATATTGGTTAGGAATGACTTTTCTTCCTCCGCTCATGGTCCAGTGAGGGGCACAGTTGAAGTTACTGGTCTCTCATACCTCCCTCAGGTACCCTGGCGCGAACAAAAACCAAGTTACACTCTGTTTTTAGAGAAGACCTGAGTGAGAGACCACCCTTCATCGGATCGTCATCTCCTTCGACCCGAGCCAACAGCTCATTTACTTGTCTGGAATGGTGTTTCTTTCCGATGAGATGGAGCTTAACGGCCGCGCGTCGGTGGAGTCGCGGATGAATGCGAAAGCGTGCCATGACGTCACCATACAACGTAGAGAGTAGGTATTCGCGAGTCCGACATCACCTCGTCGTCTTCCCGTATCCCGTAGAATCATTAGACTGCTTGAAGTCGTTGTATACAGATCTCCTTGGATATTCAGTTTCAAGCACAGACCAGACACAACTCTCGCGGACGATTAACCAATCTCTTACAAGAATAAAAGAACTATTGTATTATATACATAAGTAGCTGGCTTATAAATTACAAATAGGTTTACTAAATGCTATCATAATCATCATTATAAACATTGCTCGGTTCCGGTACCAAAAGACTATGTTGTGGATTGGTAAGCTTCTTTTCACTCTTAGATTTCTTTTTATGTTTACGTTCCTTTTTCTCAGATTTACTGTCTGTCTTATCATTATCTTTTGGCTTCTTTTTCTTTATCTTCTTTTCCTTCAAAAATAATAATATGCAATTTCATATTTTATCAGCACGTTTATTAAGTTTTGGTCATGGATGACCCATGAATTAATTTATATACTTTATGGACATCATTATCTCTATGGTTCAGCTGTTAACTATGATATTAAAAATTGTAAATACTTTAGCACAACTTTATATTTACCTTCTTCTCCGAGCTTTCTTTGGATACATCTGGATCTTCGCCACCTAAAAACATACATTTATTACAAACTTTATTGAAATACGATTGCCGTTATATATATACCTGAAATAATAAAAATAAAAGATTTAAAAAAATAAATAATAAGTACATTTTAAAAACAAATTACGTATGAAATCACTGAACGTACGTACAGCCCGTTCACATTTATTTTACCTCTGACAGATGTCATTTTAATTTTCCGTTAGGTTGGCAGTACTTGCTATGAAGTGTATCGGTCGTTTCGTGCAGCTTCTCTATTATTCTATTGTTTCGGTGATTATTTAAGCTTAAAAGATGCCAAAAAGGATTCAAAGTAGCGGTAGAGAAATTGTACTGTCCGTGCGTGATTTTTGTGAAAGGGAAAAGGCTAATAAAGCCCCTCTAATCCCATTTGAAAATGTTCGTCAGCGTGTAGCTGCCATGACAGGTATGTAAAATAGTGCTACCAACAATTAATTTTTCCCCGTATTAGTGGTAGTTCGTAATGACGCGGTACAGTTTGTACTATCGACAACTGGGATTTTTCAAACTTCAGTCACTGTCGTGTATTAATACTTTCATTGTAATCTTAAATCTTACAATAACAACTAAAAGTTCCCAAGTTCAGTGATTTCATACGTAATTTGTTTTTAAAATGTACTTATTATTTATTTTTTTAAATCTTTTATTTTTATTATTTCAGGTATATCTGAGAAAACCGTCAGTACTATTACTAAAGAAGGTGAGGTTGCAGCTTCCACATCACAAAAGATTTCTACACCTAGAAAAAAACGTAATCAACAAAAGAAAATTAATTTAGATGACTTTGATCTCTGTGCAATCAGAAATAAAATACACTCTATGTACACAGTCAGAAAAGAGGTACCGACTTTGGGAAAGCTATTAGCTGAGTTAAGAATTGACATTAACTTTAGTGGCGGTCGGACCACATTATGGAAAATTATTCGACAAATAGGATTTCGTTTTAAAAAATGTGGCTCTAAAAGAAAACTACTTATGGAACGATATGATATTGTAGCTTGGAGACACAGATATTAAGACGTTTTGAGACAAAATCGTACTGAAGGCCGACCTGTCGTATTTCTTGATGAGACATATATACACGCTTCGTACTCCGTTAAAAAATGTTGGCAAACTGAGGATGAGGAAGGTGTCCTAAAAAGCGACTCTACTGGTGCGCGCTGGATTATTGTTCATGCAGGTGGTGAAATGGGTTTCATACCAAACGCGCAATTGATATTTAAATCACAATCAAAATCGGGAGATTATCATGACGACATGAACAAAACCAATTTTATGAAATGGTTAAAGGAGAAATTGATACCCAATTTACCGCCTAACAGTTTAATAGTTATGGACAATGCGCCTTATCATACTATTACGGTAAATAAGGCACCAACAACAAACTCTTCTAAAGCCGATATGCAAAATTGGATCAAAAGTAAGGGATTATCTTATCTGCCTACTATGGTGAAAGCTCAACTTTCTGAAATTATAAAGGATCATAAAGAAGCTCCAATATACGAGGCTGACCAATTGCTTGAGTCTCATGGACATAAAGTGGCTAGATTACCACCATACCACTGTGACTTAAACGCCATAGAGTTTATGTGGAGCCTTTTAAAAAGGCGAGTAGCCAGTAAAAACGTAGGGCAGGAAGCAAGCAGCATTGTAAAATTAGCTGAAGAAGCATTCCGATCTATTACTGCGGAAGACTGGCAAAAGCAATGCGAACATGTACGTCACCTTGAAGATAAGTTCTATCAAACAGATGGATGTATGGATGCTGAAATTGATAAGTTTATCATAGAACTTAATGACGAGTCTGATACAGAATCAGACAGCACTTTTGAAGATTCAGGTTCATCTGATAGCGAGTTTTCTCCATTAGCTGTCCGCCTGGATCACTCTTATTCAAAATAAAATTAACGAAATTAAATTATATTGTATTAAATTACTCGTAAACACTTTAGGTACATATTTAAAGGTCTACCAATATTCAACTCTGTTTAAAATAAACTTAAATAAAGTTTGATTTTTAATAAACTTATAATACGGAATTATATTGAAATATTTAAAATAATTCGAACAGGGAAGTCGTGGAAACCAAATGTAGCAACACAGAGCTCAGGCTAGCCAACCTAATAGCTAGAGGTAAAATAACTGTGAACGGACAGTATATAGGATTTGACGTTTCGTTATCACATATTTAAGCGGAAGAAAAATTATGCTATTACAAGTACATTATAATAAAAACTAATTTTTAAAGTCCACTGTGCTCGAAGACGAAATTAGCAGCGTCCCTTCGTGGTATTAATAGTATGTTAAATGTATGCGAAGGGGTGTCTCCGTGGACAGTGGGCTTTAATTAATACCCACTACAAACTTATTCAAAATAATATAAATTCGATAAATCGGGGCCTAATAACGGACCGTAAAAAGTAACGTTATTTCTCCGATTTTTACCAATATTCAAACCATAGTTTTTTATGTTGGTACCACTGATAACGTTACCCAGTCATTGAGGCGACAAAGACTCGAAAAAGATAACAGTTAACGTTATTACAATCGGTAGTGTTATTCAAATTTAACGGTATATTTTTCTAACGTTACTTTTAACGGTACTCCCAAGATATTGATACCAAAATACCGATTTCAGTACTTGGTTATAATCACAAGGTTTTTTTAACATAAACAAATATCTAACGTTAAGTACAACTCCTAAGTCAATTCCTGGCAATGTATCATAAATATGTAAAGAAAATTGTTAAAAAGTATAATATAACAAAACTAGATTAATATTGGTTAGGAATGACTTTTCTTCCTCCGCTCATGGTCCAGTGAGGGGCACAGTTGAAGTTACTGGTCTCTCATACCTCCCTCAGGTACCCTGGCGCGAACAAAAACCAAGTTACACTCTGTTTTTAGAGAAGACCTGAGTGAGAGACCACCCTTCATCGGATCGTCATCTCCTTCGACCCGAGCCAACAGCTCATTTACTTGTCTGGAATGGTGTTTCTTTCCGATGAGATGGAGCTTAACGGCCGCGCGTCGGTGGAGTCGCGGATGAATGCGAAAGCGTGCCATGACGTCACCATACAACGTAGAGAGTAGGTATTCGCGAGTCCGACATCACCTCGTCGTCTTCCCGTATCCCGTAGAATCATTAGACTGCTTGAAGTCGTTGTATACAGATCTCCTTGGATATTCAGTTTCAAGCACAGACCAGACACAACTCTCGCGGACGATTAACCAATCTCTTACAAGAATAAAAGAACTATTGTATTATATACATAAGTAGCTGGCTTATAAATTACAAATAGGTTTACTAAATGCTATCATAATCATCATTATAAACATTGCTCGGTTCCGGTACCAAAAGACTATGTTGTGGATTGGTAAGCTTCTTTTCACTCTTAGATTTCTTTTTATGTTTACGTTCCTTTTTCTCAGATTTACTGTCTGTCTTATCATTATCTTTTGGCTTCTTTTTCTTTATCTTCTTTTCCTTCAAAAATAATAATATGCAATTTCATATTTTATCAGCACGTTTATTAAGTTTTGGTCATGGATGACCCATGAATTAATTTATATACTTTATGGACATCATTATCTCTATGGTTCAGCTGTTAACTATGATATTAAAAATTGTAAATACTTTAGCACAACTTTATATTTACCTTCTTCTCCGAGCTTTCTTTGGATACATCTGGATCTTCGCCACCTAAAAACATACATTTATTACAAACTTTATTGAAATACGATTGCCGGGTTTAAAAAATGTGTACACAGTACACAATGGCCGTTTTTACTAACAATCCCCAAATGCTAAGTTAGGGATTCCTTGACGCGTATTAACGCAGCACGTAAATGATATACATACGTGCACAGTGTGTTTGTGTGCAACTAATAGCCCGCCTTGTTATTTTTCGATATTAATCTACTTCCGCGCATCTTTAAGTAACTTTCAGAAAATTTCAAGACGAAGTTTAGTTTCTTATTAAGGTACAATAAAAAATGAAGAAATTTCGACACGGCCACGCAAAGCGTCAATAGCTGCGTAATTTAGCTGAGGTTTTGAAGATAGCGGCGAGAGCGGAGGGGGTAGATTACATAAAAACAAAAGTATGAAGAAAAATAATTTTTTAAATGCTATGAAAATAATTTCCGCTCATCAATAATAGTGAGGGTAGGTACACAGTCACATCAGCTGTCAATGTTAGACCCTTCACCAACATGCAAAAACCTCTCGACGCGTTTCGCCACTCCACTTGGCATCCTCAGGAGACGTAAGGTCGCTTCGACTTCGCTCCAACGACTAGTAACTAGTGACAGCTAACATGTCTGTGTACCTACCCTCACTAACATTTATTAACAGAAATTATTTGCAGAGGTGTTTAAAAAATAATTTTGGATATGATTTTCCGCAAAGTAACGCCTAATACTCTTAAACAAAAAGTATGGAGGCTAGACTCTATTTTACTGATATCATAATAAATAAATGTAGTATTCCAAAAATTAATTTTAAAAAAACCAATAACTCTGACTTCCCATAGATGTCACATATTATGGTCAGTGACTAATTTTTGGCTCATGCATACCTTCAGGTGATCTTCTAACACTGGTCTGGTCAGTCCAAAATTGTAAAGAGTTTTCATCATCACTATGCCAATCCACATTTTTCTCATAAACAACTGGATTATATTCTCGATAATAATCTCCAGGTAAATATTCCTTAAATTTATTCTCGTCTGATAATTCAGGAATTTGCGGAACCTCTAAATCATCCTCGTCATTTAATACTAATGGATTTATTTTGTCATCATCACTGTAATGAGAATAACTTTTTTATTTAAATCATTAACACGCTATTGACCGCAACTTCATGTATACATATGTACGTGTTTCTGTACCATCGCTAGCTAAGCATCGCATCAAAGCCCGTTTAAAAGATCGTTTTGACCAGGTTTAAACCAAAAAGAGCCAAATTCCTCCTTCTTATGTTGCTACTGAAGTTAAACCTACATTATTTTATACAAAGAACTTTTTTTTTTCATTGTATCTCGACACAACACTCCGCTTGATGCTAAAGTGCGGTTCATGACCGGCATCAGCTGCTAACTTAAATGAATTTCTGCAGACAGCAGCCGCCTCCGCTATGTTGGCTAAGGAGACCATCATACATAAAACACATTCCCTAATAAACAAGCTACCAAAGGTAATAATAATTTTCAACAAACATATTTTTTTTAAATACCTATCAGATAATTATAGTTTTATTTTTATAGTTATGCAACAGAGGGCCAAGTATGAGTCTACATTTACGATATCACGGCGTAAGGTGAGACCTCTACAACAATAGGATCGCTTCATTTCAATATACATAATATATAACCTCCATAACGTAATAACCTCCACGGCCAAAACAATATTGTCTAATTAGTAAAGTTCTCACTATACGCCGGGACAGCGTAAATGTAAAGCCTTACTTGGCCGTCAGGAACCCATGATAACACATAAACCTTCTACTAACATACCTTTCACTAGAGGGTTCTTGATTATTATTTGATACAGGTGTCGAGTCATCTAAGAAACTATTGTCTAATGTACCTGCATAAAAATCATCTAGATTGTCTAACGCAGTCGATGATTTATTATTATTCGAATGTATATTTTCAATGCTGTAACACAAATATATTTATTTACATAGAAAAATATATCTACAGATGAACAGCTCTGTACCGAGCTTAAAGAGTGGTTATTAGCCCAAACTGTCATCCTTTGGGATCAGCTTAAAAGTAGCTGGATATGACGAAAGGAATATGCACTGTCAAGCTGGACAAGTCGGTATAGTAGAGGGGACTGTGCATTTGTACATTTATAAAATTTCTATTTTGATTTATCTCTATTTTGTTTCTTTCTATTAAAATAAATACATACTAATAAAAACAGGAGATTTTGTATGACGTGTTTGTTATTTCCATTCGATGTCATTATAAACGGATTCCACAGTCGTAATTAATTTTTGTATTACAATATTTTGTTCCCTTACCCTTCTTGTGTTTTAATTTGTGTTGTCACATTGTCCTTTTTCGCTTGTGGTCTAGGCTTCATTAACTCGGGGCTCACATATTGCGTCTGTTGTTTTTGTGCTTCCGTGGCATATTGTGCCTTTATCCCAAGAGGATTTAATGACTGTGCCATCTGCAATACATTATTTAATTTAATTAAACTTTAAACGTGTGAAATCAAGAAAGTGTTAGACAACATTAAACAGATCAAAAAACATTAGACAGACTGGTGATGGTTATTAGCCCAATATGCCATTTTTGAGTGGTACTACCACTTATAATTGTTTCGAAATAGCCAAATATAATAAAAGGCATGTGCCTTGTCAATGAATGGTGCACATTAGCCCAAGCTGGCATAGCGAAGGCGAAGGCAAGATCAAGCAGTAAAAGTAGTAAAACCTTCGCCTCTTTATTTATTTATTATTAGGAAATGATACTGATACTTACCAATGGGTTAACATTTGGCGGTATAATAGGTTTACCTGCACCCAATACAATGCTTGGTGACCGATCACTCACAACACGAGGCTCTTTATCGGAGCTCTGACGACGCTTGTTCGTCAGACGATCAATAAAACAATTGTATTGTGATTCATCTGATTTCTGGAAAAATGACAATATATAATTTACAAATTAATATTTCTCAAGCGTCCACTAAACAATAGAGCGGCGAATTTAAACGCATGATTCCGCGTTACAGGATCAGCTTAGAAATAGTCCGGTATAACAAGAGAAGTGTAAAAAACAATTGAATGGCTCAGAGGGGCTATTGCGGACGCGAGCTCACTGTGAGTCACAGTGACTATCTGGTTTCCTTCCGGCACTATTTGTAATGTGATTGGACGAGCCACTGTCAACAGGGAACGCCCATCGTGGTCACCATGACTCACGGTGAGCTCGCGTCCGCAATAGCCCCCCTGGTAGATGAGCCCATTCATCAAACCACTTTGTTGCTTAAGAATTGTCTGTGGTGTTTTTTTTATTGTAGCCTGATATATGACAACACTCCGCCTAATGTAAAGCTAGAGTGCGAGTGTGTGCTACAGATAAATTTCTACAGCAGTAGCCTCCACTATGCCAGCTTAAGGAGACGAATGTGCACCATTCAGATTGACAGCGAACACTCCTCTCGTTATACCTGGCTACTACCCTGGGACGGCAGACTGCATTAATAACCATCATTCTATTAATATGAATAACCATCTGCCTACCACTCTTATTATTATTTCTGTTCTCAGCAACACAGTCTTCGGACTAGAGCTGGAGCCAGAGCAATTTATATTTGTTACAATTTATTGTGTTCCAAAATAAAGCTTTATATGTGTTTATTTAATGATGTTATCCCGTATTTATAGTATTATATAGTTAAAATTAAATCAAAATAAATAATAGCAAGATATAATTAACCATGTAGGTAGGAACAAACTTACTTGAAACTCATCAAGATCTCGTTCAATATCTTCAGTGTCCTTCTGATTTCTTTGCAATTGCTCTAAGAGACTAGTTCTTTGTAATCTAAGGAATGGGACACTTAAAAATCTATGTAGTAGTCGCAAACCAAAACCGTTTCTCATTGATGACTCAGCGTATCTTATTGGTGCAGTTCTGTAAATTTCAAACAGTATAAATATATTATCAAATTGAAAAATGCTAAAAATACAAAAGCAGTACAATCTTAGCACAATTAGCAAACTCTGCCCACATCCTGAGACACGATTTATTTATTTTTTAAGAGCGCGCGCGGCGTTAACTTTTTTTTTTACACGTAAAAATTACACTTTATTTTGTAATAGATCAAATAGGTACCAATCTTCAAGCTGTCAATATACTTAATAATTTTTCTGTTAAATAAATTTTAACACAAACCTATATGTTTTTAATGTTTATATTAATACTTACCTCGTAAGTTTAGCCTGATGTATTAGCTGGTCAATATGATGAGGATGGACTTGTCTATGGTGCTGCATATCGCAATGGTTTCCCAACACTACAACGGGCAAATCTGCTGGCACCTTATTTAACTCTTTTACTACATAATCAAATGTCCTAGAATACACATAAGTTTTGTAATATTATTTCATTTTATAAATATAACTGTTGTCTCAATTGGATTCTGAAGTTAAGTGCAGAAAGAAGATAACTACAATAAGAAATGAACAATAATTGACATCCAAAAATGACGTAGAATCATTCATAATTCCACTATGTCTCGTAGAATAAATAAAGTACTTTTTGTTTTAATTTTTCACATTGACTATAGATGATTGAATAATAATTATTAAATTGGGCTAGTGGTAACAATAGTTCACACAAAAAATTTTGGTTTTGTAAAAACCATCATATGATTGATTAATGTAGATATGAATGAAGAACCGCAGGGCAGATAACATAAAGTAGTAACGCAGTAATTTCAACACAATCACATGAAGCTAATAGCTCTGTAACTTAGAGGTCAGTAATGTTTTCGATTCCCAGCTTTCTTCCCAGATTCTCTTGTGATTCTGTTGTGTGCATATTAAGGTTTATTGTTCCATTTTCTTCATATTGTTACATGCACCTAGGGTGCGAAAGAGACAGCATGCGTTGAAGTTTCTAGAAAGGTCTCGTATAAGCGGCGAAGTGTAAACATCTTGGCCACAACCACGCGAGTGGCGTGACCTGTGACCTTGTTTACATTATAATTAGTAAACAACTTTGACGAGATCTTTCTTGAAGCTTCCTCCTATTTGAGTATAAATACCAACACCAGAGTGTCCCAAAAAGTAGTCCTATTTTGGATGCTTGCTTTTATCAACTCCTGCGATACCAAGTGATACTGAATAGCGACTAAAGGCTATTCAACGACTATCGTACCACTCCTGTTTCTACTTTGTTGTGTGTCATATGCAATAAATTGGTATGAAGACCGAAGCCATTTATTTTGTACCCCCCACGAACGTAACAATATTATAAAAATAATGTGTTATTTTAAAAACAAAAATCTCACCAAGTCTTAGTTATATCCATAACCAATATGACTCCACTGGCATTCTTATAAACATCTAGGAATGTCGCATCAAGTACTGGGCTCTCATAATCATCATCTTGGTTTGCTTGTGCTTGATTCTCTAACTTCAGTCCGAGGGGAGGTTTCTTCTTCTGCCTACCTTTATCTACAACCTCCCATACTTCTACCTGTAACATTTAAAAATATACCTACTACACAGTGAAATAAAGAATATAATTTATATAGGCATTAGGCAATAATTATAAAAATAAAAACAAGCAAACTAGCAGAACAGATCTACTGCTGGGGACAAGTACAGAACATACTTCAAGAAAGGTGACTTAAGACATTTCTGAGTTACTATTATCATTTGTATTTTCATATCATTATAATATATAATTAAGTATACCAGAAAGAAACATTAAAATGTTCATAACTAATGGTTTTGAATGAACTAAATTTTATCATATTTGAAACAAACCTTGACAATATGATCTGTATTTTTGTAAGTCCAATGTATGGGAGCTACTTGTATCTGATCTGTGGGAATATATTCTTCAATAAAAGGGCCTCCCTGTAATCTTTGCAAAAGACATGATTTCCCAACATTTCTGTCACCTTTTATCAATATTTTCACTGAAATTAAATTATTAGGTTTCATAAAAACATCAAAAAAATAGTATAAAAAACATTATCGTGTTGTTAAATGTTTACGATCCAGTAAGTTATACAATTCAGCACTTATAATATAAAATTCTTACTATTATAGTGAACGCCTCTGGAGAACTTTTTCTGCAAAGATGATGACATGGGAGTGGGCGCTGGGCAGCGCTCATCGCCGCCTTTTGTTAACTTTTTTAAAGCCGAAAACATGACGTATGCCCTGGATTATCTTAATAAATCTAATTATTGAACATATTCAAAAAACAGAAACTAAAGTGTTTACGAATACAACCGAAATGTCAAGATCAAATAGTGATGTGCTTTAAAAAAAATAAAGTCGATTTCATAAAACAGCGCCATCTATTATGAAGTAGTTTATTTATTTTGCCCAGTAGGCAAAGTGTGGACGCAAGGTGTAATTAGGACCTCTTTAGCTTGGAACGATATTCAATATAGATGGATATTTAATAATATCGTTTGATTAGTGGAATTAAAGTCTAAACGCCGTTAATGCGTAAATTAAAACCACACTTTCCGCTAGATGTAGAAAATTATATATTTTGAGATTGATTGCGAATACATACAATTTAGCATGCTAAACTACTTGTTATACCTTACATAAATAAAACGTATAAGACCTGCATTATAAATTATGTATATTTAAACACTATTCAAAACAATGTACACCAAAATTACAAGTACTCTTTATATTACACATCTCAATTATAATAAAACATTACCATCAATGTTATGATAAACAATCCTTTACAATTTTACTTTACAGTTTATTTAATTTAAAATGTATTTGTACACAATAATAAATAATTACTACAAAATATCATATTAACTTATTGATTAGTCCCATTTAGATTTTTTCTTTTCAAATACTTCATGTCCATCTTCTGCAACAGCAGCATAATATCCCATTGACTCATATTTGTGTCTCATGTATGCAATATATCCAAGTGTGATGCCGAAACATGTCAACCCTATGGCCATTATGGCTATATTCTAAAAATAAAACAATATATAAATAATAAATACCTATTAATAAAACGTGAACATTGTAGTAGTATTGACACTCAATCAATATTATCAGTTTTTACTTTATGTTATATAATATTAAAAACTATAATATATTATGTATGCATGTTGATATCAAAAACTTTATGTAATAGGAAATAATTAATAAATTTTTAATTAAATAATAGTTTGCAGTGGACTTACTGGTTTAGCATATAGCTCAAAATTTATTAATCGGAACGCTGTTGTAGATCTCATAGAACGTATGCCGTCCGATGGTTTTTCTTTATTTGTAGACATTGTGTAGCGAAATTATTATATTTTTCCAAGATCTAATTTTTATTCAGCCCCGAAGTACGGGATCGGCGGCCCATCAAAATCATCTTTTTCCACAGACTATATAGTATAGTACTGTCTTTTTCCAATCCACAGTTGCCAACTTTAAAAACTTTACTTTTAAACCAAAGACAATATAGGGTATCAAAATAACCTAAAAGTACTTTAACTTAATAATTTACATTTATGCCAATTTAAGTAAAGATAACAGTATCTACTGTCGAGTAAATAACCAAATGCTAAGCTTTCATTTTTCTGCTTTGTATAATTCTTGTAAATGGATTTCCCCGTAAACCCTGACTGTGTGATAACAACTTTAGCCCCAGAGCCGCCCAGAGGCGACCAAAGACAATAGGAAAATAATAAAAACACGACGCCAGCTTGGCGCTATAGTCGTTATCCGTCAGGTTTATTCTATTTCTAGCTTTATTTTTAATAAACAAAGCTAAAACTGGTAAATAAGTTATCGCTTTTCAATATTTATTGGCGCATATTGAGTGTGTTTAAAGTATGGAATCTGATTCAGTGTTTGAGAACGAATTGCCAGATGGCGCGGAAGTGTCGGCATTGGAAGGTAACCAAGCTTCAGAGGCTGGTGAAAATAACTCTGCAGATCAAGCGGAAGATGAAGGACCTGAACATGGAGGTATTATTAACTTTATTATTTTTATATAAATAACATAAAATTTAAATATGAATTTAATACAAAAATCTTGGAATGAAAATATAGTAGAAACGTGAGGACCTAATTTGCAGGGGAAAGCATTTAGCTTTTTTTTAAATCATAGAAATTAATTATACATAATCGGAGTAATCTTCAATGTGGTAATGTCAAAAACTTTGTTGGAAGTTTTATAAAATAATATTCCATCATTTTACTGAAACTATTATTAATTCGATTTAACCTGACTGTTTTGTATGAATCATGCTTGAAGCAAATATTCGCACACTGCACTATAGCAGTGCATTAAAAGTTTTATACAGCCATAGAGGAATCATATATAATGTGAACTCTTTTTGTATGTCAACGGAAGCTTCAACTTTGTGATTGTTTTTTCTAATTTTAACAAAAAGATAACACTTCTTTAGCATTAAATGGAGCAGCGCCTTCAAGCAGCAGTGATGCAGTAGAGTCTAACATGAATGTGGATGAATCAGGAGGTGATCATGGTAATTATGTTGTCTTAAATTATCTTGAAATATGTATAATGTAAATTAATAATTACTAAAAATAGTAAACTCTAAAATCTTTAAACTAGGAAATGCAGAAGCCGAGGCTGAAGCTGACGAGATGGATATTGATGAAACGGCAACGGGTTCTGTTGCTGATGAATCTTACATCGGTGACAACTGTCTCCCAACACCAGTATGCTATTGAATATACTTAATTTAATTCCCTTCTTACAAATTAATAACTTTTTTCGTACTTACCTTACAGTCATAGTAATTTCAACCAGATTGCAGCATATAACAATAATATAAAACATATATTACTATATCTCTTTCAAAATACATAACATGAACTTATATATGGACAGCTGAACTCAGTTGTAACACAATTGTATGTATCAATAACCTGTCTTGTGCAATAAATCATTGAGCCACATTCTATTAGCTTTGATTCTGACACAATCCCACAACATTGTCTTTTACATCAAATAACATGAAGATTATTTCATTTAGGTTCCAACCGAGGACAATTCCCCTCAAGATCCTGAAGAATCTAAAGGTCCTGATGCACTAAGTCTGGATGATGTCAAACAAGAGGAATCTCCTGACCAATCTATCAGCTCTGCTAATGCAGTTGGCAACAGTGACCCACAACTTAATCAGGATGGTAAATATTATCATTACACATTGTCTGATTTATGCTTGTTTGTTTTCACTGACGTTTAAAGATTCCTTAGTGGCTTTATTTAATTAGTTACCTTAGCAATTTTGTTTTTATCACTATTATTTTGTATTAAAAATAATGGATTATGAAAGAAAGTATCTCTAAGACATTTGATTATCACATTACTTTGTTTTTTTTTTTATATAATGTAAATGTATGCAGTAATTTTCGCAAAAAGTTGGGCATGTTTTGGCGTTAATGCATTTGTTTCCTATAACCACTCCTACCTAATATTACTGAAAGTATGATTTTGCATCATATTTTATTGTTTCAAGATGAATCAAGTACAATGGATGAAGATATAGGTGAAGGTGTTGCCAGCAGCGATGATGTGAATGATATTAGTAGTGCAAATGAACTTGTGTCATCTGGTATTAGGTAAAATTAAGCCACTTTTCTTATTTAATTTGTTTTTTTTTTTCACTTTTTGGGCTTCAGCACCATCACCCTGTCAGTCATATTGAATTTCGCCTAAGAGAAATGGGCCCACAATTTTTTTTCTCGAGTTTCACGATCAAATTTAGTTAATTTTGTAGAAAAATAAATCTACTTCCTTATTATCAATCAGTTTTAACTTTTTCACATGGGTTATTGAGTAATTAGATGTTTTCTGATGCATTATTGAGGTTATTATTATATTATATGCTTTAATAATTGATGACATCTGTTTTTTATGTAATTAAACATTGTCTTTTGATTGGTAAATAATGTGTTGATATAATTAAAATGAATTAAAAAAAGTTATTATTTTTGAATATTGTTTTTTTACCAAACTATCAGGTATTAAGTGGGACCAAAAATGGGCATTCTCTATTAAATGTTGGTCTGAGGTTCAGTTTAATATGAAATAAATTGTTTTTAGGTCTGATTGTTAAATGTCTATGTTACCCTTGTTGCATATAGTATCAGGATATTGTTTATGATATTACAGCTCGAGTACTGCCGAGCCGGGAGCAGATATTTCAAGCAGCGGTCAGTCAGAGGCGGCACTCATTTCATCTACAGCTAATCAGCCTCCCGTAGTTGATTCTTTGGCACCGACTATGCAACCGACTGATGAGTATGTTTTTATATTAGATCACAATGTAACCACACGTTAGGCTAGAGTGCAGTTCATAAACGGAAATAATTGCTCACAAATGCAAGTAGCAGTTGCCTCCAGAACATGCCACTTTTGGCAGGACACACTCCTCCCGGTTACTTCCAAGCTGATTCCAAAACACTAGTAGGTCACTTTATGGCAGACTGGGTCCATCATCGGTTTGTCTACCACTTCGGCCATGTTAACTACTTGCTAAATATAATTGTTGTAATTCTTAAAAAAAATTGAGTAGTTTTTTTTTTAATTTTCTATTTGTTTATAGGGTTGGTGATGCAGACACATCTGATATTGATGCGGCGAACGCAACACCATCAGTCAGTGAGTCATTGCCACTAATTGCTATAAATGCTAACGGAGCTGCTGCTTTATCCACCAGTTTGCTTCCAGGTGCGGAAAGTTTTCTAATACCTAATACTAGATAGACAAAAAATAAGTTTTATCTTGTTCATTATTGATATATTAAGATTGAGCAGAATATGTCCACGAGCTAGTTAACCCTTGAATGAAGTAGTGCTAAATTTCAGCTTACGTCATTGAAAGTTGTTCAGTTACCGGTTACAGTTATTATTCAGTCATCAGTGGCTGAATAATTTATGTTATTTTTCAATTGAGAGTGTTTGAACCTCGCTAATTCTGACCGGTACCAATGTAACTTTGTTATATGTACTTTGATCGCTCAGTGCCTATAGGCACTATTAAAGAGTGGTAGGCAGACTGATAATGGATATATCTAGTCTGCCGTCCTAGGGCAGTACCACCACTTTCGAATGTAACACCCGTAAAGTGACCTTGTCGCGTTTCGGGACGAGTTTGAAAGTAGCCAGGTATAACGAGAGGAGTGTGCACTGTCAATCTGGATGGTGGAGGCGACTGCTGATCGCACAAATTTAGCTTTAGATCAGGCAGAGTGTTGTCACATGCTGAGTTACAATAAAAAAAATATTTGTTACAGAAGATGGCAGTGGTGGTGCCGTGTCTTCGTCGGTTGACAGCGCAGTGAGCAGCAGTGTGCAGCCCTCTCCTACAGATGCAGCACATGCACTTGCCACATTGGCCAGCGCAGCACTCACTCACCAGGAAAAGGTGTCATAAACTAGCCATTATAGAATTCATATTCTGAGTGCGAACACTCTTAATTCACATTTTCATTGTTTATTTTGCAGACTGAACCAGAAATCAAGCATGATGAGGATGCCTGGTTCACTGTAGGAATTGTAAATGGAAGCAATTATACTGTAAGTTTTTTTTTTTAAATATGATATAATAAATGTTTGTATCAACCAAGAATTGAACTCGGGCTCTTCGTAAAACACCAGCGCTAACAACTGTGCCAGTCAACAACTTTTAAAATTAACTTTTAGCATGTGAAAATGTTGGAAAGAATAATAATAATAATAATAATAAATTCTTTATTGCATATAAAACACAGTTAAAGAAATACAAAATCATAAATAAGTTACTGCAATTGGCGGTCTTATCACTAAAAGCAATTTCTTCCAGACAACCAATTGATTTTTTTTTTTTTTTTTTAATTCTTTATTTTTGTAGGGGCTTGCGCTCACACACGTGGCGATGACAGCCCCATTGAAGCCTAAACACAAAGTTAACTAAAAATAAATTCTAAATAACATAATAAACACACAATATACACACACAAAAAACAAAAGAAAATTTTATGCGAAAGTATGGCCACACCCCCGCGTAAGAGTCTCTTCTGTCCACCCTATGTACATTAAATGCATTAACTTTTAAGCTTGAGTCTGGGTCTAGCCATGTTTCACTTATAATAGCTATGAATATTCTCTGTAAACAATAACGCTCTGGGAATTCCATTGTAATATATTCAATGTAAATAAATTATTAGGCCTACTATCCATTATAATCAAACATTTTTTTAAATAAGTCACCATCTCTCCATAAACTTACAATATAACTCTTTAATTCATCTATTATTATATAGATAATTAGTTTAACCTTCTCATTGAATGATTTTTCAGAAAATAGAACACCTTTCAATCTATTCAGTAACTCAATCAGATTTGATCTGTCTCCCTTTTTTTTATCTGGTATATTTGATTCTACAGGCGAGTCACTACTGAAAGAAACCTCTTCTTCTTCCAGGTCGGGTTTTCCAATTATGTTAGACTTTCTAGTTTTCTTTTTTTTCTTTTGTCTTTTTGTTTTCTTAGAGGGCTCTGGATCTCCTTCACTATCAGTGATTACATGTTGCATATTAGCATTGGATAATAGCGCGTCTCTGTAAGACATATAGTTATTGTTGTTCTTATTGTCGGAATTATTACGCTGTGTGTTCAATCTACTATTTTCAATTTCTATTCTATCTGAATCATACTGAACAGCTGATTTATTATAATACCACTTTAAGGCTTCCTTATAAGGACAATTTTTTCCAGACATCCTGACACGTATTTCCTTTTCTTTAATAAAGATTGGGCATGATTTATCTATTGCCAAATGCGGGCCCTTACAATTAACACACTTATACTTATCCGTTTCACAAATATCATGACCCTCACCACATTTAGGGCAAACAATTTTTTTACCTGGACATGTACGGCGAAAGTGGCCAAATTTCCAACATCTAGAACATTGGGTAACAGGAAAATTGTATCGTTCCACTTTGAAGCGACATCCATACCCAAAAACGTGCGTGGGAGGAATCGCACTCCTAAAACATAGACGGATAGTCTCACTGTCAATCCACTTCCCATCGTCAGAAACACGCCTCAACCTCTTTGTAGAAATGATGTCATACTCGCAAGAGAAAGACTCATTAATCTCTTTTTCTTCCAAATCAAGATCAATTTGTTTAATAACACCATAAGATATATTTAATTCACCTAAAAAGCGGCATCTAAAGCCCAGATCACAGATAGCTCGACAGTTTATCAGAGCTTCCGCATTTTCTCTAGTGTCAAAATTAATATTTACTTTATATGGATTCTTATATTTTATTCCAATTATATTTTTAATATTGTTTGTTCTCAATAATTTGGCAAAAGCAATTTGTTTTGGTAATATATTGGAAGAAGTGATACATATTTCAGAACTACCCTCAATGCATATTTTTGATGACTCACTAGATCGTTTGGGCCTCTTGGTGACGGTAATAAAACCATCGTTATCGCCATTTCCGCTACTATCTGGCTTAGACCTCTTCTCGGCAGTTTTGTAAATTTCAGTACCTAAATTATCCCATTCAAATTCAGCAACTGAATCTTTCTCTCCTTGAACACACAAATCCACATTGTAAGCGTTTTTATCACTTGAAATGTCAGTCATTTTCACATTGTAATTCACACTTAATACACGAAAAAAACGTAAGATAAAGTACACCGCAGCGCACGCGCCGACGCACCCCACAAGCGTCTATCCCTCCCCGAGGCTCGGGCAGCACTGAACCAATTGATATTGAATAAATTGTAAGGAAAAGAGAAAAGCGGGTAATGCAGTCAAGAAAATCTAAAATTAGTTATAATAAAGATATAAATAATAATATAATAGTAACATACTATACAATACAATAAAATACATACATATACACATTATAAATACATACATATATATTACATAAATACCTAATTTAGAAAGATAGATAGTGGGATTTAAGTTTAGATTTAAAGATCGGGAGAGAAGGTGAAGATTTAATAGACGTTGGTAACTCATTCCACATACGTATAGCTTGTACGTATCAAGAATCAACATGTACACAACCGTTTGGGCTGAGGTGATGTTCTGACCTATGTGCTCCTCTTTGCGCGCGATTGCTTTGACCACTAAGCTTCTTCGTCAATGGCGCTTTACGGGACTGTGTCAAAATTTAGGTATATTACAGTTTTGACTACAATGAATACTAGCAAACTCTACTTTACATTTAAGTAAATGGACACAACTCTCAAATTAATTTAAATCGATTTTTTCGGTTTTTGGATAATTTTCATTATAATTTAGTAATAACTCCTTTTAGCCTTTTCTAAATATTTGTCTTTGTCTTATTCTCTTCAGGTTCGAGATTATATATCAGACCCTAACATAGATCTATCTAATCTATGTCTGGACAATATTCCTGATCTGAGTCGACACGCGCGGACAGCATTGGAACCTGGTACAGCTTATAAGTTCCGCATCGCCGCTATCAACTCTTGTGGACGGGGACCTTTTGGCGATGTAAGTCTGTTTTTATATAACGAAATGAGTGTGGACTGACAATAAGGACGGTGTACAACTCAAAGCCGGCATGGTGGAGACGACTGCTGCCTGTAGAAATTTATCTGTAGCTGTAATTGTTTCTGTTCATAGGCTGGAAAAATTTACATTTTTAAAACTTATTATGAATTTAAACTTTCATTTCAGGAATCCGCCTTCAAAACATGTCTTCCTGGATTCCCTGGTGCACCATCAGCTATCAAAATCTCCAAATCGTCGGAAGGTGCTCATCTGTCTTGGGAGCCACCCCAAGTTGCTGCTGATGGAATATTTGAATACTCAGTGTATCTCGCCGTGCGATCTAATACACAATCTAAGGTAATATCTATGCTCAAACACATTGCTTAGTTTAGTATTTTAATTCCAAAATCTACTTCATTAGGGTTCAATTTTCTTTGAAATGGTATATAACACGCATTCTGACCTGCGGCACTTATGTTGGGTAAAAAAATTATTTGTTATGGCTTATATAAAAAAATATATATGGAGGAAGATGGTCAGGAGATCGTGGATTCGATTCCCACCTCAGGGTGTAAGTGCGCGCGGTGACTTTTCTCTATTCAATTTTCTTCATAATTTAACTCGAAATACGTAAATCATTTTATCTAATCTATATTTTGCCTAACAGGAATCATCGAAGTCTCAATTGGCGTTCGTCCGTGTGTATTGCGGCAAAGCGAACACGTGCGTGGTGGCTCAGAGTTCGTTAAGTGCGGCCCATGTGGACGCGTCCGCAAAACCCGCCATCATATTCCGTATCGCCGCACGCAATGAGAAAGGTTACGGACCGGCCACACAAGTTAGGTGGTTACAAGGTATGGAGCATAGAATATGTACTACTTTGTACCGATAAATAATAGAATTTAAAATGACGGTGCTTAAGTTTTCATATTATGTCATTGAAACTTAAGTTATTATAAATTTTCTTATTTTGTTACTCTTACTACTACTACTTAGCTCACGCCTTGTTCTCTACTGGGGTAGGCAGAAACTATGAAGCGCCAGCGACTCTTCTCTACATATCACTTTCACTTCGACCACATCCATTATTCCCCTCATGCATGCACGTCGGTTGAGGGTGCTCAACCCTTTCTCAGCAGTTGACCAATCTGATTGAGAAAGGTATTCCTAGGACGCCCCCCTCTGACACTTCCATCCACTTTCGCACAATAAATCTTTTTAGTTAATCTATCCTTTCCAAATGACCGAACCGCCTTAACATACTCCTTTCCACTCTGGTCACAATACTGTCCTTGAGCTCGCAGCGATTTCTTATCACACTGTTTGGGATTCGCTCACTCAAGGATATTCCACACATTAGCGGTTGCATTTCTACCGCGTTTATTCGACTTTCATTCTTTCTCTGCTACACCCAGCTCTCACTACCATACATCAAATTGGGCACTAACACCCCATTGTGAATCGCCAGACGTGCCTCTCTTGACACAATCTGACTACTCACGACAGTTTGTTACTCTTATCCCACCTAAATTACTAAATATATAATAAATAAAAGTAAATAATATTGTTACGTTCGTGGGGGGCTACAAAACAAATAATACACGACTTCGGACTTCACACCGATTTATTGCATACGACACACAATAACGTAGAAGCAGGAGTGGTACAATAGTCGCAGGATAGCCTTCAGTCGCTGTTCAGAATCGCTTGTTATCGCAGGTGTTGCTTGTATCGCATCCAGAATAGGACTATATTTTTTGGACACTCGGGTGTCGGTATTTATACCCAAACAGGAGGAAGTTTCTAGAAAGATCTCGTCGAAGTTGTTTACTAATTATAATGTAAACAAGGTCACAGGTCACGCCACTTTTGTGGGCGTGGCCAAGTTGTTTACGCTACGCCGCTTATACGAGAACTTTCTGGAAACTTCGACACATGCTATCTCTTTCGCACCCTAGGTGCACGTAACATTGCCCCCTCCTAAGACGTGCTCGTCCCGAGCACTGTTTAACCCTTGACGTTCCGCCAAGGGTTCCACATTCCATCAGGTTTCCAGAGCTCTTCCGAATACGGTAGGTTACGTCATCGATTCGGGCTTCTCTATGCGGACCTTTCTTCATTAGCAACCTTGGTGCTCTTTTCGCTACAATCTTTCGCGCTCCGTGTAAATGACTCTGTCGCACGGCTTCAACTTTAAGCATACTCGCGAGAACCTCCTTCAGCAGAGTATGGCGCCGTAGTTGTAGCAGTGACCGTACCTTTGGATCTCGGATCCCATTGACGACATACTTAAGTTGTGTGTCAGCAGACGGGCAGGCTTCACGGACTCTTTTTCTAGTTTGTAGGGCCCGCTGCTGCAACCCCACGTCGCGGTCTTGTGTTCTCTTGCGGAACCCATCTTTCGGGTGCTTGTCTCCGAATTTCAACTCTAAAGCCTCCAGGAGTGCCTCAACGCTGCGTCCACTTGGCAGAGCTTCTAGTATCGCGAGAGCCTCTCCTCGCAAAGCTACAGTGAGCGCTGTCAGGCTCTGCTCACTACTCCAGCCGTTCACAGTGATAACGGCCTGGAACTGCTGGCGAAACTCATGCCACGATGTCGTACCGTCAAACGGCGGAACATTTTCTTGTGAACTGCTCGCAGGTACAACAGCTTTCTCAATTTCGCCGCACTCTACCCAGGACTCATTTGCAACAATGCTTTGCTCGACCTCATTTGATGGAACCTCTACCTGTGGACTACTCGCAGGTACAACAGCTTTCTCATGAGTTTTGCCGCACTCTACCGTGGACTCAGTCGCAACAATGCTTTGGTCGACCTCCATGTCGTCAAGCTCCAGCTGAGAGATGCACTCGTTGGTCTTCGAGACATCGTCTTCCCGAACCTTCTTCTGGACTGGTTTAAAGATTCCATTAAGAAGGTTCTCCAACCGATCAACAGCCTCGTGATGTCGCAAGGAGAGTTTTTGTATCTCCTCCAGGACAGCTTTAAATAATCTGTAGTCATCTGAACTTCCCCCGCACCCTTCTAAACCGGAGGGTATCAGTCCACGCGCAACAGGTAGACTTCCACACGTAACTGCTTCACCACTGGATGCAGTCTCCGTCGAACCCGCAGACTCGCTCGCATCCCGGCTTCTCGTGCCAATCCTCTCGTGCTTCTCTGCCGATGTGAACATCATCGTGTATCCCACTTCTGACACCAATTGTTACGTTCGTGGGGGGCTACAAAACAAATAATACACGACTTCGGACTTCACACCGATTTATTGCATACGACACACAATAACGTAGAAGCAGGAGTGGTACAATAGTCGCAGGATAGCCTTCAGTCGCTGTTCAGAATCGCTTGTTATCGCAGGTGTTGCTTGTATCGCATCCAGAATAGGACTATATTTTTTGGACACTCGGGTGTCGGTATTTATACCCAAACAGGAGGAAGTTTCTAGAAAGATCTCGTCGAAGTTGTTTACTAATTATAATGTAAACAAGGTCACAGGTCACGCCACTTTTGTGGGCGTGGCCAAGTTGTTTACGCTACGCCGCTTATACGAGAACTTTCTGGAAACTTCGACACATGCTATCTCTTTCGCACCCTAGGTGCACGTAACAATATAATTGTTGAAGCTAAAGAAAAAACTTAATTATTTCAGATTTAAAGTCTGCAGTGAAGAGAATTAGTGACAGGCTGCCCGGCGCTACACCCCCCAAACAACCCAAGCAGATGATACATTAACGGTTATTACATTTTTATCGCTTCAGGTTCATGTACAAAATTACAATTTACATTTTTTTTTCTTTCTGGTATAAAAATCTGCTGACTGTCCATAGCTTTGTGTGTAGCCGAGTTTTTAATTAGTTTGAATCGATTGGCGTTTGCTAATACATCCTTTTATAATTTGTAAACGTTTTATTAAACATTTTATTATCCGACAATTATTAGGTACACAGTGTTAGGTAGGTAATATGGCTAAGTTATAATATTTGATTATCCTGCTTGGTTGAACAAAGGATTCAAGATTTTTTTTACAATGTCTATAATAGAATATCTGAAATATAAAAAAAAAACAAGTGGATGCACAATCCAATGCAAACGTTCTGTTCATTCCATTCTTATTGCCTCCATGCCTAAATTAGAGACTAGTAGAAGGATGGAAGATAGTACGTGTTGTCAATGTATAATTCCCTGTTCTCACTGGGGTAGGCAGAAGCTATGGAGCGCCAGTCCTTTTTCTATTGAATAGAATTGTAAATTTTATTCCATAATTTATCAGATGGCCAAAGAGGCATTTTTTAATACAGACTGGTAATATGCGAGCCCATCTTTATTTGACCGAGTAGTATAATCTATTATATTTTTTTGACCACAATATTGTTTAAATTAGGTTTACAATGTAAGTCCCCATTAATAATTAGTTTTAGATTATTATTGTTGACGTTAATGTAATTTATACTTTAAAAAAACTGTTAGGTTATTGAAATAATACAAAAAGGGCTAAATTTGCATTTGGCTTTTAATACTTAATTAATTAAATATTATTGAGTACACTATACATTTTGTTTCATTGCTATAAAATGCTATCTATTCAAAACTCCGGTAGGCATTCAAAATTAACTTAAGTAATACAATATTATAAATAATTTATATTATATATTTTCGTTTTATAGAAAAGTCCTATAGGTAAGATATTCGCGTTTTATTATGATATTAAAGCAGTATCACTAAATTTAAGTTTTTTTTTTGGACAAGTTTATATTATTGTTTTTTTTTTTCTTCTTTGTTGATATAAATCGATCCGTCACTTTGGTGGGACACTTCTTTCATTACTAAAACAAATAAAAGGTAGCATAAATTATTATTATTTCCAGTACTTTTGATTTTTTTATATGTGTAAAACATTTATTATTCTTACCAAGGAAGTGGTCCCGAACAGTTTATACCAGCCTATCTTAATATTAGACAGGTCCACGTCGTCCAACATTATCTGTGCCACTCCCATAAATACTTTTTTGCCTTCGAGACGGCCGTAGTCACCCCAAACTGTTACCTGAAAATTATATATTGAACATGAATCTGTCGCTATATAGGCAGCTGTGGCCTCAGCTATGCATGAGTAGTAAACTTAAAACGTATAGTTTGCGTTATGTTATTGCAATTAAGATTTTAGAAATAATTTTAGACTAAATTCAAATTTGATTTTTCTTTTATTTAAAAAATTACAACACAAACTTACTTTCGAGAACACGATTTTCTATTGGCTATCAAAGCCAAGCAAGCAAAGAAATTAAAATTGATATAAAGTCAAAAAATCAAGCCGGCATAGAGGAGGTGACTACTGCCTGTAGAGATTTCTCTGTAGTAGCAGTTGTTTCCATTCATTCCACACTAGCTTTACATCAGGCGGAGTGTTGTCACATGCCGAGCTACAATTAAAAAATTTTTTATACATTTTAAGTCTATACGATATTCTAGAATAACTCCCATGTGCGTGCGCACTCCATTCGTTATGTAAATGAAATTGTGTCTACGCAATTTACAGTATCCACTTTTAATAAAGGTTAATATTACCTGCAGTACACAGCCTTTGAAGTTTTCTCTAAACGTAAGAGTTTGCTGGTAAAGTGGGTCCAGTGTGCGGCGAGCTGAAGTAGTCTTTGCTTTGGCGACACAGCGTTTTCCATTCACCATATAAAGCTTAACATAAGGCGCAGGCAATGTACGGCTACCTAAACGAGCTCTCAAACCACGTGCTCGTATCACTTCCACCTGCAGAAACAAATATAACTAATAATGAGTGGTAGGCAGACTGATGATGGTAATTAGCCCAGTTCTAGAGTAGTAACACCCGTGAAGTGACCTTGTCGCGTTTCCGGTGTAGTTTAGAAGTAGCCAGGTATAACGAGAGGAGTGTGCACTGTCTATCTGGATGGTACATATTCGTCTCAAGCCAGTATATAGAGGTGAGTGCTGACTGTAGAAATTTATCTGTTGTAGCAGGTTGTTTCCGTTCATAGGCCACACTCTAGCTTTACATCAGGCGGAGTTTTGTCACATGTCGAGCTACAATTAAAAAAAAAGACTAATGCTGGCTATGCCCTTTCAAACTGAGCTCGAAACGCGACGAGGTTATTATTTACTACTTGCTACAATTTTAAGCAACTTGACCGATTTGGGTGTAGGCAGATGAGAAAAGATTTACATATAAAAACTTGCCTTTAGAAAACCTTTTTGATAGATCAGTGATAACTGGATATCACCCAAAGTAGGCGCACCAAGTACTTGTCTTCCAACCAACTGTCCTGGGCCGAGACCGTCGATGAAGTCTGAAAGACCTCCAGTGCCTCCTTCAGTGGATCCTGAGCCGCGGATGCCAGGCGACCACCTGTGACCACGCAATCATATCAAAAGAAAATCCGTTTAAAGAAATACCTTTGTTTTTCTTAATATTTTCACTTATGTGGAATTATAATTAAATATTCATTTTTACTAAATTGTATAACTTTGGAAAAAAGGTCATGCAGAAAGAATTTTAAAGATATTATGTTTTACAGGTGCTTTATTTAAGAAGGCTTATTTAGAATGAAAAGGTGTTAAAATACATAAACAACATTGAGACAATAGTGAAGAAAAGAGGGCGACATAATGGCACTGATGCATTTTAAGGAAAGGTTACAGTTTCGGCATATCGTCGTTGGATACAAGAACTAAATAGATATTGAAAAGTATTAAGGTAAGGTGTGGTGTACTGGGATTAGAATACATAAAAATAAATGAGCTCCAGCAGCAGGTACGGGATTTCTTAACTTAGATTACTGGTTACATTTTAACTTCATGCATAATACATTTTAATTTTGTTCATTTTTCACATTTATTTTTATCATTGCTATCTAAACTAATTTAGATCACAATAACTGCAGACAACAGAGGCGTTCTGGAAACATCGAGACTTTTCACGAAAAAACGGTCGTGCAAGATAATAAAAGCTCGTTTGTAACAACTAAGTACCAAAACTCCAAACTACTTAGAACACAGGATCGTTGCAGCGGCTCTGTTATCTGTAACAACTCGCACAGATAGAAGATTCTGTTGTGAATAATAGAGTGCTTTATTGAGGCGAAAGAAGACACGTGCATGTGGACAGACAGAAAAAATTAAAACAAACATCAAAGAATCGTCGCTCATGCTTCACAAGACTATGCACATATAGAGGGTATGGTAGAAGAAGACACGATAGCATCCAAGAATAAACATATAATAAAGCCGTCGCGTTAGTAGTCTGATGTCACGTTCGAACGTAGCGAGAGCGCAAACTTACGATGTCTCCGAACTAGTTAAAGAGATGAGACTGGTGGCGCAGACCTCGTGCGATCGCTGGAAGCTGGTGATAGTAGAGGCGCCGCTCGAGCGTTTGCGTCGTGCTCCGCTGCCGCATTCTATTCCACAGAAAGCTGTAAATCCACCAACCTTGCCACCGCATAGTTCCCGTCGCAAATAACGACAAGACGAACGTCACCTCAAATATAAATGCATCTGACCACACCGTCGTATGTTTTTTAGAATGCAAAATAATTTTAATATTGCGTTAATTATGCCGCGTGCCGCAACTTTTCAGACACTATTGTATCAATGTTGGAACACATGCCATGACGGCTGGCGCACCTGTCCTCGTCATTTTCACTGGATGCGGAGGAAGTGCGCGAAACGCCGGAGACGGCTCCACGCATTTCTCCCGGCACAACCTCCTCACTTCGTTGTACAGTGAATGAATTTTTTCCACGTTTACCGAAACCTAATCTGCGCTTTCGCCCTGTTGATGATTTAATCAAACATCGTTTTGTAACATTATCCATATGTACATGTAGTGTAGGTATGTATGTATAATTTATATGAATTATTATACAGTTTTTAAATCACATAATGAAAGTAATAATAATAATTGATTCACCTGTCGCAGATAATTGCGAAGTAGAGTTACTCTTTTTCCCCATTCCTGGTCCGAAATAGTCACGAGGTTCCGCTTTTAAAAGAACATCGTCGATGCAGGGTTCTATATCACCCCCCAATGCGGTGTCACTGAGACTGCCATCTATATAAAAATAAAAATATGAACACATTGTGTAAATAATATATGAGTAAGCAATGATATAAATACGAACCTGCTTTTTCATCTGGGGGTCCGTCAGCATTACTAAGACTTCGTGTGAATTGACCCCGTCGTGACTCCTGCCGTTCCAGCGGTTGCGGTTGACAGGCCCCGTTTCGGCCATTTTCACGACCCCCATAATCATTACTATTGCGTTTTTCATGTTTAGTAGTTCCAGATTTTTCACGTTTTTTGCCCCCACATTTCGATGTAGGGCAATTTCGTTTTTGATTCGCCATTGATTGTATGGTTTTGAGATCACGCGCAGGAGATTGTATCGACGTCCGTCGCGTAGCAATAATGGTAGATGCATCGTCATAATTATCATCGGGTAGATGTGTAGCGACAACAGGAGCGTGCGTACGATGTGTAGGGCCATATGGGGAAAGAGCATTCAACATATTATTAGCAATAGTACTAAATTCATGACGACCTGATGATGCTAAAGATAATGAACGAGGACGAGCTTTTTTAATAATAGATGGTAAAGGTTCCTTGAGCGATAGATCTACGCAACGTTGGAAGGTATCGAGGAGTTTATATTCCTGAAAACTCGGTGTGTCCTTTATACTGACAACATTTTTATGACCGTGTTTTTTGTTGTTATCGTTAGTTTTTGATTTAAGAGAATTGTTTATGATCTCGTCACTTTCCGCAATTAATGACGGTATATTTACTGATTTTGGAAAAGTGTCTAAACCATCCGTTACATTTAAACACGAATTTAACGGTTTACTAAAGCGTGAACATTTTAAAAATACAGAATCCGAATGCCGTCTCCGTGTGTCTATGTTGTCTGGTTTTATCAAACTTTTGTCTAACATGATTGACTCTGTTTTGTCTTTAACTACGATCGGTTCGATATCAGTATTTTGATCATCAATATGATAATTTGATTTTAAGTCTAATGATAAATATTTTTTTCTATCACATATGGGATTTATCTTAAATGCGTTATTATTTTTATGATTGTTTAAACATTTCTTAATATTGAGGGTGTCATATACATCATTATTTGGAAATTGTTCATTATTTTTGTAATTTTCTATGTTACTGATTTCTTCTTGTGGACATATAACTTTGTTCATGAATATTCGATTATTTACAGATTTAACAGGATTCGTGCCACTCATAATTTTATTTTCACATGCCGTTGATGATTCGCTTGAAATTGATCTGCGAATATTATGAATTTGTGGCAATTTTCTTATAGGTTTGTTTTTACGATAATTACTATTCTTGTTTGTATTGCTATGGTTGTTTAGTGCCAGAGGTGATGATATATTTTTAGTAACATCTTCACTTATAAATGGTTCGTTGTGATAAATAATGGGAAGTAATCGTCTTCGTTCTTTTATATTATTTTCAATACGATTTCTACCAATTACTTTAGGTTTTGCAAATTCCAAGTGAAATATATGGTCATGATTATTTTCAGTCACTTTATATGTGTTTATGCATGATGTCTGATATTCGGGACAGCTACGGCTTCGGCTATAAGCCACGGATGTTTTGTTTCTTGTATGGGACCCGTCGGAACAACTTCGAGATATACGACGTATCTTGCGAGTAGGTCTAGAGCGATGTTGTTGGGAATTTTGAGAGATGGATTCGTGTCGTAAACGTCGCCTAACAATGCGCTCTGTTCCAGCGGGTATTATGATGCATGGAAGCATACGACGCGGGCGTGGAGTTTTAGTGGGATATATATTACAGGTTGGATTGCGATGACAAGAACCTAAGGGGAGTAACGTAGCGCTATCGCACGAGTATAAACTAGGGCGAATAATTTGCTTCCTGCTAAGAAATTATATTAAATTTGTGATAACATTATATTGTAGAAATTTAAGTTTTGGTATTTACACTACCTGAGCATTCTTGTCGGTCTGGGTCGTTCGGATTGCGTGCTGAAGGCGCTAGAGGTTACGGATGCGACGGACTCCAGGTCGGAGTCGCCAGCTGCCGCATCGGGTGACAAGCGACGTCGAGGAGGCCAGCCACCGCCGCCCCGCGTCGCCAGGTCAGAGTCCGACAGCCCTGCGTAATGCCGCTCCCAACCTGATCACATGATCCACAACCATCTCTATCTACTGCTAAGCAATTGCAAGTGCCTGCCGCTAAGGAAAGCTTTAGTGTTTATTACTATCAATTAAATTATATTTTGATCGAATGGGTTGTTACTCGTCTTATATTTTATTACATATCTAGAGCTAACAATGGGTTTAACGTTCTACATCTAGAAGCACATTATATAATATCTATTTGAACTGTGCAATACGTATTTTTTGACAGTATACCTAAATAGGGTCTAGTAATGGTTGAAGAGCAATAACAAAACCTGTGTCATTTGTATTTTAAAATAAAGTATTAGTGCCAGTCATGAAGAGGACAGCGTGTATTGACCTTGTGATGTGCTGCGGTAGGTGAGTGTGGCGCCAATGTGATGTGGGCCGATCCACTTACGTTCTTCCAAGTCCGCAGATACTTGGGCTCGTACCGTCTGCGTTCCCTGTGGGTACGCAGGTCAAATGTTAATTCAGTTTATATTCCGCGCGATTATATTGACTTAAATACGTTTGGTAATACATACATCACGCGCATGCGGAATCTGTGGTAGTTGTCGCTTTTTGGGGCTGGTAGTGGGCGTCGCTGTGGCCGACCGAGATTGAAATCGCGGTGCGTATGCGTGAGTGGGCAACCGGCTTCCATCGTTGTCACTCACTGTACATATGTATACAAACATAAGTAACACGAACTAGACATATTCAGAAATGATATAAAAAAACCTATGAATGCGTGATGCACAAAATGATCTACGAATATATGCAATTATACTTTTAAAAGCTAGTGTTGTAAATGATACACAATCGTGAATAAAACACTAAAATAGGGTGCTCTAGATCTGAGAGGAAGGGGTCAGCGGAAGATGATTAAAAATAATATTGGAACAAAGAGGAAGTTAAAGTGATGAAGTAGAGTGGTGACAAAGAGTCGCGCGATAGAACGAGAGAAATGTTCCGTGCGGGTCGGACACAGAGTCGCGAGTAGGTGCTCGGCACCTGTGTATCGCCACGCGGCGTCCGGTGGAGGAGATAGACTGCGTCGTGGGGATTTACTGCGAGCGCCCGCCGCCGACTGCGATCGTGCCCCCGCGCATCCACTGCTACTACCGCTACTGCCCTGCATAACGTCATATATATAATATTACCACGTTATAAAAATTCTTCTCTAATTAATTAATTAAGTCTTTAAGAAAGTAATATAGAGTGGAATCCTTACGCGGTCTCTCGTCATGCCTGCGGCTCGAACTCGTCCTGCTGGTGACATGTCTCTTCTGCTTCGACGAGATCCATCTACCTCCATACGCTGTCAATAATATCGACATGCATTCGTCAAAGCGGAAGTATTAATTTGTTTTAAAAAAAATATTTTAGCTACCTCGTGTGATGGCGGTGGACTGGAGCTCGAAGCTAAACTGGATAATGAATGGTGTCTTCTCAAATCACACTCACTTGGCGTGTCTGAATCTGACAGTCGAGACGTGGACGTTGACGGTGGAGACAAGTGTTCACCATCATCTTCATCCGGATATCTCTATTAAAATTTAACATTGAATAATATTTAACTCATTAAAATATACTTATTAAAACTAAATAAGAAAGGCACTTACAGAAAATCGTACACATTCTTCGTGCGGTTTTAATGTGTACCATATTGATTCATGACTCATCACCATATTGTCAAGATCGAGCAACACTTCTCCGAGAAAATCGTTTGGCCCATATCGGTTAAGATCCCAAACAGTTACCTGAATAAAGATACATTATAAAATGTACGATTGTATTATTTAATACTATATTATAAGTTATGTGTAACATATACCTCTAAGGTTCTTTTCTTAATATCAGCTACTCTAATACCACAGTAAACAAATGTTTGATTCCACCGCGGCTCTGAAGTATTCGCGAGAGTCTTTGTTCTTCGTTTACTTTTCTCACTTTTGTCTGGCAGTAAGAAAACTTTGACATATGGACAGCGGATTTGACCGTCTGTTCTTGGAGGCAACCCACTGGCTGCCATGACGGTTACGACCAGCTGCATAGCGTTGATGTCGAAATATACTTTTAACTGTGAAAATTATTAGATACATATAATTTAATTAAAATAAAAAACACAACAAAGTTACATTGATCCCGACCAAGATATTACAACATATCTAGTGTCACCCCCAAACTGGTGGCACTCAGGGTGATGGCATTGCACTGATTTGCTCTTCCTAGATCTGGGCCTGTTTAGATTAAATTTCTACCAACCTGTACACGTCCGACAATTGCATTATGGTCGTTGTGTCTACGAGGCCTTCGCCGCGCATGTACATCTGGAGATCCTGGAGACGTCACTAGAACACTAGGCTTGTCACAACCACCTGCTCCAATTACTTCCGTATACACCTCTGTATTACGAAAAAGAAGCAATCAATGTTAATAATATTTAATTAACTCAAGTATGCTACCTTTATGGGTTCGCCACGGTTGCGCTGGCTGCCTCGCTGCGACGATCGGTCGAGAAACCACCAGCTCCACGTGGGAGTCTTGTTTACTATCCGCTACTACGGCGGCTACTTCATCAGCGCTCCGGCCTTGTAACGGTACTCCGTTCCACTGTAGAACTTCGTCTCCTAGATATTGCATACAATATAATTATAATTAATTTATCATAATTTCCTATAGCTATGCAATAATTAAACTTTCTGTCTGAGTTCCCTCGCCGTGCTTTACCTATCCTAAGTTGTCCTTCGATGTCTGCTATTGAGCCTTTTTTTACTTTTTCCACCAGCGCTCCCCTCGTGCCGTCAGGCATCGGTCTCCCTCCGATGACCTTAAGGCCCAGGATTGCGGCTGACGAGTGAGAACTACCATCCACTATGGTCTTCCGTAGCACCATGTGTCCAATCATTCTAGTACCATCGGGTGATACTTGCCAGCTTAGTGGGAACTGCCGAAATGTATACAATTCAAATTGATGTCGAAAACAATTGACTATCCAAATTTAGAGTGCATTTTGGTAGTATTATACGAATAGTACGAATTATGTAAAGCGTCTTTATTCAGCAATCGGTGTCTTATATTTAATTCGAGATCATGCGCAATATTCACTAAACATTTGTGTTCTGTGACACTAACAACACATACATAGACCGTAACCGGGTGCACAAGGAAGTAATGAGAATTAGAAGGTGCATGCGATTGATGTAACATGCTCGCAACCAAACAACATATACACGCGCTTCACTTAACAATTTCGAGTAGATATCAAAATTCACACTAATTCTCCTAATTTGTCTCGCCTACAAAGTGCCTATAAAGTGATCATTAAAATATGAAAAGTTCTTTCCGCGTTTTTTTGTGGCTGACACAACATGCAATCAAACTATTTAATGAATAATATTGTAAAAGTGTAATAAGAATATAGAAGTAAAAGCCGTTTTGTCGTAGATATCTAAAATCGGTTTTAGACGATTTTTAGTCTCAAGGGAAAAGCATGTTTTATTGCTAAAGTGTCATTGATATTCAGGAGGTACCTACAAAACATTGTAAATTAATAATTCTCTACTAAATACATGTATAGATCTCCGAGTATAATCAAAATTACCTATTGTGATAGAAAACTAAGTAGTACCTTAGGGCAGTCGCCCCTGTTTGAGTCTTCACTGGAAGTAAAGGTGCTTGACGTGTCGATACCGGAATCTTTAGTGGCGGAGTCTTGACTCGTCTGCCGTTCCGACTCCCACCGTAAGGAGGCCCAGTCCAGTGGTCCTCCAGATGCGTCTCGACCGCCGCGAGGGAATGTAGCCGCTCCCTCGTGGCCATCGAAACGTACGGTCTTTTTTCTCCTTTCTGTAAATCGACGACTATCGGCGGAGTCTTCCCATAGATAAGCACTTTTGTATACAGTTCTATCAGGGCGCGAGCCCTCGTCCCCCATATAGGGACGTAAGTAAGCACCTTCACCGTCGTCGGGAGCGCGCCAGTGGCAATCGGTGGCCGAGTCGAAGCTTCGACCACCTGCCGGCGGCGCCGGCTTCGTTTTGAAAGCACCGGGAGCCTCCGCGTCGTATGCGGTTGTGTGATTAGTTAAATTGTAATAATTTTTTGCAGCCACTGTTGCGTTACGAAGATCAGGGTTTCGCAGCCGTGGACAGCTCTCTAGTTGTCCTACGGATAAATTTGAACAGTAAATAAAATCAATGGCATTCTGGTTTAAGAAACCCGATAAATGCGCACGCGCCCGGAGCCATTTCTGTTGAAGGACAAACTAGTAGATATACCTATGAACACTTTTGTAAAATCGAATACCGCCCTGTGTACCTAAATATGAAGCTATGGAGGTCTGAATGACGATTATCTACTCGATTCCCGTTTTTGACTTAAAAATAAAGAATTGAAAGCGGGTGATCACGCACAAGCGGAAAGAATGTGTGTAAATTATTTAAGTACAACATAAACAGTACACGACCACAGAACTAACGAAATTATCATGATAATACAGTTGACACTTCTTTTCGCCCAAGCATGCAGAACGTTACTTGAACCATAAACTGATAATTCACTTCCAAAAAGCATAACAATTAACATAATTCAAGATCGTGTTCAGGCATGACAGTAAATAATTTTGAATAATTAAAAAATAAATTTCCTGGTTCAAGCAAAGGGGTATAAGAAACACAACCAAGAATAATGTTCATTTTACTATTTTTATCATTCCAATGTGCTTCATATTGTTCATAATTTGTTGAATATTCATTGATTGTGTTTCTTAATGACGATATTTGAGTATCGTCGTATACGAAGGAGGAAAAGTCTGATCAAAAGTCAACAGCCATCACAGTTGTTCGCTCAGAGAAAGAAGTAGAAAGTGACAATCGGTTCCAATCATGAGAGTTGATACAACTAAAGTACAGCATATATGATACAACGCTTCCCAATCGCTTTAAAAGTATCGCCCTCTCACCGATAGGAATTTTTTCATTTTCTCATCTAACATGGCACGACGATGGTTTCTGGAACTCTGCATTCCGCTTTTATCTCTAAAACCTGTGAACAGGGAGGCGGATGAAGGTGCTACATCCGGGCGCGTACGCTCTTGCGGTTACCAAGGTCTTGGGTAAACTTGGGTTCCAAAAAGATCACTTAATTACATTTACGGTTACATTTCAATCTACTTTATTTAATTACGAATTATTTAAAAAATAAATAAAACATTATTATAAGTAGAAGCAGTTGATGTTACCTTTTGGGGGTGAAGGCTTGAAGAACATACAAATAGTCACAATGTTCTCATAACTACAATGAACGTTACGGATAATGGAAAACGGGTAATCACGGTAAAAGTTCAGGTGCTATTACTGCCGTTCAGGATCCCGCACGGAACACCTTCACTTCGAATGCAAGTCAATTTAATAGTCAAGTTATTATTTATCATACTGTCTGTCATTGTCGTTGTTTATTATTATACTTATATCAAAGACAATCGTTGGTTGGTTTTTATTCATTATTTTTAACGTGGTACGTATTAGTAGCATGTCGATGTCGTGTTATTAGTGTGTAGGGTAGGTAGATAAACAAACGAAACCGGAAAGGATCGTCTATGAGTTTGGCGAGGAATATGGATCGGGTGAGTTAGCGTGCAGTACTTACCGCGATCACGATACTCGTCATTCTCGTCTGAAACGCATTCAGGTACTTCCTCGTCAGAGCTAGAGGATCGTGGCAACGGCGGGTGCGGCGCAGATTGAGGTGGATCGTCCACACCGTACGGCATCTTCTGCCGCGGATGCACGTGCTGCGGGTGAGTTCTCGCCAAGCATTCCAGATCACCGTAGCAACGTGCCTCCTGCTGACTGTATTGTCTCCTCAGAGCGCTGCTGGTCCTTTGTAAAGGATGATTTTCTTTCTCCGCGGCACTGTGAGCTCGTTCTAGTTTTGGTCGTTTATCGAAAGACATCTCGCCCGGTGGCATTAGGCCCCTTAAGTCATTCTCCATTTGCCACAACATTGTGTCTTGACCTGATCCCTTATGAATCCATTGTCCGGTTTTCGATAAGAGCTCTTGTTTTTTCCGGCATAAAATACATACCCAAATTACCTACAGACAAAAAATATAATATATTTATTCGTAGAATTATAGTGTTGAAAATTGTTTTTTTTTTAATTTATAATATTAGCAAATCAAGGAACTATTAAGTTACCTTATTTGATCTAAGTGTGACTTTTCCACCACACCTTGCACAACATCTTACACGGCAGTAATGACAGGAATGTCCAATACCATCGGCGAACTTAGTCTTAAGGCAAATGTGACAGGTAGCAGCCAGTTCCACACCAGCTGCTCTTTGCATCTCATTTCGAGTGCGAATTGTTTGCTCCAGAACTGCTACTTCATCTTGCTTACGTCTGTACAAACAAAATAACAATGTATTTTATAGGTCGTTGTCGGTTACAGCAGTGAAAGCACTTCCTTGCGGAGGCGCCCTCTAATCTCCAGTGTGTGCAATAATTAAGTTTTAATAAACATGCAAAAAATTAATATGCTAGTTTTATTTAATTGCGTAGAAGTAAAAATAGTAAGTACACATAAGTTGATCGTATATGATGCGGTATCCGGTATCTCGAACAACCCCAGCAGTCTATTAATTGCTTCAATCGAGTAGGGAATCGAATCGAGTGGGCGGCGAGGCCCTGCGCAACCTTCAACGTGTCTTGAATATACTTTAAACATCAGATACATTTAATGTCTATAAAAGTTTAAAACAATGCCTAAATATTGTAGTCTGTAACACCACTTTGGCGTAGGAAAGTTGAGAAAATTATGTAAAAATTAACAAGAAAAAAAAAAAAACATTCCCATCTCAGCTCAGGCTTTTGTGTGCGTATTGATTTTTTATTGCACAGTTTTCATAATAATAAACAAATTCAACATATATCAAAAATTATTAAAAATAACTGGTGAAGTTGCTATTATGTACACATTTTTTCCACGTTGTATTATATTTAGATACTGTCGGAAACAACAGATGATAAAATATAAGCAGTAGGTACGAAAAAAGTAACTAATGGATTTTTATTTACCAACGTATTGTAAAACACTGACGCATTGCGATTGTCTATATGGGCAACCGTTATACTGCACTCTTCACTCATAAACGTGAAAATAAGATAACAAGTAGCTAACACGGAAAGAGTTTTCTAATTTAATTATAACCTTATTCATTCCACTATGTCGCTATGTGACGTGATGTGTATTTCATTTGTCATTTGATCTACACAAAACTGCATTAAACAATTCTCACTAGATACAGAAAATTTCAGAAAATTTTCAGGCGTGTAACGCGATAAAAATGTCGTCGCGCCAAACGAAACACTTATACTAAACCTTATACCAATGGTCGGTTTTGTAACATGCTAAGTAATGAAACAAATGTTAGGAGCAATCCTAAAACGCAATAAATCTAGGTATCTAGGTAATTCTGACATTTGCGTCACATACCTAAATCTCCGCATTATCTAGGCGTGTACGTAAATGTCGAAATAATAATTATAATAAAAGCGTTAGTGAAAAAAAACCCTAGTGGGTGGTGCGTGAAGACTTGACAGATAAGCTTTGAGGAAAATAGGAAAGCAACGTTTAGCGATAGATAGGTATTATTATATAGCAAGGGCTGAATGCGAAGAGCTGTGTTTTATATGTGTGTGTGTGACCTCATGATTTCGTGCTCGCGCTGCTCCTCCTGCCGCTGACGCATCATGACTCCTTCGATGATGGAACGCTCTTCGGGCGTCAGGTGCGAGAGGTCTGGCATGTCGGCCATGGCGGGCGGCCGCGAGCTTGCGCGGGCCCGCCGCCAGCTGCGGTGCTGTTGCCACTCCGCCCGAAGGTTTATTTAATAATGCCGGACGAGCCAATAGCGCGCGCCCGGCTCCTGACGTCAGCACGACTATTGATCCTCTACTTGGCGCTCGTCACCCGCCCTCGCGACCCGCGGCACCCGCTCTGCGCACGCACTACAGCACACCTTATTTCTCATATTTAGAACTGCTTTACTAACTTGTTTATCTATTTTTATTGTTTCTATAACGTTCTTGTTAATGAACACATCACAAATGTAAGTCTAAGGTACTTTAGTGTTCAACATTCAACATTCAACCCGACAACCGAATGTGGGCGATCTAATTTTCTTATCCCACCACTAAAAGTAGTAGTAACTCAACTGGCGGGCACTAACAGTACTAAAATCCATTGGCATTCTTCAACCGAGACCGGGTGCTCTATAACGTACAGAGGCAAGAATGTAGATACTTCAGGTTATCTGGTAAACTTAATGCGATGGCGCGGGGCTGACTGACACGAAGTTTCTACAGTAACTAAAAGTTATTAAAGAGTGACAACATTTATTATTGTATAATAGTTATTTATTAATAGTAAAGAAAAATAATAAAATACACAAACAGTTTCGAAACATTATAAGATCAATCATCACAATTAAAAGGCCCTTCTTCACATTCACCAGGAAGTCTATTAACACGATCATTATGAAAAAATGACTTCTGACCGTCGCCCCAGGGAAATCTTTTATTGCGTATGCGCATGTATTCGTAATCGCGGCACGGTGGCAACTCTTCAGTTTTATGACCAGAAAAACAATTAAAAGTTTGTAGTAATATCAAAGGTATACCACCAAATAACGCTATGTATTTATATTTTTTCCAAGTATCTTTTCCCTGATGGAATTTTGGTGCGCAGGGATTCGGCGGTATGGGTCCACGAAAACAGTCTGGTGGTTGATCAATCCTTCCTCCTTTCATCTGAGGTGGGCATCCTCCTGCAGTGCCTTTTGGCGGCGGACGAGGTTTGCAGCACATCGAATATTGAAGAATTCGGCATGATTCCATTGTCAAAATTGGTTTTATTAATAGATTTGCATACATTTTGATTTTGAAAATTATTTGAAACGAATTTTTTTATTAATTTATTCACTTTTGCATTTTAAAATTTTTAGTAAGGTTGTATCGAAATGAAGTATCAATACATTTGTCACTATGAATTTATATTTCTAGCAAACTTCAGATCACTTTTTTTTAAAGAGGTTGAATCCTTGCTGATTTTTATTAAACATAATTCACACCACGGTCCTAAGGAAGATTAAACATTGTTTAATTATCCTTGAACAATTCTAATAACTGGTTAATTACGAGCGTAACACCCGTGAAGTGACCTTTTCGCGTTTCGGGATCAGTTTGGAAGTCGTGACCATTTATTTTTTTCGTCAAAACGGGACATTAAATATTTAAAGCAATTATTGCACGGCCCGAACTTTTTACTAATTAAAATATTCAATATACTCGATGTATAAATACACATCGGCAGTCTGAAGCTTGCTTCGCGGACACTGGGACGGAGTACCCGAAAACGGGACAGTCCTGTTCAAAACGGGAGGTATGGTCACGTTAGGTATAGTGAGAGGAGTGGGCCCTGTCAGCCCTAGCAGTTGCTGTTTGCAGTTTGTATGTGGCAGCAGTTATTTCCGTATACGCCGAACTACTATAAAAAAATATTGGTAATTAATAAAGTAAGAGTGCCTATAATCAATGCCGGATTAAGCCAGCGCGGGGCCTGTAGCAAATTCTGTCAAGGGGCCCTTGGTTTGCTTTAGGTTCACAAGTTTAGGGTATTAAATAAGTGGAAGTGAAGCATAGCCTAAGGTGCTTTACGTTTAAGGCATTTAACGCTCCTATTTAAATTAATATTTTTATATTACGGTCAGACAGGCGTTGAAGCGCGGGGCCCCCAAATTCGCGGGGCCCGTAGCATTTGCTACTCTTGCTACGTGGCTAATCCGGCACTGCCTATAATGTTTATGGGTAATCGGATAAGATGGATGATAAATTATTTGTCATAATTTTTTTCCTGAAGTTAAATTCACAAATATGCGTGTACACATGAATAATATATACATACATATATTTTCAGTATATTTATTTAGTCACCGTATCCGTATAATCCGTAGTTGGTATAGTTACTGATAAAAACACATTTGTTAAAGATAATAGAATGATTTATTACATTGTATAGATTCCTCAATTAATGAGTTATGATTTATTCTAGAATTTAAAACATCTTACAAATTAAAATTTAAAAAAACTTACACACAATTTGTAAAGATAAAATATTTAAAATGTTTTAACTTAAATTCGGATATTTTTTCCCAAATAAAATTATTTAATTTCCTAAATTAAGTCTGTAAATTAAATTCTATATACTTAAAAATCCGAGTTATATTAATTTGACCATAAAGTTATTTGACTTATTAGATACCTACCTACTTAAATGCTAGCTACGGAATATTGATATAAATATAATCATTAAGTTACTTCTTAAACCGACTTCTATCCTATATTGTAAAGTTACTCCATGCCAAAGATAATCTCCATGCCTATCGTGTTTTCAAAAATAGAATGTTTAATAACAATGGCAAGGTCACTCGCTGTACTCTTTGAAATTGATTTTAAAACATTTTTTAATATTCTGAAAAAATCAGGTTAAAAATTAAAATTACGTCACATCATACAAATCCACGGAGGCAGAAATAAAAATAATTACTTATATTTACTTAATTCCGGTCCGAGGACCTTAAGTGTTGTTTTCCTTTAAAACTCCATAGGTAGTAATGATTCCTTCACTTTACTATAAAAAAGTGTAATAAACTGAAGACTATGCTTGGTCCGAATACTTGAAAACTATTTGGGCCATACAAAGTCAAATAAAAAACTCAAAAAGTTAATAAAAGGCTAGGCTGTACAGAACTCGTTCCCTTTGCCCCCAATAAAACAATAATAACAAGGTCGAATTGAAAAGTCAAAAACTTGTGTTTGTAAACAAACCGTTCTTAGCTGTAGTTACTTTAAAATATTGAATAATATTAGTATTCAGTACTTTTTAAATAATATGTAGTTGAAAATACGCGACCGAGCTTTATCAGTACATTACGTGGGCTGTGGAATTGGTTTCTGATAAGATTATCTGCTACTATTTCAAAGCTATCTAAATAAACTGGTTTTGAGTGATTACGTTAGTTTAACAAAGTTTGCACGCGTCAAATGATTATTTCATTAAGTAATTAATGTTTTATTCTATTACTGAGTGTTTTGGACGCAAATATTTTGGGGTTAGTTTATTTGAATAAAGTAAAATAAGACGACCTTGAAACGTGTGAAGAATAATATACAAAACGAACTATCGGCTTTCGATGAGGTCATGCCACGGCTAGTCCGTCCGCCGGCCGCCCTCTGACGCATCGCATTTTTCTCTGTTGAAGAGTTATTTAATTAAATATTCTTCCATTACAGTTTATTTTTTGATCGCACTTCAAGCAGGCAATACATACAACATGGATTTAAAAAATATGACTAGTGCTATTACTAAATTCTCTACTAAGTTTTGCAATGTAAGTATAAACATTGTGTAAACATTAAATATAGATTTGTTTGTTATTAAACAACTATATTTATTACAGGAGTTACCAAAAGATAAGAGTGTCGTGTCCTCCCCGCTGTCTGCTGAGTTTGTATTGTCATTGGTCACTCTTGGGTGCTCGGGTCCTGCACATTTTGAGTTATTGAAAGCTCTTGACATACCCGACAATGATTATGTAAGTAAAGGATATATTTTAAACTTTTATTTGTTCCTTTAAGTTAGAAAACATTTTCTTTTAAATATTTGTAAACATTACAAATACCTACTTAAGTATTTGCCATAAGTAAATATTGTTTTATTCTTTTTCTTTACAATATGGTCTCATTTCAAATTTGAGTGTGTAATATAATCAATATAATATAAACAGGGCGTCGCCAAGGGGGGGGCAGCGAGGGCAGCTGCCCCTCCCCCCCTAGAGATTCTAAAAAAGTTGTTAAATGTAAATTTATTTATTATTTACAGTCAAGAGCTCGTGTAGCTTTACACGTTAGACTCTGTACCATTGTTATTACAATCGCCGTAGATGTAAGGCTCGTACTACAAGTGAAAAGCTTCATGTGCTTTACCTACAATTCATACTTTTCTCATCCTCCATATCAACTTGCCCCCCCTAGGCCATCTGCTGGCGACGCTCTTGAATATAAATGCATCTATAAATTCTAGTTTTTTCGTACTAACAAAAAATGCATTTAGTTTTGTTTTTCCTTATCTATGAGTCATATAATACAATGTAAAATGATTCATATACATAACAAAACAGATAGAATAGACACAGCAGTTTCTATTGATAGATAAAAAATATACATACCTATAACGTTTAGTTATGGAACATGTATATAGAATATTTTTTTTTTTTATTGTAGCTCGACATGTGACGACACTCCGCCTGATGTAAAGCTAGAGTGCGGTCCATGAATGGAAACAACTGCTACCACAGAGAAATCTCTACGGCTGCAGTCGCCTCCACTATGCCGGCTTAAGGAGACGAGTATGTACCATCTAGATTGACAGTGCACACTCCTCTCTTATACCTGGCTACTTTCAAACTATTCCCGAAACGCGACAAGGTCACTTCACGGGTGTTACATTCGAAAGTGGTGGTACTGCCCCAGGACGACAAACTGGACAAATAACCATGATGATAACCACAAAACTGATGAGTTTGCCTACCACTCTTTAATAGTGCTTATAGGCACTGAGCGATCAAAGTACATATAACAAAGTTACATTGGTACCGGTCTTTAGCGAGGTTCGAACACGGGTCTCATCGATCGTGAGTTCACGCGTCTTACCGCTAGACCACGGCCGCTCTTTTTTTTTTTTTTTTTTTGTTCTATATCTAACATATCTGTCTACACATTGTCAATATTTTAAAGATGTTATCATAAGAACCTGCATCTTAACGCGTTAATTAGTGTAATAATTAATGCATTACGTTAATGGGGCCAACACTAACGCGTTATTCTGTTAACATCAATATATATTAAGCGCTAACTTGGGTGATACATTTGATTTTTAATAGTGCAATTATTTACAGATTCGTTCATCATTCAGTGAGGTCGCATCTCAGTTGAAGTCAATAAAAGGTATCACATTGAATATTGCTAATAAAGTCTATGTGAAGGACGGGGGGTATGAACTGGTCCCTCAATTGAAAGAGGATGCCATCAAAGTATTTGGTGCTGAAATCGAAAAAGCAAACTTTGATGATGGACCTGCCGCTGCTAATCTCATTAATAAATGGGTAAGATGTTAACTATAAAAAAGTGGTGAATTGGATAGTGCATAATCATAGAGTATTTGCCTCATAATCCGTTTGTTAGGGGCATGAAAATATATACACAATTAATTTCTTCTTTAATTTAAACATGTATAATATATCCTGGGTAGCTGTTGTCTTGATTCTTCGCCATTCCTTTATACTGCATACTGAATTAGCCACTTTGGACTGTTAGATAAAAGTCGACTACACTTGATCTATAATGCCAGCCGAACTCAGTAAAACAGTTTGAACCCATTCAGTCCGTTCGGTTCACTCTTTCAGTGACACTTCTATGAAGTTTACCATTGCGAGCTCAACAGTTATTATAGAGCCCGCTCTGCTCTGCTCGCAGTGGAAGGCGCGCATAAATATTTTAGCTATAGAGTTGGGATATTTATTAAAATTTTTGGCATGTTTAAATTGTGAGGTTATTATTATTAAAATTGAATAAAAAAACAACGCTGTATGCATTGTGGTACAATTTATGAAGGAAGCAAAGCTGTCAAGCAAAGCGTCGCTTCATTTTTCTGCTCATCCCTGTGGTCAGCGCAGTCTTTATGCATAGGCTCTATAGGCTTGAGCCTAGGGCCCCGCACGGTTGGGGGCCCCCGACTCTGAGAAGCAAATTGTTTTTTTCAATTTCACACAAAAAAAATTCAATGTAAAATGAAAAAAGTACAAAAATAATATTTATAATTTTTTTATTGGCGAATAATTTTTTAAATTTTTTTTTTGATTGGCCGATGTAACATGCATTTAATATTAACATTTATCATATTAAAAAAAATATATTCTTATACCATAGTAGATCATTATTTGCGTATATTCATATGTTCGAATTTGAAATAATACTGTATGTGTGAAAAAATAAGGAAAAAAATTTTTTACATGGGCCCCCAAGTATTGTGAGCCTAGAGCCAGACGGCACTGCCTGTGGTGAGAATATATAGTGAAGAGTAGAGGCATGTGTACTAAAATGATGATCTATTGGTTGCTTCTATAGTTGTTTGCCACATTGCATATGTTTATTATTTTTTTAATTTCAGGTTGAAAGTAAGACCAACAATCGCATCAAGGAATTGCTAAGTTCCGATAGCATTAATTCTGATTCACGTCTCGTACTCGTGAATGCTCTCTATTTTAAGGTAATAAACCGCCCAAAAGTTGCGGGTTTTCTCATTTTCTATTCTGTGGGCTAAGTGTGGAGTTTAATTTACGCAGTCGCAGCATAAAGTGAGATCTCTCCGCCGAATTTCTAAAACAATATTGTCTGATTGGTGAAAAGTTCTCACTTTACGACTATGTCTTCTGTTTTTTTTTTTTGTTAATTTGTGGCAAAGAACCTATTACGGTTACTCTCCTTTGATTGTGTATAATTTAAAAAAATAAACTGTATTTGACTTGCAGGGTAATTGGAAGAAGCAATTTGATCCACAAAACACATTGGACATGGAATTCTATGTTAAAGGAAAAGATCCACTTCTTATACCCATGATGTATTTGAAATCGAAGTTTAATTATGGAGAAAGTAAGGAGCTGGATGCCCAGGTACGCACTCCTCCCGATATAATATTAATCTAAAAAAGTCACAATTTTCCGCCGTTTTGGTAAAATATAAATCTGGATAGGCGGCATAGCGGAGGCGACTGCTGTCTGTAGAAACTTATCTGTAGTAGCGGTTGTTTCCATTCTTCGACCGCACTCTAGCTTAGAGAGTGGTCATATTGCCGAGCTACAATAAAAACATAAATAGAAGTAAATTATTTTTGTAGTTGCTGGAAATGCCTTATGAAGGCGATCAAGCAAGTATGCTTATAGTATTACCGCGAGCAGTGGATGGTTTGGAACCGATGCTTCAAAAGTTGGCAAGTGGATTTGATCTTCTTGAAGCTGTTAACAAGATGTCCATTGTTGACGTACAAGTGACGCTTCCTAAGTTCAAGATTGAGACCAGTATCGATTTGAAGGAATTGCTGCCTAAGGTAATTAAAATTATAAATAATCTGATTAAAGATGACAGTCCATAACAGTTGTAGTCGTTGGCATATAAATTAAGTTTAATCTAATTTTTTTTCGAAGGAAATGGGTAAGATAAGTTAACCAAAATTACTGGGTTAAATGTATTTAACATTACAAGAGTTCGTTATTGTTAATGTACATTATTTTTCTCAGCTCGGTATTAAGGCCATTTTCGATCGAGGCAATTCTGGTTTGACCGGCATTCTTGATAACAATGAAGCTCTCTATGTCTCTGAAGCCGTACAGAAAGCATTTATTGAAGTTAACGAGGAAGGTGCCGAAGCTGCCGCTGCCACTGGTAAGTTTATCTATACATGCAAGAATAATGAAATTACACACTTTTTAGTTTATATTTTTAAAAAAAATATAAGCAGTCTATATTATAAATGTGAAAGTATGTGGACTTGACAAAAATATAAATAATAATATTTTTAAAATATATATTCAGTTCAGAAATAGTCATTGTCCTTTGTCGAACTAAAAAAATGTTAGTCAAAGAAAGTGTGTGAATTTTATTATTCTCAATTATTTTATTATTACAATAATAATTGGGCTTATTTAACCCTTAAATACATGATTTTTTGTTTTGAATTAAAAAAATCGTATATTATAGGAAATTTAGGTACTAATAAAGAATATATATTTTGAAAAATATAGTATGTATACTTTTGGCAACTACATGCATTTGAGGGTTAATTCTATAAAACATTGTGTTGTTCATTTGCATTATAATGATGTTCTATTTTTAACTATTCTAAACATTACCCGCCCACATAATATCTCATGAGAAAACAACTTGTTAGCCAACCCTCATCGCTTGTGATGTGATGTAAGCGTTCTATTCTTAATCTCTCTTAATACAATACAATGATTTGCCGTATCTATTTATCAGTCATATAGGAACAAAACTAGGTTCTTCTAGACCCAATTAAAAAAAAACAGGGCGAATTATGAGATTACATTTACACTGTCACGACGTAAAGTGAGAAGTCTCCGCCAATCTGGCAATGTTACTTTGACCGCCGAGGTAAAAAAAAAACAAATTAAACGCCGTGATAGCGTAAAGGTAACCTCATACTCGGGCCTCTGTACTATCAAGAGCAGGGGAGCAGTCTCAGTTTTTTTTTTCAAAATTGCTTATCGGAATATTACAGTTGCCTTCTCTTTCTGATTGCATTATAAGTAAAGGAGATCAATATTGTTGTCAATGTTTCTATATGTTTTTTACATATTGCACGTCATTTAGTTGTCAATGTTTTGAGGGAAAAACGAAAAAAAAATGACATGTAAATATCAATCAAATTAATCTACACACGTCAGTTGTCATAGCAACGTAAACATAAGTTATATTTAAAGTAGGAGCTGAGAGAAACATAAAAACATGCAAGTAACATTAGTCCTTAAGGTGGGACTGCTCCCCTGCTCTTGATAGTACCTGTGAAAACTGTCGATCAATATTTTTTAATTGAATTTGTAGTTGTTTTTTATACAGTAGCTTGGCATGTGATCACACTCTGCCTGATGTTAAACGTAAACTGAGACAACCGCTACGACAGTGAGACGTCTCTACGTATGTGTCACTTTCGCTATGCCGGCTTAAGACGAATGTGCACCGTCCAAGGGGCTAAAGTCAAAAGCGATCGAATCGAAAAACAAAATGTATTGAATTTGACGTTTCGTTGTCACTTGGGTGACAAGTAAAACGTCGAGTGTTTGGCGCGCTTTTGCCCGGGAAGGTTGAGGTGTTTTTTTTATCCCTTTCCTTATAAGTTTAATCGTTATTATTGTGTAAAATTTGTGTAATTTTATGATGCGCATGTGAGTATTTGTGGATACATTAAAATTCACTCTATATGAGGCAACAGAAGCGGTTTTCTTTGTGGTTAGCCCACGTCGTGGAAACGCTCATATTGTGACGTGACCGGGTGAATTGCCGCCAAATACTTCAAGGAAGCGTCAAATTGTAAAACACCATTGCAATTTGATGCAAAAACATGACTAATTTACTACTCGACATTGGCAGAATTGTCGTTGTTATGACATTTGAGGCCATTTAACAAAAGAAGAAGAAAAAGACAGTGAAATGTCAAATCGCGTAGATTTTGTTTTCGATTCGATCGAGCGACAACTCTCGATTGGCTTTTGGACTTTAGCCGCAGGTTGACAATACACTTTCTTGTTATATTCTTTTTCCTTTTAAAGAAAAATAAATGTGACAACGATCCAAATGCATATACATATTATCAAAGCATTATCAGGGGATATTATCAAAGAATTTTAGGAATAATTTGAGCTTATCTTCTAAAAAATTAATTCCTATAGGTACAGCAGTAAATTATTGTTTGTTAAAATAAGCACTGGTATCAGTATCTATTCTTATCGATTTAACGCGTCACTGCTCGAGCAGGAGTAGTCTAGTAGTCGTTAGATAGCACGCTTGAGTGTTCTTTGTATATATTATGTGTTCTTTAAATGTGTTGAGTAATGTGGGCGATCGTACAAATACTGAGTGTGATATGTCGCGCAGGCATGGTGATGATGTTGCGGTGTGCCATGGTGTCAATGCAGGTGGCGGCCACACATCCCTTCCTCTACGTACTGCTAGCTGCTAATCGTCAGCCACTCTTTATCGGATATTTCTACGGCGAAGTCTAATATATACTTTTGTAAATAATTGATTACTATTAATTGAATATAATTGAATGGTAGGCAGACTGATGGTATTAGCCATGTACCGGGGTAGTATCACTACTCCAAGTGAAGTGACCTACCTACCTCCCTAGTCAAGAACGTTTTCGCATGGCGCTCGAGAAAAGCGACGAACTAAAAATGTATGGGATTTAACGTTTTAAATTATTGACGTCTCGGTTTAAAACGTCAAAACCCGTATATTTGTTAGTCGGCGCCTCTCACAATGCTTTATACCAATCGCGTTTCGAGGAGTGCGTACTTCAACTTGGACGGTTCACTTGCGTCTCCTCAAGCCGGCCTACGAAGACGACTTGCACCTGCAAACATTACCCTGTGGTAGCAGTTGACTCCGTTCATGAACCGCACTCTAGCTCAGCATTAGGCGGAGTGTGGTCACATTAAAAAAATGTTTATTTTACCACATTATTTTTTATAACGATATCCTTTAAATTGAAGTCATCTCGCTTTTGTGTGGCATCTTAAGTATTTTTGCTTTTGTGTTTTTTTTTAAATATATATATCAATAGGTAGCGTAATTATGAAATGTATGGTTGATTGCAGCTTTTGGCATCATGATGACGTGCGCCATGATTAACGAAGACCCTGTGAAAAACTTTGTTGCGAATCGACCATTCTTCGCGACAATACTTGTTAATAAAACACCATTTTTCACTGCGACATATTATGGCAAATGATTTAAACTGCACCAAAGTATTATATTTACGTATTTAAGCGCCTTGTAAAAGTTTATTATTGTTTTATGTTTTTTGTTAATAAATGTAACTGCACAATTTTATTTTATTTTAAACTCGAAGGAAACCCTTAATCTGTTAACTATCTATTAAAAATAATATTATTTAGGAAGTTAACCAAATCAGAAATCTTTTCTTATTAAATTCGATTAACTATTCATGTTTTTAATTAAATTAAATAATCCTAAAATGAATATATGTTATTTTTTAAATATTTTGGAATTTTAAACGCTGGATTTATTTTATTATTAAATTATAATGAAAATTGAATAATAAAAAAATCAACGCAGTCATCAGAGCAGTATTAGGCACCATGCCTAGCATTCCCTGCTGTCATTATGAATAAAAAACAAATATTTTACTTACTGCCAGTTATCACTATTTTTTTCCCGCTGCCTCTTATGGACGAAGTCGATTGTTAGCACAGATCAATGCTGTCAGCAACTGTAGACAGCAATCACCTCTGCTATGCCGGCTATGCTATTTTTTTTTAAATTAATATATGAATAATATTTGATGTGACACGTAGTGACTTGGCTGGCCAACAGCTGTAGACTATGCTGTATATAAATAAATAAATCATTCAAGTTGACAGAGCACGCCCCTCTCGTTATACCGCGACACGCATGAAAGTGGTAGTGGTAGTGATACCCCGGGCGACAGACTGGACTAATAACCACCATCATTCTACTGCCTAGCACTTAGTATAAAACGAGTATTCATTTTAATTTGCTATTATGAAATTTAATAAATTATAATGAACAATGGTCACACTGCAGTTTCTATTAAAAAATTGATTAATGTTCTTTAATTAATTAAATGTCACTCCGTATTAAACACGTTATTTATGTGAATTTACTAAGATTAAAAATACTTCCCTAAATGGTTACACACCTTATTTAGATACTACATATGCTTTCTATGGTGATATACGCTTAGTTTTTTTTTTACAATATTTTTCATAATGGAATCCTTACCTATATTTTAGATCCCACGTTACGCACATTTACTCGCACTTTGAACATCATTAACCTTGACTGCACGTCAACACACGAAAAAACACCATTATTTTTAATTCGCCTAATTTTAAAGAATTTAAAAAAAGGTAAACAAACATATACCTAGATCATGATTTTGCAAATATAATGATGTAAAATAAAATTTAATCCGATGGGTTTTCACTAAGAAGAACTGCGTCAAAAATTATTTAGAGTTCATTTCTCGATTTATGCTCTTATTATGGTATAATTATAATAAAAAAATACACGTTCTAGTTTTACGTTAGGCGGAGTGTTGTCATATGCCGAGCTACAATAAAAAAAGAACTATGAATCATTTTAAGTTAAGTTTCAAGATTTTATCTAAAAAGATGATGACGTTAGGTATCTTAATGACATTAATGTACAGTGGCTTCTCAACGGGTAGTTCGAAGTGCAAATTGGTGTGAAGAGTTTCGCGCTGTATGGCCAGCGTTGTGGTGTGTGATGGTTGACCGGCAGATAATCTTCGTTGCTGTCTACAAGCCAACTAACCCTCAGATCAGAGAAGAACTTTAGTCTGTAATAGGCGACTGTACTCGTATTCGATACCGTCCAAGGCATTTGTACTTAAAAAAACATGTATTATTATTTTTAAATTAATAACAAGGACCAATAATATTGTTCTGCCTAAAGTGATAATGCTCAAATATAAGCACAAATTTTAAATTATTTAAACATTTTTATAAAGATCTGATTGCGTAAAATTAATTTAAAAAAAATACTCATAAGTACCTCATAAGATATTGATTTAAATTATATTATTTAAAACGTATTATTTTTAATCTAAAATAAACATATTAAAACAAAAGATTAAAAAAAAGTCTTATTTGAGTTGCTCCTTATCGACGAGAGAAACTATACAAAATCCTTTACGAAATATTAATCCTTATAATCCATAGCACCCCAAGTGATAACAACGTCAACAAATCCCATACATTTTGTTTTCGATTCGATCGAGTGACAACTGCCGATTAACTTTAGCCCCAGATAAAGTAACTTGTCTGGATTAAGTAAATCTGCTGCTTCGATTTTTTTTCTTCCGATACAATGAAATGATCCTTACACGAAACTGAGTCGAACCGCATCAAAAAATTACTATGCCAAATTAGTTTTCATAAAAAAAAAGAGCAAATGGTTCCTAAGACAGTTTCCCTGCATCTCCTGTTTCAGATTTTCCCATACTGTCCCAGTTAAAAAAATTATAAAGGAAAGTAATCAAAACAGTATACGTGTGATTACGTGTATTGCACAGCAAGTCACAGTTGAAATATGTAATTGGCATCTACCGGAACTAAATTCGTATTAGATTAATTTCCCATTATGGATTTAGTTTATTAAATAGTAGGTAGTATGTTTTATTTTATTTTTTATATTAATAATTTTAAAAAAAGTAAGTTTCATTTGACTGATTTTTAAGTGATTCAATTATGAAGTTATTATTTTTATTGGTAATAATTAACGCGCGTAATGTTTTTCCTGGTTCTTTTTTATCAAATTTTGCTGATCGTACAGCTAATACTGTCGTGCTGCCATTGAGGATTGTTGATAATATACTCACACGTACACATAATTATTTTCCAAGAATAGTTCCTTTAAAACCGCTATTTCCTACAATTGGACCAAGTTTCAGTAATACTCAAATTGCAATCAACAATGATTGTGTCGATTTTAAAAAAGATCTCGAGGTGTTCGAAAAGATGCTGTATATGGTAAGTTATCTCTCTTGAGTCACAGATAAAAAAAACATTCGTCCCCTCAAGCCGGCACAGCGGAGGCGACTACATCTGCAGAAATTTCTCTGTGGTAGCAGTTGTTTACGTTCATAGACTGCACTCTAGCTTAACATTAACGGAGTGGTGGTATATTATGCCGAGCTAAAATAAAAAAAATTACTTGGTTATTTCTTATTCATTTATGTCAGTTACTTACCAAAAATGCCCTGACTGGTAGCAACATCACCGGCGTTTAGGTAGTATGATAAATTAACTATAAATAGATTTACTATACACAAATGCATATAGGTAAAATAAGACATAAACCGCAATGCGCAATTTACTTAATGCCGACGGATTATTATTATACCCTGAATAAACTGTTCTTTTGTACTTTGAAGAAAAAATATTCATTAATACAATTTATTATTAATCAATTGACTAGATTAATGTACTTAACTCTTCAATGCAGATATCCTTCGAATCTTTATCACAAAACAATTCACCAAAACGAACTGAAAATGGCGTTAGTTTCGTCCAGTCTGGTTTATTCGTATATTTATTTCTCATGGCTTTCTCTACTGCCACAAATTCATTGGATGATTTTGGTATATTCACCCAATTTAATTGCGATGTTAAGGTAAATTTTTGTATTTGTATCTTGTACTATAAACAAAATGTTTAATTAATCCTACAAAATATTAATAATTTCAGAATAAATTAAAAATTATAGAAGATTTAGTTAATCATCTCCCAGTATCTAATAAAAATAGTCTTAAATTGCGTTGGACTGCGCATTTAGTGATGGCGCCACATTTAAAAACAAAAGAAAGTTATTTTAAAAATGCATTACATTTAAAATTTGTTACCCTGAATACTACGAATGATTTAGTTAATGTTCTAAATAATATGGTAAGTGTAACCAAATACTATCTTTGTTTTTATTTGATTTAAAATATTAAACAATTATTTCCGTTGTCATTTCTAAGATAGAAGAAGATTCTCAAGGGGCATTCAGAGATACTTTTGAGGAATTTGATTTTGAAGAAGTCATTCAAGTGTTGTTGGCATCGACAGTATACTTCCGCAGTAATTGGCGAGTGTCACCTACATTATTAAATGATACTATACCATTTTACGACTCAGTACCCAGAAATGGTATGAATTACCAAATGGTACGAGCTATGAGGATAAATGATATCGTCGGATACTCATATATCCAGGAATGGGATGCCGAGGTAACGTTTGCCTATTAAAAATTAATGACCAATAAATACCTTAATGAAATAACAATTAAATACCTTTGTAATTTAATATATTTCAAAGAAATAGGTATGTGTTTAAAATGTAAATTGTGATAGGTGTGAAAATCAAGTGCACGTATTAAACATGATTTATACACCAAATGGGATATATGTTAAAATTATTACTAGATATATCAAACTATACACAATGAAACATAAACTATTGAATAGATTAGAAAATTGCGTCCAATCCGTAGTCACTCTAGAGCTACCTTCCGCTTCTATACCTGTCTGGCGTTTATCTTCGTCTGTCAACACTTTTCCATCCGCTGGATCAAACTCTGTAAATACGACGTATCTGCCTGGTCCACTGCTCACCAGTCGGTTTATTGCTACAATCCATGTCGGCGCTGGTAGCACGCGGCGGCGTAGTGACATTAAAAATAAGGTAACCAGTATCGAAACCAATGTCATTATCATGGAATCCTTCAGGAACAATAAAATGATGGGTGTATCAGCACTGTGTTTGGGTAGCTCGTAAGAAATTTGGTTTATAAATATAAAATGGCCAAAGAGACTGAAACATTCCAGCGTCAGCCTCACGTTATCTTTGACGTCTAGTATCATACCGCTCAAAGTCAACAATACTAAAACGATGGCCGGTATCACTATGATAGCTGCAGGTCCGGCTGCTTCTCTCTCTAATTCAAACGTATATTTCAACATAGGATACGAGCTGTTGGGACAACACGTATATTTTCCACTCAAGCGCGTATTTCTGACTTTTTTCAAATTCCATCCGGGTCCGGCTTGATATTCGTCCATGACAACTGGATTGGTTGCATAAAATGTAAAGTTTATCTGTTCTCCGGTGTGCATCCATGATCCGAAAAACAATGAACAATTTTGCGAATCGTAAGGCCATCGTTTAAGATTCGTTCGGCAGATAGCAGAATGTGAAAGGTGAGGTACACACATGACTTTACCTGAGTTTTCTATCAGGCATGTTGAGTAAAATGTGTCCGAACTGTATGTCGTAATATCGGCGTTGAATAGAGACATGCTCGGCGTCCAAATCTCATGACTTTCCAATATAACTTCGGTCAAGCCTCCATAATCTGAAGGATTCCACGGTAGAAATTCGTCTTGCCACGTCAGCGCCACCCAACTGTGAACCGTTAAAGTTTCCTCCAGAGAGTCAAAGTTTACGTATTTCAGAGAAAATCTTACTTTGACCTCTACAGTTTTCGTGTGATCTTTCACTGGCCTAAAATTACTATTGTAGGCACAGAGAATGTCTTGGCGAAGTTGTGTTTCGTGCGTGAGGACAGGATCTCTTCCTGCTGGACAATCTTCAGCTCGGGCAATACCAACACAATGCACAATGGCACCCAACAAACATACAGCGCGAAACATGATTTATAACTGGGACATTTTTTGTGAGCAATGTGGATGCTGTAGCCTTTGGGAATACGATATACATACGCCCCCTTGAACGATTACTAATCTGGAAAATATCGATGTCTATCACAGGCGGTCGAGATTCAATATGCTACAGATGGTATGTCATTATTAGCTATTATACCTCGAGGAACCTCATTAAACAATATAGCAAGGCAAGTGGGCACGTTTGGTACCAGTTTTGTTTTAGACCGACTTCAGCCGAAACGCCTAGAGATAACATTGCCAATTTACACTTTAAGAATGACCTTATTATTACCACAGAAAATGAAAAAAGTAAGTACCTAACCTAACTACATCGATTTAATCTATAGATCAATAAAAATATTGTTAACTTAGATTAAAACAAAATGAGGAAGATACGCCACGCACGACTAAAAAGTGGACTCCGCAAACTAGGTCTAACTGGCATACTTTCGTTGTGACATCATTCTGTCTCCTTCGGGTTGCAGTCTGACAACGTCTTCCTGTCTTTGTCTCCTGTGCATGAGTATCGGTACTGTAACTGTGTGAGTGTGTCTGGTCCACTTTCAGTAGTAATCAACCGTGAACGTATCGTATTTCCCCATTTCATGTTTTAATATAAGATGCGTTTGCTTTTTTTTACAGATAGGTTTATCAAAACTTTTTACGGACAAACAAAGCGATCCTTATGATATTAAATTATCGCATGCAGTACAAGGTGTCATGTTTTGGTTTGAGGCAGGAAAAAATGCCTATAAAGATGACGGTATGAATAATTATTATGAAATTGGCCACTGAAGCATCGCGCTTTAAAACGATTGTTATAATGTAGCCGGGTAGAACGAGAGGAGTATACTCTGTCAATGGCAATGGATGGTGTAGGTACCGGCATAGCGGAGACGATGGCTGCCCATTTTTTCCTGATAGCAGTTGTTTATGCTCGACCGCACTTTAGCTTAACATCAGGCAGGGTGTAACATTCCGGGCTACAATTTAAAAAATAAAACAATGTTGTTGCAGAGAGAACGCCCACATACTGTGATATTTGATGACGTAATAATTCCTCAATGGATAGTCGACTTTATTTTACCTAGGGTTGTTACTTGTAATTTTTTATAGCTTTGTTTACTTCTATATAGTTTATTATTCGATGCTATGGCTACTAAGAATTATGGCAGCCCTAAATTACTGCCCACAGCAAAAAAAATGTACCTATCTATAATTTATATTAACATGTTTACTCTTAAAATTATTTTTTAAACATTACTTTGCAACTAATGTTTACTCTTTGCCAAGGACACTGATACAAAAATGTTTATTTATATTACAGGCATAACTTGGGACAGTAAACCTGATTTCCAACTCATAGTCGATCGGCCATACGTATTTTTTGTAAGATGGAATGGAGTGACTTTATTATGCGGCAATTTTGTACTTTAAATAATAATAACGAAATTAAATGAAATGAAACTGCCTAAAACTTAGATCTTTTTCTTTTTTTTTATTGTAGCTCAACATGTGACAACACTCCGCCTGATGTAAAGCTAGAGTGCGGTCCATGAATGGAAACAACTGCTACCACAGAGAAATCTCTACGGGCTGAAGTTGCCTCCGCTATGCCGGCTTGAGGAGACGAGCATGTACCATCTAGATTGACAGTCCTCTCACAGCACACTCCTCTCTTATACCTGGTTACTTTCAAACTATCCCCGAAACGCGATTCTTTATTTATCTTTATTTATGTATAGCTATTTCTAGTGTAATATTTAGATTAAAAGAAACAGAGGAAGATACCTTACGCACGACTAAAGAGTGGACCCCGCTAACTAGGTCTAACTGACATACGTACGTAAACGAGTGACAGCATTTCTCCCTCCCGTTGCAGTCTGCCAACGTCTTTGTCTCATGCGTGTATTCTGGTCCGCTTCCAATAGTTAACAACAGAGAACGTGCCATATCTTCCTCTTTTGTTTTAACCTACAATCATGAAATGACCTGGTTGCGTTGCGGGATTAGCTTGGAAGTAACCGGGCCATAGTGCTCTAGGCCATAGCGAAGTGACTCCTGCCTGCAGACATTTTTTCTCCGTGGTAGCAATTGCTTCCGTTCATAGACTTAACTCTAGCTTAACATCAGGCGGAGTATAGTCGCATGCAGAGTTACTATAAAAAATACACTACTTAATTTATTAACTAGGTAAACCGATATTTTTATAAATGCCTGCACTGAGCTTGTATCACAAGTAACTAAAGTATATAACATAGTTACGCTGGTCAGAATTTACCGAGGTTTGAACACGAGTCTCATCGATCGTGAGGTCCGTCCTCTACCGCCAGACCACGGCCGCTCACTGGAGTTGGAGTGTTCTCCGACATAGCTTAATAGGTATGGTGGCAAAATACTTTTTTAATTGTAACTCGGCATATGACAACACTCCGCCTGATGTAAAGCTAGTGTGTGGTTCATGAATAGAAACCTGCTACTACAGATAAATTCTACATGCTACGATCGTCTCCGCTATACTGGTTTTAGGAGACGAAATTGCACCATCTAGATTAACAGTGCACACTCTTCTCGTTAGACTTGACAAGGGGCTAATAACCATCATCAGTCACGTTAATTGTGAATCACATATCCGTGAAATATTGATTAGTAACATCGCCTAGTTAAGATATTATTAAAGAATATTTAAAAAATATATTATATCTCATAAAGTAAGTATTTAGATAAACAGTTTGTAAGTAAGACGAGCATAATAATTTAGGTCAACAAAACATCTATCGATATCACTGATAACATGATAACAAACGTGAGAATTTAGAATACAATTATTTTTATTAATTAACTACGTCTTTAATCCTACAAAAAACATGTGACTGTACAAAAAAAAAACAGGCTTGAGGCTACATGTAAAAACTAGTATCACATATTTAGTATTTGTATGTATTTTGTAGAATTTGGCAAGCTTTATATGGAGCGACGAGTCTGGTTTTTTTAAATTCTAGCTGGGCATGTGACAACACTCCGCCTGATGTAAAGCTAGAGTGCGATCCATGAACGGAAACAACTGCAAATAGAGAAGTTTCTATAGGCAGCAGTCGCCTCAGATGGACTGTGCACACTCCTCCCGCTATACCTGGCTACCTCTAAACTGACCCCGAAGCGCTTTACGGGTGTTACATTCGAAAGTGGTGGTACTACCCTAACACAGCAGACTGGGCTAATAACCATCTCAGTTAGGTTGACTATATTAAACTATGTCTATTTGGTCGCGGATTAGACTTTATTACTCAAGTTTGTACGAGAATCTCAACTATCTTCAAAAAATATATTTCGAGTCATAAAAAATAATAAAACGAAACTAAGTAGTTAAAGGATACCTAATTAAATATTAATCTATAGTATAGATTCTATACTAATATATGAATGTGAAAGTGGTCGTGATCTAGCGGCAAGACGCGTGAACTCACGATCGATGAGACCCGTGTTCGAACCTCGCTAATTGTGACCGGTACCAATGTAACTTTGTTTGCTCAGTGCCTATAGGCACTATTAAAGAGTGGTAGGCAGACCGATGATGGTTATTTGTCCAGTCTGCCGTCCTAGGGTAGTACCACCACTTTCGAATGTAACACCCGTGAAATGACTTTGTTGCGTTTCGGGAACAGTTTGAAAGTAGCCAGGTATAACGAGAGGAGTGTGCACTGTCAATCTGGATGGTACATGCTCATCTCCTCAAGCCGGCATAGTGGAGGCGACTGCTACCCGCATAGGTTTCTCTGTAGTAGCAGTTGTTTCCATTCATGGACCGCACTCTAGCTTTACATTGGGCGGAGTGTTGTCACATGCCGAGCTATAATAAAAAACAAAAAAAGTGAGACAGTCCATTTGTTATCTTTTCCTGCAGTCCTATCCTGCTAGTTTGTATAAGTAGCAAGTAAGTCGCATTATTGCAGTGTAAATAATTTCATTGTTATGTTTATAATTAAATAAATGCCTAAGACGCTGAACAGATTTTGATAAAATGTGGCAAGGTGATAGATTGCATCCTGGGGTACGATATACTGGGATAAACCGTATTATACCCATATCAACCTACCTATTTATATTTTATACCTTTCAATTATTCTATTAATATTTATTTTAAGCGGGAATCGAACCCAGGACCCCGCGTAACTGACTGGCGCCACAGAGACGTCAAAAACAAAAATGCGTACAATATTTGGCAGGAAAAGCTCCGTCCACAGACCTCTTCGTCCAAATACTCGAACAGTGTAGTCATGTCGTTTATATGAGTAAAATTGTGGCACATTTAAGCATCTAGCTGCGATTGGTTTTAGAAGCGAAGTTCTTCAAATAAACTTAAAAAAAAAAATTCTACGAAGTTTTTAGCTAAACATTTTTTAAATTCATATTTTAAATATAAAATAAAGATTATAATTAAATGGTTAAGTTGATTAACACTTTTAAGATTTTCTATTAATTAATTATAAAAGAAATTCCTCGTAGAAATAGTGATAAAAATGTATTTATACGAATGTTGTAGACATCCCCCCCCCCGGCCGCGATGACAATGTGCGTATCGACATTAATTAATCCGTTGAAAATGGTAAATAAATGTAACTAATATAACAAGCACCTTTCATTCGCCGTAGAGAAATAACGAGACCAATAATTACGTTTATTTTTAAATAATGGTTCGTTTATTAAATTCATTTTAGCTGGACCATGATTAATCAAATATTAAATTAAAAATATATAATACATAATACAGGTATAAACACAGCAAAATAAAAAAAGTATAATCTAAGTATCACATACACATGGATAACAAGAAGTGCACTTGATAGGAAAGCGACTTTAAATAAACTTAAGATTTTATGCGACTTACTATGAAGTTTATTTTATTTTAATCCGATGTTTGGAACACAGCAGCCATTCTGAGATAGGGTAGATGGATTATTCAACTTTTTTTTAAATCCAATATGTAACCACCACTGAATTGACTCCGATGTATCCGGCTTAAGGAGGCGAGTATACATCGTCCAGGTTGACAGTACACACTCCTCTCATTATGCCCGCCCACTCCAAAGTTGTTGCTAAAACGCCACTACGTCACCCCACAGGTGTTACAGTTAAAATAGATGGCATTACCCTAGTAGACAGCTCTTTAAAATCATTTTTAAATTTCAATAGTGTCGCATTGATATTGGTCGTGTCGCATAAAATCTTATTAGTAAACACATGTTCACGAAACCTAATGAAGGCGCTAACTTAAATAAACTTATTCTACGCTTACAACGAGACAGTGCCAGGTAGGTTTGTCGATATAGAAAAATGGATGCCAGTTTCTCATATACTTATTCAAGACTAGAACCAGACACTTCATGTGTATTTTGGAATACTGCCTCCTGGAAATAAGGAAATAATAAAGGCATAAACAAAATAAAAATAATAGGTGTAAAATAAAAATGGTTTGTCGGAAGGGGCGTTAACATTCAATAAGAGATCATCTATTTATGCATATATTTATTAATATAATTCAAATTTACTGTCGTGTAATTATAAACTAAGAATAACTGCGCCGTTTAAATCGTTGACTAGTATTATTAATTTTACATAAATACGTAACAATCTCAAAGGCTTAGGCTAGCAACACACATTTGCTAATAGTAGAGTATGTAAGTTGTTACATAATATGTTGCAATACTAACAGAAATCAAATTGAAAAACTAACATATCACATTCATAAGAAAAACTTAAGCTATAATGGTGTCATAATAGATAAAAATGTAAATCGTGAATTTAACAATTATTTATTCTAAATATAATATAATAAGTTGACCTAGTTAACACACAACAATCAACAATTCATTTTGCTCATTTAAAGAACAAGTCTACCAATGAATCACCTACACAAAAATGAAACAAACCATCAGATGGTATATTACAGTAGATATTACGTACCTTTTTTGTTTTGTTATGTAGAGTAATAATTTAAGGTACATCTTACACTAGAATTCCCTACAATATAGACGCGGGAAAGAGAATATATTTATTTATTTAGGTAATTATGAAAGAGCAAAATCGAACACACCATAATGGTTTAAAATCTAACTATACTCATAACTACAATAAAATTACATACAATTCATGTGTTTATAAGAAAAGATTGTTTAGTTTGTATAGGTAATTGTGTTTACTATATAAGAAAAATAATGGAAAGTTGATCTCTCTGAAATCACAATTTCACAATTAATAAAAAAAATCACAATTCCATAGTCTTAAATGCGTATTAAAAAAAACTAGCTAATTCAATCGCAATGCATACTAAATAGAAAAGGGAGACTGAATCACCCATTAACATCTCCAAAAACCTATTTTAAGAAGTAACAGTAGCCTAGCAGTTACCTAATTACTCATACTCATGTGGTCAGTAACCCCACATAAATTCATCTTATTGTCATTAAAGAAATGATTTATGGTGGATAATTAATGTTGTTTTTCGAATTTTCTCACTACAAAAATGTGTTTTGAGGTGAAACAGGCTAGATATATTAGAATGAGTAATAACAAAAAAAATTGATAAGATTAAATATTTAGATAGAATTGCAATGTCTGATTGTGAGGGTTATCTGAAGCCATTATTACTTCAAGATATAACCCCTCCTCTGTTTGGATAATTTAATTTCTAATTAAACCCTTATTATAATATGTTGATAAACATTTATTTCATAATCTAAGCTAAAGAGAAATTTTCATTTTTATAATATATAAGTGATTGAGAATAAAAAAGCATATTTAAAAGCTTCTGTGTCACTCCTAAATAAAATTTTAAAACATTTTGCAGTAAATAAGAAACAGACGAAAAAAGTTTCAATTTAACATCAAAATACAAAAATAACCTGTTTATTAATTAAAAAGAAATATTAAAATAATAACTTAATCTATAAATTAACTTATGAAGGTCCAACTACAAAAACAAGTACCTAAATACTGACAAATCATGTTCCCAGTCTTATAATTCAACCAATACAGGAACAAATAAAATTAAAATTACATAAGTGCCAACTTTCATTTCATATTTTCACTCAAAAATTTAATGGCATAAATTAATTAAGATTTAAAAATGGCAATATGCATAATTATTCATTGTAAATTAATAAATAGTGTCACTCTGGTATTTCCAAATGGCAATGAGGTATATTTAGAATGTGTTATAGGAAGCTACGTGGTAAGTATACCAACAAAATAAGTATACCATCTGTTATTCTAACCAAAACATTAATATTGTAAAGAAACAAGTTAGATAGTAATAATTATTTTCTATAAGCAATTGTGTATTAATATATACTAAATTCAAAGAGTAGAAACTTTATTACTGAACAATGAAAATTAATTAGACAAATTATTTAGAAATACCATAATTAACCCCACCTGTGTTGAGTCCGGTGTTTTCGGAGGCCCCGGGAGCTGGCGGCGCTGGCATGGCGATCGGCGGTGCCTGCTCCCCAGCCGGACGTCCCTGACTACCTGGCTGTGCAGTCACAGCTGCCACGCCGTCTGAATCATCGCGTTCAAGGGTGTGGTAATCGCCGGACTCTTCCGGCGGGCGAGGCTTGCACTTGCCACAGCAGCAATGGCAGCAACAACACAGGCAGCAGCAAAAGTAGCATCCAGTAAGAATACCGCATATGACAAAAAGAGCCTTGCACCAGGTACTGGTGACCACAAAGTAGGTGTTAACGTTTTCTTCGCCAAACTGCTCCGCGATGTAGAGGCCGAGTGAGCCATAGTTATCGTATATGTTACGCTTAGCGGCGTCACCTAATATGGTATGAGCGCGATTTATCTCTTTAAATTTTTCTGCTGCATCAGGATTGTTTTGATTTTTATCTGGATGGTATTTTAGAGCCAATTTTCTGTAGCTTTTTTTGACGTCGTCTGGTGTGGCTGTTTTAGGAAGTTGTAAAGTCTGATAAAGACTGTCGCCCGAAGTGGATAATTTTCGTTTATCCATTTTCTATGAATAAACAGTTTTAAAATGGCTCAGTACTCACAAAAATATAAAAAATCACTACTTCCCGAAGACACCGTGAAACAACACTGCAACTACTGTTGGGCTCCTATTCAGTTAAAGTTAATTGAACACGTGAACATTCAATTCATTTTATCATCGAATATTACTTCATCGCTTCACTGACGTTTCTTCGCGTATATTGAAATTATTGTTTCAGTTGCGTAAAAATTACACAGAACAAACATAGAACATAAAACGAATAAAATACTACCATTGTTTGTTTTTTTTTTTTTACAAAATTCAACGCGCGTCGAATCGATTTTATTATGGCATTATAAGAATTTTCCAATGTCAAAGCAGTAAAGCGGTTTTATACCAACTTGTTTTATACCATGTACCTACCACGAATAATGTCCATTTGCACCATATGACTTAACTATTACTGTCACGTTAAAGTAATGGTTAAAGTTAAAATTGGTTTGCTTCAAAAAAATCTGTCACATTTGACGATTACTTTAACCTTAACCGTTACTGGCGAATTTCGGCCGGTCAAAGTTAAAGTAATAGTTAAATCAATGTCGCTAACGTCAAATCTTTAAAAAGCCGCTCTTGTTTGTATTGAGAGAATTCATTTACACCAGCAACCCTTCTAGCTATAACGAATTAATTTACAAGATGGTGCAACGCGCGTGGATTAAAGTAAAGGTAACTGTCAAAGTTAAAGTTAAAGTAACTTTGACTGTTACTTTAACTTTAACTTTGACAGTTACCTTTACTTTTACTCCACGCGCGTTGCACCATCGTGTAAATTAATTCGTTATAGTTAAAAGGGTTGCTGGTGTAAATGAATTCTCTCAATACAAACAAGAGCGGCTTTTCAAAGATTTGACGTTAGCGACATTGATTTAACTATTACTTTAACTTTGACCGGCCGAAATTCGCCAGTAACGGTTAAGGTTAAAGTAATCGTCAAATGTGACAGATTTTTTTTGAAGCAAACCAATTTTAACTTTAACCATTACTTTAACGTGACAGTAATAGTTAAGTCATATGGTGCAAATGGACATTAGGGTGGTTTGCACCAGAGATGGCCGGTTAAAGTAACTTTGACTGTTACTTTAACTTTAACTTTGACAGTTACCTTTACTTTTACTCCACGCGCGTTGCACTATCGTTTAAATTAATTCGTTATAGTTAAAAGGGTTGCTGGTGTAAATGAATTCTCTCAATACAAACAAGAGCGGTTTTTTAAAGATTTGACGTTAGCGACATTGATTTAACTATTACTTTAACTTTGACCGGCCGAAATTCGCCAGTAACGGTTAAGGTTAAAGTAATCGTCAAATGTGACAGATTTTTTTTGAAGCAAACCAATTCTAACTTTAACCATTACTTTAACGTGTCAGTAATAGTTAAGTCATATGGTGCAAATGGACATAAGGTCTATTGACTAGTAACAAAATACAGTCTTTTTTTTAGGCACGGAATGCTAGCACGGAAATGTCAATAATCTAGCCTGTGACATCTGTGTGATATCCATAATATTTCCATCGGTCTTATCAAAATCAAACATGTTATATGTAATTCAATTTTTAATAAACGCTGCATTGTAAATGATAGTAAACAACTTATTACATTAAACAGAAACGGTGTTGTGATATCGACAGATTTTGCTCTACGAGTACTCTTGTTATTATTCAAGTTTTCAAGTTTTCATGGCATTAACTATGAAGCTCCGCGGTATTCTTAAAATTTATAAAAATGCTTTGGAACGACGTCCTTATATGATGCAAGCTGTTCAAACAGGAGCTTTAATGGGAGCTGGTGATTTAATATGCCAGACTTTCATAGAAAAGAAGTCTGTTCAAGATACAGATTTTAGAAGAACTATGCAATTTTCTTCTATTGGATTATTTGTTGGTGTACGTATCAATTCTGTGTACTTTATTACTATCATGTGTCACTGACTTACATAGAGGTATTAATATAATCATTCAAGTCTGATTCATATGATTTTTAAAATTGCAGGGACCAGCATTACGTTTCTGGTATGGCGTTTTGAACAAATATGTAGGATCCAGCGGCGCAACAGTAGTGTTAAAAAAAGTTTTTGTTGATCAAGTAATTTTTGCACCAACCTTTATTTTATTTTTTCTTAGTGCGGTTGGTGCGCTGCAGGGAAAATCAATTAAGGAAATTAAGAATGATGTTCAGTACAACTATAAAGATGTTTTAGTTACTAATTATTATATCTGGCCATGGGTGCAGTTGGTAAATTTTTATTATGTTCCATTACAGTACCAAGTATTGTTAGTACAGAGTGTAGCATTATTTTGGAACACATATCTGTCATGGAAAACTAATAGAAGAAAATTAGATTATTAAAGAAAAAAAAAACTAGTTTGTAATTATATCATAATTTTTAATATTAAACTTTATATTTAGGAACAATTAATAGATTATTTTGTAAATATATTTTATAGAATCCTAATTAACCATTCACGATAATTTGTAAAAGCTTCAACTGGTCTTATAGCCAAAGTTGTAACTAGACACGTAGTTAAGATTATGTTGAGAAATAAATAGGACTTGCATTTAGCGACTAATATGTAGCACTTCTTTTGTTTTTAATGTTTTTGATTCCCTCTCATAGACTAATATTACCGCTTTAGGCAATACCTGGGGTATAGAGCAAAGAAATTTGAAGGTTTATGGAACAGTGGCCCTGTTTTAAATATTGGTGGACAAAAGGTGGCTTACGTCATATCCACATGTATAGCCGATAGCGCTGTGCAGTCTAGAATATGTCGAAGATCAGTTAGTGTATACACCATGTATTATAATCTCAGAATAATACCCAGGGCCAAGTATGTAACTCGAGAACTCTCCACCGATCAGGGTGTCGATCACGAACAGAGTTCACAGTAAGTAGCTGATTTCCTTTGAGCTCACGTTGTAATGTAAAAGGACGAGCCACGGTGGGCGTTCCCTGTTGATGGTGGCTTGTCAAATTACATTACAAACTGAGCTCGAAGGAAGTCAGTGATTCAATGTGAGATCGGTTCGTAATCGGCACCCAAAGGGCCAAGTATAAGTTTACATTTACGCCGTGACAGCGTAACGCGAAATTTCTCCACCAATCAGACGATGTTATTTACTGGCGAGTTAATAAAAAATCAAATGATGGGATACTAAATGAAAAGAATCCTGATTAAAATAAAAAGCGATATTGTATATGTGTTGTAGCATCTCACGCCGCCGCGCCGTGAAAATGCTCATGTATTGATGTTTCTGAGCAAAATGTTGCTAACCAAACACTCCCGAAATAATATTGAATAAAAATAAGTAAAGGCTGTATAGGTTTTGTTCCCTTTGCCTTTTCAGAACAATAAAAAAAAACTTTATCACAGTGACAGTACCTTATCGCGCTGAAATAATTGTTCATAAAATAATAATAATAATCTGTGTTTAATTATTTTAGAAATGGAGCGCTTACAACTAGTTTCATCGAATAGATGTTATGGTGGATACCAGAAAGTTTATTCCCATGAATCTGCAGAGTTGAAATGTAAAATGAATTTTTCAATCTTTTTGCCACCACAAGCTGAAGGAGGTGATGTTCCACTGCCGGTATTGTTTTATTTGTCCGGTCTAACATGCACGGAACAAAATTTTATTGGCAAATCAGGATTTCAAAGGCAAGTTTCATAAAAAAAGTGCAAGAGTAAATGTAAACATGTTTAAATTTTGTGTATGTTTTAGATACGCAGCAGAGCTTGGTATTATAGTTGTTGGGCCAGACACCTCTCCTAGAGGCGTGAAATTGCCAGGCGACGACGAATCTTGGGACTTCGGAGTGTCTGCTGGGTTCTATTTGGATGCGACCAAAGAGCCATGGTCTAAGCATTACAAGATGGGTAGTTATGTAAATAAAGAGCTTTATGAATTAATATTGTCTGCATTTAGTGACATTGTTGATCCTGGACGAGTTGGGATCACTGGTCATAGGTAAATATGTATTTGTACTTACTAAACAGTAAATAGTGGATGATAAATTCATTAGCAACGATTAGAGTCTAGTACCCACACAACATTTTGTTTAATGTTTCAGTATGGGAGGGCATGGAGCATTAATATCAACGTTAAGACATCCAGGTCAATATAAATCTGTTAGTGCCTTTGCCCCTATTTGCAACCCTACTTTGTGTCCTTGGGGTGAAAAGGCGTTCACTGGATACTTGGGAGTTGATAAGTCTAAGTGGGCAGAGTGGGATGCTGTAGAATTAGTCAAGAAGCATGATGGACCACCACTGACAATTTTCATTGATCAGGTTTGCATTTGGTTTATATTACACTGGCCACAGCAGTCAATAACATAGTAAAGTAACAATTTTATCGGTTTTAGGGGTCTGCAGACAAATTCTACATTGAAAAACAATTGCTGCCAGAAAATTTAGTAGCTGCATGTACATCTGCACAAGTGCCAGTAATTTTCAACCTCAGAGAAGGATATGATCATTCTTACTATTATATAGCAACATTTATTGAAGAACATTTTAATTTCCATGCGAGAATATTAAAGGCTTAATAAATATACGTATTTTTTATTTTCATACATTGTTGTTTTATTAAAAGCGAAGGCATCTCAACCCATATAGTCTAGTCTATTATAGCAAGACAGTCTTTAGTTCTCTTTTAATTATTTTTATTAAAACTGAGTTTAAAGCAGGACTAAAAACTATTTTCAACTCTTGACCAAAGCCTTTTTTAGTTTGATGTGTAGATATTTATTGGGAATTATTTAAACAAATTTAGAGTGGCCGCAGTCTAGCGGTAAGACGCGTGAACTCACGATCGATGAGACCCGTGTTCGAAACTCGTCTGCGAGGAATCTACAATTGTCAAAATTCATAGGGTCGTTATATTAGAGCCCACTGTTTTGATTTTCATTTCATTTTTTGCATCACTTTGATTTGTAACATTAATTTAAAGTTTTAAAAACATCTGAGATTTTTTAAAAATATTAAATGCTATTGTAGTTGTCTGCATTTACAAAATAACACTTTAAAGTTTGTTTAAACCAAATAACATTTATTATAATAAAATCTGTTTAACAAATCTGAAAAATAAATAAATCATAAGGTACATAAGAGTCAATATTATCTGCCAGGTGAATCAGTTTTCCGTAATGTGTGATAATACTGGAGGAACTTGTCTCTGTTACCCCAAATGTGGTGGCCACCCCAAAAACACCACGCTCTGCAACAATTGTAAAAAAATATATATTCAGTCAAGTCAAAATGATAATATTTTCAAAAATTTCATAAATACTTGAAACAAACTTACAGGCCAAACAATGCACCACCTAAATGTGCAGCATGATCAAAAAATTTCCAGCCTAACAAGACACCAGCCAGATCAACACCCATTATTACTTTTATTGCCTGTAAAATTAAATAGTAGTTAGTTTCTTTGAAGCTTGCTTACTGCAACTGAATCATTTTGTGCTCTCCATCTCTCCCAGTATGGCCAGAGGACGGATGCCTATTTTTGGACCCACCTACTCTAGTTTGTTAACAAAACTTAAATAAAGTATTAATTACCGTGCCAGCTGCAAATGTATACATTGGTAGGAATATAATGCTTAGCTGTGTATCAGGATACTGAATACAAACATATGATAACACGGCCATTATTGCGCCAGACTGGAAAGAGAAAAAAAGAAATAGTAAATAACATATCATTAATGTCTAAAACAGCTTCTTCTAGAGATATTTTATGACCTCCTGTTTGTATTGCTTTCAATCACAAAAAAAATCTTATAAGAGCGGCCGTGGTCTAGCGGCAAGACGCATGAACTCACGACCGATGAGTCCCGTGTTCGAACCTCGCTAAATTCTGACCAGTACCAATGTAACTTTGTTATATGTACTTTGGTTGCTCAATGCCTATAGGCAATATTAAAGAGTGGCAGGCTGACTGATGATGGTTATTTGCCCAGTCTGCCGTCGGTAGTACCACCACTTTCAAATGTAACACCCGTGAAGTGACCTTGTCGTGTTTCAGAAGCAGTTTAAAAGTAGCCGGATATATCGAGAGGTAGTGGGAGATAGTGCATTCTCGTCTCCTCAGGCCGGCATAGTGGAGGCGACTGCTGCCCCTAGGGATTTCTCTAAAGTAGCAGTTGTTTCCACTCATGGACTGCATTCTACCTTTACATCAGGCGGAGTGTTGTCATATGCCGAGCTACAATAAAAAAAGTATTTATTATAATATGAAATGTATAACTCACAGCACCAAGACTGAGACCAGGTTGCGACGTTACGACTTTATATAGAAAACTCGCAAAGCTGCTAACAACACCTGCACTGAAGTATGTCGCCAAAAATTGCTCTTTACCCATTGATGTGATTGCAGCTGAAAACAAAACTTTGTATGTAAATCCATGTGATGCGGTGATTTACGACCTATAGTCAAAACGACATCCACCTATTTATTCTATGTAAAGAGAAGTTCTTCTCTATGACACTATCATTTTAATTAGTATAACTACACCAAAGTAATTGATGTTAATTTTTGAAATAAATTATGATATTACAATCAGAAATAGAATTCGAGATCAAGAATTTAAACAAATATTTCATTTCAGAGGTAGTCAACATTTTCCTAGACAGTTGGCGGAATTACATCTGACTAAGAAAAATTTAACAATCCAAATGTTTAGACCTTTTGCCTTATTGTCATTTTATGAAAATTTTATTTTTGGATTGTATTTTACGCTACTTTAAATCATATTAATGCAAACAGTTTTACGTATTTAAGTTGTGTGTACAATTTTGACATGATGTTTTTTTTATTTTTCGACCTATGACACCAATGAAAGCGTTGTTTTGAATTGAGAACACCTTTGTTTCAAACTTTTGATCTCAAATTCCATTTCAGGGTATAGTATTAGTTAACTCAGTTTTTTCCTATTGAACATTAAAAAATCATTGTTGTTTAATGTCTCAACCAATTATAAATAATAATATTAAATACCTGGCATGAAGCTGAACAAGACATACATATTTGCTGCCAAATGTAGAGGTGAGTAATGGCTAAAAGTTGATAATATCATTGGCCAGCATTTTGAACCTGCAAGTTTTGATTTACTATAATAAATTGTAAGCCTACTGGAAAAACTGACACATTTAAGAGTAGTAGGCAGACTGATGATAGTTATTTGTCCAGTCTGCCGCCTTGGGGTAGTACCAGCACTTTCGAATGTAACACCCGTGAAGTGACCTTGTCGTGTTTGGGGAACAGTTTGAAAGTAGCTAAGTATAACGAGAGGAGTGTGCACTGCCAATCTAGATGGTACATACTCGTCTCCTCAAGCCGGCATAGTGGAGGCGACAGCTGCCCGCACAGGTTTCTCTCTGTAGTAGCAGTTGTTTCCATTCATGGACCGCACTCTAGCTTTACAAAAAATAGTAGATGGGTATGATAAGAGGTGTGTGCCTTGTTAAGCATGACTGTGCACATTCGTCTCCTTAAATCAGCATAATCTGTAGCTGACTACTGCCTTGTCTATGTGGAAGCAATTGCCTCCGCTCACAAGATGCCAGAGTACTATAACGAAATAAGAATAATTATGCATCTAATAATTTGAATTTTAATATTAAGCAAATCATATAAGAATTAAATGGAATATTGTAATAATATATTAGTTCTTACCACTGGCAGGATTGGAGCAGAAATATTTCACCATAAAAGGTTGTAGAGGTTTAATCCTCCAAGCACCAAATACTAATAAATTAGCAGCTAAAATTGGATAAAACACTTTTTCACTCTCTCGCAAACCGTTCCACCATTTCTTAATTAAACCTGGTTCAGATTTCTGTAATGATTTAGTTAAATGAATAATTCGATCAATTAGCCCAAAGCAATATTATGAGTTCTAGGATGTCATTATTACAACATATAATTTACGATAAAAGCCTACATTACTCAAATAAAGAGTGGGACTGAAGATGGCGGTGCTTATTTGCCTTTCACTCACATATTGTCACTCCCTATATTCCCACATTTGAACAACACGCATTGTATGTACAGCAAAAATAACTTTTTACAATATGTTTGATAAAATTTAATTTTAATAATAAAATGTATTTTTTATTGTGTATTAATGGTATTTTATAACTGTTATTTATTGCAATCTTCAATCCTTGAGAATACATTAAAGTAGTAAGTTTTAATATTATGGGCCTAGCTATTCACAGCTGTTAAAATATTATTAGGTTGAAATTGTTTACATGATGTGTTGTATATTTTCGTAGTTGTGTATGAAACAATTGACCAGGTCTTCGCAGTAATTGCGCTGCATGAGCTCTCAGGTTCTCATATTCCCAAATTATACAGCCACCTAAGCTCACTGTTGTCACCTGAAATAAATCATATGTTGCACTAAAATTACACATTAAATATTAACAATCAGATTGATTTAAAATTGGAAAAGTTTTAAAAAATATATATAATTATTAACTCACCCCAACAGTGAAGATCAATGGTTTTAAGAGGTCTTTGACGTTGACAGGACCACTGTCAAATGGCATATGCTCAATTGGATCAGGTTCCAAGGATCTGCCACCTCTTCTGCTGTTGTGGAAAGACTTTCTAATTTGTGATCTTCCATATCCGATAGAACTTGACTTTTGGAACAAAGCTCTTTTACTGAAATAAAACAAATATATGAATGGAACTTGGTAATAAAATTTGTTATTAAGTGAATAAGACTGAATGATTAAATATTTGGTTATGTTAAAATTACCAAGTTTGGGTGATTTCTGTAACACACCAAATATTTCTAGAAAACATGACATATGTTCTTTTTCAACAAATTAATTAATTTACATATTTTTATACGTTAAATCGAAAACTAACAAAATTTCACGAAACATCACCGACCCTGACGTCAAATACGTCAAATGTCAGATCGAACGTCAACGGTTCTGTCAAAACAATAGTGCTGCAGTCAAATAGATCTAGTCATCATCTAGTGGTGTATAAAACACAGGCTATGAAATTAATAATACGGACTTATTAAAATGTTTGAATTTTATTATATCGAGATCATCAAATGCCCCAAATAAATCAAAATTACTTCAAATTCTTCAAATCTTCAAAAACTTCAAAATCCAAACACAAATCATAGTTAAACACATACTTAATAATAGTCTCTCGGTCAGTTAACGTCAACAACCGCTATTACAGATAAATTTCTACAGGCAGCAGTCGCCTCCGCTATGCGATTGACAGTGCACATTCCTCTTGTTACACCTGACTACTTCCAAAGTGTTCCCGAAACGCCACTCATGAAGAGTATTATAAATAACTCATTCGAAAATGGTGGTACCAACCAACGAAAAAAAACACACACTTCTTAAGTTCGTTGGTAACTATCCCAGGAAGGCAGACTGGACCAGTAACTATAATCAGTCTGCCTACCACTCTTAAAGTCTCCGGTGTACCCCCGACCCTCCCTATCTACGCCTTTGGTTTCGGAACCACAAGTCTGGGAAAATTCTTTTCAAATTCTTAGGTTAGACCTATTTGAGGGCGAGTGGCATAGATCTCTATAAAAATTGAATCGGGAAGTTAGCACATAATATTACCCGTATAAGCAGCCTAGGTACCTATTATTTAATCCTTCTGCGTATGTCTTTATTAAATATAGGTACCTAGAACGTATTTTATGATATCTTACATGTCATATAGAGCTCGTATATTTTACTTGACCCACTTTTAGTTTGGCTGACTTTTATTGATGGCATGCCATTCAATTTACTTTTATCACAATTACGAATACTAAACCTAAATAGTTTTTTAAATTGGTTTTCGTGTAGGTCCCTTTAGATAATAATATTTCTAAGGAGATTCCAATTTGAATGGTAATTGAATTGCGCAAGTTCAATGGCGACCTTTTAACAGTTACCTTCCCCTACATTATTGTATTGTTATATGAGAACGGGGCCAGGGTGTTGTTTGCTTGTGGCACCCCTTGCGCATGTCTGAATCAAACGAGTCCCGGCTCCGCGAACTTCAGTCTGCAGCTGGAGACTTTAACGCGAACTCGATTTTGCGTCTTTACGCGTGATTTCTTTTAAACGGAAACCATAAAACCCAGCATTTATCAAAAGTGAGTAGCATGTGACTATAAATAGGTTGTTTAATTTAGTATTTTCTGGAAATCCGTGTGATTTGTGGCGATTTAAATTATGAAAATATTGTGAAATTTTTCCATAGGCGAGGCTTTTTAATTTAATTTTCATGATTGTGAATAAATTTATTAAAGCGAGTTTGTTAAACAAATGAAATTAAAACGTGAGTCGTTCGTTGATGGACTTTCCCGCTTATTAACTAGTGGGTTACCTAAAAGGCGTCTACTTACAGATCAATATATTTGAGACCATGTGGTGTCATTTACGACAATTTTCGTAATAGTATGATAAATAAATCTTTACTTTGTGAAATTGAGTACTTATTTATAAAAAAAAAACTAAAAAGTTTCCGGATTTACATAATACGTTATGAATGGTGGTTATAAATTTATTAATACGACCTTATCTTCCGGGAAATTTACCTAAAGTGATAATGTATAGTTTAACTTGTGATTAATTTCTAATTTCAGAAATGATGGCTTCGGGTTGTATCGCACCGCTACTCCTCTTCGACAGGATTTTTAAAGATGAAAATTTGTGACGCACAATTATTTTAACATTTCGTACTCGCAATAATAATTGCAGTACTTATTATTAATTTGAAGTATTTTTCTTTTAAGTCACATATTTTATTAAAGAGATATTATATTTTTTTACGATTCGACTGAATATAATTCATCTTAATTTAGTTATAAAAAGTGTTATAAATAACATTAGGTTTTACTTCATGTATCTGGTTCAAGTTATGCTTAGAACTTAGTACTATTTACACCTAAAATTACTTTTGATAATGAATTAATTATAACAAAATAAAACAAAATAATAAAATGGAACCATACGATGAAGAATTATTCTGGTGGGTGGTATCCGGCTTCGTGGTGGCGTTTTTCCTCGCATTCGGTATCGGAGCTAACGATGTCGCTAATTCTTTCGGGACCAGCGTCGGTTCTAAAGTCTTGACTCTTACCCAGGCCTGTATACTGGCGACAATCTTTGAGATTGCAGGAGCAGTTTTAATAGGTGGGGCATAATTAACTTTTAAAAATATCCACGTAAATTGTTGAACAATAATAAATCATTATAATAATATAATCTTCAGGTTACAAAGTATCAGATACGATGCGCAAGGGAATTTTGGACGTAAGTTTGTATGCAGATGGTGGTGAAAAATTATTAGCTGCAGGATGTTTAGCAGCTTTGATAGCAGGCGCAATTTGGTTACTAGTAGCAACAGCACTGCGACTTCCGGTATCTGGGACGCATTCCGTTGTTGGTGCTACCGTTGGTTTCACACTTACAGCTAAAGGCGCCACCGGTGTTCGTTGGTCAACTTTAGGGGCTATAGGTATGTAATTTTCATTTGACATACTACCCAAATACACTAAAATTAGACTTCTATTTTTAATTAGATCCAATCTTTCAAGGTTCATTAGAGTGTTGGGCGTATATTAGCGTAATCATTTTGTAATTAATTACAGTTTAAAAAGAAATTTATTTAAAATTTACATACTTACACACATTTCAGTGGCATCGTGGTTTATATCCCCGTTGTTGAGTGGTATAGTATCAGCATTACTGTATTGGATAGTAAGACGGTTTATTCTACGTTCAGAAAAGCCTATCACAGCTGGTCTTCTGGCCCTACCCTTCTTTTATGGTGCAACTGTCGCTATCAACGTTCTAAGCGTAGTTCATGATGGTCCTAAATGTAAGTTAAATGACGTTCTATTTTTGGGTAGTTGTATTAATTATTGATTAAATGATTGTTTTCTTCAGTATTATCAATGGATCAAATTCCACTATGGATTGCTCTAGTGGGTTCTATGACTTTGGGAACTTTAATAGCTATAGGAGTCCGTGCGTTTCTGGTACCATATTACAAACGACGATTATCTCCGTCGCCAGTTAATTTCACTCTTGGTTTGTCAAATGGTAATTATAACTAAACTTCAATTGCAAGTATTAACTTTAAGAGATACATGAGAGGCATGTGTCGCCTGAACCGAAGCCGTTCGGCGCACCCTTGTTGTGTGGGGAAAAATACATATAAATGGAATGCTTTTCCCTCCCTTCAATCTGGCAAGTGGAGGATAAAAAAGCAATTTCTTGGGCCGGCATAGTGACGGTAATGTGGACTGTGCTTCTCTAATCGTCGTTGTTTGTTTGTGGACCTTCACTGTACCGGTCAAAAGCTTGGATATCGTGCCAATATAAAAAAAACATATGTGTACCTATTATATTCGTGTAGAATTATATGTATTTTCATTTAGAACGGTGCTAGTTTATATGAATTTATTTATATTGTCACTACATTGGTGTTGTATTTTTTCCACAGAAACAACACCAGCAAATACGCCAACCCATACACGTAACTGTATACCACAAAGACCAACTTCATTGCTATCAGAAGATGGAAAAGTATTAGACGCAATAACTGAAAGCGCCGAAATGGTTACTTTGAGCGAGGCCGACAAAACATCTATCGGAGTTTGTGAAAAAAATGTACGGAATAAAGTGTTATTAGCAACAATGGATGACTGCAGTATACTCTCACGGAGCTTCAGCCCACCTAATAGGCCGCGTTTACAATTAATAGAACCAGATGCTCAAATTAATTCTTTGAAATACATAGATGAAACTTTAAGTTGCTGCAAGAGTTTAGATTCCACACATCTCGCCGGTATGGGCGATAGTTACGATTCCAAGAATGGATTTCTGGGAGATTCGTGCGAAACCATTGCTCGTGGTGATTTTGATCGTTTGGTTTCATCCCGGTTACATACTCAAACGCTTGACTGTGATACACCACCTAGAATTGAAAAGGTAGGTGAAACATTACTTACATAATATCTCGCATGTGCACAACAACTGAAAAAAATATCAGGGTAGAACAATTGAAAAAGAAGGAGGGTTTCCAACTGGTCGATATATCATTGACTAAAAAAAGGTTGCCATAGCCCGAAAAAAATTACATAATGCTTAAACAGACTTATTAGCAATCTCGTGAACCAGATATTTTATACATATTACAAAAGCGGTATTACTTATATATTTTATTTTTGAGATTATGCTTTTTATTATATTTTGGGTCTTTTCTAGACATTTATTGATCCAATATACATTGCGGAACCATTGAGTGAGTCACGTTGAGTAGCTGATTTCCTTCGAGCTCGCTTTGTAATCGTACCATGATCCCAAAACGCGACTAGGTCATTTTTCTGAGTGTAAGTAATAGTACTATCTCAGGACGGCAAACTAGGCTAATAACTATCAAGTCTATCTACCACTCTTTTAGTTAAACATAAATGTAATTTTATTTTTTAATTCGTTGTAGGTAATGGACGTCGGAGATCCTTGGAATCTCGAAACTAGCTGCGGAACCAACAATCTGCCCATGATAACACCTAATTCAAGTGCTGCGCCTCTACTTAGATGTGGTACTCCTCCAAAATTGGGGCAACCACCACCTAACGATGATACCATGCGTCTATTTTCATTTCTGCAAGTACTTACTGCGACATTTGGTGCATTTGCACATGGTGGAAATGATGTTAGGTCAGTTACTGAATAATTTATCAGCTAGTGAATCAATACCAATTTACGGTGCACACTCGTCTCACCGAGCCAGCATAGCGAAGGCGATTGTTATCCTATGCTCCACAAGCAATATGGCAGAGTTTTTTTTATAGCAACTGCTACTACAGAGAAATGTCTATAGATATCAGGTACCTTACGCAATGCTGGTTTGATGAAACGAATGTGAAATATCCACTGACAGAGCACACTCCTCTCGTTATTACAGGCTGCTTCTAAGCTGATCATGAAACAGCCGCGTTTCACTTCACGGGTGTTACATTTGAGATAGAGTTTGATTGTGGTTCACTTTTTTTAATTTCAGCAATGCAATCGGTCCGTTAATAGCATTATGGTTGTTGTATTCGGAGGGTGGCGCACACGCTCGTGCAGAAACGCCGTTAGCAATTCTCGTCTTTGGTGGTGTTGGAATAGCAGTGGGTTTGTGGTTATGGGGCCGACGAGTGATACGCACTGTTGGAGAAGATCTCACCAATATTACACCTGACACGTAATTACTTTATTTCTAATAATAATTTTAATAAAATTCTTATCTTTTAATCGTCTTTAGGTTTCTGTTAGTGAGATTTTTTGTTGATATTATTAATCCACTCTTCACCGCCTATTGATGGCCCGCGATATATGTAATGTCTTTACGATTTTAAACTTAGTAAATTGCAACAAAACATTTTAATTATCGTCTGAGTATACATATTTTTCAGTGATAAAGTTGAAGTTTTCAAAAATAAAAAAATTGTTCATTATTAAAAATGTTTAGGCTATTGTGTTACGTGTTCTATACAATTTTCAAGATATTTAATTCAAAAATAAAAAAAATATATTAATATATTTATTATTTGTGTGTAAAACAGGGGTTTCACCATAGAGTTGGGAGCAGCGTTGACAGTGCTAGTGGCTAGCAAAGCTGGTATCCCTGTATCGACAACGCATTGCAAAGTTGGATCCGTAGTTTGTGTTGGATATTTTTCGGATCGATCTGTTGATTGGAGCTTATTCCGGTGAGTAAAATGTTCCAATGACAGCCTCACTTTATGACGCAGTGGACCTGTTATGCGGTGCTCCCGGGTTCGATTCCCAATAAAAAAATAGTATGTTTATAAATATGTATTATATTTTTTTTTTTTCAGAAATATAATTTTCGCTTGGGGTGTAACGGTGCCAGTAGTGGCTGCTATAGCTGCTGTTGCAATGCTTGCCCTCGAAGCTTTAGTTGTTTAGTTATCTTATACTGTGATTAAAAGTTGAATTTTGTTCATGCATCGTATGCATAGGGAGGTAATTATAAAGTAGGAATTTACATTATAGTTTACGTAATTCGTTAAAGGAGCCATAGATGGAGTACGTAAAATAAATTTTAAGTTCAACTCAAGTTATGTAAATAATAAAGCCCGTTACACATTAAAATTACATTCATTAAAACAATTAGTAATAAAATAAATCATTTTTTGTTTCAAGTGTAGTCCATTAGTAGAATGGATCGCCGCAGCGTTGTACGTAGAGTATTGATATGGACACTAACATAGCTACTCGCTTATAATAAATAGCGCCTCACGTTGGCATGATGTGTAATGTTGGGCAGCCTACACCTTGGCTAACGTGTGGAAGCGGTGCACAGTGGGTTGAAATTGTTTTTGAGGACTTAGGAACAGACTTTCGTTTTTCCCTTTTTTCTTTATGCTATTGGATAGAAAAACAGTTTTGACCCACTGTGTGGCGTGTGGAAAATGCAAAATTTAGTCTCTCTTGCAGATAGCGAGGTAGAATAGTGGGCAAAAAAAGAATCTGTTTTAGCTGAGTTGACTAAAACGGTAACTTACGAACTAAATAGCTATTCAAACGACACTAGTAGCACAATTTAGTTCCTTGATTTCGTTAGTTACAATGAGCACTACTTATTGACTGTTTAGATACTATCCTAATTCGCTGACAAACGTGTAAACCGGGCTTTATTTCAAAATTTTGATATACCTAATAGTATTAGGGTTGCCAGATGTCCGATCGATTGTAATTTTTCTAACCGGACCGACCGGACCATGCAAAAAAAACAGGATATCTGGCCACCCTGAATAGGTTGCTCATACAAAAGTTTCGTAACAAGAAGATGTTATTTTAATCTCTATTTAATACCTATATTTATAATTTCACTAATAACTGAAAAAATGTACTCGTAAGTAGAATAAATAAAAATGTACCTATGCCAATTTGAAATCAATTATTTTTATACTTAGGTAATCTTCATTGTAGACTCTTATAACTTTAAATGGATCCGTGGCAGCCCTCATTGATTTTGTAAGATGTGGAATATAAATATTGTCAATAAATAACAGTAAAGGCATCTGAGACCTGAGTGAGAACCCTCCACCAATTGAGTCGCTACATTTCAAATTTTTTACCTCGGCGCTCAAAATGATATTGTCTGATTGGTGCAGAGTTGGCCAAGCAGTATGCTTATTAATTATTGGATATTAATATTTGTTTTCATTTTTAATGAGCAGGGTGCCGATTACGAACAGAGCTCACCGTGAGTCACTGACTTCTCGCTTTGTAATTCGATTGACGATTCCCGATTCGACGGTTCCCTGTTGACCGTGGCTCGTCCAATTACATTACAAAACGAGCTCAAAGGAAGTCAGCCACTCACCGTGACTCACGGTGAGCTCGGTTAATAATCGGCACTCAGGACTCTAACTGCGATTGATAACTATAATCTGGTGATATGTTTGCAAGCTGCCTCCGCCATGCTCGGCTTGAAGAGACGAATGTGCACCGTCCATTGACAGGGCATACTCCTCTCGGCTACTTCCAAACAAATCCCGAAACGTGACTAAATCATTTCACTTAAAAGTGACTCTACTCGTACCATTGGTTTTAAAATTATCAGTCTTTTACAACATTTATATTCCCATTTCTTACAGGGTTTTAAATACAAGCATTTTCATGTTGCATCATGTAGTATAGCAGAGTGGAATCTATTTTTATAACCTTATTATTTATTATATCTATTACAATATAGTGTCTAGACTCCAGACTTCAAGTAATCTACTTCTTACACAATTTTTATAGAATTGTTACTAGTATGTAAGACAATAAACTAAGCAGTCAAAGAAAAGAATGGGATCAAAGATGTGTCAGCATATAAAAAAGTGAGCATTCTTTGAGTTATGAGAATTAAATAAAATTATAAATAGATAAGTAAGTTTAATTAAATATCACAACTTATTGCTGTTCATATAGGCATCTGCAAATATATACGGTGACAGTAATATTGTGGGAACGTGAAGTCCAATAAGTACGTCCGTCATGACAGGACTCGTCATATTCGATTCTATTCTTTATTTGACTGAGTCAGGTGTATTAAAACTGATTTGCAATTTCTTGTTTGAAATTACATGTGTTATAAAAAACAGATAATTAAGTTGAATTATGTTATCATCATGAATAAGAATTTGTAGTTCTATTTACAGCGGTACTGCTCAAATCTTTCGAATTTTTTCTTTCTTTGAACAAACACGTAAATCAAAGGATATAACAAATTTTTCTGTAAGTATCTATAAAGGTCTGTGCATTTCATTATGGAAGCTAGCTTTTATTCCATAGTTCTTGCACTCAAGAACACTGCCCAGTAATGAAACTAATCAGATTTTTATTGTGTAGAAAATCGTACGGACATTATTCCTACATAGGTACTTATAGGTACCTACTTACTTAAAATTAGGTACAATGTTATTTTTATCTGATAGTAATGAAAGTAAAAAAAAATTACCGTTGCAACGGACCAGTAGATTGTTAAATAAAATATTCATAGAACATTTTTTGTTTTATTTATCTTTTGATATAAACAACTACATAATTGCTAATAAGCAATTACCGGAATTAAATTAGCATTATATTTTGAGTAAATACGGGTGTAAAAAGACAGATAGTAATCCACGAACCGAAAGATGTATACACGTTATACATCACCAAGTAATTAATTTACTACGTATAAGTGTGTATCTACAGTGGGGTAAGCACGAACCATGTTTCGCTCTATGCATATATGGTGAGATATAGTGTGCTAAACGGTAGTTTTATTGTGGAATCCCACGCCGTGATGTTGAACAAAATGTTGCTGCCGAATTATAAAATACCTACAATTCAACGTATTCAACGTAAATTATATTACTGAAGACGTGACTGTATGGTCTTTGATCCCTTTGCCTTCCCAGAGGCAAGACGGAGTTTAAGAGGGAGATAATTAAATGTGCAAGACATAGGAGTAGTAGTATTCAGCGGTTGCCGGGCTTAAATTATTTTGGTAATTGCTTGAATTGTTAACGTGTTTTTCCATTTTGAATCCAAAATTCCGTTGCAGTTTTAGTAAGTTTAGTGATCCACTTGTCTGAGGACCAAGTATGAGGTTACATTTGCGCCGTGACAACGTAACGGGAAATATTTCCACCAATAGGATCGCTTCTTTTAAATGCGGCGGCCAAAATAAATCGTCTGATTAGGGAACCTCGTACTTGGTTTCTGCTATTTTGTATGTTAGAAATATAAGCGTCTTTTGACATTGGCAAATTGTTATAATGTCATAATAAAAGAAGAGGAATTTCCGTGTAAATAGAGCTGCGACGCGGCTTTTAATATTAATTGTTGTTAATTCATTATTAATTAATATTGTCTCTGGTCAGCGGTCACTAACTGCCTGGCGCCCGCGTCGTCGGGGTGTGCTTTGTGCTTATTGTGAATAAATTTTTATTTAAAAGATTGAAGATAATGAAGAGGTTCACGCCAATGCTGGACGTTGATTTATTACGTCCTGGGACGGTGCCATTGCCCCCAGGCACCATTCTTTGGTTCGAATTTATGCTAGATCCGGACTTGCTGAAAAGCCATCTCAGCAAACCTTCTCCAAGTAATTTGTTTATACTAAGCATTTTTGTAGTAAACATTTTTTAAAGTTTTTTTGTATTAAAATGGAATTATATTTTTGTATAGCACCTTCGCCCAGTGCTCTTATTGTGAAGTTCTTGTCTGTTGACACGAATTTGACAGAGGATGAAGAGAATCCTCAAAATGAGAGGATAGTGGACGTGGATGCGCCCGGTAGCCCAGCGCCTTCTTCAGCAACTGACAATCCAGAGATTACACGAAGAGAGTTAGCATTAAAAATAATGGCTTTAAAAGCAGCTGCTACAATGAGATGGAATATAGGTAATAGCTATAATTTGTATATCTTCGGTTTAAAACATTTATAGATATCAATACAATATTGTATTGCAAGAAATCTCAAATAAATTATTAGTATGTATAAACTTTGTACTTGTTAATTGTTTATTGTTGGTCATTTTGCAATAGTTCTTAGAGGCTGTTTTTTAAATTGTATCTAAAATGAAGTCTCCTTACAGATATGTTTGAGAAGCAGTTACCACCACACATACAATATCAGTTAATGCAGGATTTGATGTATATGACTACAGATACTCTTTATACTGAACCACCACAGGTAACGTTTCAGTGCATCTGTGGTCAAGCGTTAAAGGCGTGAACTCACAATTAAGAGACCCCTGACCCTAGAGACCCAACGTAATTTTAAAAGAATAGTAGGCAGACTGATGATAGTTGTTAGGCCAGTCTATCATGCTGATAAATTTTTAGCATATATATACAAGGTGTCCCAAAACTCAACGATAAGCGGGCACCAGAGGGTGGTCCTGCTCATGACTACTCGAGAAAAAAATATAAGAAAAAATAATCTCCTATTTTTAAAAAAATACAACAAAAAATTAAAATCTTTCGAAAATTTACAACTCTTATGATATTTTTAACTACCATGACCACAATTTTCCAAATATTTATAATTTTTTTTTTGTATCGGCAACCTAAGTAGCACTGCTATCCATCACAACCCTTAAAAATCCCAGATTACCTGTAGTTTTTACACAAAAATCAATCAAAACTACTTTTTACATTAAAATTTCAAAAGATTTTTACTTACAGTCCATTTTAACACATCGTTATGTAAAAAAAAAGTATGGACACTACTATGGCAAGTATTTTTAAAAATTGACGCAACTAACCAAGATTCTAAAATGTTATAATACTCTAGGAAAACTGGCCACAAAAAAAAACATGCGTACTATTTCTAAACAAGAACCAACTTTCATAAATCATTGTTTGTTGATAGTAAACGTTTTTACCTACCAAAAATTGGGTTTTTGTTGCAACTTCTTGGGATTTGCATGAAAACGTGCGTAGGCAATAAAATTTAGAAGTTAAATAGTAGATATTCGTTGTTAAATAACAATAGGGCCCTTTGAGTTAGAAGGAAACTTAGATGGCAATAGTTATTTAAACTTTTCACAAAATGAGTTGCCAGAATTATTGGAAGACGTGCCCATAATAGATTTACAAAACATGTGGTTTCAAAATGATGGTTGCCCTGCTCACTATGCTCGTCCTGTGCGAGAATACTTAAATCAAGAGTTTCCAGGGCGTTGGATTGGGCGACTTGGTCATATCCTATCTCTGGACTTCTTCTATTGGGGTTGTCTCAAAGACAGGGTCTACTCAAAATCAATTGCAACATTGGACGAGCTTCGCCAAAAAACTACTCAGGCTGCGGAACATATCAATGGTAGAAGATATGCACGACAAATAAAACGATCTTTTTTAAGACGATGTTGTTCCTGATTTTATTGCCGGTAGCGAATAATTCGAATATTTACTGTAATATTAATAAAATTATAAATTGATTTTTTTAATGCTTAATAGGCAAGCGTTTGACAACACCCTGCCTGGTGTTAAGCAGTGATGCGGTATAAGGTGGAGCACGCCTGCCTAATAGGTACCTGTTCACCTTCGATTTGAAGAGACCTATGTTGTACGTGTCGGGAAACACAGACACCGGGAGGGAGTTCCACAGTTTCGCAGTACGCCCGAGGAACATGTTGTTGAAACGCCTAGTACGCACTTTAGGGACTTGAACCATAAATGGATGGTACCTCACCGGGTACGCCCGATAGAAGAAAGGGGACGGTAGAACCAGGTTGTGTAGCTCTTGCGCACACTCCCCGAAATGTATCCGGTAAAAAATAAATCTCATTTGTTGTACCATTTGTTTTGTTGCATTCAATATTTTTTAACAAGAAAAAAAAACAATTTTTGGTAGGTAAAAGTGTTTACTATCAACAAACAACGATTTGTGAAAGTTGGTTCTTGTTTAGTACTATACGCATGGTTTTTTTTTTGTGGCCAGTTTTCCTAGAGTATTATACCATTTTAGAATCCTGGATACTTGCGTCAATTTTAAAAAAAACTTGCCATAGTAGTGTCCATACTTTTTTTTTACACAACGATGTGTTAAAATGGACTGTAAGTAAAAATCTTTTGAAATTTTAAAGTAAAACTTAGTTTTGATTGATTTTTGTGTAAAAACTACAGGTAATCTGGGATTTTTAAGGATTGTGGTGGATAGCAGTGCTACTTAGGTTGCCGATACAAAAAAAAAATTTATAAATATTTGGAAAATTGTGGTCATGGTAGTTAAAAATATCATAAGGGTTGTCAATTTTCAAAAGATTTTAATTTTTTGTTGTATTTTTTTAAAAAGAGGAGATTATTTTTTCTTATATTTTTTTCTCGAGTAGTCATGAGCAGGACCACCCTCTGGTGCCCGCTTATCGTTGAGTTTTGGGACACCTTGTATATACCTGTTATACTACTAGTTATATTTTGGGATCAGCTTTGAAATAACTGGGTATAACGAGAGAAGTGTGACCTGTCAACCTGGATAGTGCACATTCCTCTCATCAAATATCATTGTCCTGTCTGCCGGTCTGGAGTAGTACTACCACTTTTGAATGTAACACCTGTTAACCTGAGTGGCCGTGGTCTAGCAGTGAGACACGTGAACTCACGATCGATGAGACCCATGTTTGAACCTCGCTAATTCTGACCAGTACCAATGTAACTTTGTTATATGTACTTTGGTCGTTCAGTGCCTATAGGCACTATTAAAGAGTGGTAGGCAGACTCATGATGGTTATTTGTCCAGTCTGCCGTCCTGGGGTAGTGCCACCACTTTTGAATGTAACATCTGTCAAGCGACCTTGTCGCGTTTCGGGAATTGTTTGAAAGTTGCCAGGTATAGCAAGAGCAGTGTGCACTGTCTAGATCAATCTAGATGGTACATGCTTGTCTCCTCAAGCCGGCATAGTGGAGGCGACCGCTGCCCGCACAGGTTTCTCTGTAGTAGCAGTTGTTTCCATTTATGGACTGCACTCTAGCTTTACATCAGGCGGAGTGTTATCATATGCCTAGCTACAATAAAAATCATTCTGGCATAGCGGAAGCTAACTGCATGCAATGCAAATTTTTCTCTGTGATAGAAGTTGTTTCAGCTGAATAATGAATATTCTACTAAGAAATAAAATAAAACTTGTGACTTAGAATAGAACCCAATAATTAACATTTAGTAGTTTGGGAACAACTGAATCACACAAATTTTAAAACATGCCAGACCACTAGAAAAAACAATTGTTTAAATAAGTTTAAATGCATGAAGGCTTCAAATGTGTAATCCTTTATTTAGAAATATAACTCCAACTGGTCCTACATTATATTGCAGGATATTACACCAGATATGTTGAAAAAATCCCATGTACAATTTGCTTTGACACTTTATCATCGATGGAGTCTCAGATTTCCTGTTGTCGCGTCCCTTCATGCAAAGACTACAAAAATGCCCCTCATTCATATGTAAGACTCATAAATTTTATATTATTTTTCAAATAATTTAGATATTTAGTAATTTAAAAATAATACCGAGAGGAGTGTGCATTGTCAATCTAGTCTACTTAATGATGCATACTTGTCTCCTCAGGCCGGCATAGCGGAGGCGACTGCTGCCTGTAGAGATTAATCTGTAGTAGCAGTCGTTTCAGTTCATCAGGATTTACATCAGGTGGAGTGTTGTCGTATGCCGAGCCATAATACAATAAATAATAATAATTTAGATTGTTTCTCTGCAGACCGGGTATGCCTGTAGAAAATGGATACAATCCACTGAATCCTCATTTTGAAAATATATTAAGAACAACAGAAGCTTCTCGCATGCAAAGTATTAGGTTCTTAGAAGATATTTTAGCATATTATGAAACTAATAAACGCAACGAGACAAGAAGAATTAAAATACCTTCGATTGATACATTCACTCCTCTCACTGAAGATTATGATGAGTTGAATCATAATTGGAACATTAGTGATATTTACATCAGTCATCACGAACTGGCCATGCAAATACACTTTGATCTATGTTACAATTACTTCTTTTATGCCCAACATGATTTGGCCAAGAAACATTTACTCAGTTGCAGAGAACACTATCATCGTCTCGAACGAGAGTTGTTATCAAGCAGCTATGGTAAATATAGGACTTTCCCATGGGGCGAATGCAACTATGTTAGTGTGCAACAAGAAGAGATTAACGGCTACATTAGAGCCTTGAACTTGGGTTGTGAAATATTAGGTGAAGAACCATCTTTGCTGCAGAAGCTACAAGTGTGCATATCTAACGAGTATGTTGGCATAATACCTATTTTACAAGATGATAATATTACTAGAGAACTTTCTCTTGTACAAAGACAAATTGTTGAATTAGACATTGAAGGAGCTACCTCTGCCGGTGTCCTCACTATTAATAAGGATTTAATTGACAAAATAACAGTTTTAAATGCCGTACGTTATGTTATAGAGGGGGGCATACCTTCTACTCATCCAGATTTTATTAATAAGTTTAAAACTGTTGGAATAAAATTTTGTGACTTATTGTTTTGGGCTCTCGGTCCTGTTCTGTTATCAAATCTTTCTGAAGAAGAATGGGAAAATTTTAGAATGTTCTTTTTGCATTTATTAACATCTCATTGTAAATTTCCTATTGAAAGAATTGATGAATATTTAAAAAAATACACAGGCGATTCTGCTGATAAAATACGTCATAAGTTAATAAGTGATCATATGTTAAATCGAATTGTTAATGATCCTGATAATTTAGATGATGAAGATATGGATCTACCTAAAGAGTTATTAACAGACGACTGGGAGACGCCTGGATTTGAATACAAGTCCATATCTGAATTAGAAATGGGAAGGTTGAAGAAACATTTGATTGAAGCCTCTACAGCTGACGATATTCGAATGTGTTTGGTGAAATTGGCTATGATGGCGCCTGCTTCGCCTCTATGGAAGCTCAGTCCGTCTTGGAAGCCACCTGGTAGTTTACCTAATGCCCTGATAGCTTTGCCAAGAGGATTTTTACAAGATTTTGGGTATGTTGTGTCAGGGACAGCTCGCGCACGTGCAGAAACAGGTAATGCGAGAGGAGCCTTGTCATTGCTGAATGTCTTAGAGGCAGAGGTGAGGGGACAAATGGGAAATAGCACAGATTCAGTGTTATATAGATTGTGTCGGTTGTTATCATGGGAAGTGTTGTTGATGCAAGTGAATGTTCTTCTAAGTGAATGGCCAAATCATCGTTTGAATTTAACCGGATTGGCCAGCAAATGTAAGGCCTGTATTGCCGCTTCTAATTCCAATGAAAACTGTTTGCCTCGACAACAGGTAAGATAATAAATAGCAATTTGTTGATTTGGTTTCCAACATTCTAAATAATTATTTTCATGTTCAGGTTGTTGACGCGTGTTGGATATATTTAGTGAACGCGTGTGAATGGGACGGCTCCGGGTCCGGTCCGTGTACGGCCGCCGGTGACGCCGCAATCGCTATGTGCGCCGCTTGTTATGAACTTCAAAGAGGAAAAGCTAACAGAAAATTCCCCAGGCAACTTTGGGACAATGGTATCGTATTTGTGAATACATTTATCTCTCTATTTTATTGAACTTTTTATATTTATGGTGTCATTACTTTCCACAGCGTTGGCGGCGTATGTTAACGTATCTCAGAGTACAGTGAAACGTAATGCTGGAGGAGCGCCGACACATTCGCGTGAGACATACTGCGGTTCAGACACACGAACTCAATTTAATTATTTCTTATCAACGCTCCGAGAACCACTAGCTATCAGCATTGGAATGTCATTATTGGCCAAGATTTACAACATAATTATAGACGATTCGACATTAGAATTGAATGTGGAATATATGTCTCTTTGGCCAGCTACAATATCAAATGTCAATCTTTATAACTCTAAATATGTTTTGGAATCGTTGACTGATTTATTAGAGAGGAGTTTGAAGTTATACCCTTATAATACATCATGGTAAGGCATTCGATATGCAAACAAATATTGCAAATTTTAGAAAACATTATAACATGATTAATTTGACCGTTTCTCAGGTTACGTCTGTATGGTGATGTGGAAGTAGCTGCAGGTCGTTATGGTGCAGGTTTAAGGCGGTACCTATGCGCACTCGCCAGTGGTTCTTGGCATTTCGCTGAGCGTGCAACAGATGAGGCGGCCATTGCCAAACGAATGGTACGATGTTGTCAAAATCTTGGAGCGCCGACGCAAGCCGCCGCTTTGTGTCAGTTGCCTGATGAACCAGATTACGGACCGGCCTTCAAATGTCTCGCTGAAAAGGTACGCTACTTTGTTATGCTTTGATTTATTTCAGACGACTAGAAAGGTGTTTAGTGTATCCGTAATATGGTATATTTTTTGTTTTAAGGGTACCAATGTATCGGATGCGATGGATGCATATTACAGTTGCATGTGGGATGTGACTCTATTGGAAGTCGCCATAGCGTTCCACTCGCGTCGGGGTGAGGGTGGCAGACGTATACGAGCCGTGAAAGCTGCCGGTGCTCTCGAGCTAAATTCGAATAACAGTGAGGATATCCTTCGTGAAGCAGCATCGGCGAGACGATCACGACTACTCAGAGCGCTCGCTAAACAATATGTTGCATAAACGTTATTAGTAAATAAGATGTTAATATTGTGATTATTTTATTGCAATAAATATTCGAATATATCAAAAAATTTGTTTTTGTTCTTCTACCTTTCCTTTGTTTATTATTATTAAATTGAAGAGATAGTGTGTTGTTAAATTAAACTAATTAGGATTATTAAGTAGCTTTTATTAACTTTTAAGTATGAATACAAGAAACTAATAACTAATAGGCTTTAATAAATGCACATACTCGTATAAGTGTCATGGCTTCAACATTTTGCGAATTAATCACACTGAAATTGAATAGTTTTTACTAATAGTACTTATAATATTTTAATGAAAAAGTTGCAAAACATGGCACTAACATCAGACCATTTTAATTAATAGAAAACTTAATGTATTAGAAAATTATGAAAGAAAAAAAAATAGATCCCTTTTCACTTTTCGTATGTGCCGAGATATTTTTTGCAGTTGGGGCAATAGTGGTCGGTGTTCTTCGTAGCATCCATGCAATGCGGTATACAACAGCAACTAAAACAATTGAAAATCTATATTATACTCAATATTATGTATATTTTTTTTTAATTTAAAGCATTTCAAGTCGAACTGTTAGTACCAGAGGGCATATGGTAGATACAAAAAAAAGTATTATTTTTAATTTTATCAAAATATATTTCTAATATTATCTACAGAATAATGTTCGAAATAAATTGTCGTTTCCGGTGTGATTAAAATAAAACGATATTTATGCCCGGTATGATTATGCACTTATTTGTTTTTTTTTTTAATAACACGACTTGTGACCTCGATTACGACCTATACGGTGTACTCGTTCACTGCCACTATACCGGCCCGTTGAGGTGCATTTTTACGCAGAATATAAAATATTATAAGGGTCGTTTGCACCAGAAGGCCGGTTAAAGTAACTTTAACCGTTACGTTTAGATTATGGTTTACATTTATTCCATACGAGTTGCGCCATCGCTCGACGAGCCTGTATTTTTGACGGTTACTTTAACCTTACCCGTAATCAGCGAAACTTTGCTGATTAAAGTTAAAGTAATCGTCAAACCAATGTTACTGATGTTAAATGTATGGAAAGAAGCCAAATATGTTTTTCTATTATTTTTTCGAGATCAGCCACCCTTTTAACGATAACAACACGATATTGCAACAGTAAAGGAGTAAATGTAAACGTTTAACGGTCGTCGCAGCCGTAAAAGTAATAGTTAAAGTTATTTTAACCGGCCTTTGGTGCAAACGACCCTTACTTACCAAAAAGGGCACAAGAGTGCACCAATAAGATGCGTGCGGCTTGTAGTGGTGTACTTGATAGAAGTCTTCACCGCGGCATAGCAGAATGGGCACGTAGTATATGTGTTCTGAGGCCCGAGTAAAAGCGACCCATTATTCTGTAGACATAATACAACATTATAGCAATAAATTGACGCACGCATAACGCACCCCCAGAGTAATAAGACCATAAGCCTTTTTATGGTGGTTTTGAGTTATTGGTACAGTTAGATAGTCCTCAAGGCCGCATAAGCTCAATTTTTTTCGTAATTTTATATATCAAATTATATAATATTTTAGGACGAAGGAAAAAAAGTTATATCCATTTAAACACTCTTTTTGCTCTCCTGTAAAATTGTCTTTTTCATCTTATGCCTTTTTTCGATATTAAAATAATTATTGTATCATGTGCGACTAATAATGTTCTTTGAATTTCTTATACATAGTTTCCATGTAACAAAAATAAAATTAACGTTTAATATTTCATTGAATTTCATTACTTTGTTATGTCTACACGTTTTTCTAAGAATGTATTCATTCAGTGACGCCATTGTTTATTAAAGTTCTTATTTCAAACATATCGCGTAACAGGAAGCTTTAACATAAATAAAGTTTCAATAATGAATAGTACGTACTTAATTTTAATGTTTATGATTTCTAAACCGCGCGTATAAACATTTTTAAACTTGATCGTTGTTCGAGTATGATTAAATTTGACAAAATCGCATACTTAAGAGTAACTCATAAAAATGCTTACCGAGACGACTGGCGGTGTCACTACGGTCGCTTGCGCCTGGACTTCATTATTCTAAAAATATAAAAATTAAATGCAGTTCTTTGTAGTTTTACTAAACCGTGGAAGGACCACGTCTTGCCTCCCTTCTATAACGTGAGATCTTTGAGTGTGAATTGGCGCGCGTAGCTGACGGCTGCTGTTGCAAATCTCTTTCTGTAACAGCAGGCGCCTCCACTTATGATCTCACTCATCAGGCGGAGTACGGTCATAGAACATGCTAAAATAAAAAACAAAGCGTGTCGCGTACCCATTCTTTTTTTATTTTACCTACATAATTATGACTGACCTGACATTGTTAGCAGGAATAGCACGTGCTTTGTGGATTAGTATTGAAACTTAGTAGGTACATAGGGTAACTCTTATCCAACATTGTTTATTCTTAATATTATTAAAACAGTGAAATAGATAGCTACCTTAGAAGATCCTTGCGAACATAACGGAACGTAATCATCCATTTTGAACTAAAAGTAAAAAATAATTATGTTGGTGTCGTCTCATACAAAATGTCGGGTGGTGGGGGTTTTGTAATCAATGTCGGACAGCAGCAGCAGATCAGACTGGTGGATAAGGAGCGAGTGGAGGACTCTCAAAAAAAAAACCACAGGAAGTGTAGTTTGTGGGATACCTACCTATTGTTATATTTTTATGGATACCATGTACGGTTCAAAGTAGCTCTAATCAATAATGCCTTCGCAGCGCACGCCAGAACTTCAAAACGGTTAATTTTTTATCGACTGCTTCTTTACGGAGTTATCTCGGTGTGATAATTTTAGAAGTGCCAAGAAAGCAGAACTCTTACCGGTGGCCGCGCTTAAGCTTACCCGGCCTGGCTTTGGCATTAAATTTTGTGAGAAAAGTCAATCATGGCCAATAAAAAAACGGACCCTGAATTAATTGCCTGACAATCAAAATCTAAAACTCACGGATCAAAATAAAGTATTAAATAAATAATCAAGGACGAAATACGTTTGAATTTGTAAATGGAGATGAAACTTGATTTGAATTAATTAAATGAACTAATATCATGCAAATTATACGACTATAATAAATACATTTACATAATAAAATATCAAAATCTAAACATACCAAAATTAAATCCTTCTTAGCCACGAATCTTCGTATAGAATCCTCCCGTCGAGGTGCACAACAACACAACTGTTTTAAAATAACCCTACACGTACTAAAAACACGAGGGACGCTATCAGGCGAAATAATGTGCCGTTGGAACGCACGACCAGCCGCCACTCGTTGTGAACCACTTGTGAAGTTGAACGCACATTTTGGATATTTGTTATAAATAAAATAGTCATAATAACGTCCTATCGCGGGACTTCCCCGTTGTTGAATTTACCAGTATGTTCATGTCTTAATTTATGACTAGATGGCACCACTGTTGTTTAAGAACGTTGGAGTTTTGGCGGCCATCTTGAGACGTCAGGTTATCTGTCTTGAATTATTTGCCTAAACTTGTGTTTCTTCGAGTGTTAATGTAATAATGGTAGATTATTAACCATTAAGTGTTCGGTAACGTGCGTGAGTGTGGGCAAACAATTCAAAAGAAGGGAACCTGTGTTTCCATTTTCCCTCCAAAACTTCTAAGGAAGTTTCAGTAAATTTTCTACCATTTTACTGGAGCAATTTTTGACTTGACAGACTTGACCTGACTGTTTGGTGTGATGAATGAATGACTCGTGATGCACAATATTATTAACTTGATGTAAAAATATGCACTTTGACACTGGCAAATTGTTATACGCCATGCCGAAGGGGGTGAAACAGCATAAAATGGGTTGAATTTTATGTCAGATTTATTTAATTATTAGTATATTTGCTCTAACAAAAAAAAAAGGAAACATGATTTCAGGATTTCCCGAAATTCAATCTGAAAGGAGGTGAAAGGGGTTGTACGAGTTTCTTTTTTGGTAGATTTATTTTATTTGAACTACGATTAGTATTTGTACGTTTATGAGGGAGTTTTTGTTGTTTCTGGTCCGCTATCCTAAAAATGGAAAAATAAAAAACCTTTTAAAAAAAAGTAGAACCGACTTCGATAAACAGTAAAAGTACTCAAAAGTGAAAAATAATTTTTAACAAGAGTATCTATACACAAAGTAATAAACATATACACTAATAGGTGTTTATTATGTACAAATTAATTGTCTACATACTTGCCATATTTTAGGAGTAGGTGCCAAGCAAACGTTTATAGATATACTTGATACCATTGAGATATATAACTAGAGGTGCAAACCCCATACATTTGACATGAAAATGCCGTAGGCCGTTTCAAACGATTTGACAATGTCAATCTTAGTGTTGCCGGTATAGTTAAAAATTTTCCACACACTAATTTTTTTTTCTTTAGATATTTTTATTCAGTGTCGATTATAATATATCTAGAGGCATGCATTTTTAAATAAATAAAATAAAGTTTAATGTTTAATTGTTTAATATAAGTTGAAATTATTCTTTCTTAAAAATAAAATATTTCTTTTTTTTATACGGGTTATGGGAAACGATGTTTTACTAGCAACACTAAATGTAAAAAATATCCCTAATTTTATTTGTTTTGTATCCCGCTTTTTTTGTTGTGCATTTGGGATCGAGAATTGCACGTTTTCATCACATATTTGCCCATTATGAGTTTATATACGTCCTGTCAAATACCAACTGACAGAAAGCTTAATTATGGCTGTGGGCAGATCTTCACTCGCCTCACGTTGGGAGCGTTATTGCGCCTCTAGTATATATCTCAATGCTTGATACCTAGGAAAATATCTAAGTGTATTTCCTATCATAAAAACTTATAATAATCGAAACTTTTTGAATTGGTATAGTTGCATGAAGAGAATTGTGGATGTGAAGGAAGCGAGGGTGTTGTGTCAGGATCGTGGTAAGTGGCGTTCCGTTGTCTCTGCCTATCCCTGTGGGAAAAAGGCGTGACAATTGTATTGTATTGTAAGTTGGAATAAAATTTTATATTTATAAATTAAATCAACATTTACATACTGACGGTCAGACTCAAAAATGAAATATACAGGATGGCGCATTAGAACGTGCATATTTAAAAAAAATATTAAAAAATAAATACAAAAGGTATAGTTAAAATAAAAATGAGGCGTTGTAATGTTATAATTGAAGTTTATTTTTTAAAAATTACATCATCCAAATGATGACCCTCTCCAAGACGGCTCTCCTCTAACCGCAAACGGAAATTATTGAAAACTTTCTTCAATAATGTATTGCATAATTTTTCAAAATCTAATACCGCGCTTAAATTAAGCGACCTAATTCATGGATTGTTGGTTGTTATCAATAATATCACTAGGTATCAGTAGGTTCGCTTTATCATACACAGTTACAAATAGGTATTCATACGATACCTGTCTTTGTACATTCCTAACTATTTCATTGTGATACAAATTTTAATATAGTCTAAGTTTTACTTAATTTCTAAGCTGTGATTGTTTAATTATGTTTCCTAAAAATGATAACGAAGAAATAGGCAGTAAGTATCTTCAGTTTTTTTTATTCATTTACGTATATTTTATAATACGTAGATATTATTAAAACGCAAAAACTATCATTTTGAAATAGGTAGTAGGATCATAGGATATTGTAATATTATATTCATTTTTAATTATTATAATATAATAATTTACATATATAAATTACATACCAATTCTATAAGTATCAGGTATTTTTATAATAAATGGTTGCGTTGAAAATTTCTTATTACTTATCTCTATTTATCGAGAGGTCGTGGTCTAGCGGTAAGACGCGTGAACTCACGATCGATGAGACTCGTGTTTGAACCTCGCTAATGCAGTCACGCCCAGTTGCTGTGATTGACCTTGTCGCGTTTTGGGAGCAGTTTGAAAGTAGCCAGGTTAGCGAGAGGAGTGTGCACCGTCAATCTAGATGAAGCATACTCGTTTCCTCAGGCCGGGATAGTAGTTGTTTCCGTTCATGGACCGCACTCTAGCTTTACATTAGGCGAAGTGTTGTCATATGCCGAGCTATAATAATAAATAACACTTTTTAATAAAAGATGTGGATGCTTTTGAAAACGACAACAAAAAGGAATTTTAGATAATTTTTCACTGCCTTCACATCTGCCGATATCTTCAATCTATATTTCGTATAAATATATAATAACAACATTACTAGTTCGTTAGAAACGGTTAAAAAGTTTTGAACCGTTTTTTTTACCTATAAGTGCCTGAATATTTGTTCGTGTTTAGATAAGGTGAATGCAAACAAAACCAATACCTACCGAGAATGCTATTAAAGTCCTTTACATAGATTAGCCTTCTTTATATATATACGTACGCAGCTATTTAGATAAGATATTAAACGATAAGTATGACACCCTAGTTCGATATTGATTAAATATATGGCATATTCATTCAAGAATGGGGTAGGTAGTAGTGTGGTAAGCGGACTGATGATGGTTATCTGATCAATTTGCTGTCCAAAGGATCTCACTTCTACCACCCACAGTCTACCACTTTCAAGTGTAACACCCGCAAAATGAAAGTTTCGGGATAAGGCTTGGATGCAGCTGGATATAACGCGGACGCTGTAAATTTGTCTCCACAGGCCGGCATATCGGTAGCGAAAGGCATTTCTTTGTTGTTATATCCACTCTTACTACTTGGTCGAATAAATAATAGTATTAAAGATGGCGGTCGCGCAGTAGCTGTACCGTGAGCATGAAAAAATGATTGATTAATTATATTCATCCTTGCGAACATGTCTTATTGGACACAAATGAGCCAATTAAATTAAACATTCTAAAATAACCTATTTAATAAATATATAATAAAAGAAATGTAGATTTAAGTAAAAACATTGTAATTATTGTGAACCTTTTTTTGCTGTCCATACAGACTGTTAAATGATGATGTGAATGAGACATATGAGCTCATTTTCTTTAATCCCATACTTTTTATTTTAATTGTAGCTCGGCATGTGACAACACTCCGCCTGATGTAAATCTAGAGTGTGGTCCATGAATGGAAACAACTGCTACTACAGAGAAACCTTTACGGGCAGCAGTCGCCTCCACTATGCCGACTTGAGGATTTTTATTTACTTATTATAAGTTACTGAATACGGTACGGTAATATTAGAAACGTGCGTACGCGGTCGCTATCTCTCCGCTACCTGAAGGCGTCAGGACGCGCGTAACCCGCCATGTGGTGTATCCTTTTCCTACCCCTGTATACCTCGTCGCCGTACCGCCCCGCGAAATGCATTGGGCTAGCCAAAATGTCTACTATTTGTCTAAGGGTCAAAATGACCGCTCAATTGTCGCGTTACATTATTTATTTTTTTATTTAACAAAACAGTATTTTTTTTATTAATTAGTTAATTTGCGGTGTTTCAGTGGAGCCAAACTGTTACCGACCTATCGGTCAAAGCGCGGGCGCAGTGTCAATCGAAATGGATTTGCTACAAGTTGGATCTGAACCTGTAGGAATGCGATGCACAAATTGCCAGGAAGATGTCATGACGAGGGCTATATATAAAAACACTATTAAAACTCATATTGTTGCTGTTATTTTGGGAATATTTTTCTGGTAATAAATCCTGGTCTTTAGATCACGGAGGTGGCATATCATTATTTCGTTATTATCTTTTTTTAGTTATATATCATTATATATATCATAGCTGACGGTGCCCGGCGCTGCCCGGGTTTTTTCAAGTTATTGTTACACATAAGATAAAGATAATGCTTTATTATAAATTACCTATAGCTGTTACCCACAACTTATTTTAGACGATTTTAAAGCGGCAAGGTACCTCGTAGAGCTACACCCCCTCCGCCCGCCTCTCCCCGCCTCGTCATCATACGCCGCGTGTGAATTTTGTTTTAGAATTATTTTAAAATTGTATTATCTTATAAGATGTTTATTGAAATTAGGAGATGTCAAAGACAATTGTGTTCACAGTTAAATACTCTTAATTAATAACAGATTTATTTTGATAAAGATTAATATTATTATGTTGATACAACTCTGACAAATAATTTGAAATAATGCATTAATTTCGACCAAATTTGATTATCATAAAAATGGTTATTGTGAGTTAATCTTAAAAGATAGACATATACTGTCGCGGACATTTTTTTAGATAATTTAAAGAGGAATAATTCTTTCATACATATTTTTTGGGTATCTCGAACGGTTTTCGCAGCGCACGCAACGGAAGCCCTCAAAGACGAACAATTTTGATTTGATTGTCATAAAAACGGTTATTGTGAGTTAATCTTAAAAGATAGACATATACTGTCGTTGACATTTTTTTAGATAATTTAAAGAGGAATAATTCTTTCATACATATTTTTTGGGTATTTCGAACGGTTTTCGCAGCGCACGCAACGGAAGCCCTCAAAGATGAACAATATTCCCAGTTTTTTCCACATTTTCGACTATTTCTTCGCTCCTATTAGTCGCAACGTGATGTTATATAGCCTATAACCTTCCTCGATAAATGATCTATTTAACACAAAAAGAATTTTTTAAATCGAACCAGTAGTTCCTGAGATTATCGCGTACAAACAAACAAACAAACAAACAAACAAAACAAACAAACTCTTCAGCTTTATAATATTAGTATAGATTATTCCCTAAGAACTTTATTGTAGTCACAAAGATCAGTTTGAAGAGTGGTAGGCAGACTGATGATGGCTAATAAAGCCCAGTATGCCGTCCTGGGGACTACCCAGTTGGTACTAACCTTCGAATGAAATGACTTTGTCGCGTTTCGGAATCAGTTTGGAAGTAGCCTGGTATTGCGAGAGGAGTGCACTGTCAATCTGGATGGTGGACCGCACTCGAGCCTTACATCAGGCGGAATATAGTCATATGCTGAACTACAATAAAAAAAGTCTTAGGATTTCTTATGTGAAGACAATATCTTTCACATAAAAAATTCTGTAGGTAGCAGTCGTCTCTGACATGCCGGTTTGAGATGTAGGCATGATCAAAATCTACTTGTCCTAAAAAATAGTTGGGAATAAAATATTTGATATATTTGCAGGTGGATGTGTTGTTGTATTCTCCCATACTTTGTGAAGCGCTGGAAAAATGTTGAACACACTTGCCCGAGTTGCAGACAATTCTTAGGAGTATATACTCGACATACAATCATATAATCCGTTATCATATTTTTAAAGAGTTATAATCTAGTCAGTTATAAGTAAATAAATAAAACGTTATATATATTTGCAATATTTCACGGTCATGTCGTTTGAATTATTCAAACCGTAAAATTAAAGCTCTGGCTACACGCTCCGTCTTGACTGCATAGATAAGGTAGGGTGGCCACACAAACAGCAAGCGCGTGGGAAAGACTGTGCATGTAGACGGGTTATTTTTATGTATACTTTTTGAGTATGCTGTGTAATGTATTATTTTTATTATTATTATACAATATACATATATTATTTTATGATTAATTTTTATTTCTTTTCACCCCATCCGCCTTGCATTGGCAAAGAATGCAAGTTCGGTAAATTGTTCTGTTCTACCATTTTGGAAAGGCAAAAGGATCAAAGCATATGCAGCCACGTTTTCAGTATTATAATTTCTTTTTATTTTTACATTGAATTATAGGTATTTTACAACTCAATGTTTTGTTTGAGTATTTTGCTGCCAAATAAACGTATATACTCGTATACCAAATAAATACATAGAGCGAATATTTATCTTTGTTTTAACAAGTTATTTACTATGGCAGCTCATCGTTATACAAATTAATACCACTTTTACATAATAACAAACTACAATTTATTATATAAAAACAAAAAAAGTAGCTTGATATTCCAGGGCGAATAGAATTTCCTTAAATAGTAATTTAAAAAAATAACTAAAAATACTTTTCATTAATTATAAAATATAAAAAAAACTTCTCAAAACTTACTTTATTAATTAGAAATTTCATATAAAAATATATTATAAATACAATAGAAATAATAAAATATTATAAGTAAATTATAATCACAGTTAATACCTAAACAGATTAACATAAAAGATCACAATTTTACAATAAGGTAGGTTACAGTCAGTCCCAAATTCAAGATGGAATGTATGAACCGACAAATGCTTGGCATTGTGGGCAGAAGTGGTTTGCAGTTTTGCATGATGTCATACAATACGGGATAAAACAAGCACAGCAACATCTGAAAATTATTACAGTTACATTAAAATCAAAAGTAATCAAATAAAACAAAATTTATTTTACGATATTAATTCTCCTAATTAAGCAGTAAATAAATAATCATTTTGCAGACTGAATGTGGTTATGAGCCCAACCAGCCAGGGAACTTAAAACAATGCTTTTTAAGTTCGCTGGGTAGTATCACCTCTTTGAAGTGTAACACCCGTGAAGACCTTAGTCGCGTTTCGTGATCCTTGAAATTAGCCATATATAACGGAGTGTGTTCGTCTCATCAAGCCGGCATAACAGAGGCGACTGCCACCAGTCCATTTCTCTATTGGAAATAGATAATAACTTGAAAATTACAAAGTAATCAGAATTATTTTAAATAATTCGACAATGAACCACCTGAAAATTTATCATTGATGTTAGGTTATTATTGTCTTTGGAATATTTAAGGCACTTAAGATAAAATAAAAAACTCACCCAGCTAAGACACACAAGGCAGCTGAAATAATATGTGTGCGATTATTTGACATGTGCTCAACACGTGTCACTATTTGTTTATTGCAACTTGGACACTGTGCACCCGTTGGACCTGGACCCATTTTTTGTGCACCAATCACTGTTGTTCTTATTACTGCTACCGGTGGTTGCGGTGCTGGTGCTGTAGCTACTGGAGCCGGCGGGACTACCATACCAGGTGGTGGTGGATAATTTTCAAAATATGAGGGTGGCGGTTGTGGATGATTCTCTGGCATTTGTTGGTATGGGGGAAGACCCATTTTGTTTTCCACTGAAATATTTAAATCGATATTTATAGTAATTCGATATGTAACTGCTTCAAATGCTAAGATTGTAATCCATGAGCTGAGAGAACGCTAGAGAGAACTGCTACCACAACGAAACACCATCCAGAATGACAAGGCAGACTTCACTCGGTTACGCACGTCACGTGTTTACTATGTTCTCGGGTGTTATTTTTAATGGTTGCATTGTAAACCTAATGTTTATGACAGAAAGGTATATTTTACGATTGCAACAAATAACAGTAATATAATTTTATCGCGTAAAACTTGAGATAAAAGATGTTTCGTAAATAAAAAAAAGGAGTCAATTGTTGTAATCCTGTTGTTATCATGATATTTAGTGCGTGACGGCGAACTGCGCTAATAACTAATTATTTTAAAATTACAACTCTGCAAGGTTAATTTTAAAATTAAAACCTTTATTAACCAACTTTTGTTGGTTTTTGTTTATTTAGACTGTACTCTATGAGGACTTAACCTCATTTTTCAGGGTGAAAGTTTATGTGTAGGTTACGATTTCCTACGTCCTATTGTATTTTTGAGGGTCCTTATAGTAATTACAAAACAAACATATTTTAGTTTGGTCTAAGTATTGTGCGATCATTTTTCCCCGGTTCGAAAAAATCATAGATCCGGGGCGGCAAATAAAAATTTCCTTGTGGACCTCGGTATAACAGACCGGAGATTTTTTCTTCAATATTGTGGATTCAAAGCATTTAATACTTTTCCTAACCCATGATAAAATAGAAAGGTTGACAATGGAATATTGATATTACGATACCATCATAGTTACCACGCAAAAGATAAATATATTTTTGCATTGATTTTTCCTGTTAAGATTAAAATATAATATAAACAAGTGTGACTTGTTTTAATGTACGGAAGCAAATTGATTTAATAAAATTCGAAACTGGATTCTATGAAATGAATTAAATTCATTATACCTACCTATTGATCTATATTTTAAAAGTATATGTTTATTATATTCGTTGACGTTGTTACTATAAATAACTTAGGTTATAATAGTTATGTATAGAAAGTGTGACAATAAACGATTGATTTGATAAAGTATAACATTTTAGCATGATATTTTATTAGTGAACTTTGATACCACTTACTTGTTGCGTCCATAGTATGTCGAAACTGGTAATTCAACTTTTGATTTCAATTATATTTTATTTTATAATTAACTTTGCTAATAACTAATATGTACTATTTAAGTTATTGATTAACTAATAGGTAATATTTTTATAGAGTTTTTTTCTATAATCGTATAATGGATATAAAAATAAGAACTGGCACAGTCGACACTACAGGCGAGTCGTCAAAACAAGAACCAAAGAACGTTGTGCAGCAATCAGAGGTTTCATCATGTTTTGAAAGAGAGAGGTAATGTCGAACGAGAGGTCCGAGGTACGTCATATAAACATTGCCTATGTAAATGTCTTTAATATTTACACAACTAATGTATTCCGAATGTTCTGGTTTTTTAACCATTACACATGCAATATTATGACGACAATGCACTTTAGATATTTTATATTACATGATTTTACTAATTGACTGAACTTATCTACTTATAAAAGAGAATGCATATTCGCCTAAGAGAAATGGGCCCACAATTTTTTTCTAGAGTTTGTCGATGATTTTAGGTTAATTTTGTAGAAAAATAAATCAACAAATTCTTATTTTTTTTTTCTTTTTTTGTATTGTATGTAGCTCGGCATGTGATAACACTACCTGATAACTGCTACTACAGAGAAATCTCTACAGGCAGCAGTCGCTTCCACTATGCCGGCTTGAAGAGGCTCTTTTTCTTAGTATTAGATGTTTGAGGTTATTGTTATATTAAATGAGAACATCGTCTATTGCTTGGGAAATGATGTTGAAATAGATTGATATAATTAAAATTAATTAATCAAAATAAGATATTATTTTAGAATATTGTTTTGTTGCCAAACTATTAGCTATATTGAGTTTTGTTTTTAGAAACAAAACCTAGTATTGCAAATGTTTTTTTTTTCGTATAAATTTAAGTAATAGCATTGAACCTGATGTTAAGCTGATGTAAAGCTAAATTGCCGTCCATGAACGAAGATAACTGCTATCGCAAAGAAACGTCTGCAGGGAGGCAGACGAGGCGCATATGAGGAGACGAGTGCATACCGTCATCATCAAAACGTGACTAAGTAATTAACCTAGGGTGTTAAGTACACCAAATACTTGAAAGTGGTCATTCTATCAGAGGACCACGTACACACACAATTTACATTGGTAACGGCCAGAATTTAGAGAGATTTGAACACGGGGTCACTTGAACTCCCTTGGCTGTTTCAACCGCTCTGCTTAGTAAGGATGATACATATTTGACTAACTATAAAAACAAGAAACAATAAACAAGTTTTATTTTGATATGGTTAGAGCCACCGACGTATCCAATAATAGTTATAATGGACAGTTATCTGTCGTCACATCCGCAAAAAGACATTCCCAGTAATGGACCACCCGCGGTTATTGTGCCAACGATTAGGTAGTGCAATATATTATTATTGTATTAGTTGATATAGTATACCTAGTTACAACAGTAGTACCTACATACTATATTGATAGATTGTAGTTCGTGGTTATAATAATTAAATTATCCTTTGACGTACTTGCCACTTTGAATTAAAATGAAGCCTGCATGATGTTGGATTCAGGAAAACCTCTGTTCATACGATACGTTCATGTTTTTCATGAAAGTAATTTGATTTTGTTGTTACATTTTCCTGAAAACCACAAGAGAATAATAAGGTATTGTTTATTGAGTTAGTTTAACTGAAGTTTTCAGCATGGTCTGAGCATGAAAAAAGCAAAACGTACAATTTCAGCGCCATCTCTGTTTTAATAGCAAAAGTTTAGTGAGCTGTTGGAATGGTAGAGGTTATGGTGTTTTGTGTTGGACAGCAGAGGGCAGCCGACGGTACCGGCGACAGGCGGGGCTCGGCTGCGTGCGCATAGTTATATAACTGGTAGCTTCGGAGGAAGCGAGAAGTGCGGGGAGCGTGTACGATCGATGGCGCCCGGGGGGAGTCAGTCGAGCGCCGAGCGAGCGACATGGCAGCGCGCCCACCCCGCGCGGCGGCCCCGCGGCCCGGGCCGCGCGAGTAGGTCGCCATGCGCGATGCGGTATGAGGCAGCGCCGCGCCCGGCGGGCCGGCCCCCGCTAGCGGCGCCGCCCGCGCCATGCGAGCGCCGCCGCTGCTGCTGCTGCTGCTGATGGCGGCCGGCGGCGTCGCCGTGAGCCCGCTCGCGCGCCTCAACCCTTGGCTGAGCGCGTGCGACCTGGAAGAGGGCAGCGCGGGCGGCGCGCGCGACTGCGGGCCCGCGGCGTGCGGCGGCGGCGGCGCGGCCGAGGCGCTGTCGGCGCGCGAGCTGCCTCGCCTGTGCGCGCTGGCTGCGGAAGCACGCGCGCGTCGCCTGGCCAGCAGAAGGTTACGTTCCTGCTGCGAGCGCTCGCCAGCCTCCGCTCTGGACCGCAGCGCGCGCGCCGACGTGGCGGCCGGCGGCAGGCGCTGTGAACGGACGCTACGGGACCTCATCGACCTAGACGCGATGGCGGCGCGCGTGCATTGCGATTTTGCCAGCGTCCTCATGCGCTACGACTGCGGACAGTCATACTCCGTACACACGTGTGCAGAGTGCCAGGTCAGTTCAGCTCCTTGTGAGCCGGTAGAACATCACTCATGACATCTTAGAGGATTTGGTAGAAAAAAACCTGGTCCAACCATTTATTTACGCACTTTTGAGGATTGCATAAGGACATTGTTATTGCATTTGCTCAAAATCAAATTAGTATCTATATAATATGCAGATTCTGAACGACGACTATTAACATGAACGAATTTGTTATAAAAAGACCATTATGTTCATTAGAGATGTGGACCTCCACAGATAACTATATACTAGGAGGTCCAAATAAAAGAATCGTCTATGCCGCCCACGGACAATCCGCGTGATCCCCTTCGCTCGTTTGTCGATTATATGCGTGTATCGATCCATCTAGCTAAGTCACGTTTCTTAACCTACGAGCAATATGTACTATCAAAAGCATACGTAGTGTCACGGTATTAAGTTATCAAAATGTTGTATATAAATTGAATAAATTTAGTACATTCTTGAACGTCCGATAATTCCCTCACAAAGGATATTAATAACAATTTATCATATCATCATCATAACTAGAGCACGTGTATTTTTCATATATCTTTCTGTAATATGAATACAGGCTACCCTGTTCAAGCATTAAAGGCATGATGTATTCGTTTTGAAGCATTTAAAATCCGACAGTTGCAGTTCCTACTAAATTATATCGTCTTTAATTGAATAGAATACTGTGTGAGACAAATTAAGTTCGAGATCATTGGCTTGGAATTGATGCATTGTTGAGGAGATATTGAGAACGCCGTTATCGTGATTACATCCTGTGTTTAGAACTAATAGCGTGTGAAATTCTTCAAACAATTCCATTTACTATACTTACTTTTATTATACAATGAACAATTAAACACTCAGGGATTAAACTAAGATATTGTAGCATCGTAGTAGTGCTGTATGAAATAAAATAATCTAAGACGAAGGCACTGAAAGGAAACTAGAAAGCCTAACAAAACAAATAAATAAATATTCGGAGTCAAGAATTGCAACATTAAGAAGGCCTTATAATTAAGGTAGGACGGAATTGCCGGTCCTTGGATAATCGAGTTATGTATACATTGTGTAATGGGAAAACAGTAATTTCGTCTGCCCAAACATTTAATAGACAATCCTTTCGCAATCAAAAACCACAAAATACGATTATGTACACTGAACACTACATGTGTTTTGATTTCCATGACGATAGGTTTTCTTTCTAACATTTTGTACGTCTACAATTTGATGAAATTTCTAAAGGAACAAGGTGAGATGTTTTTATATACGATTTTACCCACACCAAATCAAAACTATCAACTACTACCTACTTTATTACTACTACCATTTAGGGTATGCCTTGTTGCGACTCCTCCCTACTTCATTATCTTTTAAAAATGGATATTTTCTTAGCGACTTTTGTCTATATGAACCTCAACTTAATCTGATATATTACAACCAAAGAAAAAGCCGATGAACAACTTTGTTAAAATCTAAACACACGTCCTATGTAGTGTCAGTATACGCTGCAAAAATGGCAATTGTGACCTCTTTCGGCTCGACAACGGCATCGCTGCAGAGCTTTCGAAACATCTCATTTCATCTTAGATTAAAAACAACCAAAATATGTGTGATAAGCCGCACAACTAAATGAATGTCATAAATAAATCCTTTAGTTTTAAAAACTTTGTATAAACTTAATATCCAATACCATTTTCAAAGAAACGCGATTTAATGTTGTTTAACGTTGGCTAATCAACAATGTTGTCTTATTTCGCACCCGTGAATCGGTCTTCTATTATTTCAACTCCATTCATTATAATAATTTTTTATAGTACAGTTCAGCATGTGACCTCAGTTTGCCTGTTGTTAAGGTATTTAAGAGTGGTAGGCAAACTGATGATGGTTATTTGTCCAGTCTGTTGTCCTGGGGCTGTACCACCACATTCGAATGTAACATCCGTGAATTGACCTTGTCGCGTTTCGGGAATAGTTTGAAAGTAGCCAGGTATAAGAGAAGAGTCAATGTCAATGTAGATGGTACATGCTCGTCTCCTCAAGCCGGCATAGTGGAGGCGACTGCTGCCCGTAGAGATTTCTCTGTAGTAGCAGTTGTTTCCTTTGATGGATCGCACTCTAGCTTTACATCAGGCGCAGTGTTGTCACATGTCGAGCTCACAATAAAAAAAAAGTGAGGTCTATAAGTATAAAAAACCGATACCACAGAGCAGTGGTTGCAAGCAGTAGTTGCCTCCGCTATACCGGTTTATATATATGATTATAAACCATCTATTAATGGGTCACACTCCTCTAGTTATATTTGGATACTTTCAAGTTGATCCCGAAACGCGACTAGGTCATTCACGAGTATTATTCACACTTGGAAGTGATGGTACTGCGCCCGAATTGTAGTTTGGGAGAATAACCGTCATTAGTCTACCTACCTAACTTTAAAAAAACTTAAAAGAAAAGTTATTAATTTGTGAATATCATAATGATAGCAATGGTAGGTGGCAGGTTGGTGTTTCTGGATGGTGTACATTCGTCTCTTTAAGCCGGCATGACAGAAATAAGTGGTTAAATGTCAGACTAATGTAAATATATAACAATAACCTTTGATAATTGGCAATATAAAGTAGCGTTTGCAATTATAATTAGTAATTTTAAGTACGAGAAAGTAGTGTGCATGTCAATTCGTACTATACTTCGGTTGAGCTGGCACAAACACAGGGAAGCTTTCAAACGTCCACATTAAAGTGGATACTTAAAAAACACTTTAAAAGAGATTTTATTTTATTATTTATCTACTATACAAAAGCATGTATAAACGCCTGTAGTAAAATTTCAAATGTGTTCAAATTACCAATATAATTCGAAATTGCTACACTAAGTATTTAGTATACGTTACGTTAGACGGTTTTTTAGAATTTGGTATTTGCAAATATGCTTTCAGATTCAATTGTCGAGATGATTTATATGTGCAAGAGAAGGAATTAAAATTAAAATTACTTTAGAACGATAATTTAGCCGCGACGTGGACTTTCGGGAGATAATGTTTTCACAATCTTAAACTTTAATCAATTTTGATTATTGGCACATTATTCAATTTAATTAGATATTTATTGGTAATTATTTAAAGATGAAACCAATATTCATGAAAATTTATGAAAGCATGGGCAGTGATATTTTCTTTTCTATAATTAATTTCATAAAATCAAAACGTCTATAGATATGGGCGATATGTTAAACTACCTCTAATATGATCAAAATCTATCGAGGTTTTAAGGATTGAAAAACGTTATGTCCTTTTCAGTGGGAATTTGAAACGAGATCCAGTCTTAAAATAAAAATCTAAACGACCAAATGTTAGTATCAGTGCCACAAACAACTGATGCTTTATTCCTAGATCATGAGCAATTTGATTCTCGAAAATTCAACCATTTCGTATACCCCGACCTATCCAAATATTGTCGTTTTACGCATAATTGATTCCGACCAGAATCTCGGAAGTCAGAAGGTCGACCGCTTAGTTAATATATAATTTTGCTTAACAGTTAATTTTCATTAGTTGCACATTAGGGTGCAGATTTTCTATTTAAAGTGGCAATTTTCATCATGTATAATTGACGGTCCAAATTAACCCCACACCCGAGTTAAATTGTTTATGAACGAGGTGGGAGTTAACTATAATAATTTACGTCTGATCGGCCGGCACTCTCTCGTGTGAGCTTTTCATTCAAAACACGGCCCTGCATTGAGGTTAAGTCTTTGCACGCATGCGTTAATAGTGCGCATGCGCTAACGCTACTCTAGCAATGATTTCACCTATCTCCTCCGTTACTAAAATCGCAACGTGACCATGTCGTACGTTGGTAATTGACTATTTTACCACAATTTTATTGCTATTAAGTAATAATGTTAGATATGATAATCTTGATAAATATATTTATATAATTATATTTCCTTTCTCTCAAACCCTTTTTAAATTTTAATTTTAACTAAAATAAGTAATATATAGTTTAAGAATAAAAACAAAAGTTATTCTTATAATAAAATAAAATTTGTGAGGCTCCACAGATTGGCAATTTTGGAGTAAAACTGGAGAGAAGTATTATGATTTATAGATATGACTCATATAGCTCATTCAAATGTGACCCAAGATGATAGTCCATCGTTATTTCTTTACATAATGGATGGACTGAGGAAAATATTCAAGTTATAGACATGACATATACAAAATAGATTGGATTAAACTACACTAACAATTGGATTTTGAGCTTTAACCTCAAAACAATAAAGTTCTAATTGAATTTTATTTATCGTGCTTTTTCCTTTACAAATCTGGCAGGTTGTGTCTCACACTGACCTACTTACACTACAGGAATGGATTTATTACACCCCTTAGCTTTGGAGTATTTTAATGGTAAATATGTTACTCGAACTTAGTTTTTACTCTAGTTTACGATGACATATCTACATTAAACGTTCTTTAAACATTGCTTTTTGTTTTGAGATTGAGATGTAAGTAAAACTACCAATCGTTAACTCGTTCCTAGGTCTCTCTATCTATGATCTCACTTACTTCATTTGGCTAGTTTTTTTTTCGTGTATATGTTAAAACTTGGAAAAAAAAGAAAGTGTTCCGAAGAGATATACTTATTCATCATTTAAATAACTTTAAAGGAGAATGCCAATTTGCAGGCCCACTTGATACCTAATAGTTTCTAAAATCAATATTCTAAAATAATATCTATTTATTTTATTAATTGATTTCAATTATATCAACACATATTTTACGAATCAACGGACAATGTTTAAAAAACAGATATCATCAATTATTAAAGCATTTAATATAATAATAACCACAAATATTGCATCAGAAAACATCTAATTAATCAATAACTTGGGTGAAAAAATTTAAACTGATTGATAATAAGGATAGATTTATTTTTTTACAAAATTAACTAAAAAAACATCGACAAACTCGGGAAAAAAATTGTGGACCCATTTCTCTTAGGCGAATGGGATTATCCTTTGCTCTAAAAGAAATAAAAATAAATATAATTTGAAGATTGTCGTTCCGTACATACGTACGTACGTACATAGTCCTCGCTTTTCTCCATATTGTTTAAAACAATAATATGATGGAGGAAGTTGTCTACAATGCGTCTAGACTAGATACGTGTGAAGGGTACAATACCCCCATACCATACCATGCCATTATTTGTGCGTATATATTAACTTAAGAAATTATAAAGTTATCGGTAATTTTTAATTAAATTTGGCAAATTAAAATGGTGAATTTGTTATTATTAATTTATATGATGAAAATTGAAAAGAGAAAAAATCAATACAGAGCTTGGTGAATCCTCTGACTACTATAAGCCATTGGAGCTTACGTGATCTCAATTACTCTTTTCCTATTTTTTCCATTGGCAACCCTCGGACATCACGTATTACTGTATATTTAAACACAATGAATACTAGCAAGCTCTACTTTACAGCCGAATATATTGCCAATTAACACAACTCTTATATCAATTATTATTTTCATTTGAATAGCACATATAAATTAGTTTCATAACAATATATAATGTTTAACAATAAACAACCATTATTTAGCCCACACAATGTCCTTACTGAGATAGCCCTTTGGAGTGTAAACGACACCTGTTTCTGTATCAGTTTTTCTCCGACATCCATTACTTTTATCATGCATGGACGAAGATTGAGTATTATAAAATTATTATGAATAACAAACATTAGAACTAAATCGTAGATCATAGTAAAAGATACTCCAGTACACTTAAAAAACACAATTTCATTGAAAAAAAAAAGTTCAAGACATTGAGCTTAAAATGACATCATAAAGCAAGCATGTAAGCTGAGCTCGCTTTCAAAAAGTTACTCGTCATAATTAGAGAGCCGGCTTCGCGAAAATTAATACTCTTTGTGCTGGTGACCGCAGGTTGTGACCTCGTACACCCACTTTTTATACTTAGTACCTACCCACTGATACTTCTAATAATTACTCTATGTAATAATAATCCCTTATAGTAATTACTCTAATTTTAATGTACACAATTATCTCGATTTTTTATTGAAATATTAACCTACAATAAATCAAAAATTATGAATACTCTTTAATTTGTTTATGAGTCAGACTACCATAGGAATGTTGGTTATTTAGTTCAGTCTGCCATCGTCTGTGGTAGTACCACCACTTTTAAGTGTAACGCCAGTGAATTGACCAAGTTTCGTTTCGGAATTAGCTTGCAAGTAACATTAGGCGATGTGTAGTCACTCAATGTAATCCCTCACGATGTCAAATCCACACAGTTAACACTAAAATATTCAGCCATGTTTTTTTTATTGTAGCTCGGCATGTGACAGTATAGAACAGTAATAAAAATTGGTAATTATCGTAGCAATACTACGATTCTCAACAACCCAATGAACTACGGCTGTCATTCCAAAAACAAATGCAATAAGAATCGGCTTTATTAAGCGACATAAGTACTCAGATAAGCTGCTTAATATGTATAAAAACGAAGCAATTATGTAACATGGATGAGCAATTAGAGGTTACGTTGGCTTTCCGCCAAATGCAGACTAGGCGCGAGGCCTCCCCGTCTGCTGAAGAGAGCGGGGTCTAGCGTTGCATCGCCTGTTTCTTATTATTATGAAATCACAAGTTCAGATGTTACATTAAAGAATGAAGCAATTATCACGGAGCAGCCGAATCGATTGTTTCGCGAACGAATGTTTTGATAAGATTTACAAATTGATAATTTATTTACAAATAATTTAATAAGTTGTCTTTTCTGCATCATTAATTATGCTAAATACTTATAATTATGAATATAAAAACAATTTAATTTATAATTTGTCACAGTTACAGTATTGGTTTCAGCTACACCTCTACTCGTGCACGCTCGCCTCCTCCATGCTAAAAGAGCAACCCTTCAAATTCGTCTACACTCCACGTTTAGCGAAACGCTCTCGACTCACCCAGCCGCTGTTGGCCGCTTCGTTGCCTCGCTCTCGTGCCCTCCTCTTTACACGTTAAATACCTAATGAGTTTGCATATTTTTAAAGTGACATATTTGGATTACACTCTTATATGCACTCTAAATTGTTAAAGCGATTTAAGAGAAACCTGAAGTGATTTGAGATTCATTGATATATGATTGAAATAGAGATAATAATATAATTATTTGTCGAAACTATTAAAAGTTACGGAACATATATTCCACTTCATTTATATATTGCCCACGACAAGTCCCTCAGGTGAAAATCTCGAGTAAGGCATCGCCTATACTACGCCGTTTCAGTTGAAATCATAAAAGTTCTTGTCTATTAATCCGAATACGCGTGAGTCCCGCGAGCGCGGTGCGGTGCGGGTGGCGCCGATCAAATAGGCCGGGGGAATCAATATGGCCGCCGCCCGCCCAGCTGATCTGTGACCTCCCCCACTATGCCTCCCCGCAGTCGGCGACTTGCCGTTCACAACACATTCGACGATTACATTTTTTAAACTTTATCCAAAAAAAGTAACTTCGGTTTTCAGTCAAACTTTTTAATGTTAGATTATGTGTGTGTTTCTTTAAATATAGTTTATATCCTAGTACGTACATTTTAATTGAAAAACCTACCTATACAAACCATACGTACATGCTACGATATTATTTTATCGATAATTCCATTTACTAGATGAAAATATAGCTAAATGTTGTTTACCTTGCTAGAACATGTTTTATGTAGAAATTTTCTTGTTGAAGAAAGATATGACGCGATTTTAATGTTTACTTATCGAGGAATAACGACAGAACAAAGATGTCATTGGTTTTATTGCTGTAGTAATAAAATCGATGGCTAACAATTTAATGGCATTCACTGACGATTACAACGATGGTGGAAGTCGTTAAAATGAGCATGCATCGCTCCAGTCTTGAAGGCAACTATCTACAAATCAACTAAACTTCATAAAGAGTGGTTGGCAGACTGATTATGGTTATGTCCTGGTCCTGGTCTGTTTGCTGTACTTACCAGCACTTTCGAATGTTACCGTGAAGTGACTATGTCGTGTTTCGGGATCAGTTTGGGAGTAGCCAGGTATTACGAGAGGAGTGTGTACTGTAAATCTGGATAGGCGGAATAGCAGAGGCGACTGCTGCCTGTAGAAATTTATCTCTAGTAGTAGTTGTTTCCATTCATGGATCGCACTCTAGCTTTACATTAGGCGGAGTGTTGTCACATACCGAGCTATAATAAAAAAATACTACATGTTGTAGGTATTATAATTTAAGCTGACCAAATAAACGTAGTCAATAAATTATGAATAATTGTATTATTTTTATTCGAAAGCATGTGTGATTTGTATTAGCAATAGTTTGGATGTTTTGTATCGAGTGACGGGTGATCGATGTGGGGCTATTACTTTGATAGTAGATATAATGTGATTAGGTGGCTACAGGGCGGGGGGTGGGGGGTCGGCGCCCCATGGGATACTGCAGCCGCATGTGGCAATACACGTGTATCAATATAACGTGTATGTACTAATTATATAGATGTACAGATAAATAATGGGCAAGGTATTAAAAAATTAACCTATGCTAAATCGAAAACCATTTCGAGATATCACTTCAATTCTGAAAAACTTTAAAATCGCTAGATATTTGAAAAACTATAATGACACGCGATTGACCTTTATGAGACAATCATTAACAAGGCAAAGTACCAACCTAACCATTGGTAGATTATTTTGTTGTCTATTATGGTATGGTTATTACCTTACAAGTTTATCAAATAACCTTTATTGTGTCGTTACGATTACTATATCACAACCGCAATTTTTAAAAATTAACAAAAACAGAACAAAGCAATTATAAAAGTTTTCCAGAAACATTTGTCGATTAAATTATTTCATCTATAATACATTATCAAAAAAATATGTAAAAAAGATAGCCGTCATCAGATACATCTTCCCAATTGTATCAATCATCGGCATTAATAACGTGGATGGAGGTTGGAAATTAATTGCACATTTAATAACACGGTCCGGGGAGTTTCCTTTACAGGTCAGTTGTTTAAACACATCTTACTGATGCGGTACAAGTTTTTATTTTTGAGATCTCTTTTCTTTTGTATTATTTTTGATCATTTACTGGTTTGATATCAACTGCATAACATTGATCTGTGGTAGCAGTTGATTCCGTCCATAGACCGGACTCTAGGTTAACATCAAACGAATATGATAGCGGTGTCATATGCCAAGCTACTCGTCCAATAAACAACCGTAATTATTACTCACAATAGAATTGTAATTCACGTGGCGTTATACAATTATCTAATTGTGATTAACAGTGTACCGGCGCCGCCGCCGCGCCTGCCTGAACTCAGTCTGTAAGTGTGTCATCGTGAAATACCTACTCCACGAATGAACAGTTTATATGCAAATAAGATTACAATTATACATTATTCGGAACCGTCGCTACACTCTTGTTTTGTAAGACAAGGGAAGATTTTAATTACAACTTAATCGATTAATAATGGCGGGAGTGTTCGTTTCTAATATTTCATTGTTAGAGAAATTTTATATTTTGAACAAGTAGGGACGCAAATACCGGTTAAATTTTGGTACACGATCGATATCTAGAAAATACCGCTGAAAACATTAATACAATTAATAACGTAATTATTAATTACGTTACCGTCTTTACGTTAACTTGTCTATCTATGAGAAACCTGTGCGGGTAGCAGTCTCTTCCACTATGCCGGCTTGAGGAGACGAGCATGTACCATCTAGATTGACAGTGCACACTCCTCTTGCTATACCTGGCTACTTTCAAACAATTCCCGAAACGCGACAAGGGCACTTGACGGGTGTTACATTCAAAAGTGGTGGTACTATCCCAGGACGGCAGACTGGACAAATAACCATCATGAGTCTGCCTACCACTCTTTAATAGTGCCTATAGGCACTGAACGACCAAAGTACATATAACAAAGTTACATTGGTACCGGTCAGAATTAGCGAGGTTCAAACACGGGTCTCATCGATCGTGAGTTCACGCGTCTTACCGCTAGACCACTGCCGCTCTTTGTTTGTCTTATTCTTATGACATATATAATTCTGTTCTTATGACTTTTGTTTGTCGCCTCAATGACGGGAGTATCATCAAGGAATATGGGTAACATTATTTTTTTCGGTACTTTCAGTATCAATATAAATTTAACGGTACCTGATGAAAATCAGAGAAATAACGTTACTTTTCATGGCATCGTTCCGATTGTCTAGGCTCACTAGAATGGGCAAGGTGTGCAAAAATTAACCCATGTTAAATCGAAAACCATTTCGGGGTATTACTTCAATTAGATGTATTTTAGATTCCCGTCTGAAGAAATTTCAAAAACAAAACTATACTATAAACACGACGTTTTAATTAACAGGAATTTCAAAAATCAAAGATTTTTTAACGTTTGACAAATAATTATTTTTTTCTTATTTGTTGACAATGGTTTAGTTCCGGCCGAATCGTTACGATTACAATATTACAATTTTTTAAAATTAATAAAGAAAAACCTAAGCAATTATAAAAGCTTTCCAGACACACGTGTCGACTAAATTAATCTATAATATATTATCCAAAAAATATGTAAAAAGGTAGCTGTCACCATATGCACCTTACCAATTAACTATTACTAATGATTATAAGTACATACAAAAAAAGAATCAGGTAGGTTATAAGGTAAATTATACTTCCGCATTGCAGCTATTGTGAATAGTTAACCAGAAATGTTTTGTATTACATAAAATATACGACAATAAACTTTTATTTAACTTTAACTAAATCATAATTTAGTACAAAAAGAACTAAACAATACTAAATCTATAAAAGTCACCTATTTAATAGTTGAAGATTTCCTCAGCGGTCGTCTTCCGTTAGCTGTTCGCGGCTTGACCCAGAAACCTCGTTGTACCGGTCGCGTCGCATCGCGTCGTACGCCGATCGCATTGATAGCGCGCGAATCGCTCGCCGGCCTCCTTCCTACCCTCCTCGTATCGGCCTAATTTGCAGTCTCCGATGGGATCTTAACAATAAACACTTGGAAATTGTAGGAAACGGGTCGGAGAAACAACTACAGTAATTACTACAGGAGTGTTTGACACGGATTCTTAATGAATCTCTCACTGCTTACCTATAAATAGTTTGTTGGAAACGGGTAAACTGTCGATTTAATGTGTCGTTTTACATAATCTTACTTCACTGAATCGAGTCGCGTCGTGGTTAGCGCGTTAGTTTGTTACGCAGAGGTTATGGGTTCAAATCCTAATCGAAACAAATATTAATTTGACTTAAAATTGAAGTACTTAAACTTAAAATTTCAAAATTAATAATAGAAAAATTACAAATCATTTGTGTAGATAGAAGGCAAAATACCAACCTAACCATTAGTAGATTATTTTGTTGTCTATGGTTATCACCTCACAAGTTTATCAAATAACTTTTCTTTATGTTACCTTACAATAACAGTGTTTTATACGAATACCTATTGCAAATTTAAAACAAAATTATACTATAAACACGATGTTATAATTAAAAGGAATTGTTTGGAAATGGAAAATCAGTTTGAACTTTTGACAAATGATTATTTTTTCTTGTTCATTGGTAATGGTTTAGTTCCGTTCGAATCGTTACGATTACTATATTACAAGCGCAATTTTTAAAAATTAATAAAAAAAAGAACAAAGCAATTATAAAAGTTTTTCAGAAACACGTGTCGACATTAATCTATATCATCCAAAAATATGCAAAAAAAATAGCTGTCACCAAATACACCTCCCCAGTTGACATCAACTATTAATTCAACAGCTTTTCTAACTATATTAATATTGTAGAAAAAGATACAGATATCTTTAAGTGGAAATTGAGTAAGGACGCGCCAGAGGAGTAGAATATTAGTTTTTGTATCATGTATTGTTTTTATCATATTAAGATTGTAATAAAAAAATTGTAAAACTTAATCTGACACCTAAGATTGGTAGGCAATTGTTCTTAGCAGAGTCTGTCGTCCTAGTAACACCAGTGAATCCACCAAATCGTGTTCGTCTTCTCAAACCGGCATGGCGGTACGGTTACCTATAGAGACAATTGTAATATGCCGAGCTACAATTTAAAAAAAACTCGTCCGAGTTAACTCGAATAAAAATACGTTCAATTGCAATAATCAATGATTTTATCGGATATCCAAAATGACGTTATGAAGTATCAACCATCACTTAGTAAAAGTAAAGTTAAGCTACAGTAAATATTCGTTAGGCAAACAAAGTTGTATTCGAAATTCAGACGCAAGTTAGCCACTGCATAATTAAATGAGTAGTGAAAACATTAGTCAAGTTATCTGCTTTCTAAATGTCTGCTATATATAATCAAGTTATCTGCTATGGCTATGGACTAAATGAGATTTGGAGTCGGTGCGAAAAATAATTGCTGTCCATTAGTCAGGTCGCTCGCGGTGGTCGATGTTGCAGCCACGGATACTTTGCAACGTTAATGAACCTTTGTGTGGATTATATTTCATACATAACAACATAAACTAAGACTATTGATGCTATAATGGTAGTTTCACGTGAATTACAATTGTGCTAAAAATGGGAAAGTTATTATAAGTCGTCTATAAAGATTCGTAGATACAAATTTAATGGAATATGGAGTGAATACTGTTTACACTGAATTTACTTCAGCCTGTGATAAAGTAAATCACAAATAGTAATCTTTAAAAAAATCTTTATTAAACGGAAAATTATTTTTTTACAAATTATATGGGTAAATGACTCCGTACTAGACTATAGTCTGTATTACGGGTGTCCTCGCTCTTACCTCTAATAATAATAATTTCAAAAACACGTGTATGTTAAACTCTAAATTAATAGAATAGGTGGTTTCTTAATTAAATTAATTAGTTTATACTTGTTCGTAAATGACTTCAAATAGTTGCAATAAATGATGGTGAGCCATCACAATAATCACAAAATTACCATTAGGTCGACTTTTCTTTTCAATGTTTTAAATAATATGACGTCAAAAATGGTACAAATTCTCAATTTTTCCTCCATTTCCTCTAATCGAATGCATCGTCTCATCGTCGAAACAATCCCCTCGCGGACCAAAAGGTTCGGGCAATCCTTCTCTGTCGTTCCATCAAATTGTGGAACGACCTTCCCAGCCACGTCTTCCCCCCTTCCTATAACATGGGATCCTTCAAGCGCAGTGTGAAGAGGCATCTCATTAAGCCGGCATAGCGGACGCGACTGCTGTCTGCAGATCCCCTTCTCTGACAGCAGTCACCTCCGTTCATGGATCGCACTCTAGCTTAACATCAGGCGGAGTGCGGTCATATGACGTGCTAAAATAAAAATAAAAAAAAGATTTTAGTACAAAATAATTAAATTATGTGACGGTGCTGCTCTACTACAAAATTAATTAGGTAATATAATTTTTCTATGTTCTCTTGGTTTAAGTTTAAGTTTGTTTGTGTTTTACTGTGGTTTAATGTTACATATTTTGTTAATGTCGTTTAATAATTTACTTGGTACATTTAGCTATAATTTTAATTTACTTACATGTTCGCTGTGAAGGCTTCGTTATAATAAATAATGATCAAATGAAATAAAACAAATATTAATTATTGTACCATCTTATTGTTATTAGATAAGTTTATAGTTTATATTCTTTCATAAATATTTTATTAATAGTTTCAAATAGCTTTTGAAGGGATTTAAACAAAGACTAAAAAATGTATAAATATTAGTCTATTTAAGTTAAAACTTTAATGGCGAATTTTGTCAGCGTACTACTCCGACTACGAACTACGAAGAATTTTTCTACGCTTCGCTCTCTGGTTTACAGTTTAATCAAACTTTAGAATTCCTTCTACTTTTCCATTTTCTATTCCTTTTATAAAACATTTTAATAAATAAAATCAAACCGCGCCAAAGAATTTTTAATAACAATGACACATATTTTTTAAAATTCTCATTAATCATGTTTACTATCTATTTAGTATAAAAATTCATACATCGTATTATATATAATAAAAGCAGCCTTCATAACAAATAAACGTACTTATTTAAATTTTGTTCCACACACCCCGAGCGTACCATTCGACAAAATCAAGCGACGAATGCACGGTAATGTAAATATGTTGCGTAGGAAAGCTCTTACTCAAAACCATTACGAGCGTCGAGAACACGTTCGAATCCAATTAATTTAATATTAAAAGCTCTCGTCGTCAACTTAAAGCCAAACTTAAAAATAATATTTTATGAAAATTCTTGACTAAGTTTCCAATATGGCGCATCGTCGAAGTCTATCGTCGCGTCGTTTATACCTATTTTTCACTTCTTTCTTCATTCGCTTTGCCTATCATCCGGCTTATATCGTTATCCGTACTCGTCTTGTTTTCTAATCGGACAAGCTGCTACGGATTTCGGAATGAAAGGCATGTAAAGCCGACGACCCATTTGAAAAACTCAACTGGATAAGGAGAATTGTGAATGAAAAACAATAAAAGGCTGAATTTGGGTTAGGTTTTTGTTGTTTCAAGACATTTTAGTATTTACCCGTACAAGGAATCACTTGCAGATTTCTCGTTTATATTTTAAAACTAAAAGTAGGTATCACGGCGACACGTTCTATTAAGTAGTTCTTTTTTCATAGTAATACAGGCTAAGATGGATCGTTGAGGCGGTCTCAACGGCTGGATACTCGTAGGGTACGGAGCGATGACCGAATCCCTCCGCTACCCTCCGCCCGAACCGTTCGATGAATGTCGACCGTAAATCTCCATAGTTAAAAGTAATTTTTGTAAGCTTTCCCAAACAACTCTGAAGATACTTTTGCGCAATTTATGACTGTATTTCAAAGATATTGAGTGCTATTTGTCTAGCTAATCATCTTTCTATCGACATGGATGTGACTAAAGTTGCGAGTTCTAACATTGAGATATCGGATATGAAATGTTTAATGATGGCGTGACTCCATATAATATCTGTGCCTAACAATCATTAGTAACACGGAGTTTAGAAAGACTTAGAAATAATTGTAATCAAATTATTTTTTATATTATTTATGTCTGTACACAAAACAAAACATTATTAACCACGTGGTTGAAAGTAACAAGAAACATTATCTTTACTGCAAACGTACTGCAGTGGTAACAATGTAGGTTGATATGCGTCTATTTGTCAGTAAGGTCGTATTAGTTGCAGGTAGCAGGTGCTCCTCGCTTCAATGTTACGCAACTAATGCATCTACTGAATGTACAGCTACATTTATTATGTGCAAATAAAGATAGTTACTTTGTCTACGTGTTAAAATATATAATTGATATATAACTGATGAAAAATTGTTAGTATTGAACTCTCTCAGGTTTAACTTTTAGCTCAGGTAACCGAAATAGAACATATCTGTGCCAATGCTTTTACTAAAATGAAACTAAAGATTGGAGGCGAATATCGCAGATGTGTCTGCTGTATTTACACTGATATAATCTGGCGCTTTCTATTTCCGAGGGCAAGGTGAGAGCTGACAGCCAAGTTGTCCGTTAGAGATGAGAAGTTAGCTACATATTTGATAGGAAACTCTTCGGCGCGCGCATCAACAATTCAGTGGGCCACTTACCTACCGACGCCCAGAGCGATGCTTTAACTTCTCTTTGACTGTTGAGTTGTCGATCGATGTTGACGTTTAATTCAGAATTAAGCTGTTGGGATGAAATACTCAGAGTCGGGATATTGTTTGGGGACATCTGCTCTTTGGAGAGTAAACGGTTACGTGAATAGGGAGGGCGGCGCTGGGATTAATTCGTCCGCAGGGCGTTGAGATCTTGACGTGTATTTCATGGAAACTAATTTGTATTCTCTCCGTTGTACAATTAACTTATGCCCTTAAGATATGACTTTAGCTCTTTTTCAGGGTCACGATAATCTCATACAGATCGATTAGGTCTTATGTACATATTAATCGAACCTCTTTCTTTACACTATAAGATTGTAATAATTGATGTTGAAGCGAAATAGTTTAAAACAACTGACATTTTCAATATATCGTCATGTAACGAACTTGCATGACACCCCAACTGTGAGGGATACTAAGTTCTGTGTGATATGAGTTTGTGACAGCCGCCGGCTTCTACGAGAGTAGCATTTACAATCACGTGCAGGCGCCAATATCGTCTCTGATACTCGTACTCAAAACTATTTTCGCTTTGCTTACAATATCCAGATTTGTTATAAGAAATATATTGTCTTTTTAGAATGTTTCTTTAATAACTTTTTAGATTAGTAATAAAGACAAAATAAGATGGAATTTAGATAAGTATAAAGAGACTATAAGTATTAAGCTTCAAGTTATTTCATAGATGTAATCGTGTCATTTATAAATATATGCTTTTTCAGTCATTATTTTATGACAACAGTGTTGTTGATTTAATCGGAACAAATTGGTATTTTTGTTTGTTGAATTGAAATCTGAGATAATGCGAACATGATTGATATATACCAAGATTGATTACAAAGGTTAATAATTTGTATTTCATAAAACTTTGGAAAATTTTGTTTTTGTATTAGCTATGTGCCTACCTATTTTCTTTCTATAGTATGATAAAATCGTTCATGAGCGGCAGGCAGCAGTCGCCTTCACTATGCCGACTTGAGGAGACGAATTTGCACCATCCAGCGCACACTCCTCGCGTTCTAGGTACTTGGTTACTTCCAAGCTGATGCTGAAACACGACTAGGTCACTTCCTCGCCAGAACGGCAAACTAAGCTTATGTATAAGTTATAACTATCGTTAGACTGCGTACCGCTCTTATTTATTTTCTGTTTTCAAAGTATTTAATATATAAAAATAGTTACTGAAGACGAATTCAATCAATACGATAGGAATTTAAAGGCGCCGACAATCAAAATAATTGATAGGTTGTCTAGACTTCTAGACAGATCGATTAATTTGCGAAGTAGCAAAATTGTTGATTCTCATAATGTAATGATTCTAATAATGATTTTTATTATTAAAATTTAAATTATTATATATCTTATATTATAGAACATTATGTGTAATATTATCTATCGTGTGGTGAACTTTAAATTTCGTGTTGTGAATTTTAAAAGTTATCTCATTTTGTTGATACGCAATATTCACAATTCAGTGCCTATTTATTTAATCATTGAATAGAAAAAAAATTGAATAGACACCTCCGCCTAACTATATTTATTTAATTTATCTAGGAGTTGTCCTAGAAATTTAAGACTTTTATGAGATTTTGAAGATAGTGTAGTAATATTTTATTGATCTGAGGTAGGTTGGCATTCTTGAATTTTTTTTCTTTATGCGAAAGCGTTATAATAGTAGATTATTATCCATTAAGTGTTCGTAAACGTGCGTGAGAATGGGTAAAAGATTCAAAATAGAATTTTCCAGGCAAAACTTCGCAGAAAGTTTTGGTAAAGAATAAGGATTCTACCACTTTACTGTATATAATTGAAAACAAAAACTACAGACTAGGCAATGTCTCTTTAGAATTAGAAATATTATTAAAGCTAAGCTGCACGGGTAATGATCCCTTTGCTTTTTTATTACAACAAGAAATTTAAAATGTACATTTTTCATGCTACCTATAATAAATGTCATTGAACAAATGATTACAAATTACCGGTATGAGGAGACGAGCGCCGTTCAGTAGGCGGAACTCTGCTTACAATAGTGTTGTTGAAATGAAGGAACGCGCCTCTCTGACACCGATAACTACGACGAGCTTTTCCTTATTTCACTTCCTTTTAAATTATCGACCTATTTTACATTCTAACGTTGAAGAAATTTATTAGTTCGATTGTGGCATATGATTTTTAATGAAATAAATATATACGCTTTGTAACTAATTTTAAATTTATGATTTTATTTTACTGCTCTTTATAGCGCAGTGGTTAGAGCGCCAATATGTCATGCAGAGGTTCGATTACCAGTCTAAACAATTAATATTAGTTTGTAATATTAATTAATAAAGTATTTGTTTCGACTTTGGGTCTTGTAAGTTTGTGTTGCTCCTTTCCTTATAAGTACTCATAGCACATGATATTCCAGTTTGGGTTGTATGTTATGTATATTTATGGAATACCAGCAGACTCGACTAATAACCATCTAGAACTACATCTGTCTACAACTCTTTAAAGACATACTTTTTTTTTAATTGAAAATTAATTTTGCTTTTGTCATATTAAATTAAAAATAAGCTACATACTTATTATCTCAGATAGATTTTTACTCATGATTTACTTACTAAGTGTTTATTAATCATGAACTACCATAATCTTATAAATTATAACATAATAATGGGTTAAAATACAAATGAAAAGTATATGCAGTAAAATAAGAAGCAATACAAAATTGTGGAAAAATTAATTGTGTGCTTGCTTACCCTGAGGGTTCTCACTGAAAAATTCAAATTGTTTTGCATCCAAATGAGACTCGACTCTTTTACTCTCGTTGATATTTGAACACTGCACTATTTTTTTCTGCGTTTCGTAAGTTTATTTATAAAATTAGTGAAGCAATGTTTACGTGGCTATAATTAAAACTTTTTCATAATATTTTTTTAATTAATAGCAGACTAATTAACATCTAACGGTTGGACGTCAAATGCACGGCCCATGATCATTAATTTTTCAAGAATCTCCTTTTAACTCCTGTTAAAAGAGAAAGGACTGCGAGGCCGGGGGTCATATCCAAAATGCTACCAAAACTTTGTCGTTCTTCTTTCAGCGTGTTGTCGGAACTTATTTCATTGTAGTCGTTAGTATTCAAAGCGAGTCTTCGGATATCTTATTTGATCATCGTATTAAATATAAACTGAATAATACTTTTAAACTATAAGTATTCATATTTATTCTTGCTCTTGCGTTAAGTATTTATTAATTTCCATTTGTCATGGCACGTCAGCATTTGAAGCTTAAAATTAACGGCGTAATTTATTTGTAACGGGCATTATAACATTATTATATTATGAGCGTGAACGCTGATCAACGCACAAGGATCGGAACGAAAGGATAAGAGGATTACCGAAACGACCAGAGATTCCTTTTTGTACTCTGTTTGTTTGTTAATTTGCCCTTTATTATAAGTATCGGTACTAGCTTTCATTTCGTGCTTTAAATTCAGGGCTATTTAATAATGCACACCTAGTCCGATTCACGAGTTACGAGTTGCCTAATTTACGGTGATATTTAATTTTTGTTTGATTTAAGTTACGGAATACGAAATAACTAATTATTGCAATTTTGATATTTGTAATTGTTTCGTAAGGGTAACAATATACTTATCATTAAAATAATAAATAGTTATGAAACAAACATAAAAGTATTATTTAGTGATGAATGTGATTGTGCAGAAGTGGCATCATTTATCAGTCTGAAACGAGGATTCTGGCACCTACATCGACACTCCAAAAGTGATGCCATTAAGATTGAGGTCAACCGCACCCTTTACCAAAAATCATCTATTTTTAACCTTAACATTTTTGTTGGTAATGTAGATTAAACATATATAACAGATCTGTTCGTTAATACACTCGAAATCCGTTAAAGTTTAAATTAAAAAAAAATAGGTAATGTTGTGTAAATAATAAACTTATTGTTGTAATTTTCGCATTTTGAAAATCCATATCATGGTCAGAGTTAAGTTAGACCGAGAAAAATATGATAACTTAAAGTTCTGCAAACATATATTGAAGACAATGATATAATGAACCCTAAGAAGGTGAATGGGCAAATAGATGATAATTAAATATACGGAAGTTTCTCTTTCACAAATATTCTCGCGGCACTCAGTTATCGAGCGGATTCTCAACGGTAGACCTCTAAACCGCGCTCAGCAACTCACAGTCACGCCTTATTCGCGCCCGGCTATGATTGATTGACTAGGGAAGGGTTGCTACAAACATACCTACGTATGTCTCCAACGAAGACAACTTTGTACAACATCATGTTAATTTGCTCTAATTAACTCGACATTCGATGTGTGCAAACAGATCGATAGTTTTCTAAATTTGTTTACTTTGATGGAATTATCTTTGAATTTTCCTAGTTTCTTTAAATTCGTGCGATTAATTGATTTTTATGCGACTTACTATCGCGTTTATTTTGATTAATTTGATCCAACGTCCGAAAGCTTGGCAGCCATCTGATCGTACTCGCTGAGGTACTGATATGCTGTTCGTGCCCATTGATTAGTTTTAATAATACGCTACATGAAATGATCAGCAATCAAAAAATATAATAGAATTATATTTTCACTGTATTATTTTATATGACGACTATTTTTCTTTTAGTACATCTAGTACTTTGAATAAGAATATTTTCACTAGAAATTTATCTGAAAGAGTAGTAAAGTGTCCACTCATATCCAGAGGCGTCTGCCCTCGTGCATAATGAAGTCGGCTCGACACAACAGTTTGTCGTCTTTTTCGAGAAGCGAACATGTAGCACGCGCATTACCGCTATGTAGAAGCTTGATAACTAATTAATCACTGTTGAGGCAAGCGGCGTGATTTCCTGTGGGAGTGAAAAATGCTAAAGATAAAAGTGAGAAGGGTCGGCGTCGTTCTGAGCTCACTGTCGCCACCGAGAGGTGCTGCCTAACGTGTTATTTTTTAACATGGTCTCGTTAATAAATTATCTTGTTATACGAGTGTTCTGAATGTTGTGACAATGTTTTTATTATACTTACTTGAGAAAAATGTGTACTTAGAAGTGGAATATATCTTTTTCAGAAACACGTATTGCGCTTTTCAAAATTAAAGCAATATACTATAGGTCCATGAATGTTTTACTTCGCATTTTCAGGAGACTTATCGTCGTTGGGCCTGCAGTATGATGGTGCCTCTGTGGGTAGAAGAAGGCGCGGACACAGATGCGGAAGAGGGAGGCAGATCACGGCGAGAGCCCGAAGCCCATGCGGCACGGTGGCGGGCACGACATTTGGAACGTGTGGGACATTTGGATCGGCGGCGAGGTGGGGTCGTCGGTCGCTGGGTTCGCGCGGCGGCAGCGGGACCTGGTCGGCCACACACTCCTATCTTCCGACTCAAGCCTTGTCTCTCCGTTTGCCAGCTTGTCGAGCAGCACTGTCCTTACTTCCTTCCTGCGGATCGAGCGCCCGCATACCCCACACAATACGCCGGCGAGCCTACCTTCCTCTGTCTTGGTAAGATTTAAAATTATTTAATAAATTTGACTATTATAAGGAATCATATGCGTACAATGTACATATATAGTTTATGCTTGGATCTTGATAAAAAATTGAGAACAAGTGCAAGCTTATATTAAATTCTGGTGACAAAATTTACGATATTATTTAAGATATATATTAAGATAAATAATTAAACTACTGAAAGGAAGTTATATATCTCCAATTTTATGAAAAAAAAAATGTACCGTAGTTATTTCTATTTAGGGCAGATAGTACAACACTAAGAGTTAGTTGTTCTCGCCTAGGGTGAGAACAATGAACGCAAGCGGGCGCTCCCTGGGGCGAATTAGCCATGATTAGCAGCCTTGGCAATCCGCCGCCCGCCGCGACTCGTATTCTCGCCTTGTGTTCTCGCCTTGGCCATAGTTCAACTACAAAAGCTTGCTGTATAAAGGTTATACTCTTCATAAACGTCCGTTAAAATTATAGCATTTTTGCTCAGTGTGAGGATTAATTGCCCACTGTATATACTCTTGTATTAAAATAATATTGCATTTCAGATTCTCGAATACCAGAAACAGGCGAGCAAGCCAATAATTCAAACTATGGCACAGACGAGTGCTGTTACTGGCATTGCAAGGGTGGATTGTGTTACAAATGCGAGAGTCAGTTAAGCGAACCGAGGCGACCGGAGGCTGAGAGGTGCGCGCCCGTCGAAGAACGTATATCGGGCTGCTCAGTGCCGGCGATGCCCGCCGAAGAGCCCTCACCGTCCTCGATATCACCAACGACGCCACCCGACCTGCCATCTTCTACGACTCGCCTGCAGTCATCCATTCTTGCTGTAGTTATCGTCGTGCTCATGCATTGGCTCCTATTCTGTGCAAGAACTCGCCGCGTACGGACCGCGCTTGTGCCTCTAGTGAATGTGCGTAACACGAGGTTATAGTTTTAAGTGAATATGCGGATTACACCCGCATCTCAAGTGCGACGTTCTATAGAGACTACTATTATTAGTGTTGGACTTATGATAACAAATTATACGCGATTACGAGTTCGATGATCTCCGTGAAGACCCGTCGACTGAGGGCGCCTCGTATCGCGCACACGGTCGTCGGGAGAACAACCGGTGATATAGACTGTAAGTTAATTATTTGTGTCAGAATATTAGAGAGACCCGTAATAAAACACCAATATTAAAAGATGTCTTATGGATGACCATTCGAAGTATATTCGTGCCGTTTACTTCGGTCACTTATTTATACATTTAGGCACAATAACAATAAGAAAACTCCTCATTAATTGTAATAGGTAAAATTTTATATTTTAAATAGAAATTTACAGTTCAATTGCTCATAGGCACTGTTTAATTTTTATTTTTGCTAACTAGTTTTATAGAAAACGTAAGTGAGGTGATAATAAAATTTCCAACAAATACACCAATATTGAATAAAGGTAGTAATTTTTCGATTCATAATAGCTTGTTATTTTTGTACGACAGTTAGCGTGTTCAACATTTATACAAACAGTAAAAAGAAAGACTTCAATCGACTATAGTAAATTTCCAACACGAAATATGTTATCAATATATTATATTTATATTTCACATACATTGCAGTAGATAGAAGTTGTGTATTTATATATAGTGTCACGGTTTAACATGAAGTCTCTCTTTTTATAATAATATTATTAACGTGATCGATTCGTAGAGTTATTTTGTTATCTTGCTAAAACACTGCGACGAGTGCCCTGCTACGCCGCGCGCCACGCCCGCGCCGTAGTCAGTCCGATGACACGCCCGACGTGACATCTCCCGCAGCCTGCCGTCAATGTCGTATGTGCCGTGACCGTCAATGTGACCACCATATTTGAAATGATGTCTTTGAAATGGCACAACTACTCGTTGAACTGATTGTTGATAAAAGAGCTTTTATTGTAGATAATGGTGAATGACTGCGGCGGAGAGTGAACATGCGCGGGCGCTCCTGCACAACTAATACTACTTATATGATGAATTCTTATATTAAAGTAGTTGTTGTATTGTGAGGGGTAATATATGTAAATGTACATATAATGAAAGTTATATGTAATAATATATCCGTCTTATGAACTATCAATCGCCACAAAAGTGAATATGGTTGAAAATGTTTTTTATATGAATTGATTTTTAATATATATATTATTGTATATGTATATCGAGTCGATTAAATGATTAATGATAAAATCAGTCGCCATTAACATGGGTAAAATCGTTCGTATTAGGTTAATATTTGTTGTTATGTTATTTTACTTTTGATAATGAAGGGTGAAGATGTAGTCGAGATGTTTGTGATCGAAAGCAAAATAAAGAATATAATAATGGTTATTAAGACTTTATCGAATGGATATTTGTTGAGTATTATCCTCTGGAGGGGATGTAGTTGTTGTATTCAAATGATATTGATAATAATATTAAGTAAGTTATTTTTTACGTTTTTTATCGTGTACGAGTACTTAACGTCAGAAGTACTGAAGTTCGTTATTTTCATGATACATTTGATCGAAGCCACACTAACAATGGGTGCTAAAGGTCTATTAAATTATTTATTATAATATTATTATTTCAATTTCTATCTGTTTTAATCTGTAATCTTTGACAACATTATTCCTACATTTTCTGAACTAATTTTACAATATTAATAATAAATTCTCAAACAAAAGTCATCAATCATATCAGATGATCTCACCTTTGTTACTAAAAAGGACAATTTTGTTAAAATGGGATATACCAAACTTCTACAATCCGTTTACTCTTTTTGTAAATCGTCTCATCTAATTCTTTATCTATTCTAGACTAAGACGTGGAGTTTTAGAAATGTTTATGTAACCATTTTATCGCAAAATAATAAAAAAATACGAACAAACGATTGTACGCTATTTAGTAATATTTTAGAAAATCTCCGTCTTAATGAAAATTTCATATTTAAACTCAGTCGAAATACCTCAATTCAATTTTGTCAAGCTTTTAGTCTTAGAATATATTTTTTTTAGATTAGTCTTGGTACAAAATTTGAGCACTCGTTAAAAGTACACGCTACCCGTATCTTCTTACACTTATACAACTTGTCATTCAGCACTATTTATCTATCTGAATTAGATATTAAAGAGATTTCCAATTAGACGATTTTTAATCTAAAAATAACAATTTCTATTTAACTTTCTTTGTACGCTTTCTGTAAAATGAGTTTTTGAATAATATCTAATGAACAGGCCTATACATTGTGGTGTTGCTTTTATTTTATTATGTGTAGTAGGTTATTTACATCATAAACGAAACTTGATTCAGTTAATTTATTTTTATTATATATTGGTGAGTTTCCAACATGTTAAATTATTTATAGCTATCATTGATTCGTCGTTTAGCACAATAAATAATATCAAGGGACCCAACTTTTGCAATAATATGAAGAACAGTAAAATTGATGTATTCACCAGTGACGAAGCGTGCAATTTGTCCAAATAAGAAAATATATAATTATAGTGAAGCCGAAACCGTAAAAATCGCAAATAAAAGAAAAACAAAATATGATAAATACTGCGCTAAGTCTAACTGTGATTGATCTAACATAAACATTAATATTACTTTGTACCTTATACATACGTTCCGGAGCTACCAGTACCTTTTTAAAAAATGGATTTGTGCTTTTCTTGAGTTACCGTGCGTGAAACCACGGGGTGCAACTATTTTATTCCTATAAAAGGTACCCTGGGGATGGAACTGGTACAGTTGCGGGCAATGCCTAGTTTATGACATTTTCAAAAGAAAAGCTCGTAGAAATCAGGTTGTATTGCAGTCCCGGAACTAATACGTCCCATAAGGTATCCATTCCATATATTTTTTTATAAGATTAAACATAGTTAGACACAGACTTTGCGTAGTATTTATTATATTTAGTTTGGCTTTTTTTGTGGTTTGCCACTGCATTAATAACTTAACTTAATCGATGTAATTAATCTTTAAAACACCAATAGGTATGTTAGACGTTCATCATCCCCTTGGAATGTGAAAAAGCTATTATATCTATGAATTACATATTATTTCTGACAATAAAATTCGGATCATGGTGTCTATTAATAAAATTTAAACGAAAATGCATTATTATATATATAAACAGTGACGAGAATACAACTTGCATATGCAATATTACGTTATACGAGTAGTAAGTGGTGTGTAATTCATAGTAAGACCGTCTACCATCGTATTATAAAAGAAATGAGCTTGCGAAAAGAGCATAATGTTCAGTATCTATATAATCTTATCGTATTAGTGCACATAAACTTATTTTCTGTTGAATTTTTGATTATAGTACGACTTTCTTTTGTTTGCTAATGATATACGTATGTTTTGATGTATATAATAATATATGTAAATGTTAACGCACAAATATTGAACAAATTGCTATTATGAAAGGCAATTTATGTACTTAGCTATAAACAGAAGACTACTGGAATAGAAGTATGAAGCACGTAGACAACTCCGTACTACTAGAGCTGACTAACTCGAATAGGATATAATTGATTTATATATTATTTTGAAGAGATATTTATGTTATTTTTAGAATATCTAGTATTATAATAGTTGTTATAACGGCCGCGTAACACGGAGTGAACTACGTAGCTATAAAATACTATTTCACGGAATTAATTAGATAATATTTATGTGTTTTATAATTTAAGTAATGAATAATATTGCCCTTCACGTGAGTACAAGTGCCACACCGTTAATTGACTGTCACACGCGCACAAATACAACGTCGCCAATTCGCCATCGTACTTTCGGGGACCTATATACTGCTATAGATTATTACAAAAATATGTTATAGTGACATTAAAATAGTATGTAACAAACAAAACACCAAAACAGCCTTTAATATAATAAATACTGTCCAAAAGGAATGTTAATGTTGGAAATTCTTCTTAGAATGTTAGTTCGTTTATATTTTATACTGTTAACTGACAAAAATAATGTGTTAGTAAAATGGTAGTGTTAATGTTTAATTTAACAATTTTATAATGCGTCGTATAATAATTAAAGAAAATATTAACACTGCCATGAATGTGACAACGAATTGAACGCTTATCGTGTGTGTACACAATGCCAAAAATTACGCTTTTCATAAAATAAAATGCATAAATATAAAGCTCATACGTTTCAACCTCTAATTTTAATGTTAATGAAGTTATTGCTTGCAGGAAAAGTATATTTTTTGTACTTTTACAATACAATAATAGATATAATGATGTAGATATATGTTCGTATAGGACTATTAGGATAATGGAAATTGATTGGCAACTAGTCCATTTTGATTACTGTTTAAATAGGATTGGTGTCGATGTTGAATTTTATTAATTAACTTTAATATTAGTGGTTGAAATACGATGTTCAAAACAGGGCATTTTATGTTACAAACATAATTTATCTGAACATGGCCTTAATTTTAGATGTATATGAAGCGTTTTATGATTACTTAAAGTCTAAAAACATCCTTTACTTCACACAGTTACCATTTATATTGAAATGTATTTTTCTAGATTTGTATAGATTTAATGTAACGTCAAATGTTTCTTTTAAACTGATTTTATTCACCAGATTTGGGGCCGATAACTCAGTTCAGAATTAAGTCAGGTGGTAAACTAAGGGCGTCTTACTGGTACATAGTGGTGCTATGTGAAATAATAATCTAAGACGATCTTAAATACTTAAGAAAGCTCATATACGTCCTATAAAATAAAATATCTTAAGAAAGCGACTTAGTTCCCTTTTTGAGTTAAGATTTGCAGACTAAGATCGCTTTGTAGTTAAGGAAGGATTGAATTACCGGCCCTCTGTCAGTTTACTGTAAGGCTAGTGTTGTATAGATTCGATTGTAACAATTATTTTTTAAATTTATTTTTGATGACTTTTTTAAGAAAACAGGTTATGATTGTTTACGATTATTATAGTTCTTTACTTGGATCGATACTTTATCCCCATTAGAAAAAAATTAGGTATCTAATAATAAATACATTGTCTTTTGTTTTACAATTTACTCTAAGTAAAGAACTGTAAAACATAGGTATTTAGTAAATTAATTAATTTGAATGTGTGAATATTATTATTTCGACTTCAAACTTTACGTTAATCTCGAATGCTTTGTGAAACCCCCGAAAGATTACGTAGGTAGTAGTGGTTTTTGTTAAGAACCTCATCTTTCACTAAATTATGTTAACGTTTATTTAAATGAAAAATATATTTAATAAATAATATATAGTTTTTGTGTACAAAATTATTTAGATGCAAATGTATTGTTTAGATGACGTGACCACTTTTAGGATACTCTATGCAAAATATTTGATGTTAGAGGATAGATAGAAGTAGACTATCCTCAAATAAATTGTTCTGTTTGTTTTGTTTATATTATATCTGTTAACTGTTCAAAGTGCGAGTTAGTTATTCTAATAATATTTTAATGAGTACTTAGTGTTCCTTAAATTTTTGATGTTGTTTGTGTTGAGTTTTGTTGTTATCGCCGTTAGCTTCAGTTTTATACGATTTAATAATACTCGTATTTTTGTACTGATAATAGTTTACAATTAAAAATAGATATTTAGATGTTACTAAATCGATAACAACTTTGACATTGATCTCATATTATGTAATAACTTCTAGATCATATAAATATATAAAATACATCATACCGTTGCATTGTTAATAGATCATCGAATTGTCACTTTTACAAATAATAATTCAATTATTAGTTTTCATCGAATCACTACAACGCCTGAGTGATGGTGAGAGATGTAGTATACTTAGGATAAATTCATTAAAATAATCTAAACAATAATAAATAAATAATTAGGCGGTCGCGACACGTTAGACGCGACGCATACGAACACTGCCACCACGATCGATGCCGCGATGGGGCCGCGAATATATTAATATGATCTAGGATGATAAAGTAGATGTTTTTCGAGTAGTGATCGTGTAATCCGTCTTATGTTATGCCTTGAATCAAAATGGAGTCAGCGGTGCCGCTGTTGACCCCTGTTAGCCAGTACTCGGCGGTCACAGCGACTCGCATAGCTCACAATTTAGTCACGTTAAAATAATGTAGACAGATTTTTACTTTTAATATATAATTTGCATTTCCCTAAGAATTAGTGTGAATGGTTACAGTACATAGGTCAAAATTCAAAGGATCCATGACCGTGTTATTATATGAATGAAGGAGATGTTTATTAAATAATATGTTCATGAAAAATGAAATAACGACGAAAATATTGTCATATAAACTTGTAATTACTAACTTAAGAAGAATTTGTAGATATAAAATTATTGGAGAACAAGAAAACGTTAAATAAATCAATTTAAAAAAATATATGTTTGTATTTATTTTAATTTTGAAAAACTGTTTAAATAAATCATTGAGGAATAAAACAGAGGCCAATAAAAACAAAAATAAAATACAATTGTTAAACACTTTTAATACAAAAGTCGCTTACTTCAATATCACACTCGTATTGCTTACATCATCTATTTATAATAATATAAAAACTATGACTTCGTATTAAATTACATTCGTTTGTATAAAAGGACACATTCATCATCACAGCACTGAGCTCTTTATTTACAGTACATCGAGAAGTGGCGGTCACACGATCACGAGCGTTCGCGGCACGAACTGCGGACTTAATGTCTGTATCACAACCACACGCAGGGTTATAGCACCATAGAATTCTGGAATGGATTCACTGTTTCATCCTTTTCAGGCGCGTAGCAACAACTTACAGCAAGCTACCGCTACCAATGCCAATGCGAATGACGTCGACATCGGTCGCAGCAGTCCCGACCCATTGTTCTCGCTTGATCCATCCGCTGAGTCTGTAATTCAAATCAATGTGCAATATAAGTAATAATATAGTGTAGTTGCTATAGGTGCCAGAACACTACTGCAAATAAATTACGTGCTTGTTGATTTTTTTTGTACCGTAAAGTGCGAAACATTTAACATAAAACATATAAAACGAATATGATAATGAAGGTGAAAGTACTCATTCATTGTTTCTGTATAACAAAGTTAAAAATTCAATATTCCAATGACCAATAAAAGCAATAGAAACAATGGACAAGGTGTGAAATGTGAATGAAAATAAAACAAAAACCTACAAAATTGGTGGAGTAGAATCACGGCGGAGGACGGTCGTGTCCTCCTTTAAAAGGGCATAGAAGCCAAGTAAGTGGATTACAAGTTACAGTCTGGCTCCACCCGATTGTACGTTGACCACTGAAACATGAACTTGCTTTTAGCAAGAATAAACTTTTAACCGCAACCCGAAATTCTAACTACTCCGTTCTATTTACACATGCATTGTGCATAACTATCTGCATATTCTGCACCTCGCTCTTTTATTTTTTTTTAACAAATGAAACATAATTTCCAAAATAAAGCTGAATAGATGTAATTCAGGTACTTAAAATTAACTCTTATGGAGGTAGACAGTACATGCACTTTGTCCGAACTTAAAAAACGATTTTAAATTTGTAAGTAACATGCTAAACGGCGGAAGTTAGTTACAAAATATATTTTACTTATTATAATATATATTTTTATAGTAGCTTGGTATGTGACCGTACTCCGCCTGATATTAAGATAGAGTACGATCCATGAGCGGATACAACAAATGTCTGCAGGATGCAGTCACCTCCGCTGTTACCAAAGAGACGAATGAGCGCCATTCATTGAATGATAGGGCATATTCCTCTTGTTATACCCGGTTACTTACAAGATAATCCCAAAATGCGATTAGGTCACTTAATGGGCCACTTTGAAATTGGTGGTTTTGCCTACGTTCTTTAAATAAACCTAATTAGTTCATCACCTCAATGAATCGTCATTAACTACGTGCATTCTCAATATGTATATATGTTTTTATATTTAAAGGTACTCAGGTAATTTTAATAAATAGTGCAAAAGTGTTTATGGTTGTCAAACTGTGAAACACTGTGAATTAATTGTAATTTTTATGACACCTTACGTGTAATTAAAATGTGGTCCCGAATGTAGATGTCTTATTATAAAGTAGATGGATGTTTTGTCAACACGTATATTCTGATTCTATTCTTCCCCTTTTCTAAAACCGTATAAAACTAGACAATGTAACGGTTATATTATTTTATACCCGAAACCAATAAACGCTATTCCTCAAAAAAATACTACTCCATCACCAATCAAAATATTTTTCAATAAAAAAAAACTAAATAATGCAAAATGTATAATATACAAGGAAAAGTGATACCTAAATAAATGATATTATAATTCTACAGAGGGCGGTAAAAAGGGCATAACTGCATTAACAGTTTATTATGAGTTGTCTATTATATCGCTCTAAGTAGAATTCTGGTAAGCATTCCAAAAACCATGCAAGTGATAAGCTAAGCAAGCTGTAGGTATTGTAATCATGCACATGCAAATTGTTTGAAGTAACAAAACATACAGTCAGCAGATGATACGCTGGCTGCTACATCAATCACAGCTTATATCTATAATCTCACTGGTAATTGTATATCTTTTATTTCCCCTATTTATCTAATTGAGTCTTTGTTTCATTACATTATTCTATTTACAATGTTCAGGAAGGCTTCTCCGAGACTATTTCCTAAACCAGAAGAATGATCTGGGTGCAGATTTTATACCTAGAAAAAGATAAACACAAAAACACACGTGATAAAAGTTGAAATGTGAATTCACAAAGCCCAACACCACTTTACGCTGCCCAGCGTTTTTTTCTTGTTGCTGAGCAGAGTCAAATAGTTAAAAACATGAAACTCAGTACACAGTGCAGACTGAACAATAATCAGTTTAGTGTAAATTTAAAAAAAAGTGAAAAAGTGAGCAAAGGTGATTTTGTTTTTTAATTTTGACAGTGTGGTGGTAACTACGTTATTCTTTAAAAAATATTGCATTGTATTCTCCGAAGGTGGGTTCAGGTACTCCTCACTGCAGCGCCAAATATATCCTTTAACTACCGTCCACCATTCTCCAAAAGCTAACAGCAAGCGGTTAAATTATATTATTAATTTGTTATGCCACAAGTTTTAGTATGAGTAGATTTATTTTTTCATATTAGTAATGTTGTGTTAGTATCGGATTAGTCGTTAGAAATATAATTAATTAGAAAAAGAAAATTATATTAAATAAGAACTCCCCGCGCCAAAGTATAGGACCATAGATAGAGACAATGATATTTCTGAAGTTTTTTAGAAGTGATTTTCTCAACAATGTCTAATTATAACCACACAGAGCATTCTCACAAACTATAACAAGATACATGAAATAAACAATAACAGGACATAAAACAAACACTAAACAACTACACATATAACATTACGGAGTTGGTGACGGACGATTTCAACTAAATTTATCCCGAATACGAGCAACGAGTAATAAATATACTCATTGTTAATAATAATAAAGATAAACTTTTAGGTCACATCCGCATTACGACTCTGGGCGCAGTCCACAGCGATGGGGTCCTGAACCTACCTGCGTCGAATTGTATATCGCCGACATCATCTTCCTCAGAGAGGAAGGTTCCATCTGATATGCGCGCGTTACCTCCAATGGTGCCTTGAGGCGCCGACTTGCAGCCTAACCACCAGAATGCCGTCGATCTAGGGAAAGCTGGATTATCTGTATCGACCTGTAATTAGAGACCATTGTTAAATAGTTCAAATGACATTTCTTAGATTCAAAATTCGTAAGTACTTACTTTGAAAGTTCTATCATTAAACCGCCAATAGGAGCCTCCCTTAAAGAAGTACGTATATCCGTTAGTGTACTGTAAAGCAGCATCAATGTTATCAGGTATACCAGCCCAATTCGATATTTGTTTAGGAAACGTCGATTTGACGGGAGGCCTTTGAGTAGGATCATATCTCCAGAATTTAGAGCCTTTGTAAAAGTAAATCTTGCCATTACCAGACCATACCAGTGCAGCATCGACGTTGTCAGGTATTCCTGTGAAACCTAAAATAAAGATAAACTTTAATCAGACTTACTCTTCAAAGTAAACCCATAGTAACTTATGATAAAATATAATCTTTACCTTCACTGATGTCTTTAGGGTAAGTTCCATCCATTTTCTGACCATTATACCTCCAATACTTGGATCCTTTGAAGAAATATGTTTTACCATTTTTGTATGTGAACGCAGCATCAATATTACCAGGTAGACCAGGCCAAGCTCTTGAGATTAATTTTGGGTAATCGGCTGCCGTGCCATCTTCGGTTAATCTCCAATAATGTTCACCTGAAATTGTTTTTCTATTTATAAACACAGTCCTCCTTCTAGTGGACTTCAAAATTCACAGCATCCAATTCTCAGCATTCATCATCTGAATGAACATCATCAATATTGTAAGTACCCTTGAAGACGAAAGTGGCACCATCAGCTGAATTGAAGATTGTATCAATTCTAGGATCAGAACAAAGAGCTGCATCTTCTATTGTTGGTGGTTGAGTAGACGTTCGTGGATTTGTTGGCACTGATGGACCTCCAATATCATTTTGGCTTTTTCGGCCATAAAGAGCCTGTAATGTAATATATTTATTTTAAGATCCGATTTTTTAAGGATGTTTAATTAAATCATGACTTCACTTTAAAAACGCACCTGAATTCCTTGAATATCATCTAGATCTAACTGGAAGGTGGGATCGAAACCGCGATAGAAAGGAGCCATCAAAGCTGACCTCACATCACTATGACTTAAACCAAGTGAATGACCAAATTCATGAGCTGCAACCTAAAATTTTTAAAGTATATCTTAACAAACCACAAAGCGTTTCTCTTCTTATTGCGATCACATTTATAACTGGCTGTAAAAACAACATTAAATTTACAATTACCTGGAAGAGATTGGTTCCTCTATGAGAATTAATGGACCACATTTCAGCGTCATCAAAATGAGCATCACCGCCATAAACCTTTAAAAAAGAAAATGTTATTTATAAATGACCTATAAAAATATATTTCAAATATTTGATAAAATACAAATGATAAATCGTTTGTATCGTTTGTTGAGGATTAGGTAAATGTCACGCTTTCACTTATTATAAGCAAAAAGAAGCGTTATGTGAAATAATGGTATAATATTTATTTCCGTAACTATTTAGTTCACAAAAAAACACCATAACGCCCTATTAACTTATGTAAACGGTTCACAAATTCATAGCTTGCGGTTTTTATCATTCCGGCATATTTCGTAATTTACAAAAAATATATATTATTAAACCAATTTTATCAAATTTTTAATACCTTTTGTTAGGTTGGATTTTGTAATTTGTTAATATTTTCACTTATACTTACAGGGAAGTAAGCATGCGCAAGAGTACCTCCGGGACCATCGAAGGGATCACCATCTCCGTGCTCTCCCTTTTCAAACCTAACAATTAATTTTAAAGATTAGGTTACATTTAGAATAAAATATATTTCGATTTTACTATTGTTACCTAGTCTCGTTTCGACCTGGTCGGTAGACATTCGTTTTCTCAAGCCGGCATAACAGAGGCGACCGTTCTCAGCAGTTTTTTTTCAGGTACTTCCGCTCATGGACCGCTATTTAGCTTAACATTGAGCAGCGTCACATGATTGACTATTAGATGAGTAAATATTTTTAACGAAATTTTGGATGCATCAGACTGCGTCTTCCGAGAGCTTGATATTGTGATCTCGCCTTTTCGTGGAATTACAATTATTTTCTACAGGCATAAGATGTTATGTAGAATTTAAGCAGTAATGTTGCACGTGATGGAATGCAGTCTTACGCATGCGATTGACCTTGCATTAATTTTAGTTTTTCGTAAAAATGTCGAAGTAAAACTTTTTAAAAAACTAAACTTATTTCTTCGCGTTACGTTTATAAAGTATTATATTATACCTGACTTCAATATGAACTTGTCCAGAGCGTTTCTGTGTAAATGTGAGGTCAGTATAATCAGACCAAACGGAAAAGGCTTTCGCTAATTCGGCGTCCACTTCAGCGCGGTTTAGTCTTGATGGATATTTAGATATTTTGTATGTTAAATTCTTTACTCGCCACCTAGAACCTGTGACAAAAAAAACAGCTACTTGATAAAAACATAACGGGTTCTATCCACGTGATTAGACATTAAAAAAATATATATTTTAAATTTAGAATTAAAAAAATCCATACTAACCTTGAAGAGCGTATCGTTTTGCTCTCGTTTCTCCAAATCCTACTTTATCCCGTACACCGCATCTAGGCAATGACATTACTTTCGCTGTATCACTGTCTAGTTCACCTAAAAGTTTATAAAACTTATAAATAAGTCAGTAAAATAGTTTAGTGTATTTGTAATTATTAAAAACATAAAGGTTCCCATCCATATTGTACAAAAATAAATGAAAAATTTTCCGTAATTTAAATATAATTTTTGTAGGTATTTAATTCCAATACAATTACAATGAAAAATGACAGTGACCTTTGTCAATGCTCACACCAGGAAATTTTAGCGCATTTTAAAAACGAATAATCATTGTTCACACAGGAAGAACGCCTATTTATGACTTGTACAAAAGTACTACAGTACAAATTTTTCAAGTACGTATCAATGGTTAATTTATTTTATTTTATCAATCAAAACTTTATTGTAACTTTATATCGACGAGCGTGAAAACAAATGATTATAAAATATTACAATATATTAATTTATTAAGATTTATAATGTCGGCCGTACTTTAGCTTAATTGCAAGCATAAATTAATAACTCAAGTCTATCTAAAGTCTATAGAAAGCTACATCTAAAATAATACAGTCAATTCCATTTTACTGGTTACATAAAAAACTACACGAGACGCTTATAACGATTGAATTACAATGTTAATTAAAGTCTTATTTCAAATACATAAAGTTCATATTTAAATTATTTTGTAAGGATATGCTATGTTTTCTGCAGTACGTATAAAAGCGGGCTGTTACTGAAGGCCAAGGTAACCTATGTGGGTTAATACTAATTACATAACTCTAACCTACTAACAGCATAAAGCCTCCTTATTATGCGTTTACGTGTTTATAAGACTCGAGGAAAATCGTGAACAACATGCTTTACTTCAGATAATAATTATAACAACATTGTTTAGTATATCCATTGTTTATCTTGTTTATTGTTTATGGCTGGTAAAATTACTTTTTAATAGGAAATTCTTGATAGATAGGGTATAAAGTACGTAACATCATATTGTGTAACTCAAAAACACTTGACTGGTACTCGGCTGGTCACACTCCGTAGTGCAATCCAGATTATAATAAAGACATCAACCAAATGAAAATGGCGGCAAAAGCTCGAGATCATGATGAGTGGAGGCGATGAAATTTACAAAGAACCGTGACTTATGGAATTTTTTAAAATTATAGCTCGGCATGTGACAACACTCCGCCTGATGTAAAGCTAGAGTGCGGTCCATGAATGGAAACAACTGCTACTACAGAGAAACCTGTACGGGCAGCAGTCGCCTCCACTATGCCGGCTTGAGGAGACGAGCATGTACCATCTAGATTGACAGTCCTCTCGTTATACCTGGCTACTTTCAAACTATTCCCGAAACGCGACAAGGTCACTTCACGGGTCTTACATTCGAAAGTAGTGGTACTACCCCAGGACGGTAGACTGGACAAATAACCATATACCATAACCCTATGGATAAGTAAGAAGCATTGGAAAAGTAATTTAATAACTAGTAATTTTTTTAAATACAATAATTATTTAACTAATGAGAGTCGAAACGAAAATCTATTATATTAAATTAGAATTGTACTATGAGCAAACATGACGCCGTGGCACTTTACAAATCACATGTCTCCTTTTTTTAGGAAACGCAAATAATGGGTGTTTTTTTTAGAGGTATAGAACTTTAAGTTGGCAACACTGTTTTAACTGGCGGCCATTTTGTCAGCTGTCAAGTGATTTGAGTTTAGTTTGGTTTGGCATTTCAACATGAAAAGACTGACGCCTGAACAACGCTTCCAAATTGTGCAAATTTATTTTGAAAATAATGATTCTGTTCGAAATACGTATCGCGCACTACATCCATTTTACGGTCAACATAATCGTCCATCAGAGCAATTAATTCGACTAAGTATGGACCGTTTTCGCACCACGTTTACTTTAAATGATAATACGCATCCACAGAGATGTCGTACAGTGCGTACAGAAGAAGCCATTGCTACTGTAGACCGTAGCGTAGAGGAAGACCCGAATCAGTCTATCCGCCAGTTACAGTCAATGGTGACCGCTATAGAGCCATGATTACTGACTTTTTTGTTCCTCAATTGCTGTGGTTTCAACAAGACGGCGCAACTTGTCACACAGCTCGTGCCAAAATTGATTTACTGAAGGAAATGTTTGATAACCGCCTAATTTCCCGTTTCGGACCCGTGAATTGGCCTCCAAGATCGTGCGATTTAACGCCGCTAGACTATTTTCTGTGGGGATATGTGAAGTCGCTAGTCTATGCCGGTAAGCCCGCAACGATCAACCACTTGGAGGACAACATTCGCCGCGTTATTGCCGATATACGGCCACAAATGTTGGAAAAAGTGATTGAAAATTGGACCTCCAGATTAGATTACGTCTAAGCCAGCCGTGGCGGTCATATGCCAGAAATTATATTTAAATTATAATGCCAAAAGATTATCTTTTGAATAAAGTCAATTTCATGTCAATTTTAAAAATTCAACCTATTTTTATTCCATTTCAAAGTTCTATACCTCTAAAAAAAACACCCGATAGTTCTTAAGGCAAATGCAGCTAACCTGTGCCCAGCTAATGGTACATTAAATATATAAATATAACATGGCTGTATGGGCTTTGTTCCCTTTGACTTCCCAGAATGGGAGAATTAACAAAAAATATATATATATATAAATATAATGACAGTATTTTGAATTTAGTACAGAATATTTACCAGTGGCGTTTAGTCCAGCAAAGCTCTGAAATTCGGCAATAGCGTTCTTCCAAGTCTGTTCATCCATAAGATTACTACTGGAAGGGTTCCGTAAAGATGGATTAAGATAACCATATTGTGATAAATACATCTGAAACAAAGATTATTTATTTAAAGCTACAAATTGTGTTTTATTTATTTTTATTATTATATTTCGCTAATATTTATATTTGATATTATTTCGTGTGTCGTATCGCATAATGATGTGTGCGGATCGGCGAGAAGACGGCAGCGACCTTGTGAAGAAGCGTCCCGACTGGATCGCGTGCGCAGACTTGCAATAAGGTACTGATAAACACATAAGCCACAAACGATTCTCAGCAATAAAAGTTTTAAATATAACGCAGTAAGGCCTTAATTCCTGCGTAGATTTTTTATCTTTATACCTATAATTTAAGGAAGTCGTCAATTGAACTTAACCGCATAACAATGATGTTAATAAACTTATGACAGACGCTTCTTTGTCTTTACATCTCGTATCATTATTATCTTTATCAGATTTTTATTGAAACCTAAATTAAAATTATCTAGATAAGAAAATGCATTGTTAAACCATTAAGTTATAATGCACCACATACATTACTTTTACTAAGTACGTTAAACTCAAAATGTGTTAAATGAATTGCTTGTTATGTTTCCATATATTTGTTATCTATGATTCAGAAAAATGTGTATATAATTAAAGATAAATCAATAGAGAGACTAATTCTTTAAAAAATCTTAAATTTAAGATTTTGTTTATGAATTTCATTTTTTTTAAATTATTGGTTAATTTTTTAAAAATAAATATGCAATACAAAATATATATCTTAAAATAAAAATGTTAAAGATTGGATCGGGATAAACAATCAAAGAGACGAGGTTTCAAAATGCTGCGATATGCATTCCAATAATTAAATGAAGAGAATAAAGAAGTCAAGATAAAACAATTTTTTATACAGAACGCATCATTAAGTAATAAAATACAACTTATAAAATTTATACTGGCATTATTTATGAGTCCAACTAATCTGTATTCTTGTCACGTGACGAAATTTTTGAACATTCAATTGGTATCTTTGGCAGGAGTGTCGGCCATTGACACAAAGTTCGAGGACGGACAACTGCCTTAAAGCTCATTGGCCTATTGTAGAAGAAAATTAAAGAGATTATTAAAAAAAAAACCAATTTGATTTAAACACAAAAACATGCTTTTTTTAAATATAAATTTAAGTAAATTTGTACTTATATATTTGTACAATTAATAAACTGAATAAAATTGTAATTCGTAATCTTTACGTAGTAGCTTTAAACGTGATATGCATTTCAATTATTATAAATTTAATTATTGAAACTGAATTAAAACACTAAACGATTTACTATTGCGTTGATTTTGATTAATTTAATCCGAAGACTTCATTGCGAAATTATGCAGCCATCGTACTTAAATTTTTTAATTTTATTTAAATCAGTTTTGCGAATAAACTCAAACATCACTGTTGTAACTGAGATTAATTTTCGGCAGAATAAGATGGAGGTCAGTATGCTTGCTAATAAGTAGGTAACGGTAGGAGGCAGATACCGCCACAGCCGCCGGCGATGATCCACATCATCTGAACCGGCTCGTCCCAAAGACCCACTTCTGTACCGTACAAAATTATTTCAATTACTTTTGTTTCGGCATCACGATTTAACCGTACGGTTTTTGTATGCAAATATTTTTAATACTCGGAATTTCGTTGGTAGTTATTTCATTACATTTTATTTTATTTTTATATTACCATGTTGTACTAACAGTTGCATTTTTCATATAATCCATGTTTAACCCGTAATATAATTAATAGTATCCTTTAATGCAAAAGTAAGGAACATGGGTTTTTGAATAAACGTCATAGATAAATAGATAAATACAGTGTAATAATATCAACACATAAGTTTAAACACAATTCATACAAAGTGCAATTAACGGTCTTATCTTATCACCAGAAAGTAAATTCTTCCAGACAACCTATTATCATAGGAAAAACTGTTAGAAAAGGCGGATGATGAAAGTTATAATATAATAAATGTTAATTTGACATATACCGGGTAGAGTTTTACATTAATTATGGTCGTTTGCACCAGAAGGCCGGTTAAAGTAACTTTAACTATTACTTTTACGTTTACTTTAACCGTTACGTTTACAATATGGTGTATATTTACTCCACACGAGTTGCACCATCGTCGCGCCTGTCATTTTTGACGGTTACTTTAACCTTAACCGTAACCAGCGAATCTTGGCTTGGCTAAAGTTAAAGTAATCGTCAAACCAATGTTGCTAACGTCAAGTATATGAAAAGAAGCCAATATGTTTTTCTATTATTTTTCGAGATCAGCTATCCTTTTTAACTATAACAATATGAATTTACACGATAATGCAACGCGTGTGGAGTAAATGTAAACGTTTAACGGTCGTCGTCGTCGTAAAAGTAATAGTTAAAGTTACTTTAACCGGCCTTCTGGTGCAAACGACAATGAATGTAAAACTCTACCCGGTATATGTCAAATTAACGTTTATTTTATTATAACTTTCATCGGCCGTCTTTTATATATTTATATTAATTATAAATCATGTTTAATATTGTGATTAGGATCATAACGCATATCCTTTCTTTTAAACACTTATTTTGGACTTACGCCCACTGTCGAGGCTACGTGTGCTCCAAAAAAAACGTATAAAAGAACAAACAAAATTAAACATGAAACCTAGAATTCAAACTATAATAAGATTAAACAAATTACAAAAATGTAATAAATTTTAATTACAAACTTAATTGCAATAAGTTAAATACTGAAAAGAATATTTCATTTATGTGGAATATCGGACTATTACACGAGTAATAAGTAATGGTATGTAATGTTAGTAATGCTGGTACTTAATAATGGGTTATAGTAGTTACGTATTGCCATGGATCATGCATAACATAATAAGTAAACATCACTGCCTATTAAATGTCATCTCTAACATATTTTTATGTCGCGGGTTTAATAGTAAAAACTGTTTTTTACTAAAACTTTCTTTTATTGCAATTTTAGGTACACAACACATTTTACGGTAGTCAAAAGACTGTACATGTTATGCATTAAAAAATAAATTTGTTGATTATATTATTATTAAATATAAAATAGTTTCAGAAAAGCTTAAAAAAGGGAAAATCGAATATGACGCAGGTACGAGCGCAGAACGATAAAGAGAGAATGAGAGAGAGTGTATTGCCTTGTGCACTAATAGAAGGAGAAGTTAACGGTGATAATGAGAATCACCGTTTGTCCCCGGTTTAATCCTCCCGGTTTCCTGTTGATAGTAATTTCACAAAAAAAACTTTTTTAAATACTGCTGCATCAAATAGGCAGACAGTTTCACGGTCACTGCGGCCAGTTAGTAGTGTAATCGTCATGTAACTAGCGATCAGTCACGACATGCCTTCTCGATAAATCTACTAACATATGTACACGCGTCACTCTTTCTGTAACCTAATATTTGTAATTTATATTATAATAAAAAGTCTATAACAAGATTTGTACGTAGTACAGTCAAATTAACATATTTGGAGTCATTTGAAGTTAGGTAATTGTAGACAGACCAAAGTACATACTTAAAAAAATTACATTGATACCGCCTGAAATTTTTGGGAGATTTAAACATTAGGGTTATAAGGCAACAACTATAACAAAACTCAAAACAGACACGAGTATATTTCTGCCTATACTTTTTTAAAATAAAATGCTCAATTTGTTATTATCAAATTATGATTGAGTTGCGGTGGGGATCGAATCCACGTCCTCAGCTATGCGCACGGATGCTCTGACCACTAATCTACACGGTCATTGGCGCTTCACGTGACCGTGTCATAATTCCTCTTCTCTATCTTTCGAATGGCAGCCCTTCCAATCGCTGGGTTTTCTTCACGACAATTCAATTCAATTTTTATCATAATTTAATAGGTTTTATATTTAAAATTTGTATTAACTTCAAAGTTTATTAATTTACAACAATGTCGGCGAAATCACCTCTCGTAAATTTACTTCAGGTACAACTATTAAATTTTATTCTGCTATTCCGACCGAGTAGTGTTTGTGTACGTGGATGTATTCTAACACATTGAACAATGTTCTAATCATTTTTTTATTGGAAGATTTCAGTAAATATACATTTTATTATTACATACTCACAATATTATATTTAACAAACAATAATAACAACTTTATCTCTACACTAATTTTAATCGTATGTACGAGTATAAATAAATAAAGATAAACAAACAAAAAAATATAATTAAGAACAATTAAACATACGTAATTTCGTCATTGAAACGGCTTCAATATAACGTGCATTTTAGTGTGTACAAGTTCTAGGGCAGTATCACCACGTCCACCAGTTGCGTTTTAGGATTAGCTTGAAAGTAGTCGGGTATAAGCAAAAGCCGAGCAAAAGAAGTTACACTATCACCCAGAATGATGCATTTTGTGCACATTCTTCTATGGTAGCAGTTGTGTCCACTAATAGACCATAATCTAATATCTTAATATCAAACGGAGTGCCATATAAAAAACCTATCAGGAAACCCTTTCAACAACAACAATCGTAGCTAATATATGATTATATAGAAATTATACAATGTCATGTATCCAAACGGAATTAATAAAGTAGACGGCAATAAGATCGTTTGAATGCTAATGACCTATTAAACTCAAGATCTTTAACACAGAGTGTCATCCTGGCACCCACGCAAGACAATGCATCTATATTTATGCTCGCCTTTAACATGACTGGCATAATCATCAGCCTTTAAAATAATTAAAAGCTCTATAACCAATGTCCGCGAATTGGAATTTTTAAATTGTTTATTTTAATTAAATTAATTTAAGGCGTATTTTACGGTATGCACAATAAAAAAGTTATTGGTCAACTGTCGTATTTTTGCGATGCAAATATTTTTTTATTAGAAAGGCGCCTAAGATGCAACGCTATACAAATAAAAGACGCTGTTGACATTTTAAGACTATATATTATACACCAATCGGTTACTGATTAATAAAATAATTTCGATTTTATAACGTTTGATTTTTTGTCTCATTGTACTTGGGTTAATACGTTGAAGAAAAAATTATAAATGTAATTCAATAATTGGAATAAGTTTTTTTGTTTAAGTGACGCTTTTTTATCAACCGTGACAGGATACCTTGATTGGACATAGACTTGCCGTGAACAACTATCATTGCGTGACTATTTGATTTTATTTTTGACTTTATCATATCACATTAACTGTATTTAATCTATATCCTAAATTAATATTATAAATGTAAGATTAAGTTTTTCAGTTATCTTTTCACGCGTAAACCGCCGAACAGATTCGATTCGAAACTGTGGAACTCCCTCCCGGTGTCTGTGTTTCCCGACACGTACATGGGTCTCTTCAAATTGAAGGCAAGCGTGCTCCACCTTAGATTGCACCACTGCTTAACATCAGGCAGGGTGTGGTCAAACGCTTGCCTATTAAGCATTTAAAAAAATGCAAAGGAGACAGAACCCTGGAGAAGAATATGAGTCAAATTTTGTCTCAATAAAATCTGAAGGGGGATGAATGTTTTTCTGAAAATTATATAGGGATATGTATCATGAAGTCAGTGATGTGTTTCGGTGTTTTCGCACAATCATCCCTCAATGCAATAAAATATTTGATGAAAGTTTGTAGAATCCATCATTTCTCAAGTTAAACCCACGTGATATTTACTATGTATAAAATGTAACTAATGACATCTAATATACAAAGACGTAATATAAAATTGAACTATATTAATAAATTATAAAGTAATCCCATTTACTTCGAATAATAAAACGATAATAATTATAATCTGATACATTTTGGTGTTTGTAACTGCGCAAGCGTCAACTAACGCGTGGATCTGTTAATACTACGTCGAATGTACAATTAGATCACGACATCGATGACAAACATTACACACAACACTTACACACGTATGCATAGAATAAATTAGCTACATATCTTAAGCCTACGCTATGCCGGCTTGAGGACACGAATATGCACAAGATTGACTCCTCGCGTCACTATACTTCTAATCTGCTCTAAATTGGTCGTTCGCATTAATATTTTGCTATGCAAATAATATGGGGGGTTGTTATTATCAGATTATATATTGTTTTTTTTTTTGTACAATTTTCATCATAACTAATACTAATATTTTCTTTTATTTTCACAAAACAAGTGGTAATGAATAACTAAAAAAGTCCAATTAAATATTTCTTATGTATTCTGCGGTTCAATTGACGTAAATGTAATATATCGGAAAGAGTTAGTTAAATTGTAAATAAATAACATTTTGTGACTAATAAGTTCAAAGTTCAAAGTACGATTGGTAAGTACAATTAATAGCTGTTAATTAAACAACTAAAATAAGACTGATAAAGTTAGGCACAATCTCGGGATTGTTTTTACGATTCCAATCGTGATTTCTCTCATCTAATTAATGTGGACAATCTGTCATCATTGTTATTGTAAATAGTTTTAATTAAATTTATTTATTTATACTTTAGATCGTGCACCGCTTCAGGAATGTAGACGCTCGTGAAGTAAATAAGGAAACTACCTATATCGAAGCAAAAAAACAAAAGCGAGACTATCAATTATTATGATGTTATCAATTCAATTGCAACTGCAATGCATCATAGAATAATAATTGTTTCAGTGTCAGTTGTTTGGGGTGATGTAAAATAAACTAAAATAACATTCTGTAAGTATTAGGATCACTCGTGGCACCCGTTCGATCGCACACGCAACAGAATAATTATACACTTAAAGATTAAAATAATATCTATCGCGTGTGAACCTTCATTTTTACCGCCTAAGAATGTGGAAAATGTATTTTTTATGAAGTTGGTCAATCACTATATCCTTTGTCAACGATGATACTCACACGTATAGATAATATACAGGCACATTGTGTAGCTTTTCATACATAATAGACTATGACCTGCTGATTGCTCTTTAATCATGACTCTATTTACACGTGTATATGTAGGTAACTATTGATAAATCATCTTTTATTATGGATTTACTCTGATTCAGCAAATAGCTGCATTACACAATTGTAATTTTACCAGGGTTTATATCTATTATAATATGTTATAATGTAGTTATGTTTCGAAACATAATAGTTATTTCAATGACAATAACAAACGACAAACAATTGGATGTCATCGAATGGTAACATTAGCTCGTCAACAATGGTCTGTGGGAGACGCAGCGGCCAGCGGACGGTCGGCCGTGGCGCGGTCGCCGAAGGTCGCAACGCGCTTCCTGCGTGCGTGAGGCGCATGCGTCCAACAGCCATGCATCATCATCATCTATCGACGGCAAATCTTAATGATTTTGTCACCTTGGAAACAGTTGTAAACACACTGCCTACACATTCACTACTCTTTGCAGATTTAACTCGTTAACTATTCTAATTACATCGTGATAAGTCGAGCGGAAGAAGCAATGTAGGAGTCAAGGAGTATGATATTATGTTGCCATTTATTCGGTTATATAAATAGACATACGAAATATTATTCAAAAGCCGTTACACGACGAGCGTAAGTGACTATTACGGTATCGGCTCGGTCACCGGTCACCGGGTCGCTTTTTGTCTTACAATTAGGTTGTGCTGACAAGAGCATTGTTCGGTGACCAGTTTATAACACCGCATACAACTTCGCCAACATACTTAACAATTACTACAAAACAATAAATGCCAAATATTTATGGAAAAAACAAATCGCGAGGACAATTTATTTAAATCTTCTACGAAATACTCAAAAATATTGTTTTGTCGAGTACAGGATTGTGATCGTGACTAGGGTTTAATGAGAGCTTCGGTCACTGGCTTGTAAAGTTACTGCTAAAATATTTTATTTTTCATCACGTTTATCTCGAGGCGAGTCGCGACTTTTGCGGAGTGCCACTGTCATGATCGAGAGATACGCGCTTCCCGAAACGCATATCAACAACCTCCGTCGACAGTTATGTTTGCCTAGAATACATATCGCGACGTGATGCTCAGTATCTGAATCATATTTTGTTCTAGTATGCTATTAAAAATATATCTATTTATATTAAATTAGAAAAAAAACAACGCATACACAACACCCTAACTACACGACCATTGACGCTTCACGTAACCGTGTCAAAATTCCTATATAATAATGGGGGTTTTATCACAAATAATATCTACTAAGAAGCTCTACTTTGCAGTTGAGTTCATTACTAATTGACGCAAGTTCATTAATAATTGGTTACTTTTTATTAATTTTCAGCATGTAAATTTGTTTGTGTAATCTCTAAAAATAGACATAATAAAAATTAATTCCATACAAAACAAATAAAATCGATTCTCATTGTCTCGCGAACGATTAATCGTCAATCTTAGAAAATAATTTCTGCTGTCAGTTCATTGTTCTTAGAGGGCAGGAAATTTTACGAGAGATGTCCGTTTGCGCGGACATGTTGCGAATTTATATCGCATTATTTACTACATACTCGTAGTCAGCGATGACAACAAAGAACTACAGGTCTTTAACACTTTCTTTGTGTGTTCTAACTTACAAGGGAATGACCCCCTCAAATAGGATACACTGCCATTATACATAACTGTTTGCGGGGAAATGCGTTTGTTATTACTATGTCGTGACTGAAATCATCAGACGGTCAATGAGATGCGTAATCCGTCTCCTAGTTACGATTCCATTTATTCGATATTTTCTTGTTATCATGAAAAAAATTACATTGAAAAATGTAAAAGTTACCTAAGTCTAATTGTTAAACGCGTAAATTATTATTATATTGAACTATATACTTCGTCATTATAATTTACACAAACTTTTTGAGGAAAAGCTTTCTTATGGACGTCTCTAGCTGGACTGTTGGGGAGTAAACTAGGGAAAAATGCGATCATCATCGTCACTGTCACGACACCTTCTCCCTCAATTATTTGACTCTTTCCGTAATTTGTTTCGCTTCACTTCTCTCCGGCGTACCTCTTTATTATAATTATTGGATTATTTATCGGTTACTCTTTTATTAATTTTAGAATGTTTCTTATTAAATTTTGATCATAATGTTATTAATTATTTGCTTTTGTTATTATGTATGTAAACTGTTTGTTACGATGTAAAGTGACATCAATAATATTTTAGCAGTTGAAATTTTTATATAATTTGATTCCAATTCCCTTTACGTGTAAGGTTTTCCCACAGCCATACAAGTCATCGGCTGTCATGTTTGTGGCTATAATTATCTCAATCAAAGTGTAGAGATGACAATTATCATTTAGATCGCAAACTTGTTTTCCTATACGTATTTAACTTATAATTTAATTGGGTTTATCCACGTCATTTGTGTTTACTTTTTTCGCGCCATTTGAACGCATTTTTATTAATTACACCATCAAGGCCGGCATAGTAATGGCGACTGGAGCCAGCGTGTAAGCGGTTCTCGAATCTCAGTGCTCACGGACGTCAGGCCAATCTAGGTAACATGTGATGTCATCATCAAAATTTAGATCAAATTAGTATCTTTGCTAATTAATAAAGCGTAATGTTAAGTATAGGTAAAAATTTCACAGTCCAAAATTCATCGTTATTCTATGAATAATTTTATCTTAGGAGATCGTTAGTCGGTAACAAAGCGCTTAAGTTTTAACAAATATAATAAATATAACCATGTTTATGAACAGCCGTGGTCTAGCAGTATATGATCGATGAGACCAGCGTTCAAACCTCAAAAATTTCAGTACCAATGTTATATGTACTTTGATCGCTCTGTGTCTGTGATACAAGCACTATCTTAGTAAAGGTATTAAAAATTGATAAATGTTTCTGAACTGAAAAGTGAGCAGAAAAAAATATTTATAAAAATGAACAGATCTAGATCTTAATTTGGAACTTATATAAATAATGATAAAACTGTGAAATAATTATCATTGACATTTTTCACACAGAATGGTTAAAAGGGTCAATCTCTATCTTTAAAAAAACACCCTTGACATCTATTACCTTTGTCCAAAGATATAAAAATTATGTCTTTATATTACATTTTTTAACTTAAACAAAGTAACAAGAGCGTCAAAATCGTATTGTCTTGTCTGTGAACGTACGTAAATGTGGACAAATAATTCAAAATAGAAGAACGTGTGTTTTTATTATCTCGCTAAGACTTCATTGAAGGTTCTAATAAAGATTCCTGTATTCACAATCGAAAAAAAAAAACTGAAAACTACGCGTTACCTTTTGAGGAATAGAATTATTACAAAAACAATTAATAAAAACCTGTAACGATACGGGTTTGTTTTTCTGTTAAAAATAACTATTTAGAACTAGAATATTTTCTGAGAGTACGCGATACACCGTAAGTATAATTTTATATTTATTCATCTATTTGAGATACATAATGAAAATAATGCTAAACAAAATATGGTGGAAAAGGTCTTGAATGAGGTTCTTCGTGTACAATGTGCATATTTAGAAAATTACAATATTTTATGCGGCTTACGATTAAAAATTACTATAACGTAATTGTTGATAAATCAACAGAGGCAATAAATCCGTGCTACTGTTGAAAATTATTCGCAACGGACAATATTATATGTGATATAGGTACCTAACTGAAAATTAACATTAATTTAATACTTTTTCTAATCACGACGTAGTTTCTTGTTTTAGAATTAGGCAGATCCCTAACCGTAATTAGAGATGTAACGGATATCCGGCAACTATTCGGTATCCGGCCCGTCCGGATTTAAAAAAATATATACTTTAAAGTAATTAATTGCTTTATTTAGTTAGTATCACTTAAGAAATGCAATCAGTAATCACAAGATAATTCTAGAACTTTGAATTAGTACTCATACTGCACTTAAAATTGTGGTGAATGAATACTAATTTCTCTGAATTAAGAGGTAGCAAGCGGTTACGCTTGCCTTCGTAAATAAGGCTAGCTTTAGAAATAGTCTCGCTGCACACACTTCAGGCCGACCGTGGTCTACGTGGTAAGACAAGTGAACTCACGACTCGGGTTCGAACTTTGATAATTCTGACCGGTACCAATGTAACTTTGTTATATATCGCTCAGTGCCTATAGGCACTATTAAAAAGTGGTAGGCAGACGGACGATGGTTATTAGCCCCGTTTGCCGTCCTGGGGTAGTACCTGTACCCGTGAAGTGACATTGTCGCGTTTCGGGAGCAGGTATAGTGAGAGGAGTGTGCACTGTCAATCTAGATGGTGCATACTTTTTTTGTAGCTCGGCATTGTTTCCTTAGGCCGGCATAGCGGAGGTGACTGCTGCCCGTGTGCTGCACCAAACAGCAAAGTACCGCCGGATATCCGGCATCCGGTCAAACTACTATCCGTTGTATCTCTAATAATAATACTTAAACCAGTGCTTTAGACCACAGCAGCGTGCATTGTACCTAACTGATTACCGGTTCCTAGTATGAATCACTCACATCATATTTCCAAGAATCGCCGTGAATTTTATTGCTATTTCCGACAAAACCCCATCGTGACATACAAATCTCGTTTGTGATTCAGTAGTAAAGATTACTGACAAGACTCTCCTGATTTATGTAACCGGTAACTGTATATTATATAAAAAATTATATTTGTTTGTTTGTCCTGTATGCGAGATTTGAAAAAAAAAAACATTTCGCGTTAAAGTTTATTAGGAACGTTTTTGTTTTTTTTTGTTTCCCGATAAAAAGTTCCCTAGAGCTAGAGTGGGAAAGGAAATCGTAATACCATTTTAGAGTACTGCAATTTGATATTATTAGCACCAATCCTTCCTCTTTCTACAAGCTATAGAACGTTTATCCCAAAAATCTCGTCTAGTACCAACGTAAAAATATTTTTATATTTTAAAAAACAAACTCACAGTTCCTACTACGTTTTTATCTTAAATAATAAACAAAAATCTCAGAAACAAATAGCAATAGTTTAATGCTAAAAATAAAATTTAGAAAATTTTCACTTTCTTGATTATGGATAAACTTGTTTTTGTTCATGGTATTCGACGTTAAAGGTGAAACCTTTATGATATAAACAAGTTTTGAATAAATGTAGACACCAAAATTAAATATCTAAGTGTAAAAATTATAATAAACATGTTAAATTCACAGCAGTTCTAACGTAAATAAAAAAATAACGTGTGACTCCTTATGTTAAAGACAAATATTTCTTTATGACTCAATATAATATTGAATGAGCCACTTCCTTTACAAAATAAGGTTTTAATCTAATCTTATACGAGCACTTCCTTCATTAAATCCTTAATACTATAGACAACAAAATATTTCAAAACTGTTTATTATTCTCAAAAGGTAGAAAAAAGTTCCAGTTGTAATATAGCTAGAGTACATTCACCCTAAAATAGTTATTACAAAATATGCGTTGGCTCTATTCGCAACCTGCTATAAAGTAAACAATTTTTAGTATTTTTATTGCAGCTCAACATATGACAACACTCCGCCTGATGTAAAGCTCGAGTGCGGTTCATGAACGGTAACAACAGCTACTATAGATAAATTTCTACAGTCAGCAGTCGCCTCCGCTATGCCGGCTTGAGGAGACAAATATGCACCATCAAGCTTGACAGTGTATACTCATCTCGGTATACCTAGCTACTTCCAAACAGTTCCCGAAACGCAACAAAATGAAGTCCCCGTGATTTAACTAGATTGTATATCATAGAGGTCTCTAGGCGACTACTGCTTTATTTCTCTGTGGTAGCAGTTGTGGGCGAAGTTTAATTGAAACGTGTTTTTATTTTATCATTATTTGTTATAAATTGGTGAGTCATACTATATTTATTGCACTTAAAACTCCTCACATATGACGTAACACTCATTGAGACTATAATGACCAATATCCTTTATATCTTACACGCTCGTTCATAAAATGTTGTGTAGTAAAATTACTCATAGGTTAACCGATCGAAATAAGATTGCTCTCTATATACTAAGATAATATTCAAGATTATGTTATATTAACCTTGGTTGGATTCGAATTGAAGTTTTATGAATGAATTTTTATACTACACCTGTCGATTTAAATAATCATAGTAATTGATGTGTTTCGGAGACAATGAGATGATTTCTGGGAAAATGATTCACTAGATTTAATACTAGAGGCATTTGCTACACAACTATATGTTTATGATAATGAAGGTGAATTTATTAATTTGTGGTTACTCTTGTCATGATTAACTACAGTCAGAAGTTTTTTTTTGTTTATTTAAGGTTAGTACCGCCAGTTTAAATATGTAAAATAACATGTCTAATGATTGAAGGCGGGCATAACTAGAGAAGTGCGCCTGGCTACGTGGACCGTGCATAGTTACTCGAGAAGACGTCTTCTCAAGATAGTAAGATAAAAGGCGACTGCTATCTTCAGAGTTTTATTTGTCGTAACCGTTGTTACTACATCTCCTCTACCGTCTTTAGATCATAGGCACTAAAGTACATAAAATATAACATAGTTACAATGGTACCGGTCAGCGAGATTTGAACACAGATCTCATAGATCGTGAGTTCACGCCTTCTATCGCTATATTAATTAAAATATTTATAATAATTTAATTAAATAAAAACTGCATAAAAATAATGATTCAACGATTAAATAGCGTTGCGTCTGGTCTGGAAAAGTAACTAGGTCAAATGGAGACTTTAATATACAAAGGAATAAGGCATTATGAAAAGTAGTGTGTCATAATACAAATTGTTTATATAAGATATAAGTGCTCACCATAGCCTTGTCTGTCGCGCCGAAGGTTGGAGCTGCAGTACTACTCGTTAAAGCCATGAGGAGCACACCCACAAATAATATCCTCATAATCAGTCTTCTGAACGCCATGCCTCTTGTACCCTCCTTTAAGCTCATTGTTAATTCGAATATAATATCCTTAACTATAATATATTATCCGTTATAAAAATGGACGGATTCTCATTACTTCTAATCGGAATATATTTTAACCAATAAAGCCACAAATATCCCGTTGTATTGCTCATTAAGATATTGATCTGATATGTCGAAGATTTTCTTAATAAGTAATCGAATGAATCTGAAAATAAAAGAGGTTTTTATTATTAATGCAATAAAGTCTAAAATTATTTAAAATGGTCAGCAGTATCCAGTGTATTCTAATAACAGCTATTGGAACAGGTAACGAACGACCTACTTTTAAGGGCATGGTGTTTGGGCCCGTATGTAAACAGTGTTATCAAATTGAAAAGATAAATTAGCAAACCACTCATCGTATATACCATAGTAAAATTTATGTTAGGCAATAATCTAGATTACTCATATGAATCCCTCACTCATTAATGGTACACCCATAAAAATCTGACACTGATATTTTTCATTAATTAATTCGATTAATTAATCTTTCTCCTACAACAATTGTAATATGCATTGCGCAGATTTAAAAACTACATTACATGTTAACTAAATTAAAATACTTTATGCGGCTTTGTTCCGAGACGTTTGGTAAACTTTACAGTCAAAAATTAACTCACGCCTTCTCGAAAGATCTCTTCAGTTACTAAACACTGTCGGATAGGCTCTGCGTTCTCCGTCTGGACAGACCGCGATATTTACTATTGTTAATTATATCATAAATAAATGAATCACCTCGATAAATAGTAAGACTGTCTTCAATAAATACACATGTTTATAATTATTATAACTTTAAATTAGAATAAATAAACGTGTTTTCAACTAAAAGAGATTCGTAATACAACGCCTAATGTTAATACACGATTGTATTGTTATCTTCATTTAACACAATAAGTACTGATAGCTGATAAGTCACAATATATTTTTTATATCTTACTTTCGTTATTACGAAATATTTCAGCTTCATTCATGTCTTATCTTTATTTGTTCTACACTTGAAACGTTTAAAACAATAATTAGTTATTGCTAAAAACATAAGATAATAATTACAGTACCTACTCATAAAAAGGAAATTAAAAAACTAAGAAAGAGTAGTAGACAGATGGATAATAAATATTAGCTGTCTGCCGTCCCGGGATAGTACCACCATTTTCAAGAGTAACACCCATCGACCTAGTGACCTATTCGAGTTTGGGGAAGCTCGCTCTCGTTGTACCCTGGCAACCTAGACAATTCGTATACGTCTCCTTAAGTTAACAGACATTTCGCTCTACCTTAACATCAGGCGTGTTGGACTAGTATATAAATTAAACTTTTCAGTTTAGGTAAAATTAAATAATTAAAATTTAAGATGATCTCCGCGAGATTATAATGGTATAATAGAGTGCGTGCCATGGAAATTGAAAGTTCATGTCAAATATTGTATCGCGCGGTGTCGCCAACAATGTTCCGCTCACCGGAGCGTGACTCGTCCGGAGGTAAGGCGGGTTTCACCGATCGACATTGGACTTACCTAAACAAATTTTTTCTATAGAATTTGGATTGCAATGCAAATTTTATCGCCAAAATTATCTGTAGGTAATTGGAATTTTACGAAATTGATTGATTTACGATCGGAGGTACGAAAATTGATTTTAAGGTTAATGCTTCATATGTTTTAGTGCAAAAGAGAAAAATATAGCAATATACTTAACATATATCACAGAAATATTATAGGTAATATGTAAATTTTTATTAATCACCTACTCGCTTGGCATGAAAATAATAATAATAATAGAAGTCAGCAAAAGGGGTGTTATTTATTTAAATAGCTCAAGGCTGCAATCGCTTTAATATCAGACTTTATAATCACGTATTGCTAGATTGTTGATTATAACCATTCGTACTTCTAACATATGGCAAAGCCTATCATAATCGCAGTCATCAGAGGTAAGGACTTAATGTTGTTCACATATGTGACCTAAATCTAACTGATATAATAGAATTAATGACCTAAGACAATCGTTGCTTTGTTGAAAAAAAAACTGTTTGTAGTTTAAAAGAAATAGGTCTCATATCTCAGGTCTAAGCATGAAGTTAATCCCAGGAGAGCTGACGTGGATTGAGTTAGTAAGAAGCTGGCATTGAGACTCTTCCTGTTTCCGGAGCTCGACAGCGCCGCGGGCACCAAAGCTACGATCATTAATCATTACACGCGACATCTTTGCGATAATAATGCACGTGGCGTTGTACTACGTTCAAATTAAATGTTTATATTGAATATTAATAGAAAAATGATGACAATTTAAAAAATCTCCAGTGCAGTGCTGTTTTTTTTTTGTAAAATTATTATCATAAATTAATAATAACGAATTCAGTATTTTAATATGGCAAAATTAATAATTAATTTGTAAAAATAAATAACCGATAATTTAGAAATAATTAACTACGAAATAAATATTTATAAAAACAAATGTATAAGATTAATGATCGAATAATATTTAATTTTGTACTCTATGATTTAAGATGACATGAGTCATACAACAAAGTAGATAATTGAAGAAAAAATACTTAACTTTTAATAATTACAAATCACAACATCCAAAAATTAATTTAAATTTGGGAAAAAAACTTAACACTATAAAATAAACATTTCAACAGGCATTTTAAAGCATGCAAATTAATTAGAAACAATTTCACTTAAATAATCGAATTGAACGGCGACCAGAAAATTTGCAGCACTCAACTAAACAATTTCACAAGTAAAGTTAAAACTTTTATTATGAAATCAACTTCCGAATGCAAATTACAATTTATAATTACTTGTAAGTAAAAATGTTTTTGTTACTTTATCTCTAAGTACAGGAATTTGTAAATTTGTAAAATTATAAACATGTGCAACGGTTTGTAGTGTGCGAGCAAAAGTTAAAAATTAATTGATAAGCTTAAAAAATGTTTTGCACGCTGAATAGTAGGCACATTAGATAGATAGGAATGTGTGATTAATTAATCCCTTTAAATATTTTTAAGCAGTGTTATGTGTCTTTTGATTGTAAACAGGTATTCACTGTCGTTATCGTCATTATCGCTGTTATCAGCTGATAACTATCCGTGGCCTTATTCGCTATTATGTGTGATGTAAAGCGAAATTGTTTTAAGATCTATAAATGCTACAATGAATTCAACAAATTTGAGGTATCGCGTTAATAAATTGCCCTAAAAGCCTAACGAAGGCCGTCTAAACAGCACCTACATTCTAAATAGACGGCTAAATATATCAATAGGTGATTTAGTGAAGTTAGAATGAGTATGTAATTTTCCTTAATCGATGTCTTCATACAATAGACAGGAAAATATTTTTTTGCGGCACTTGTTATAATTAAATACAAATCAAGTCATTGTATAAGCAGGTAAGTCTTAAAGATTATCTTTAATCTAATATGAGATACTTTCTGTTGTTGAAGCCCTTGACAGTTGTCACGTGAATTATAATTACTACACTCATGCTTAATCATGCAATTATAAGATGAAATTAATAAAATAATAATATGTCATCCATATATAGGTAGTAACTTACAGTTGAGTTTAGTCAAAAGGCAGTGTTCGTAATCCGTGCTACTGAATAGTGGAAGTCCCAGGTTCACTTAGTACGATCACGATATCAACTTCTATTACCAAAAATATTTCGATAAAAAAGTGTATTGCGAAAAAATGATCACAGCGCACTCTCAATGAAGGTCACAATTTTTAATATCACTTTTTCTTTGCAATTTCGCGTAAATTTTCAAAGAAAATTAGTGAGTCCGCGTGAATAGATCGACTGCGATCGTGGCGCCTTCGGCACGACCTACCGCAGCCCGCGTATTCGGTTGAGTGCGCGCGGCGGCCGGTGTCCCTGTTTATATGCGAATAGAAGCCACACGAACGAACCTCTTGAGTGCTTACAACTTTTCATCAAAGCTGCACGCTGTGCGTCGCTTTCCACGAAACTTTTGTAGTAACTTACACGATATCGGTGTGTAATCGGATTGAAAACGATTCTGATAAAAGTATACTCGTGCAAGGTTACAGGCAATGAAATAAATACATTTAAAATTTCTTTGTTACAGTTATTCTTACTTATCAGTTTTAATATTTTATTTTTATTATGGAGGAAATAATTATTAACATTCATTTTGCAATATTTTGTTTCATAGCTTTAAATTATTTTTAAAAACAAACTACTAATTACTATAAGTACGTTACATATGTAATGTATTTATTTCTATTTGCTAAGATTTTAATAAAAGAACTAAAAACTAATGAAGAATTAATAATAAAATAATTATTAACATAAATGAATTAAGATCTAAAGTAACAATTAACCACCTTAAGACAATAGAGAATGAAAAATTGCCCATCTGCATGCAATATTATGTATATGTAAGTAGTTAGATAATAATTTGCCTATTAATTGACACATTCATAGACACTGGATGCATTATATTTCTCGCCCTAATACAATTATCTATGTCTTTGTAAAAGTTGTTAATCTAGTATTTTATGGAGTTGCCCCTTGGTAATCCCGTAGCGATAAGAATCTCTGCTATAATTAAATACATCTATTGTTTAATAAGTGGTAAAGTTTTTGTTTTAAAAGTTATTATTAAGTTTCATTTCTAGCTTTCAAATGTTTTTTTAAATAGTCCTTTTTTCATTTATTCAATTCTCATTATGTATTTAACACAAAATATTAATATTATGTAGGACCGGCCACAATCGCTACACTATCAGTATAAAAGTAGCATTGAAAAAAAAAAAAAAAAATATTTAAATATATGTTTTACCCAATCAATTTTAGTAATACTCATAATTATTAGGTATACAAACTGATGATAGCTATTAACCCAGTCTGTCGTCCTGCCGTCCTAGTGCTGATAGTACTTTTTTCCGTTTATGGATCCCACTCTAATTTAACACCAGGCGAAGTGTGGCTGAGCTATTTATTATGAAGAAAGAAAAAAACATTTGAAAGAAAAAAGCTTCAATAAATTAATAATATTTATTTATATCTAAATATAATATATATTTATCAGTCATAGCATTAATACATGTTTTCCTTAAGAAAATTTGGACCAGGAAATTATTAAGTTTTTCCCTGAAACATCGAACAAGAATCTTCCACACATGAACGGAGATACATAATGACTGAAACACAACCTCGAGAGACGAATTAAAACAAATAATAATATTGATTCTTATTTACTAAGTAATAAAGTTTAAAATGTCCTTAAAGCTATTATGTTTAATTTGTTGTCTTATACGTAATTGACCCATAAATAATAGACTACAGACAGTCACTAATAGTTTTCTCAAAGTTAGTAATAAATTGCGACGTTTAAACTCTTAAGTAGATATAAATAATTGAACTTAGTAGGAAAGCGCCTTAACTGCGTATCGAGAATCTTCTCAGATTTTCCCTCCCTTCTTGTAAATTTTCCTCATTTTCTCTTCGATTTATCATCCTGACGCTAAATATTAAGTTTAATAAAAAATATATAATTTAAAATTCTTGAAAATATATAATTTTTACAACAAAAACACTATTTCTCTACTAGTCAACATAATTACTAAAATGTTACGTTTCTTTTTTTTTTATTATTGTAGCTCGGCATGTGACAACACTTCGCCTGATGTAAAGCTAGAGTGCAGTCCATGAATGTTTTATTTTAATCAAAAAGGGTTATATAATTTAAAGAGTGCATTTAAACGAAATAATTGCTACGACATTAAATAAAAGTTTTCAAATATGTTTTATCTTTAATAATGTTTAAACTTAATAGTAAATAAGTAATTTTAACATTATATCTAATGCACACCAAATTATTGCAGCTAAAACTGAATTATCAGCACTCATTATTCTTGATACAATTAAAAATATATTTTATCTGCTTAATTATATTAGGAAGTGTATTAAAGTCGCCATCAAAGATAATCGCCGCGAGTTCAACAAACGAATTTTAGCGCCCAATATGATAATTAATTCGTATTTTCTCAGTATTACCTTACAAAAACCACTGGGTGGCATGTGACAATAGCATATCCTCATATCTAACCTTCAACCATCCTTCCAACAGAGAAATGACGAATCCTTTGTTTGGTACCACGATGACTAGGCGAGGGGGGTGATTTTTCATAGTTCCCTAGAAAATGGGGTGTTCATGCGGCTTACAGTAGGTGAAACCGTTTAAGGTCGATGGAGGGTTATGGTCGAACAACTCATATGTATTCTGTAGGTCACGAATTGTATTATTATTTTTTTTTATTAACCAAGTGCATGTGAGTTTTAACAACAAACAGCATGAATGTTTATTTTTTTTTTTAAACTTTTCATATACGTTTGTCTTGAATTATTTTTCTTATGGTAAATTTACTTCTTGTCTCGTCATAACCCTAAACCGTAAAGCTTTTGAAACATCTCTTTATAATAATCAAAATAAAGATGTAATAAGCCGCATTAAATATTTTAATTTAGTTTTTACTTAATTTTTATTAATTTAATACTATTATTGTGAAATGTTAGAGATTCATCAAATGACCTCCCCCTGTTAAATCGACCCCACAAGAGTTGAAGGTCGCTGAATCACTTCACCCTCCAAGCATACCTCATCAATCCTTTACCGTTACACAATCATTGTTGGGGTAAATATTGATATTGGTATATGTTAGCACACAGAGGTGAAATATTTTTGTTTACTGTTTACTGAATTGTATATAAAGAAGATTTATTTCATAGTTTGTAAGAGAATATTGGAAATTTCATTAAAAATATTAATTTAATTAAAGTTGTACTATCGCGATAATTTTGGTTATTTCAATAGAACGTTTCGAAAGCTTTGCGACCATCGTGGTCACGGTGAAAATTTTAATTTAAAAATTTAATGTATTCGCGTAAATCCAAAAGAAAAATTGTAAAGAATTTCTTGTAGATTGATAAACTGTATATGTAAAAAATATGCAAGTTATTTATTTTATAACGTAATTATGACAAATGTCACGTTTAATTTAATAGAAATATCTGTAAAAAGACAATCTTAATAATAACAATGAAGTGTTAGGTACTGCGGAAGCAAACCGTTGTTAGTTTTCCATTTAAAGTATCATTGATTTAAACATACAAGTATAGTACGATTAAATAAAATCTATGCTTATGTTTTGCTTAGAACGTTTCACTATAACACGTAAATTCAGATAAAACGATTAGTTGTATGTATAATATAACAAATTAACAAATATATGTATTTTCAACTTTCTTTTCTAAAACCAGACTAAGGATATACTATAGAAACATAAATTTATTTATAATGTGTAACATGTTTTCTATAAGTTAAAAAAAGAGAAAAATTACCGATAGCATGATGTTTGTTTTTTTTATTTAAAAAAACTTGTATACATTTAATGTTTGATTTATATTTTCATCACAATTTAAAGAAATACATAAAACTAACCAAACTTAAAATAAATATAAAGTCTTGCGTTTTTACAAAAACAACATTTATTTTAAACTTTTTCTCGGAACGTCCCGTGCGAATATGAACTTTATAAGAAAAACAAAAGTTTCTATGTAACCATTTCAATGTCACCCGAGGAATCATCGTTAACTCGTTTCTTGACAAGTACCTTTATAATAAAAAACACCACCAATCATTCAGGTGATAATTGCCAAGTTCCTGTATCGATGTATTGCTCAAACTGTCTTTGTCGCGTGTAGAATACACATCTTATAATAATGATTATATTATTATAAAACGGTGTGAAGTTTTAAACAAAGGAAAACATGTCTTAAGACAGAAAATTAAAGTTTTTTATTTTACTTGAAAAAAATCAAAATACAATAACAAATACCACCAATTGACCTAGTGGCGTTTCGGGATCAGCTCACAGCATCACTACACTTTAGCTTAATATCGGGCAGAATGTAGGCAACTACTATAAAAATAAAATCGAATTTTTCATTTTAATATATTATTATTGCCTACCCCATCGTGAGTTATGCATGTAACTGACTCTACATACTAAGTAGAGAGGCACTAAGAAGGAACTCACAAAACCACTTATAAAAAAAAACTTTTATTTTGCATGTCCAAAACAATGGAATATTAGAATCCAAGAACACATTCTCTGACGGTCACTTGACTTGACGAGTAAGTAAAATAAAAAAATGTCTCCGAATTCCATCACGAACTAAGGTTTTTCAACTCAAGCGCAGCGGATTGTGCTCGTGCCATCCATTTACTACCAACATGCAATTTTTGACATTTAACACATACTATTTATCAAAAATGCAATTGAATATTTATTATTTATTGATTTCAAAAATTTCAGTGATGATATTTCCCAGTAATCTCTACCAATACTCGTACATGATTCAGTATCTGACTAACAGCATCCAGCCACTCATCAATCGCACTGAAACTCTTATTAATTAACAGTTATTATCACCAATTAAAATGCAATTATTCTGTGCATATTAATTGTCTAACTTATTTAATGCGGCTTCTGTGGGGCAGTGCTTGTAATACCAAAATGTTACGCTGAAGTCCCGGATCGCGAATTTAAAAAAAGATATAAATAAAACTAAATAAAATCACAGTCATTAGTTTCTTGTTGGGTATCTTGTCCGGATACCTATAGTATAGGTTTAGTATATTTTCCGGTCACTTATATGTTCATATAACATAAACTTCACCATTATATATGTATCAAACTATTTCTAAAATATCGAATAAATAATAATGTGTATAAAATTAAAGTGGAACTGGACTGATCACCTCTATCGTAGCGATACGCGTGAAAAGTTTACAAAGAACCGAGGTTTGTGGAAAGATGAAAAATTTATTTGCCTTGTATTTAAATAAGAAATTAAATAATACATAACAATGTTTTAAAGTTACAGTTGAATATATAAAAAGGTGAACTGCTAACCCGAAAAATCACAAAACTTGTTTATAGTCGCTCTTTTCAGGAGCTAATGTGTTTTAAAACAATGCAATCGGGTCGAGCTTCTTCGTTATAACAGTAAACGTAATACTTGCATAAAGAGATAAAACAATAGGCTACGATGAGTCAACCGAACCCGTTAACAACATTCGGAACACGACGCACCTATCAAAAATCTACGTCTTCCTGCTTACATATGAAATCCTGCAACTTATCCTTTCGATGAATCATGATAATAAAGTGTTGTTTTGATCAAACGGTATTTGCTAAGAGATCATAAATATCAAAACACATTCTCAATAGCTGCATGGATTTGAATTACATTTAAATATTTGCACAGCGTTAACTGGGTTAAACCAGTTAAGATGAATTATCAACCTGCTAATCCATAACAAATATAATTATTAAATTTTAATGAAAGCTGAATAGAAAAAAAAACAGTAATATATGTCAGGACAGCAGTCAAAGGCTGTCAATAGGAAAGATAGATCATAGAAATTTCGACACGGCTACGTAAGGCACCCTAAAGGCACCCGATGCGCAATGATGAAGTAGGTGGTAATATCCGTTGAGCGTAACGGAAGGCGTGGGTTCGTGTTGGTTTATTGAAAAGCTAAAAAATTTATTTAAAAAATTGCCATTAATTATAATTTTTATTATATAAATAATATATTTTATTATAATAAATGTTTATTATTATTATAAAAATATATCAAAATATGTAGAGGTATCTATTTATGTCTTAAGTTTTCATTGCAATTTTAATCGTCGCCGGCCGTAGACCTACGTAATGACTCAGATCTTGTGGTTTCTCAGTAAGTGGTCATTTGTTCCAATTTGGCGATTCAATTTTTAGACGTGTCTGATGAATGGGCGCCTGGTTCCTTAGCGCACATCTGTATTATAAAATATTGGATATTCATGATTTAATGATCTTGAACTATAATAAAGTTACAGCTAAAAAGCCACCATGATTTAAAATAGATTAATTTTACAATATTTTGAAATAAAATAACAACAAAGTTATCTTTATTTATTCAGTGATCAGTGAGTGAGTTAAAACAACGTAAAATTCTAAAATTACAAATGCGCATAAACTTCTACGTTGTTAACCACATAATAAGAAAATATGAGGTCAATCATCTCACAGACCAAAAAAAAAATTCAACACATCTTTTAGTCCACAATTACTTATTGACAAAATTAATCACCTGTTTTAATTTTAATTTCCTCTTAAAAGTATTTCCTAATAATTGTCATAACTTTTTATGCGCACGTCAATTGGCGAATGAATAATAAAATTAATTAACTAAAAAATATTTATCTATATTAAATGGGTTTTCCAAATCCCATAACTTAATAGTACTCGTAGTAGTCTGTTTATCCGAGGAGCGCACGCGTCCGCAATTTGGGACAGTCGCCCACATGCGCGTGCGTCAATACGAAAGGAAAAAGTTGGGCTTGTGCTATGATTCAATGCAATCGTAACTATGACTCATGATTGAATCTTATTAAATTATCAAAGACAAAAGTAGAAATAAATTAAATATATCAGTTTTTTAAGTATTCTTTATTTTTATAAATTGGTTGTGTATTACGCATCATTATCGCAGTTGCTAAGATACCTAATAAGTTAATTAGTAAAAATATACTAAGTAAACAAATACAACTTCTGATTGTAATGATTCATACGGTTTAAAAATGGTTCTTTTATATTCTAAGTGATGTTACTCCGTTAGAATTTAACACTAAGAGAGACTATTGAGAGAATATTGATTTTATTCAATAACATTTTTTATTTATGTTGTTCTACTGTAGAAATCGCTTGTACATATCACCTCTGAACCGGTTTCATTCATCTCTAACAACTTGAACTTTTTAGTTATGAGTCATGATTGCTAATTTGATTTATTTTATTACTAGTTGTTTTCTGGAACTTCGTATGCCTATAATTCTCGTCTTAGAGAGAAGTGGCGACCTTTTAAATGGGTCAAAATTTATGTAAACCACGTTTCTATAAATTTTTTTTCCAAAACCTACCTCCGTTCCGCCCAAAATCCAGTTCAAAAAGAATTTAAAAAAACGCATTGATTTTATCCGAGATTGCCAATTTATTTTATTTAGAAAGTCAATTGAAAGAAATAATTATTAATCTGTACTTTTTTAGGGTCCGGCAAATACTTTTTGAGAAAATTTTTTTTTTTGTATTGTTACTCGTTACACTTTAAAAAAAAATTACGGTCCAGTATTTTACCTTCCAAGGCCTGAACCTGGACCATATTCCGCCAGTTGATCTGCAGGTATTCTAATAAACTTCATGTAGGCACTATAAACAATAAACAAGTAACTTCCTTTTATAACTATTTTTATTATTGTCTAAAGTAATTAATTACTATGTTCATAATAATACCATTATTAGAAGAAACCGAGTCTGTTTGTTGGCACTTTGCCAAAAACTTCAGGCATTTATCCAGCATTTCCTGCTAAAACATCACCTTCAACTTATTGTATACACATCTATACTATAATATAAATATGAAAGTAACTCTGTCTGTTTGTTGCCTTTTGGTAAGGGGATGAAAGTTTGTAAATCCGTCATAGGGATATTAAAATTAAGGTTAAGAAATAAAAAAAATATAAAATGTTTCAACGTTTTGTATAATCCAGATTGACAGTGCACACTCCTCTCGTTATACCGGGCTACTCTAAGCTAATCCCGAAACACGATTTTACCATAGTATTAACCTAGAATGTTAATATTTACTAAATCAAAGTAACCTACGTATGTTGAGCGTGTAGCCTGCAGACGCTTAATTTATGTATTCCATAGAAGTTAAGTTAAGCGCCAGCCTGGGAATCGAAATATTTATAGAAATTCTTCATTGAATATCCTATAATGGAATTTATTTAAATCATTCTTGAAATCGGATCAAAACAGAATACACCAACGTATAAGGCCCGCTATCCATGGAGCACTCATATTATTTTATATTTATTAAGATAAGTAAGCTTATACACGGGATAAAATCACCGCACTCTGATCTCTCACATGGAGTCTGTTCCGTCAACATGAACGACGTACCCTGTAGACATCTGTAGACATTTCTTTGGGATAGCATTTATCTTCACTCATGAGCCGCACTCTAGCTTAACATTAGTCCAGTGCGGTCATATACCGCATAGAAACTAGTATTTTTTTTATTGTAGCTCGGCATGTGACGTATGTAAAGCTAGAGTGCGGTCCATGAATGGAAACAACTGCTACTACAGAGAAACCTGTGCGGGCAGCAGTCGCCTCCACTATGCCGGCTTGAGGAGACAAGCATGTACCATCCAGATCGACAGTGCACACTCTTCTCGTTATACCTGGCTGCTTTCAAACTATTCCCAAAACGCGATAAGGTCACTTCGCAGGTGTTACATTCAAAAGTGGTGCCACTATCCCAGGACGGCAGACTGGACAAATAACCACCATCATCATCATACTCTTTAATAGTGCCTATAGGCACTGAGCGACCAAAGTACATATAACAAAGTTACATTGATACCGGTCAGAACTAGCGTGGTTCGAACATGGGTCGGTCTCTTCGTTTGTGAGTTCACGCGTCTTACCGCTAGAGTACGGCCCCAGTATAAAAAAAAACATTTTAAATATAGTATTGAGGTAAATTTTATTTTTGTTATATCTTATACTAGCTGACCCGCAAACTTCGTACCGCCTCAGAATCAATAAATAAACAAGCATTTCCGAACGACTTTTAAATTTAATTGATTTCTGAACGACGGGACGAACATCAAATGTTTGACATTCAAAACCAAAGGAATAGTTTCTAAGGGAAAGCGAAATTGTTGTTTTTACTATATTCCAAGCATTTTTTTCATATTTACTCACCTTTTATACCTTCCCTGGACTTCCACAAATAATTCAAAACCAAAATTTTCCAAATCAGTCCAGCCGTTCAGCTGCAGCAGCTAACGAACAGCAATTGATTTATATACAGGGTGTCCCGTAAGTAGTGGTGTCAACGGTATTTTACAGATAGAGGGGTTCAATATCTAGAATATAATTTGGTGATTTTTTTTTATACCTTCTGGTTTAAAAGTTATGACATTTTTAAAGAATTATCATTTTTTCCCCCGTTTTACCACAAAATAATGTTATAAAAATTTGTTTACAATTATTTTCACTGATATTTTTATTTAAGTGGGTTGAGAAAACACAGGGCTTTCTAATTAAAATATAATTTGTAACCAATTAATAACCACGATTAAATAAAAATATTAAAATCTAAACAAGATTTAATTTATAAAATTTTAAGCAAAATATTTAAACGAAGCTGGTGTAAAAAAATTGTATGTAAGGTTACGGGACCATTATTTTAAAAATATCTGCAATTCACACGGACTCTAAAAACGTATAATAATGTTCACTGTTATTTTAATGAAAGTAATTTTTCAAAGTTAAACTAGCAAAAAAGTGCTATTTGTTGAAGAAATTTCATTATTACCTTATGCGAATTCCAATAAAACCAATGTAAATAGATACGAATAAGAAAATAATTTATTAAAGTAAATGCTCAAAATGTCTCCCACTAACTCTAATGCATAACCGACATCTTCTAATAAAGATTCTCCTGATATTTCCTAGGGCTCTTTGATTATTTTTAATTCTTTTGGACACGATATTAAATTTTTGGCCTAGTTCATATTCATTATTATTACATGTCTCATAAACAGCTTCTTTAAAGTTAACAACGGCAGACTGATGATGGTTATTTGTCCAGTCTGCGGTCCTGGGGTAGTACCACCACTTTCGAATATAACACCCGTGAAGTGACTTTGTCGCGTTTCGGGAATAGTTTAAAAGTAGCCAGGTATAACGAGAGAAGTGTGCGCTGTCAATCTAAGATGGTACATGCTCGTCTCCTCAAGCCGGCATAGTGGAGGCGACTGCTACCCGCACAGGTTTCTCTGTGATAGCAGTTGTTTCCATTCATGGACCGCACTCTAGCTTTACATCACATGCCGAGCTACAATAAAAAAAAATAACACCATAATTTACTTAATAATCTTTGTTTTAATAGTAGTCCGGCATGTGATTACACTCTGCCTAATGTACTTAAGGTACGTAATCTCTGAATGAAGTATCAGTGGAAACAGGCGTCAGTCTGCCTACCCCTCTTTGAACATCCCTAAAGTCAAATTAAGGAACCGAAATGAAAATAAGATTGGAACTCCAAGCAGTCAGTAACTTACAGTAGGTTAAGACGTGAAAAAGTGCAAATTTCCGACTGTAAGAATTCTTAAAATTCGTCCTATTATCGGAATGCATTATTAAAAATCGACGCCCATTTGTTGTATTTATGTCGAAAAAACATTGTAATTAAAATGATAGTAAACATTATTATACGTTTTTAGAATCCGTGTGAATTGTAGATATTTTTAAAATAATGGTCCCGTAACCTTACATACAATTTTTTTACACCAGCTTCGTTTAAATATTTTGCTTAAAATTTGATAAATTAAATCTTTTTTAGATTTAATTTTTTTATTTAATCGTGGTTATTAATTGGTTACAAATGCCATTTTAATTAGAAAACCCTGTATTTTTTTAACCCACTTAAATAAAAATATTAGTGAAAATAATTGTAAAGAAATTTTTATAACATTATTTTGTGATAAAACGGGGGAAAAAATGATAATTCTTTAAAAATGTCATAACTTTTAAACCAGAAGGTATAAAAAAAAATCACCAAATTATATTCTAGATATTGAACCCCTCTATCTGTAAAATACCGTTGACACCACTACTTACGGGACACCCTGTATAAATTACATATCTTTTAAAGAATATACATATATAATACTAAAATAACGCGGTAAAACATAAACAGATTATTTTTAAAATTCCCATAAGTTAAACATATTATTATACATATGGATATTCTAAACGTAATAATGTGGTATGAGGAACTAAGTTGTCGCCAACAATTTACAGAAAACATCTAAGCTGAGCGCTAATTCCGTGCACTTGCCCGGAATCTATAAGCACAGTTTGATTACATAGTCAAGGAGCTGACAACTTTCAAGTCATTTAGTTTATTAAGCTTGCAGCGACCTAATTCATTTTCCATCTAAATGTTATCGATACAACTTTTAAAGATTTAAAGCCGGCATAACGGAGGTGGACCGCACTCTAGGTACATTAGGCGAAGCACCGCCGTCAGATGCCGGACTACATTAAAAATATTATAATAACGGACTTGCATTAAATTTATATTCATTATAGTTAGTACTTACTCGGCACTATTGGTCTACTTAGCATGTAATTCTTTTATTTTGTAAACTGATTTTTCTGATGACTGTTTGTTGCCAAAATAAAATAAATAATATTTTCTTTTGGTTTGCCAACTGTTTCTGAGTTACATTTACAATTTATTTTACAATAATAGGTGAGTAATTAGTAGTCTCGCGGTAACCACAATAACAACAAAGTTTTCGAAACGTCTCGGATTAAAATAATCAAAATAAACGCTATTCCTATTGTTGCATATAATCATTCAGGTAATTTAGTTTAAACGTTTGAATGTTAAAATAATATTAACCAATAGTTTCCTGAGTATTAAAGACTGCTCGCCAATCAGTATGCTGATAACACTACATCACTGAGATGAGGTAGAATAACACTAAAAATACATTATAGTATGGTAACCGCAAGGGCACTCCATGGTCAGCAGATTTACTGTATAATCAACCATGCGCAATAAAAATTACCTTATTATCAATGACGTTATATTTCATAAACATACCATTATCATTTCCAACTCTTTCCGACCTTTTCCAATATTTAGCTTCTGAATGAAATTAATTTTAATTTTAATTAAGTTCAAGTTTAGGTCGAGCACTGCCATTAGGGATACAGTCGCCAGATTAGTTTCGATGGCAGTGCACTTTGTATTCAGGACCAAATAAATAAATAAATAAGTACGTTTATTTATGCTGAAAACGCTTTTTATTCAGTATGACTTAATCTTAGTGATTAAAATAAAAAAAATTACTTTAATTAAAAATTAATTTATTTTATTATTCTTTATTTATTAAATAACATTGTACAGTTAGTAAGTACGCAACTTATTACAATGGTACAAAAAAGCAGACTTATGACTTATTATAATTTAACTTTAAAATCAACAATGAATAGTTTTAAAACCAGGTACATTAATATAACCTATTTGGAAGACTTGAATATCACTGTTGTTCCGTATTCGTTCGGCCACCGTCTTTTCTTGTGCTAGGGGGTGCCAGGCTCCGAGGGTGCAGCCTATGTCAGTTCGCGGTGAATGATAATGACATCGACGTGTTACCCTTGCAGAAGGTACGTATTCGAATACTCTTACTTGATTGCACCTATGTAAAGCGAACCATAAACCTGAAAATTTAAAATATATTTTGTAGCTGGACATGTGATCACACCCTGCCTGATGTTAAGCTAGATTAAGCGGAAACAAATGTTACGACAGACAAAATAAGACAGGTGGCGGTCTTTTCCACAACCCCGACTTGCACCATCCTTTAACACTGCACACTCCTCTCGTTAGATCTGGCTACTTCAAAGTTGATTCTGAAACGCGACTAGGTCACTTCACGGGTGTTACACATGAAAGTGGTAGCATTATAGTAGAGACGGTAGACTGAGCCTAGTTTGACCATCATCAGTCTACCTGATTAATGCCTATATTATACCATAGACACTGAAACAAGGTACATAATATAACTAAATTCCATAATTAGTTACCAATGAACCCAGAAGATGGTGGATTTCTTCTCAATCGATACAGAGAACTGTCTTGCAGCACTGACCATAGCTGCCAAAGAACTTCAGGTCGCAGAATATGTACATCAGGTTTTGGCCTCTTTTCCAAAAATCTGAAATATTTTAAAATATGTGTTAAATATACATATTTTGTAATAAATTAAAATAATAACTTACTTTTTGTAAATAGGAAATAAATTAAAATCTGGATGGTGGTACCACTCCACCAAGCTTGACGAATAATTTGATGGATCCCAAATCAAGATGGACACGTTAGAAAACATTTCATTGTCCAAAAAATTGTATTTCGGTTTGGTGACCACCTGAAAACAACCAAAATGTATATTTTATTTTCATAACGAAATACTAAAACTTCTTTACTTTTTCTATGATCATAAATAATAAATAATAATTCTAGCACATTTTATAAGAACACAATACCTGAGAATTAAGAACTCGAAATGTCGTCTTACTCCCGACATCTTCCGTGTAATTTTCAGTGGGAGCATTATTGAATCTTAGCACCATATCATGTGAATCTACAATATAAACAAAGTTTTAAATGAACATGTGTAAAAAGTAAGTTTTGTAATAATAATACTCGTATTTAAATTAAATTAGAAAATTTAATTGAAAGAGACGTTAAACTTGACCTGGGATTTCGCAATATTTACATTGTATTGACAGATTATAGGCTCTCTATATCAATTATAGAATCATTGTTAGGTTGATATTGCATACCATTGACCTTCGTTAATTTTATTATCTCGATTTTTTACGCTCTATGTCGTAAACTTTGAAATTTCAGCATGGGAAATTTGTGAAACTGCATTTAAATTTGCAACAATAAATATTATATCATGATCATTATATTAGTAAAAATACTCATTAGGGCTGCAATTTTTCACCATCGACATCCTACAGCAAGAGACAGGAAGTTGAAACTGGCAATTAATTATCTAACTTTAGATCAATATCTCGACACTATAAAATCAATAGAACAATTGTTAAGTGAACAAAAATGTATAAGAGAGACAGTCAATTACCTTTCTTAGTCACATGCACAGTGGACAGACAAGACAATCGAGTAAACAGACCAATTAATTTTATACATAAACATTAGATACCTATTAATACACGTGCGCGTTACACGGAAAGAAAGATGTTGAAGTTTTTAATAAAACTGTTACTTGACGTATGACGCTGTTTATTAGACTTTATTCTTCAGGTGATGAAAACGAATTTCTTCTTGGTGACATTTTCTGACTCACACAAACTAATTAACTTTTAACCTATTCGAACCATTGAATAATAACGAATATTTTAAGAATTCTCGTGTGTCACGATCGACTTACTAAATTCAATACAGTGTAAAGGGATTTCACGAGAAAAAAGCGATAGCTTATGAACTAACAATTTAGGGGTCTAAAATAAATGTTGCAAAATTTGGTACTCGGATTGCTCAATAACTACAATGCAATTTAATATGGAACACGTTAATTTGTTTTTTCTTTATAATAACACTATTCTTACATAATATACCCACTTATCATAAACTTAAGTAGGTACTCGTAAACAAGTACCTAAGTAACTTATTTCGTAGATTTATCTATATCGTAGTTACTAATCACAGTAGGTACTGTACTAAATTACACATGGGTGTGTCTTGATATGATAATACTCGACACAATGAAAAACAAAAGTTTAGTTTTTTTATTAAAAAAAGGACAAAGAATCATGGCATGTGGTTGGTGGGTGACTAAGCCTGTCGCGTCGACTAACCATAGCAGTTTATTTGTCAGTGAATCATGCACTCACTATTGACATTGATTTCTATACGATAAGCCACTACATCTAATTTTTTTTAGCATTTAGCATTTTTTTTATATTTTTTCCAGAAGCAATAATAAACGTAGATTAAATAAAAACATACTTAGAATCGTGTTAATTGATATGTATAATATGGATTAATAATATTTACATAACTAAATATTAGACTAGGTCGTGGGGTAGTATTACCACTTTTAACAAGACGAGTCACAGCCAACCTGGAGAGTGCACCTTCGACTCATTAAGCTTGCATAGCGGAGACGACTGCTGCTTGCAAAATTCTGCTAACATTTTTTTCTAGGTAGGAATAACTTGACATCGCAATAGCTACGACAATTATTTGTACTTATAGGGTTTTCCATATTATTCTAATAGAACGTGTAAGTTTTACTTGAATAGCTGTGGCGCCTTCAAGATGAGCTCGTAGTAACAAGATCTTTTATATTAGGACTCAGTAAACTCCGTATTATGAAAAATATATATTACTTTAGAACGATGACTTCCATTTCCGTTTAAGACGCATCTCCATTTTATATTGTTTTGTTTTAACTATGATGTGCTAGAATGCAGTTAATGAACACAAACAATTATTACCACAAAGAAATATCTGCAGGCAACATTTGCCCCCGCTATGCCGTCCAATTTGACTGGGCATGCTCCTGTTTATTTAGTTCCAATATTTGGGATAGTAATCTAAAGAAATTGTATATATTATGTATTTCATGTATAATGTAAGAGTCAGTAATTCAATATTTAATTAGTCTGAGTTTAATTAGCGGCCCGGCCCTAAGCTAGTAATGATAACTTTTGCATGCATGAATTAAAATGGAAATTAAGGTTTTTTTTTTGTTTTTTTGTTATAGTTTTAAATTTTTTTCTTTTGTTTTAGGCTAAGTTGAATTTTAGTAAAATAAAATAAATAAAAATAATATAAAATAAAAATAAGACAATAAATTAATATAGCTACAAGGAACATTAGTTAAATGATGACAAATCCGTGATAAATAATTAATACTATAGAAAGAAAACAGGTCAAGTGTTATTGCGATTCGTGGCACTCTGGTTCTGTCGTTTCCGTGAAATAGTGAGTAATTAATGTGTTATATATACGTACGGAACCTTAGAAATAAAATGTGATCGATTTTTAAGCGAATTTTTCATTTTAACCCAGACAGTGTGTGATAATATCTTTATAAAACCTATTATAGATTGTTCTGTCTTAAGATCCGTGTGTCGGTTTGAATAAAGTGATTTGAATTGTGAAGCACTAAACTCAAAGTCAGTAAATTCTTGAAACTTTTGTTTAAAGTAATGCATTTTTACGTTTTGCAAGTCATTAGGACAATGTTTCTTTCGTTTTAAAAATTAAGAGAACTGATTTTTTAAAAATAAATTACGTTTCTTCGTCTTTATTGACCTCGACATATTGGTACCATGTATTAAATACATATTTATAAATCATGTCTGATTAATAAATATTTTATAAAAAAAAAACTAAAATATATTTTGCATATGTTCTATTTTAAATTTTTAAGAACGTGGAATTTCAGGAGGTACTGGGTGCGGGTAGTAATGTATTTACTAAATGCTTATCATTTTTCCAGAAATCAAATCTATTAAAATCGGAATTGGCTTATAATTATGACCTAATAATGAGTAAAAAGTAAAGTCCCTTGCACAATAATAATTTCGTGTAATGCGTGTACGCGTATGTTTTAGGCTGTTCCTTGAAAACTCAATGTAATGCGTCTGCGCATATCAATGTTCGCACAAAGCAGATCCGATGCGATAAGTTAACAATACGCGGTCGGTCACCCGTAAGCAGGATTATAATGATTAATATTGAAAAATTAATTTAATGAAATGTTACTAACATTTTTGATACGTATTAAGAATTGCGGAAGATTTAAAAGAAAATGTGTTTTCAGAGGTTTCAGCAATACTTGGATATAAACTTATGTAAGTCATCTTACACCCTAATTGATAGCATGAAGCGGATTCGGGAAAGAGATTACGATACTCTCTCGATTCGCTTCAGAAGAGTAGAACAGCATAGCGATTTTTCCTAGGGGAGGGCTTTTTAAAATTGATAACTCTTTTGTTTTTGCCTTTCTTTCATATGGGATGACGCGTTTTTGGAGTATTTTCTTTATTGTTGTTGCACTTGAATGTAGGCAGTATAATTTAGTATGAGTACAACCAAACATAGCGGTCAATAACACCGGTAATATCAACAATGCGAACATTCCAACTATAGTGCATTTTGTGATTCATAATAATACGTTAGGTACCTACCAATAAATGTACCAAGACCTGAACCCAAGAGAGCACCAGCGCTCATCACCACTGCACATTTATCAAACGTTCTACTTTGATGTAATACTTTTCTTGGTATACGAAACCCTTCACTTGCGAATGGTTCATCTTTAGAAGTAACTGTCTGCAGATTTATTTTACTCAACGCGCACAGTATCTCGTTTCCAGTGAGTTGTCTTCTTTGTCCTACAGATTCATACTTCACATTATACGTATTTTTGGACTCCAAACCAGATATAAATACATTGCTGACAGTCATCAAAATTCTATGAAATTCTTTTAAAATCAATTCCTTAAATTTTTTAGACTTGGATTCACAATCTGCATCCGTAACATCTTTGCAGACATATTTGTCACTGTCTATTTCTAGCACACTTTTATGTGTATTGGGGAACCTAGGACTGCCCGGCTTATTAATCACAACATTCGAGGACGGAATGGGTCGTGTCGAGAAAGACTTATACTTAATGCTATTCCACAATACGCTTATCGCAGATCTTCTATTCTTTCTAATATCATTATTCGATGAATTAGAGTTAGCATAACTCTGCACATACTTCTCTGAGCTGTAATTATTTTGAATCACTCCATTGTCTCTTTGGATGAGCGGAGTAGGCCCATTGTTGTAATATTTTTGTTTCTCTAAATAGAGCCAATATTGAGACCAAATGAGATAAAGATAACCGCACATTCCGAAACATAATAAATTAATAAAAATCCATACGGACATCGCTGTTCCACGCATTATCACTTTAATATATATAATTTAGAACGAAATATAATAAGCCGTATAATATTAATAAATTAACTTCATCTCCACACAGAGAGGTAACAGCTGACGCGAACTGTGAAGCGCCTGCGCGAAATATTTCCGCAAACATCGAGGCGTAAATAAAAGGTATCCTGCCATTCGGATAGATTGATAAGACTGTGCACGTACACACCTCCTGAATTATTATTGACATTTATTTAGGTTTAAAAACAAAACGCATATATTATTTTAAAACAATTTATTAAACGAAAAATCACAACCAAAATACGAAATAAGACTAGATTAGGTACATTTATTGCTTTGAATAAAATTAATACACACATTTTAGTATTTAGGCTAGAACTTATCAAACTTAGAATTTGGATGAAGGAGATTCATAACTTTAAAAAATCGATGTATTTGTTAAATTCTAGCTAATTATGTGACTTTTTATAAAGAAACATTTTTATAAAAAAAAAATTTTTTTGAAAAAATATCATCGATTATGCCATTGAGTGTACGTGGATGCGTTTGGTTCTTGAGGTGTATCTCTTCGAGTCAATAGTGTAGAGTAGTAAAGTAGAGGCATTGTTGAACCAATAAATACAGTTATACCAAATAATGGCCTGTGTGTAAACCTGTAAAAAATTACATGACAAATAATCCAGTGGCACAAGTAACATTTTAAGAATAAAATAGAGCTAAATACGTATTGTCTATATATGAGCTAAATATCTGCAGGCACCAGTCGTCTCTTCTCCAGTAGGAGCACATTACTCTTATTTATTTATTTATTACTGCTACATCCCAAATAATACCTAAAGGTGACTGGGCCACTTCCCATTCCTCAACCAAAATGTGTCCGAATGTTTATTATTAAAAATATGAATAATTACCATGGTATAGATATGACAAATATACTATAAGACATTGACAATATAAAATTTGCCCATAATCGTGTAGCCCTTCTAAAATTATTTGATATCCAATTGCACTGAAGAACTGTAACAAAAACAACATAAATTACACTTGTGAAGCAACCTACTCACGTTTCAGGATCAGCAGTCAGTCATTCGTCTTCTCAAGCCAGCATAGAGGAGGTGAATGATGTGTTCCTCTCTGTTGGGACTTAACCGCTCAAGGGCAGGGACTAAAGTCAAAAGCCAATTGACAGTTGTCATTGGACAAAATTTGACGTTTCACTGTCACCAAAGTGATAACATAGAATTATAGCTTAACATAAGGTAGTAAGATAGTGTGGTCCAGATTGCTGAATAGATCTACTCACACAAAGTCAACCAATCAGGATGAAGTGTCATAGCAGAGGCAAAAACCTGTATGAATCCCAACAATCTATACTTCCAAGTGTGTATATTGGCATCTCTTTTCTCCAAATCGTGCAACTGTTTAATACTATAGGAACCTTTACGCAGGATACAGATCGGGTCTGCTGAGGGGAAACTTGGAGGACTGTACGCTGTTAATGTTCCATGTTCCACTAATCCTACCGCTGTGTACTGAAATAAAAAAAAATAGACAATTCCTTTCTATTCCTTTTCTTGTTTCTTCAATAAAATAATGTGGATCACTTGTAAACTAAGGTATTGAACTGTAGCATAAAAACAAAAATTATAATATAAACAAAATTATCAATTTTATTATAAAATAATATAGTTCCACATACAATGTCATCCTCACGGCCAGCATATGAGAAATGAACTCTGATATCTCCTATTCTATGCTCCAATGGACTTTCTCCGTGATAATAGAAACCTGAATGCAACTTTATATCACTCCTTTCTGGTCTTGAATCAGACCAAATCTCATAGTAATCGTTCACTTTGCGCTTTACATCCATACCTGTAATAACGTATTGTAATTCCATAGAGAAAAGAATAGTCTAGACTTCTATATTTAGTATCTAGTACAATTGGGGAAGTTTATCTGGTGACAGCTATCTTTTTGACATATTTTCTTTTACTGCCTTCCATAAAATTAATATCATTGTCCACCCTTGTGTATAGAAATTGTTGGCACCTCAAATTCTTTGCTTACCCTAATAGTGTAGTATGTGTTATCATCTGGACAAGACAGACTGATGATGGTTATTATTTCCAAGTGATCCATCCCGGAGTAATATCAACAACATAACTTGGCAGTAACCAAATATAATGAAGAGTGTAGAACCAATTGTTTGAAACTAAATTGAAACATAGCAAATTTATGTTGAAATTAAGTAATTTTATAACTTTCTTAGCACTAATTACTATCGCAAATCACTATAATAAACAAATAGCTACGGCACAGAATATATAAAATGCATTTTATATATTTTAAACATTTTATATTGGTTATATTTCACAAGCAGTTTATATATCCTGTACGATAATAACTAGTGCTGAGAAAATTTTAAAATTACTTAATTTCAACATAAATCTGCTGTTTCAAACAATGTTGTAAAACAAAATGTATGGACGCTCAGGTGTTGGCTTTCACATTAAAGACATTTCCCTGCTCTAGCTTAACATCAGGTGGAATGTTACCAGACTACTACGAGAAAAACTTACCTAGATATAGCCATCCGATTTTAACAATATTAGCGATATGTGTCTCACTCAATTGACCCATAGATTGTGGATTTGTATGACCACTTCTTAAATGAAATAGGGAAGAATCAACAACATAATCTCTCCAATCTTTATGATACCAATATGTTTTTCTATCTTCAGTTGCCGGTTCACTTAAAAATGCTTCTTGCTCGCTGAACACATGAAAGAAATTATTTACAAATATAATTCAGAAGTAACAAAGTGTAATTTCGATTAAGTAGGCTGCGTGTTATGGTTGGGGTCATTACAGGACACCTGGCCCTAAACAGGCATTACTACAATATAAATGTTACAGACAGCCCTCAGTGCAGAGGATGTCTGGAACATGAGGAAACGGTGCAACACGTGCATCTGGAATGCAGCAGCGTTGAGGCACCGAGAAGGAAATTCCTGAGGACAGCGTCAACACTCCCTGAGGCGTGCCGGAACGTCGATGGCGTACTGGCCCTCATGCAGGAGATAGGATGGCTTGTATAAGTACGGCAAGACGCACCAGGGACCCCCATGGTGAGTCTGCGTGTGGAAACCAGCCTGGAAAATCAAGAATCAAGAAGTGTAATGGTTACATTTTATGAATATCAATAATCAATAAATAAAAAAATACAAGCTCTCACTTAGTCACAGGTCATTCTTTAGCTAATTGCTGTAGCAATTTCTTTTGTTTTAGCAACTTAATATGTTGGTTAATTAAATGCCTTTTGATGATGAATGATACTTAAGTTTATTATTTAGTATTTTAATATGAAATAACCAAAGAGAATATGACCAAAATTATAATGTTACCTAGACTCCTCAATCCATTGATACATTTGTACTCTTTTCCTAAGTTTTAAAGCTTGTACTTGTATATTATAATCAGGTTCTGCAATTGGTTCTAATATTCTTAATGGTCCCACTATATGAACTACATGATTATCTAATTTATGTCCTATATCTTCATTGTGGACATCCACACTCTTCGCTGCAGACATAAGTTCTTCTAAAATGATGTTACTTTTAATTGTTTGACTCTGTAATATTTCAAATTAATATTTTGTATTAATTCAGGCCTCTCCACCACACCCTTTACAATGTGTTTGAATACATAAGCATTTGAAGAGGAAACTCACCTCTGCCCATATTAAAAAGTATGTAACTCCAATAAAGAGAATGGTACTCATTAGTGTTGTGAGCCATGTCTGTCTAAATTGATTCTTTATAGCAGCCCAATGTTGTGTCATCTTATTAATTAAGTTGCTATTTTGTATATTGTATTAACATTTGCTAAAATTTTATAATTTGTAATAAAAGGTATGGTAGCAATAAAAATTCGAGGTTTATCCATCAGAAACAAAGCGTGATTTACGCTATCATAATTTACATGGCAGCCAGGGGAGTTCATTCAAGGCACTGGTTTATAGTATTTAGAAGTTTGTCAAATTAAGGCTCCCCGATTTAAATGATTTTGCTCGTTCGTTTCTAGAAATCACGTCAAAACCACAGATAACTATATACTAGTAAAGTCAAAACATGTTTATATCACTTTTTAACACATACTATTAGTACCTTTTTAACAAGTAATCACTTTCAGCAGATTTGAAGACTACTAAAAACGAACTTTTTTTTTTTAAATTATTATTATATTTATAATTTCTCTACCATCAACGAGTTAATTTTATATGTTCTTCTAATCTGAGAAGGCAACGGGATTAAAATTCATACAGCCACGTCTTCAGAAGGCCAAGTATGAGTTACATTTACGCTGCTACAGCGTCAAGTGATCTTTCTCCACCAATTACACCATATTGTTATAACCGCCGAGTTAAAAAAATCAAATGAAGCGATCATATTGATGGAGAGTACTCGCAAATGTAAACTTATAATGTAATACCGAAATTTCATGGCAAATAGAGATTTTTTGACATTTTGATTAAAATAAACAAGAAATCACAAAATCTCAGCAATCGATAACGAATCTCTCTTATTATGACAGGTGACAACTGCTATTACCATGTGAAAATCACAATAATTGTTATTTTTTTAATACCATGAGTTCCTGGTACACCTATAAATATAGGGGTCACTTTATTTGATGTTTTTTTACCTCTGCAGTCACAATAATATTATCTGATTGGTTATTTTTATGTTAATAAATATGTTTAAGATAATCTTGGAGTTGAAGTTTGGAAAAAACTTTCGTCTTTATCACAATATTCCTTTCTTGGACTTTTATGAAAAAACTACAGGTAAAAATTTGTTTTACAAAATCATTGATATATCTCTATTTACAAAATAAAAATTATACAATTTTGGTCTCTTCATATATCTAGGAAAAACTATAGATATCGCAATAATGAAAAAAAAACATCCTAATTTAGAATCACTGACCTATGATAACATAAATTATACATTATTAATTTTGAAGAAATATAATATTGAAGAATTGGAGGCCTGTAAGCACCCTCATATATTTAATATGAACCCAATAACCATGGAAAACTATGCAGAAATACTAAGAGAATGTGGTTTCATTCAACTAGCTCCAAATTATATAATAAGGTAATGTTTTATTATGTTAGATGTAATGTAAAAAAGATTAAATAAGTCTATTTCGCCATGGCATTTTCTTTGTAGCTCAGCATATGGCAACACTCCACCTAGCCAGAGTGTAATCCATGAACGGCAACAACTGATACTACATAGAAATCTCTACAGGCAGCACTCGCCACTGTTATGCCGACTCAAGAAAACAGGCACACACCATCCAGATTGACAGTGCACACTCCTCTCGTTATACCTGGTTACTCTCAAACTGTTTCTAAAACGTGACAAGGTTACTTCATGGGTATTACATTTGAAAGTGGTGGTACTACCCCAGGACGACAGACTGGGCTAATAACCATCATCAGTCTGCCTACCACTCTTTAATAGTGCCTATAAACACTGATCAACCAAAGTACATATAACATAGTTACATTTGTATCCATCATTGTTTAGTGAGGTTCAAACGCAGGTCTCATAATAAAATTTTATTCCAGATATCATTCTTTAGTGCGTTCAAATACTATTTCTCAATTAAAGAAAAAGGGCCTAATAGCAAAAGATAGCATTATTGAAGAGAGGATATTAAATTACTTTCCCGAGTGGCCCAAAACACACAGCATTATTGAACCCAAATGTATTGAAACAGAACATTCTTTGTGTAAGTATAGCTTATTAAATTAAGTAGTTTAGTATCTATTTTAACATATTGTTAAATAACATATACAAGTTGATGGACGAATTACACCTTGATAATGCAAATAGATCTTTTTGTTTTATTAGTTTTTATCTTAGCATGTCATATGACCGCACTCCACCTGATGTTAAACTCGAGTTAGGGTAGAGAGTTAACACTCATTAAGATACCCCAGTCTGGTTGCCCTAGGATCAACCTTGAAGCAGTTGGGGATAAAAATAGGACTGTGCTCTGTTAGATGTTACCCATTGTGCAAGGTATCCTAGTCCTAGGCTAGGGCATTTATTATTATTCCTATACTTATGAAGATTTAATTAGATTCAAGATTGGTCAATTAATTTATATAATTTTCACAGTAAATATCCGAATGAAGATACTTCAGCTTTACCTTAATTGGAGACTCGGTATAAGTGAAGAAATATTTCAAAAATACTGTAGACAATATTTACCAATGCAACACAGACCAATGATAGACATACAAACCGCTATAGATTTAGCAGAAAATAATATAAAACTTGATAGAAACGTTATAAGAAGAAATGGTTTCATCATCTCAGCGGATCCTGTTAATACAAAGTTAATAATTGAAAATGTACCATCATTAGCAGGCCTTGATATTATGGATGTAATTCAAAAAGAACCAGCTGTTTTGAAAACTAATTATAACTCTTTATTGCAAGTTAGAGATATTTTAGAGGTATGTAAGCAATATGTATGTACAAGTAAGGCATTATATCGCAGTAAAGCAGACAATAGGTAGACACTTGATGAGCGGCCGTGGTCTCACGATCGATGAGACCTGTGTTCGAACCTCGCTTATTCTGACTGCTACCAATGTAATTTTGTTATATGTACTTTGGTCGCTCAGTGCCTATAGGCATAGGCAAAACTCATTAATGGAAGAGTAATATTTGATATTTTTCAGAAATACAACATATCAAATGAAGCCCAAAGGAAGTGTTTAAAAGTATATCTATTAACACCAACAGCAGTTCAAGAGCGATTAGATGAATTACAACAAATTAAAGAATTTAAAATTTTAGCTTCTCATCCTAGGGTTAGTATATTGTTAATTACTCTTTATTATTTTTTAAATTAATCAACCAAATAATGGGCAAGGTCCAAAAAAACTAACCCATGGTGAATCGAAAACCATTTCGAGATATCACTTCAATTAGAAGAATTTTTTGATTCTCGTCTGAAAATACTTAAAAATCGAGGAGATATTTGAAAAACTGTAATGACCGTCTTCGACCTTTCACTTCGACTTTCGTACCGTTTGACAAGACAGAATACAAAGTACCAACCTAACAGTTTTGTAGATTATTATGTTGTCTATGGTTGTCGCCTCACAAGTTTGTCAAATATCTTTTGTTTGTGTTTCCTAACAATAACAGTGTTTTATACGAATAACTATTGTAATTTTTAAAACAAAACTACACTATAAACACGATGTTTTAATTAACAGGAACTTTTAAAAATGAAAAGTTTTGTTTGAACTTTTGACAAACGATTTTTTTTTTTGTTCATTGGCAATGGTTTAGTTCCGAACGAATCCTCAGGTTTGCCAATATTACGATCGCAATTTTTAAAAATTAATAAAAAAAGAACAAAGCAATTACAAAAGTTTTCCAGAAACACGTGTCGACTAAATTAATCTATATTATCTAAAAAATATGTAAAAAAGATAGCTGTCACCAGAGACACCTCCCCAATTATAAAAAAAATATTTTACTTATTTGATTTAGTTTTTAGTCTGTCTCAGATTTACAGAACTAGAATGAGTGCTTGGATGGTGCACAATCGTAGCAGAGACAACCGCTGTTGTATCCACTCATAGAAGCTACATTCTTCTAGCTTAATTCTTCTTCTTCTTCAGCCCTTGGTGACCCACTGCTGCGTGTAGGCCTCCTCTACTGCACTCCATTCTATCCAGTTTCTGGCTTTTCGCATCCCTGTGACCTCATCAATGTCGTCCTTCCACCTAGCTGGTTGTCCGCTCTCCGGTCCTAGGTCTCGATTCTAGAACTTTACGAGCCCACGCTTAGTTATTACTGCTATTAAAAAAATTGAAATTAAAGTTATTTCTCGTTTATTTATAATAAAATGAGAGGTGATATAATTTTATCTGATGTATTATTTTAAATGATATATTGTTTGCAGGTTGTCAGTATGATAGTGCACAAAAGAAAAATGTTATCTCGTCTCAATAAAATACGTGCTGTTAGTAAACAATGTTATAGTTTAAATCACCTCGTTTCATCAACTAAATATTTTAACAGGTTTGTATGCAGTCCTTTTTAACCGACTTCAAAAGGAGGAGGTTATCAATTCGTCGTGTATATTTTTTTTTATGGCGATGTTACTTTATGACTTCATAAATATGCTGGATAAAATGTAGATAATTAATTTGTAAATAAATTGTGTGTAGGTACTCTGAATTAAAATTATTTTTTACTTTTTAAATGTTTTTTTTTTACCATATAAGTTATTAATATTATTACATGTTGAATTTTGTATCGATATAATGCTAAGCTAGTGTGGTGTCATAAGCACTGTGAAATCTGGGGAAGATGTTATTTCATACATACCTAGAGTAAGTAATATTTAATTTTAAAATTTCAGTTACATCACAAACTTCGGTAGCAAAGGATGTGGCCGTGATTTGGCTACGTTGATCTGTTCATCTCTAAACACGAAGTTAGATCTATGTATTAATTCGAAACAATCTGCTAAAAATGTGTCCACTGATAATAAAATCCTGTGTTCTTATGTTGTAAAACAATTAAAACGACATAAGTATTGGTTGCACGTCGCTCTCGAGGTTGTACATGAAAATTTGACAATATTTAAGATGCATTTCACTGATGAGGTTATTATCAGGAATTGTTATTTACTTATGTACCCTGTGTAAGTACCTATTAGTAATAATTATTCCATTCTACATTTAGTTAAAAACATCAAAATTTGTATTATTTATGTGGTTTACTATAACATTACGAGTATATTATAATAATAAACTGTTAATAAAATAATAGTTCAAGTCGCGTTTCGGGATCAGCTGGGTATAACGAGAGGAATATGCCCTATCGATTGACGATGCATTTTCGTCGCCTTAAGTCGGTATAGCGGAGGCGATTGTTGATTAGAGACATTTCTCAATTGTCACAGTTGTCTCTGCTCTAGAACTGTGTTTCAACTTAACAGAGTATTGTCATATGCCGAACTATGTACAATAAAAAAATAGGTATATACAAATAATAATGCATGCCTTTTATTATATTCCAGAGCTGATATTCAAACTTATTTAAAAGCAATACTAGAAATGAGAAGCAAAAACAGTAATATTCATGAAAATTTTCCATTGGATACTAATTATTTGTCACTTAAGTATTCAAACATAACTGACGATCAAGTCATGAGCTTAATTTTATATGAATTGGAAAAGAAATATCATTTTAGTGGTGATGGAATTTGGAGCAAAAGTGATCAACATAAAGTTAGTCGCTGACGTTGAAAAAATATTACATTATCATGAAAACTGAATAGAAACAAACAGCCAGAGGCGAGATACCACTACACAACTGTTGTTAAATACTTGGAGACGACCTGACTGTTTCGTGTAGCAAATGGAATGAACGACACGTGATGCTCTTCCGCGTTTGTCCATCATTCAAAAGACAAATTGCACCCTATTGACTAGTAGTAAGTTAGAAATTCGATTGGTGCTAGATTCGCCCGGATTACTATAAGTATATAAATGAATTTTTGCAAATTGACTCGCCGAGTATGATGGAAGTCAGCCATTAATTCGATATATTTTGTTGCGTTATAATCTTTAAAAAAAAGCTATATTTATGATGATGAGTTTATTACTGATCTGAAATGTATCGCATAAATATAAATTTATATAAATAAAACACTTTAATAAGCACAAAATTATTTTATTTCATAAATACCATTAAAAAAGTCAAGTTCAAAGCTAATGAAAATATTGCTTTAAATAAAAACTTCTATACTAAAAAATATATACAAAATAAAGCTCTCCCATGCATTTTTATTTTTACTATATTAATACAAATTGTTATCCCTGTCTACCTCATTTAGGTTAACCGGGTTAATCTGATTTTAACAGCTCAAAAAGTACGATAATTCATTAGTATTTGCTCGCGGTCTCCTGTCAAGTTCCTGAGTGATATCATGAGAAAACACATTACCAGTGAATCCACCGGAAGTCGTGATAAAGATCGAGTCAAGGATAAAGACACTGAGTCAAAGCGACATCTGAAATTTTAGAATATTGACCTCTACCTCCAGGGAGACCACAAACAAGTATAGATTTTCTATGGTTCAATTTGTGAATGCAAAATATTTGTTTTGGCATGCATGTATAGCTAGTAATTATGGAATACTGTTATTAACGTAGAATACAACTTTTTTTTTTATTCAGGGGTGGAATGTAAACTCAAATCAATAATACTTATTCATACAAAGTTGCGGGTACAAGCACTAACAGATAGTATAATATCTGTAATTTCATTTGTAATTAAAAATATAGGTAGGTAGGTAGGTACTTTGTTACAAATCAAAGCTACGATTAGGTTAACTTCTACGCAACTTTCGATCAAGAAACTTGTAAAGTCTTGTGGTCAAACGAAAACGAAATATCACGGTAAAAGTTCGCGAAAAATATGTACCTACTGATTTATACTAGTATATATATATACAAAGACAAATGTAATAAATCTCGATTATGATATTATCAACAATCTTAAGTAACACTTAAGTTCATAATCTTACAACTAAAGGTGTAATTTTCGATAAAAAAACGTTATTCAGCATAATCTTTCATTGTTAATACAAAATACAAAAATTTCGTGATAATATATGCTGTAAATTGACAATTAAATTCGATTTTTTTCATTTTTTGTGGTATGTAAACTTCTTTAAGTGCCAAAGATTATTGGTGCTATCAGTAATAACAAAGTTTGCCGTTTTTCTCGAATATTACACCGTACTTAATATACCTAATTAAAATAAAAAATGTAGTAAACAATAAATAACGTAAAAACAAAGAAACACACAATAATTACGAAGGACTTACAAATAATGGCAATTATAATAACTTAGGTACTATTAAAAACATTGAGAGGAACATTCCATGAGGCTTACCCTAAGATCAATAAAATAGGATAATTTTACTGAGGGCTTACCAATACAAAAAGTTTGAAGTAATTTTGATCAGGTAAAGTTTGAAATAAAATGCAAAAATTTAGTGTAGGTAGGTAAAAATTATTTTCCCGTTATCAATTTCTAACATATTGTGATAAGTTTGTAGGCGCACGACAATATAATTATTTCAAAAACTTAGTTATTCCTATCAAAGTTTATTTGCACATTCGGATGTTTATAGTAGACCGTTTTTGGTTTATATCGTATATAAGATAAAAAAACTTGATTATTGATATAATTAGAATTATCTATAATCTATCATAATTTACAACTACAATCGAAGACTCCTGTGATTTGTTGTATCGTTTCATTACTATATTCTACATTAAAATATATTTTGAGCTTTATTTAATCGTATTACTGTATAATTTTGCCGGCCAAATGTATTTCTTCGTATATTTTTTTCTTCCAATTAATTACAAATTTTCTTACAATTTTACAAAGTACCTAAATAAATTTTATAATCTAATTCGTATAAAATTTTAACTTTGGTTACTATTTGGCACATAATTCACGTAGTTAATGTCACTAGACGGGCTAGTTAGAGACGTATTCAAATTACCTAAAATATTATTTTCAGTTTACTAACTATAATGAAAATTAAATGGGTCCTTTAAATGCAATGCCTACTTAAACACATACGAGCTGTTATTATTAATTAAGTACTAATTACAATACAAACTTCTTTATAATTTGAATTGTCTTTAGTAATCAATTGTTCAGCTTTACTAACAATATTAAGTAAAATTAATTGATATTTTTCACTACTTATTTAATAAGGCACGAGGAATGCTCGGGAAGTACGAGATTTTAGTTAAATATTTATACAATTATAGTAATTATACATAAGAAACATAATAAAAACTTACTCGATTATCTAATATATTTTCTTTTTATATACACACGCGACTTTCACATCAATTGAGTGAGAATTTATAGGTGATGTTATGAAAAATTTCGTACACGCCGATAATTAGGTAATTATATGAAATAATGATATCTATATGTATGATTTTTGATAAGTACCAAACGATAGTTTCGAAATTGTAAAAAAACATTCGTGCCACAAATACTCCTTTTCGAAATTCTGCTTGCGTTCAGGAGAATTTCGAAAAGGAGTATTTCAATTCAAAAAAGGAGGCAGAGTCGTATAAGCTTGATTGGGACTCGGATTCGGTTCCATTTTCACAACAACAGGTTGTGTGAGATCATTGTGTCGCTCCGGATCGTAATGTTTCTCTTGCATCAAGGCTGTCACTTTTTCGTATTCATCGCCCACTGCAGCATATCGCGGAGGTTCCTCTTGTAAAGCGCATGCTACGTATTTCTCCTCGTGCTCGTGTGGAGGTCGATATTCCAGCTTATCATCATGCCCTTCCAATTGAGGCGAATGTGCCGCCATCATAGGATAGTCTCTCACGCCCAAAGGAGGGCTGCCTTCGCCGTATTCATAAGCGTGTCGAGGAGCAAACATTTGTCCGTCATGACCGTTTAATACTGTTGTATAGGAGTACGGAGCCGACTGTGCGTTAAATGGTGGATAACCACCTCCTGAGCTAAGCAAGTGGTGTGAAGACAATTCATATGTATGTTGATATGACCAAGAATCCGCGGGTGCACTCATACCGTTTTGTGGAAAAGCTGGAAGAGTGGTGCCGATACCTGAAAAGCTACCTCCTAATGTGGTGGAGCTCGGTGAGCTGGAACCTATATATCCAGTTTTTCGTGGAGGTTCCCTCTTGCGCCATTTTGCTCTTCTATTTTGGAACCAAACCTGATAAATAAGTCCAATATGAGACAACAAATTGTGTAAAAAATATAAAATAACAAACTAAAAATACCTGAACCCTAGATTCCGATAAATTGAGCTTCAGCGCTAGTTCTTCTCTCGCAAATACATCGGGATACGGCGCCCTTTCAAAAGCACGTTCCAATTCTTCTAGTTGATAAGCTGTAAAAGTGGTTCTGAAAGTGAATACATCACATTATTATTATGTTCGTTTGGTAAAGTTTGTTTAATACTAAATAGTAAAGTTAGATGAATTTTGATTATTCATTGTAATGCATCACGCATATCAAATGCAATAAATATGCACGGGAGGGGTAGCCACATGACGCTACATAGCGCAATATGGTTATTGTACGGGTACACGCGCAGAAATTGATTGAGCGTGAAACTAAATTCACCCCTGTTGCGCGTGAGCATCTTTAATTGCCTGTCAATTGTTTTAGCCTACGTCACTACTCACAAGTGATGGAATTTTATTGGCTCTATTGCTTTGATAGAACATTGATACAATAGCTTTAGACTGATTTGATTTTGCTATGCATATTAATAATAATTTGAAATCCTTCAAGTATATTTAACGTAAAGGTTACTTTTTGTGGAGAAACATTTTGCATTAGGATAACATTAAGTAACTTTCTACAATTTTTTAAATGATTTACTGCCTGTTTATTTTTTTATTTTAACCTTTGAAATAATTTTATACCAAACCTTTAAAAATTGATATTTTTTTTATCCGTTGTCATTTTGGCCTGGATGATAACTCTTTAAGTTATACCTATGTTCTTTTTATTTAGACGTAAATTATTAAGTACGAATCGGGGCTGGTGCCTAAAATACAGAGAAATCTAGTTCAGGTTCGGGCGGGCTACGCTATTGCTCTTTAAGAAAAAAAATCTATTTACCCGTATTAAAAATAAATAAGTTTATTTCGCCGCTATTATACTCATTTCCTTTAAAAAATTGCGATCAAGATATAAAAGTAGTGACAATAAACCTAAAACCAGGAAAAGTTAGATCGTCGCGTCTCGGCTCGTAGTCGCCCCGCACTGAGATGGTTGGCGATAACTCAATTGACGTCCCGCCGCTATACGGGTAATTAATCCCGGACGCCTAAAGTGATGCCGCTTTTTATTGCCCTCACGAATATGTTATGAAATAATAGCTCGGATAACGTCGAAAATACCAATTTAAGAAACATAACACAAGATATTTTAAATAAGAAAAGACAATCTAACATGATAACGATATAAATATTTGCCTAGTCTGCCGTCCTGGAGCTGTACCACTACTTTCAGATGTAATACGTTATGTTTGAAAATACTCTCTTATAAAAAAACCACACTAATTAACAATTCATCAAATTCATTATTTATAAACAATTCCACGTGTCAGTGAATGCATACCGATACTCAAAAAGTCGAGGGGTGATTGTCCCCTAGTCGCGTGCCACCCTTACAATAATCATCTCGCTGATATCACAATACGGGCACTTATTATCGTTCAAATTATCATACACGATTTTAATTGTAATTTTTATTTATATTATTATGTATTTATATTTTTATTAATGAGAAACAATATTTATTTGCTACTAGGAACACGGATTTGTATATTTTAGATATAACTATTTGCACTCTTACTAACATTCTTGCGAATCGAATATTATCTTACAATTTAAAATCCAAAAGTGTCAAATTATAAAGATAATATTAAATATTCTTGCTACGATAAGTCGTAGCTTTAAGAAGCTTCGCGCTATGATTAGCGCTGATGCGTAGCAGCTACGAGACGTATTGTATTTTTTTAAAATTTTAATACTACTTTTCTATTATTACAATTTAATGATTGTTATTATTATTTTGTAAATGTGAAACCAACCTCGTTTTCTTCTTCTTGATACCGTTGTTGTCTGTCTTCTTCTTCTCACTTTTCTTACTGGTTTGGACGGGAGGCGGCGCCGTCGGCGTAGACTCAGCTGATTGCAATAACAGCGGCTCGTCCTTGCGTTTGGATGTTGTCTCCGAATGAAAGGGAGGCAACTCGTCACGATACTGTAATTCCACTTGTACGTGACGATCCTTTCCGAACTCTTGAAACATGTGGTCCTCGAAGGTGGCCTGCTCCATATTGGGTTCGTAGCCGCAATCGTAGCGCGCGGCTGGTTCTCCGCAGACGAACATGTACCCGGCCGCGGGCTGGCCCGCTGTCTCAGCTTCGTTGCTGGACTCCGTCGCGCCGTCTTAACACAAGCCACCGAGCGCACCGGCCGCTTCAATGCGACTTTATTAAACCCGATATTAAATAATTTGCTTTCATTAAGCACTAAAAACTCGGGATCGACGATCGCTCGCGCCGTACGTATCGTCGTGTTAGTCCCGGTTAAATGGCTTTAATCAACTTTAACGAACTAAACGAATTTGATCTACCGTTGGTCAATTTATATTATCATAATACGAGTCTCGACGGATTCTGCGAACCAATGATGGAGCGCTACGAGTTCCGACGTCATGCACTATGGTTCGCTATTTTGAACTGTGTCACTGAATTAGAAGGTACAGTATGTAATGTGTATGACGGTCGATGTCGATAGCTAGAGGGCGGGCAGAGAGACCAATGAACAACACGACGACCACTCCCTCTTTGCGCTGGCAGTGCGATCCCCTCGCACTATCCGCCGCGTGTCATGATCGACACCAGGGCCGCTTACCATGCGGGATTCCCAGCGACACCATATCAACTGTTTGTTTCAGTCTCATCGAAGGGCTGGACGCCCACATCATTATGTCGAAAGTTCTCATTTTCCATTGTAAATCTCTGTTGACCCGCTCGATGTGTCTGCTTTATGATTTATAGCCGTGGGAATCTTTAAGTACATCCAATTTTGTAGCAAACTAAGTTTAATGTTAAAAATAAGTTAGTCCAAATTTAGTATTTTAAAACCCGTATCATAAGGTAAGACGAACGTAGACCTAGTAGGAAGTTCTGAAAATCTTGCTGATGTTAAGAATATAAATAATGAACGAGCTCTCGTTAGCTCCGACGTTGCAGGACTGATGCGGCGATTGACTCCTCGATCGCTTAATTATTAATTAACTGTTATTGCCGGGGATTATTAATAAAAACATTCGCCCTGACTATTGGCACTTAGATTAACGTCGAGGGAGTAATGGCGCATTTCAACAATTTCGGTTGTTATTTAATTGAAGTCAATTTAGATGATCAGAGTCTATTTAGGCTGGTGCTGGAGCTCGCAGTGGGATCTCGGCTTCATTGGGCTTATTGGTGACTTTCAGATAGCACGAATTGCACTCGCACTTGCATTTTTATTGCATAAATTCTTAAGAAATATGTGTTCAATGTATCATGATCGTTGTTATTTGTATCTTGCTTATTATAACGTTTACATTTAAATTAAAACTGTATTAAATAGTGTGACAAGTGGAAATGTAGTGAATGTGTATTTTAATATGTGGTGAAGTATGTGACGCAATTGTTCTACGAGGAGACATTTGGAGCACATCAATTTTAATGTAAGCTATGAAGTAGGTCTCCCAATTGTTGAGCTCATTATACATATTGTCATATGTGTACATTTGTTTTGGATACAAGTACTTATATTTTCATTACGTACAACACACATTAAAATCGAGATTTTATAATATAAATCTACTCATGTCGGTGATGATCACGTTTAAATCTTACAAAAATCTCAGCCAACAGGATCTAGGATACTTAAATATTTATAGAAACTGTTTCTGGAGACAGTCTTAAATTATTTTCCAAAACTTATGTTTCTTCCAATGTTTATGTTTAATAATAATGGATTAGTTATTACATTCAGTGTTCTGAACGTAGTAAAATGCTTGAATTTACTAGAACATGTATTTTAAATTTCCCTCCATTGGAAGTTTTAGTATAGATTCTACTAAAATAGATTTTATTAGCCTCTACCTACAAATTATTGATACTAATTATACGTTCAACATTTATACCTTTAAAATAGTTCTTACTATTTCACCAATGTTAGTCCAACAAAATAAAATCTCAAATAAACAGGCAATCTACATAACAAAATAATAAAAAACATTTTTTAAAAAAGTAACCTATTCTAGCCTATAATTTACTTCTACCCTTCTAGGGAATAAACACACATACTTTCAAATTCATAATATAGTAGTATATCATAAGTATTTTTTTTTGTATAGTTCAAATAAGAATTATAAACAAAAAAAAAGAATAAGGCACAAAAGAAAAGATTGTAAAGTTTCTATAAGTAGTTAGGTATATAGATATATAGGGATTAGTTAATCATACAATCTACAGGCGTAGGCGCAATGTGCTGCACATAAAATCTCTCCCGCGTAGATCGACGCAACACGCAGATTCTGCCGGCCGCTCAATTGGACTCAATTGACTTTAATTGGATTCAATTGAAATGACCTCGTATGCTCTATGCCTAAGAACCCGCCTTTTCAACTCGAGATGTTTTTACAGCAATTTTTAGTAAGATACTTAATAAGAAACGGAATATAAAGTGTCAACGGTCAACTTTGCACGTAATTTGTTAAAGCTGCCTACGCATTTACAAAAAAACTAATAGTCGTAAATCCTTTCAGAACTTTTCAAAGTTAAATAAAATCGATTATGTACAATCTAACTGACTCAATTACTAATTGAGAATATCAGTTCTCAATAACAGCTGTGGCGGACAAATTGCGACATAATCGTACACGTTATTTCATATGCAATAGTCATGTAAAAGGCGACCGCATATAATAAATAAATTGTTTATCGTTTATATTAAACATTTCCGCGATATCAGTTTGAGACCTTGGGAAACCTAGGCTCGTGCCTAGTTTGCTTAAAGGATAATTCGCCAATGTTTATAAGCGCAATACGTAATATAATAAAAATACAACATGTTACGTGTTGAAAAAAAAAACATTAAAATATAATCTATTCTTCTGTTTATAAATAAATATCTATGTCCATGACTAATTCATAATTATAACCATATTATTTAAGTGACACGTATTTGTCTCAAAACGTTTTTTGGCACGTGTTCGTGTCCGGTGTTCAATTGAGCTTAATTAGGAAATGACGGCTAGCACAGAGGGAGATGTAACCGAGCACTTATGTACGAGTGTAATAATCCATCATAGTGTTTATTTAAAGATTTTTGTGTTTTATATATTCGTTATTTGTTAAACTGAAGAAAAAGCAGGTACTTAAATTCCTGTTGTAGTGCCTCTAGAGAAAAGGGGTTACAATTACCTAGGTATACACATAAATACTAATGACTGGACTGTATAAGCAACGATCCCGTTCCCTAATGAAATAACATTATATAAAAAAATAGTTCTAAGCTGGCAACATATTTTTGAATAGTTGTTCATTCTAATTTTAAATATTTTTATGCCTTCTTATTTTGTATTATATTCAACATTTTTACAATTTTCCCTGGTGTAATGAACATAATTTTTTATTTTATGTTATTTTTCCTCCTGACATGATATATGACAACCAATATAGTATTTAGGGTTTTATTTAGTTATAATGTTTATTCCTTCGCATTAACGGCAGGAGTCATTGAAACCCAAAGCTAATTATATTAAATTTATTCAATCATTAACAAATAAATAGTAATAAACATAAAATAGTATATAAATTACTTTCGCAATGGTAAACTGCTTGTAGTTGGCTTCTTTCGGGGACGTTTTTTATTTTTGCTCTGATCTCTATTCCAAAACCAGCGCTGATCTTTAGACGTAGTCGCTTGTTGCAAATCCAACTCATTATTATTGGTATCTTCTAGTGAAGGTCGAAAATCATCGTTTTCATTAAAATTTGCATTGGCAACACCTTTGAAGCGCAATTTCTTGACCCTTAGTTCAGAAGAATCGCGTATTCGTAATCCTTTTATTTCATTTATAAACACGTCATCCTTATTATCTTGTTCAGTCCCAATACTTTGATCATTCAAATGTATACTCTGCATTTCTCTTTCAATGTTAAGTTCTTTATTTTCTTTTATTGCTCTGAGTTGACTCATAAATGACTCCGACGATGTAGATACTTTCATTAACTTTAAGGTCTTTAATGTCTTCACATTATCTTCGGTGAAACGACGTGTCGGTTGTTCTATATTTATTATTCGTTCTGTATGTTCTAAACTATCTCCTGTCTGTATAGTTGCATCAACGAACTCTTTAGTGGCCATTTTCTCCAATTCAAATTGTGTAAACGAATATACTGATCTTTTGTTTTCAACAGAGTAATTACGTGAGTCCGACCTCCTACAAGTAATAAATCTCCACCAACGGGAACATAAGTTACCATTATAGTGTTCATAACTATTCAATCTTGTAGCTTCTTCAAAATAATTAGGATGGTATTGCTTTGAAACGTCCTCATCTTTGGGAGATTTCATTACACTATCCAAATAGAGCCTGAAAATCATAAGTATCTTCTTTTAATTTAGTTTTTGAGATTTTCATGTTTGAAGAATGGTAGACAGACTATTTAAAAGTGGTAGCAGTGGATCCCATTGCGTTTCGGGATCAGCTTTTGGAAGTAGACGCTTTATAAAAAGTGTGAAGACTGTAAAGAAAATTATACTTACACATTCTCCGTTCCTACGATGTACACGAAAAATGCTTCTGATACATTTGGCACGCATCGTTGTAACCAAAAGTATATAGAGTACAATAATGTAAAAATGATAGCGACTAATGCAATGACTGGTATTATTTTAGTGTCGTCGTCTGATGATTTACAGCGTAATCTATCTTCATCATAAATATTAAAAGATCCGCAGTTAGGGACACCGTCGCATGCGCAATTAGAGTCTATACAAACTCGATATCCTGACACTTGACATTCTAATTGTAAATCCGTGCATTTTTCTTCAACTTTATTCAATATTTTTGAACTAGTAAATACTAATGTCATACCGTTCAACTGAAAGGGAATTTATATATATTTATGAATTAATACTAATTTTATAGAAAATAATAATATAATATACAAACTGTAAAGTTTGAAATAGAAATAATGATGCGTGATACATTCAACAAGGTAACAAGTCTTCGCTTAGATTCCCCCATCTTACAAATATTAAACAACGGCGAATAATCCCCTCTTAATTGATCACGAAGTTGATTTGCAGACTGTGCTCTAGATATGAGAGATATCTGTAAAATATATTATAACAGAATTACATTTATACAATTATTAATAGCCTAAGATATTACTGTAAGATTTCTACGTTCATTTTGATCAAAATGGCATTATTTATAATATAATACAATATTATTTTAAAAATTAGATTGGCGTAGAAATTCCTAATTTTTTGCATTTCTAATGTGAAATAAGGGTTCGCTTATAGTTTAACTTTTTCTTATTACTTTTTTTTTATTATTTACAAAGATTTATAAATATACATTAACTCGAGCAACGAAAAATCTTACAGATTATGTAATTAATACATTTTAATACAGATTTAATTAATGATTAATCAGTCTTAATTAAAATATAACGTAGCTAAGTACTACTATACCTCCTCTTCGTCTATTCTCGGTTCTAAAATCTTGGCAAGATCTACATCGATTTCATGATTTTTGTCTAATAATTCGTATTTTTCATCTTCAAATTCTTCGCATTCAGTTGTTCTGGTTTGTGGTTTATCATATAATGTTATTGGAAGAATAACACGTTTCCTTCTTAATTTTCTTAGGCTAAATATATTTTTATTTCATTAGTTATTAAATATCCATAATGTACGTTATTAATTAAACAGTTCAAATTACTATACAAAAGGCCATAACGTTTTTCGACTCTTAAACATTGATGTATTTTGAAGAGATTTGGAGTGGTTTAACACATCATGTACAATTAATTTTTTTAGAAATTGATTATAGAAACGTCACTAAATTTCATAAAATTTCAAAGAAAAGACATCAATTTAAAAAACGGGGCTTCTTTTGGGCATATCAAATAAGGTTCAAATCATCAAAATTGATTATAGTTTAAGGATTAGAAAACATTATGTCCCGAAAGTTCATGTCAGCTAAATTATCGTAACAAAGTAATTTTAACTGTACCGTTCTCTTTCGTTCAATGCGGGTCGTATGTATCGACATTCGCACATAATATCAAATTCCGAATTCTAAAAAACCGTCTGACGAAACATTCATATATTACTTACCTACTGGTATTACTGGTATTCGATAATCGCATCTTTTTTTCTTTATTAGCATCTAGTTTGTGAATGTTTGGTTTTTCAGACAGCCGGTCTACCATGTCTGGTGCGCCTTGTACTATATTATCCCAAGACTCATGACTTACGAACAAACCTTTAGGATTCCTATAAAATTGACAATAAACAGCGACGATTTATATTTTATTTTTTGCGATATATTTTTTATTTATGCGATAATCTTTATTATATGTTACGGGTGGACAGAACTTTAAACTTACTGAGAAGATTCTTCATATACTTTGGGCTTCGTTAACTTATTATATATTTCATTTAATTTATTAAAATAATTATTTGTCGTTGTTATTTTTGAATTAGACTTAGTTATTTTTTTATCTGTTATTATGGGATCCGTATTTGTTTTAATATTTATTTTATCCTTATTTAAATTTGTCTTTAATCCAATTTTCTCCAGTAAATCTCTGTGAACATCTTTAACGCTAAAATTTTTTGTAACAAAACGTAAACCAAAAAAAAAAATTAACCCAGTTAATAATTGCATTACTTTTAATAAATACCTTTGTATTTTATGTGTATATTTCGAAAATGAAGTAAAGTCTTTAAGCCTTGATATTCTAGCCCTATTTAAGACATTGTGGACATTCCATGGTTTTAAATATTGGTCATCTGTAACTATTATTTTAATAATAAGCTCAAACAATATTCAATGTCAATCTTGTAATTAATAAACAAATAATAATAAAAGGCTACACTTAACGTAGAAATTAGAAAAAGAACGTGATATTACGCCTTCTAAAATTTCGCAAAATAAAGGTAACTTTTCGAACTTTTTAAAATTATTTTAATCTAACTAGAGACGATATAATAGTATAAATTTTCTTTGGCGAAATAATTTGGTAATTAAAGTAAAAAATACGTAAGTAAGTATATAGGTACTTAATAAATATTGTTACCAAAGTTTTTCGGTAAAAAATCTGTGGGATTATTTCGTATCTTTGTCTGTTTTCGTCTCTGAGTTCTAAAGCTCTTAGTTGAAGTTATTCGTTCTACATGGTAATTAGTAAGATTTAAACTCTTCATCAGATCTCTTATACCATTCAAGCTTTTGTCTCCCTCGACTTCTTTTTTCTCAACTTTTGCTAACGGTGTAGTTAATGATGACCTAAAATTTAATGATATATTTTGTGTTTAGTAAGTGTAAGTGTAAATTAAACTAGGAATATATATAAAGAAAACGTGTTTGCGAAAATTAAAACAAAAGTTAAAATAATTATTTATTATAAGTAAAAATAACTCACTGCTGCCGTTTTGTTGGCGTTAACGTTGATTTTCTCGAAAATAATTTTGTACTAAATGTATTCAACGTCTTCTTCGTAATGTTTTCTATAGTTTTATATTGCAACGGTGTTGTTGATCTAGAAATATTATATAGTCTGAAGCCGCCTTTATGGTCTCTAATCCACTGACGAAAACGGCTTTATGCTCACTAAGGCGCCTAGGCGTAGCGAAGGCGATTATTGCCTGCAGAGATTTCTCTGTGGTAGCAGTTAGCTCCGCTTATGGACGGGACGGCACTCTTAACATCAGGCGGATTGTTTTTTAACCGGACTACTATAGAAAAACCGCAGCATAAATTATAGAATCACCTTATTCCAAATATTTCATTATTATACTCAATTTGATACCGAAATTGTCCTGCTGTTCTTAGGTTACTATTGGCTGTTGTTTTTGCAATAGATATATCGACTAAAGGTACAATTTTTGTTTCGTAGGAGACACCGACCCTAAAGTGAATAGATACAATATTTAGAAATTGAATGATTGCTTCCATATTAATTTCATACGCTGCCAAAGATAAGTACCTACAGCTGCCATCCATCTTTAATTAAATTAATATTTAATTATTGTGTATGTACAATGTAAGAGTAGCACACAGTGTAGTACTGTAGTTAAAAGCTGCTCTAGTTTGAAAATCTATAGCTAAAGTCAATCATACAAGTAAGAATTAAAGTGTTACCTTGGTGTAACATCAACATATTTATCAAACTTTTCATGAAAATCAGAAATTATTTGTAACGGCTTTTCATCGGGAATAAGTTCTGCCGATATATTGACCAAAGGTACCTCAACAATCACTGTCCCTCCTTGTTCAATTATTTCTTCATCGTATGTTTTGCTACTAAACAATAAATATTACAATAAAAATTGTTTTTGTCTATTTATTTTCGTGCTCATACGAAGCTAAGCATTGAGTGAGTAAGAAATAAAGAAATCCTGCCGGACAGCTATTTTTTAATAAAGGTAAATATATATTATAAAAGGTCCCTACGGATGGAACGGAAACGATAATTTTTTATGAAGCACTTGCAAAGTTCCGAGAAACAACTAGTTTTAAAAAATTTAAAGCAAAACTCGTTTTAGGTATTTACACTAACTTGAATGTAGCTTTAAATTAGATCTTATAAAGAAAAGTTAAGATTTTATTAAATTACTTATCGGCTTTCTCCTTCTTGATTTGCGTGGTGGACATCGTATAATATACCGGGCCTGTAGTTATTGGATTTTGATTTACAGATTCAGGTTTTATCTTCCAATATCTCTCAATTGACTTGGGTGTCGAGAACACAACGAGCTGATCTCCTTGTTTACATGAATCTATCAGGTCGTGACCATTTTCTAACTCGGTAACCAAAATTATATTATACCCGAATTCTGTTCTGTAGAATTGTGATTAATTAAGGTTATGTTATTACATACGTATGGGCGAAGACTTCTTACAGCGAGATTAATTCTTCATTATAAAATGAGTGTGGCTTTGAATCCATTTCTAGTTAATTTAGCGTAAAGGAATACTAACTTCACAGAAATAAAACAGCTATACGGAAGATCGAGTTTAGAGAAATGTATCATTTTAAAATCAGCTTCGAGTACGTGTGCTCCTAAAAAAACGGATGGCACTACTTGCCTCCGACAATATTCCGAAATATCATGTTGATCTAGGAACTTAACTTTATCAAGAACACTTATAACATTTGGGAATAATAAAAATAACATATTTACGTAAATAAAAATATTCATTATGGTTATAGCTCACAATCTTTATCAGAATCATAGCTCAATAGATTAAAGATTTTTTTTAGTTATTCCTGTGATTTTATCAAAAACAAGAAGCCTATTAAGTAGGTCTTTAGTACTTAAAAATATTACTTATTACTTGGTAGGCATTGACAATAGATATTATTATTATTTAAAATATCAAATATTATCTGCCTACAACGTGAAGCACGGAATAAGTGGCGAGACGATAGGGGTCGCGTGACCCGCAGGATCGTAGACCTGTGCTTTATGTTACGAAGGGTCCCACAGGAAAGTCAGTAATTGCCTCACTGTTACTAGCTGGCTATTGTTATAAGACAGATATACATATGCAACTACAATATGGTTCTTGGAGATTACAGTAGGTATCGGTAGAAAGTACCTACAATTATATAATATATATAATTTCTAATATAAAGACAAGAGGGATATACAAATATACATAGGGCATACTACAGTTTCAATTGAAACAATTTTGTGGCATAAAGTTCAACAAAGGCAATTAATAAACAAATTTTTATTGAACATTTTTATTCTCTCTTGGAGATATGCATTTTTATCAATCAAAAAAGGAAATTATACCGACATCTAAATTGTAATCTTTTACTTTCACAATCCTAAGTATTACTTGTTAAATAAATTACTGAAATTGTTATAGATTATTTTAACGCGATTCGGAAATGAAAATTATTCGAATATTACCCATTCCATCATTGTTCATTTTCATTCATACGCACTAGCAACACTTTTTCTATTGTCAAATGTCAACTTGACATTTGGCGGATTGAATAACATAACCTCAAATCAAAAGGATTATATCTTATAATTGCTGGTATTATAATGTTAATTAAGATATACTTGTTATGCTGAAATTATTTATCCATTAAGTTCGAAAACTAAGTGAAATAAAATGACTATCGTAGAATATGTTTCGTCATTGGCTCAAAACCCATACTTTGGTGCTGGTTTCGGGTTATTCGGTGTCGGTGCAAGTGCAGCGATCTTAAGGAAAGGTTTACAGGCGTCTATAGTGTTATTTAGACGTCATTATATGATAACTTTGGAGGTACCATGTAGAGATAAATCTTATCAATGGTTGTTGCAATGGATCACTGAAAAAGGAGCTCGACACACACAACATCTTAGCGTAGAGACTTCCTTCTTACAAAAAGACACAGGACAAATAAAAACTAAATACGATTTCATTCCGAGTGTCGGGCAACACTATTTCAGGTGACTTTTTATAGGAAAACTATTTAGGGCATTATATTGTGGTCATTATTGATTAAGTAACTTGTAACTCGTCTTTCTAGATATGGTGGAGCATGGATCAAAGTGGATCGTACAAGGGAACAACATACATTGGATCTTCATATGGGTGTACCATGGGAGACAGTCACACTCACTTCCTTCGGAAGAAATAAAGCATTATATTACAATATTCTTGAAGAAGGTATAACAATAATTAATAATTAGAAAAGTGATTGGTGGGCATCTGAATATAGTACCCAATTGTCAATCTTAAATGTGTGTTTCTTAGTGTTACCTAATAATCTAATGGTGGATTATTTTATATTACAATATTCTTGAAGAAGGTATAACAATAATTAATAATTAGAAAAGTGATTGGTGGGCATCTGAATATAGTACCCAATTGTCAATCTTAAATGTGTGTTTCTTAGTGTTACCTAATAATCTAATGGTGGATTATTATCTATCAAGTGTTTGTGAATGTGTGTGTGTGGGTAAATGATTTTAAATTTAATTTGTGTTTTCATTTTCTGTCCATTTCATTGGAAGATAATGATTAGATTTTATTGGAGCAATTTTTTATTTGACCGAGATTGACCTGACTGCAGTGTGCACATTTCCTCTTAGAACCTGGCAAATTATTATAATAACATGAAAAAATAACTATTACATAATTCAATGTTTTTATATTTATATAAAATGATTATTATTATTATTTCAGCTAGAACCATGGCACTAAAACAACATGAAGGTATGACAGTTATGTATACGGCTTTGGGAGCGGAATGGAGACCATTTGGACATCCTCGGAAAAGAAGACCTCTAACTAGTGTTATACTAAGTGGAGGATTGTCAGATAAAATACTAGCTGATTGTCAAGACTTTATCAATAACCCTCAATGGTATACTGAAAGAGGCATACCTTATAGAAGAGGTATTGTTTAACCTTTTTTACTATTCTATTTCTAATAAGAAATTAATGAAACGAAAAGATTCTTTCATATTTTAATATTAGAATGATTTTCTATAGCCTTTAATAAGTTAGGTTATTGTTTCATTCAGGGGACTCCTTAAAAATTAAGTACAATAGGTTTTATTTTTATATAAATTATTGTAGGTTATCTTTTATATGGCCCACCAGGCTGTGGTAAATCATCCTTCATAATGGCGTTAGCAGGGCAACTAGAATATAATATATGTGTTTTAAATCTATCTGAAAGAGGGCTGACTGATGATAGACTCAACCATTTACTAAGGTATGTATTAGTCTCTTGTTATATCTAGTATCTATATGTAGCCCAATTTCTTAGCCTGAGTTGATGATGCTCTGACCACTAAACCACATAGCCATTGGCTCTTCATGCGCAGAAACTCCTCTGTCCTATCTTTTCATTGGCAGCCCTCGTAATTGCTGGATTAAATTTACCTCTGCCTTAATTTCAACTTTTCTAGTGCTTTGTGAATAAATATGGTGGCTTTGTTTAAATTCCAAGTATGTGTTTTTTTATAAATTCTAGTGTGGCTCCACAACAATCAATAATATTATTAGAAGACATTGATGCAGCATTCGTATCCCGTGAAGACACAAGTACACAGAAAGCAGCATTTGAAGGTCTTAACCGTGTTACGTTCAGTGGGTTACTCAATTGTTTAGATGGAGTTGCCTCCACTGAAGCACGGATCGTATTTATGACTACAAATTATTTGGAGAGGTAAATATTATTTTTTTTATTTATTATTAAATAAATATTTAATAAAATAATTTAAAAACCTTCAATGAAACATGTTTAATAGTATTAGGCTTTACTTTGCGGAAATCCATAACCAAAATTATTTTCCAAACACTACTTTGCAACTAATTTCCACTAATCAATGTTAGGTTAGGTTAGTCACTAATCAATGTTAGTGAAGTTCAGTCAGTCGTCGGAGCGAAGTCGAAGCGACCACACGCCTCCTGAGTCACGTGGAGTGGCGAAACGTATCGAGAGGTGTTGCATGTTGGTGAAGGGTCAAACATTAACAGCTGATGTGACTGCGTACCTACCCTCACTAACATTGATTAGCAGAAATTAGTCTTAGTGTTTGGAAAAGAACTTCAAGAAAACATTCAATTATTTATAAAGCACAATATTTTTATTTATCATTATTACATTTAAAATGCTAATGAGCTATATTTTATTGCATACATTATGTATTAATGATTGATTTTAAATTCTTCAGTTGCTGCAGATTTTGCATTATAATAAAAATATTTTTTCAGATTAGACCCGGCTCTGATCCGTCCGGGGCGTGTAGATATGAAAGAATATATAGGTTATTGTGATCATGATCAAGTCGAGCTGATGTTCCTGAGATTCTATAATAATATCGAGCATGCGAAAATTTTTGCACAAAAGTATGTGTGTCTTCAATTTTTTTTTAGAATATGTTATTCAAACATATTATGTAATTTTTTTATTATGGCTCGGTATAAGACAACAATCAGCCTGATGTGAAGCTAGAGCGTGGTCCATGAACCGAAACTGCAATCACAGAGAAATCTTCACACCAAACAGTCGCCTCCGCTATGCCGGCATGAGAAGACGAGTATGCACCATCTAGATTAATAATGCAGACTCCTCTCATTATACCTGGCTAACTTTCAAACTGCTCCCGAAACGCGACTTACTTCTTCATGGGTGTTACATTTGAGAGTGATGTTACTACTCCAGGACGGCAGACTGGGCTAATAACCAGCAATAAGTTTTTGTAGTGATTAATTCTTGTATTATAATTTGGCCCTAAACATAATTAAAAAACAAAATATTATTGTGCGTACTTTATTGCAGAGTAATGGAATTAAAAAAACCAGTGAGTCCTGCTCAGATCCAAGGATACTTCATGTTCCACAAACACTCACCACCTGAAGATGTTTTAGCAGACACCAAATCTATATGGACCTTAGGTTAAAAAACTTAGTATTAATACTTCAATATCTGTGATGTAAAAATTTATATTACATTATTATTAACAAGTTTATTTTGTATTTTAATTGCTATCAAAATATTATTTAAAAAAAAAAACAAATGTTAAAATGACACGTTTATTGTTACTTTTATAAAAACAGTATGATAACAAAATAAAGACTAATATCAATTTTACTGCTCATTTTTAGTAAATTGCCCATCTGAATCGACTTTATTAGCCATCACTGTAATAAAATTGCAATGAAGATATTGTGGAATGATAAAGGATTTAAAATAACAAAAATCTATAAGTTATACTATAACAATAAAAACCTGTATATGAGAGTAGCTTTTAATATTACTATAACATATTACCACATTAATATTATTAACATAATATCATCTTTCTCAAACGCTCTGCGGCAGAGTTCACTATTCATTTATGTAATCTCCACTAAGTTAGCGAAGGAATGATAGGCCTGCTAGAATCTAAATTAACCAATAAGTTAATCTGAATAATAATTATGAAATTATTGTTTATAAAGTTTCCAATATTGTCGCCCTATTGCTTAAGTGTCCGGGTGTCAATTTATTGAAAATAATCTTTTCAAGCACATTTGATGCATTTCTAGCTTATCTTTTCTGCGATAAGAGATTTTAAAGAAATAGTCGTTCGGACAAACGCACTAGGGAAAACAGGTAATTCATAGACGTACAAGGTGTTGTTTAAGAAACAAATATGTTCCAATGTCGCCTATTAAAAATTTATCATTGACTTCTTTGACCACTTCAGCTGGCTTTGTAATGTAATTGGATGAGCCGAGGTCAACAGGAAACGAAAGGGAACGCCCAATTACATTATAAAGCGAGCTCGAAGGAAGTCAGCTACTCACGGTGAGCTCGGTTCGACCTATAGCAGTAAATCATTAAAGCAAACAGGTAAATTAAGTATGAATATTAAAAAACTAGAGAACCTTCTTAATTGATTTAAGAACTCTCATAAACATGTCAGTTTTATCAGAAACATTATTCTTCTTGGAATATAACAATACTCTCGAAATAACCATATCATCTTGAAAAGCTTTCAACACTTCCCATTGCCATGAAGCTGTCATATTATGAACTCTTATGTATTCTTTTGTTGTTGATTGAACTTTTATAGAAAACATATTACCAGTTCCCAATAGACATAAACAAAGAAGTATTGATTTAACAGTTTGTTTTAATTCTAGCCTAAATTTTATCAAAGTGTGGAAACTTGAATCGAGTTTCTCCTCAGATGGTAACAATTTTATGTTAAAAGGTATTAAAAGTTTTTCAAAGTATAAGAATGGAGAATTCGTGCATGTATAGTGCATTGTTTCACTATCTAAAGTTATATAGCCTGAATTTAGTAGACCTTGAATCGAATCACTAGGAGCTTGGCCAGTATTGCCTAAAAGGGTTGGCGTCATGGAATTTATTGGCATTAATATTATATCTGTTCGATTAGAAGCAGTAGAGACTTCCTTATCCGTATTTTGTACAAGATTTTTCAGTGCTTCAGAAGACATCAATTCTGTGACTGGTTTGCATTTTATTCTTGGTGGTTCCTTAGTGACGCTCGTTGACGCTACTGGTGCCGTATTGGTTGAAATTGTGCAAGGTGAAGACGACTGCAGAGACAATTCTGGTTCTACTGTATTCGTATCACTACTGACTACCTCAACATCAACAGTTCTTAAGTAACCGTTTAGTGAGGGTGGTGCTAGTGATGTAACAGAAGTTACTATTGGTAAGACTTCTTCATCAGAATCATTAAGGCATATTATTGTATCTGAAGGCAATTCAGAATATGTTTTTTTATTTAGGCATAGTTCAGCTTTATCTGATGGTGCAAACTTACATATAACCTTTTTTTTAGGAGCCTGTTTTGGATTATCTACAGGGTTAGCATTTAAAATTTGACCTCTATTTGGTGCATTGTTAACTTTTTCGACGGAATTATTAGTTGATGTTGTTACGCTTTTGCTGTCAGTCTTGTTTATACTGAGGCATTCATATGTGTCTATTTCAGGTTTGTCTTTAACTTTTGTCATTACACGAACAATATCTGAGTCCTTCCAATGTGAATGACTCGGTATCCATGAGATAGACAGATTTTTGCGGTCTAAATATTTCAAAAGTCCTGTTGATGAGATACCCTGTTTGGACATAACTTTCGTACCAATGCTTAAAACTTTACGATTCAGTGTATCATTATCAGGTTTTAATCTAGAGGGCTTTAATTTTTTTAAATACTTATTATATGACCCCAACACTAGACTCAAAATACTAGCTGTACCAGGGTCAGAAGGCATATTGTTAATTCTTTCCGAGCAATCCTTGACTGTGGTATCATCTACGGCATCAGCTGGATTATTACTTTCATTATTTACCGTTATATGTCCGCCATTAAATGTATCTTCCCTTTGGTTGATATTTTCATCAATTACAGTTACATCCATATCATTTGTTGATGATGAAGAAGACAAAAAACGAATTCTTTTAAGTGGTCTCCGTGTTAACTTGTTACGATCACATCCATCTTCAGAATCTGATGATACTATGCTAGTCCTTTTTAAATTAAGGTCTCCATTTATTTCGTCATAGACATGACATTTATTTATGGGAGATCTAGGAAGGTATGTTATGTAATAATTTTTATCATTCTGATCTAGAATCAACATATTAGGATCTAACTGCAATATTCTGAACTTATCAATATCGCCAGTAATATTAGGAAGGTTATCAATTCGATTGAGCCTTACATTACAATTTTTGGGAATCAGACTGTGGCATTGAGATATTAACGATTTATGGATATCTAAATGTGCCAAAATTAACTCTACAGACTTGCAGTGTTTGTCACAATAACGACATACAAAATATTCTTGGAATTTATCTTTCCAATTATCTACGATTACAGAAGACACAGTTTCAGAAATCAATATTTTTTCGTCACTTTTATGACTGGATGTGTCATCATCATCATCTGATAATATTTTTGTTTTCTGCTTCTTTTTCCTTTGCCGCAACTTTGTTTTGATACTTTGATTTGTAGGAGAAGGACTCGAAGTGGTTTTATTTTGTTCAGCAGTAGAACCGACAGCCTACACAAATATTATTAAAATTAAAATTTCATAACCATTACAAAAAATATGTACATATGTTCGTAAAGGGTGGTGCTTACCTTAAGTTTTAACAACTTATCATGATTTTCCTTGAATTTCTTTTTGGTTTCTGAGTAATGTGCTAATATATCCTTGCAAAACTTGCATATGACTTGAGAGAGTCCATCAAAAGGCGGAATCTAAAATTTTAAAAATTAAATATAAAGAGCCTTATCATTTCATTACATATTACAACATTTCTCTCTGTCCGTTTGTTCCCTTATAATTCAAGAATCATTGGTCCAATTTAGATGATTTTTTTTTAATATGGAGAAAAGAATGAGTGTTTTCATAGCAGCGAAAAAGGACCGCTTACTGAAACATAATAATATTATAGTGAACTTTCATGTCATGATTATGTACACTATCGTCACACGCCATCACACAAATCAATGCCTTAATGTTTATATGATAACAACCACTTTAAATAAATTTACAAAAAAAATAATTATGGATGGTCCCATGCAAATCCAATTCCATCAACAATGGTTGACGCAGACAGACAGAGGAATGTTGTTTTAAATAATATGTATATAGAGAGTGTATAAGGGGCTAAAAGCCTAATGTAAAATGCAATAAATCCACACAAGCAGAGTTGTGAGCAAAATAATAAACCCTCCTCCCGAGCAAACGCACCAAACTAAAGGCTTGAAGGCCTTGGGCAAATTAAACAAAATTACTAAACAATGTTCTTTTAAAGACACATATTAAACATTGTTTAATTGCGAAATATATATAAAAAAATCTGTAAATAAAGACATCAAGGCTTGTGTGGGTATCATGGGTAGCAGTATCCTGCGAAATTCAATAATAATAATTGGAGAAACCAAGCATCAAACCATCGATTTATGATTGGTCACCGCTCGTGCTCTACTAGATTGAGCACCTAATACTAAATATCCTAAAAAATCTAGTCGTGTGCGTCGAAATCGCGTATTTACGTGGCCGGCGCGTGTGTGTGTGAGCAAAATAATGTTGCTGATGGAAAACCATTACCCATAAAATAGGGACTTAATTGAAGTAAATTATTATAAATATTAATTAAAATAATTTACGAAACTGTTAGGTTGGTACTTTGTCTTCTATGTTGTCAAATGTTTATGACTGTCCGGGAAAGGTCGATCGCGTGTCATTACAGTTTTTTAAATATTCGGACAGTTTGACAAGATAGAATACAAAGTACCAACCTAACAGTTTTGTAGATTATTTTGTTGTCTATGGTTGTTGCCTCACAAGTTTGTCAAATATCTTTTGTTTGTGTTTCCTACACACAAATTAACCTAATAGACCACGCTTTGCCAGGGGTATGCATTCACTACGCCTATGTAGTGACACTGCATAAGTGCCGGCCCCGCCCTTTTTCGTTCCTCATTCTGCCGCCGAAAGGCAAAGTGAGAGCTACTGCCGTGCTCCCAATAAAAAATACAATTAAGTATTAAACACAATTTACAATTAAATACAATAATGCTGTATCGTTCGGTAAAATGGTATGGAAAGTGTAGCACAACGTCTAGTCTCACGAAACATGGAATTACATTTCACCGGTAAACCATTATTCCCTTGATAATCGTATTCCATAATATCGTACCCTTTAATTTGATACCCATTGTCAAAGTGGGTTGTAATAAATATCCATATTTAAATTAGAATAACGTCATATGTATCTTGGGACAAAATATATATGTACAATTATTTACAGTAAGTACATATACAATAACAATATTGATAAAATAAAAATTTGGGATATTTTAAGTTAATTTACTAGCAACACCGACGATATCAATGTGGCGTCCTGATTTATATATTAGAAAATATTCATGTTAATTAGTTAAACAGTAAACTTACAGATGATAGATCACCCCAGTATCTTTCTTATTTTTTGTGTAGGGTTTTTACATAGTTTTATTACACAGGACGGCATATTTTTAGGACATAGTAACATGTCAATATCACAAGCGGTAGCGAATGAGACTAAGCATAGATATTTACAATCGCACCAGTCTCGACCTGGTAAATACATCATTTTTAATCAGCTTGTGCATCTATCATCCAAGATCCACATCACCCAAATGATAAGGAAATGTCAAATCTCATACATTTTGATATTGATTCGGCTTTTGACTTTAACTACTATTTTTTTTAACACTACCTTGCATATAATTTCGCTAATTAATGTCAGTGAGGGTAGGTACACAAACAACTATAATACAACTATAAAATTCTCTATGAGATATTTTTATGACTACCCACCCATGTCCGACACAATTCGCCGGCCCTGTAAATGACAATATTGTAGAGGCGAGACACAAAGAGATGCACCACCATTTTCAATTTCATTTGTTATTTGACTTCTGGCTGTATTAGGAGTTAAAGAGGGAAGGGAAAGCATGGAGTATCATATCTGACCTTTCCAAACTTACCATAATTTCAAAACAAAATTTTATTTCTTCTAAAATAACTGGTGTTATTTGATATGAACCTTTTTCGTTTAAACATAAGCGGCAAGTTATAAAAAGTTCCGGGTCTATTTCTACCGTTTCCATCTCCACCCTGAAACAAAGCATATTTTCTTTTTTAACAATCACAATTAATCATGGCTTTTTAAAAACACACCACTAGTACTTACAAGGGGCATTTCATATTCTACAATGGATGTCTAATATAGAAAACTATCTTGACTTTAAAACAAGTTTTTGACTAAAACTGAAATCATGTTAATTACATACTCAACTAACTTATTCACTCAAGACTTCAGTGTGTATTTTATCCCCGTAACTTTGTTCTTGAATAAGGGAATTTTTTTGTCCTACAACCAATATTTATAGATACATTTAACAAACTATCCAATATCGCAAATTACCTAGCGAATAGTGACTGATAATGCTTTATGATTGACTGATGCCTTTTATGATTGACAAACGATGAGCGCCATCTATATTTCTACCATCGTACTTCAATTCATTATTGATCTCCAGCGCCATCTATTATCGACGTAAACAACAACCCAACAATATTATGAACTTGTTTTATAACAGCTCTTATGCGAACCAGCGCAAATCTAAAGGCCTTGGACGCATTCAATGCAATGCGCAAAAATATTTTGTTGACGGCGAAAGGTAAGGGTTTGCACCAGAGAAGGCCGGTTAAAGTAACTTTGACTGTTACTTTAACTTTAACTTTGACAGTTAACTTTACTTTTACTACACGCGCGTTGCACCATCGTGTAAATTAATTCGTTATAGTTAAAAGGGTTGCTCGTGTAATGAGGAGTTCTTTCCCGAAAAATCATAGAAAAATATATTTTTTTGTGGCAATTATTTGTGAAACTATCGAGCCGACTTCGAGTCAATTTATTTTTAATGTGGTGTTTATAATGCCGTAAAAACTAAAAGAAAAAAGAATCGAAAAATTTGTATCGTGTTTTAGTATTTACAAAATATTTGGAATTTATAAAAGATAGTCAAAGAAGCAGCTGAGTAATGGATAATCTCAAAATTCTTCTGGAAAATAAAGTGTATGTTTGATGAACTATACAAGATAGTTATCTATATAACTAGATATAAGAACAAATTTAGATAAATAATACAAGATTTAAATGAATTCTCTCAATACAAACAAGAGCGGCTTTTCAAAGATTTGACGTTAGCGACATTGATTTAACTATTACTTTAACTTTGACCGGCCGAAATTCGCCAGTAACGGTTAAGGTTAAAGTAATCGTCAAATGTGACAGATTTTTTTTGAAGCAAACCAATTTTAACTTTAACCATTACTTTAACGTGACAGTAATAGTTGTCATATGGTGCAAATGGACATAAGCGTCCTATCGTACCTAACCTATCAGCATCGCACGCAATGGATCAAATGGAATATTTTAGTGGTAGGGCGTTTACTTAACCGCAACAAACACGTGTCTTTACACTACCAATATGAAACCTTATTGCGAGTTATTTTATAGTTATCAGTTTTTTAAAAGATTTTTATGTAATACTAGCGACGAAACCCCCGGCGTTGCTCGGGTCAAAATACATCGCATGTTTAATGGTATAAAAAAATATTTAAGGATCCGTTTTTAAAGTAGATATTGTAGATTTCTATCTTAGATATTGAGAGACTTATTTGACCATTAAACATACGGTTTTTATAGAGTTAATCAAATCAAATTAATTAACTAATTAACGAATTGAAAATAAGAAATACTCTAGTAAATGTGGAAAAAGAAATTTGTAGAATTTTCTAGAATGTATTCTCCCAATCCTTGGATCATTCAAGCGGAGCGTGAAAAAGCACTTTCTCAGGCCGGCATAGTGGTGGCGACTAGAGCCACCGTGCGAGCGGTTCTCAAGTCGTCAATGCTCATGGACCTCCACTGCGTTTACCATCAGACCAGTCGAGGTCACATGTCGTGCCAAAATAAAAAAAAAATTCTATATCGATTTTAGCAGCTATACACATTTTTAATATTTGTAGATAATTCTAGAAGTTTTTAGAACATTTCATGACGATTTTAACAGTAGAGCTCATTTTGGACCTTTTTAGACCATTCCAGAAATTTGTAGAACTTTCTAGAACATTTCATATCGATTTTAGCAGCTATACACATTTTTAATGTTTGTAGATCATTCTAGAAGTTTTTAGATCTTTCTAGATCATTCCAGAAATTTGTAGAGCTTTCTCGAACATTCTATATCGATTTTAGCAGTTGATAACGTTTTGGAACTTTCTAGATCATTCCTGAAATTTTTAGAACCTTCTAGAACATTCTAGATCGATTTTAACAGTTGCGCTCATTTTGGAACTTTCTAGATCATTCCAGAAATTTGTAGAACATTCTATACCGATTTCAACAATTGCGCTCATTTTGGAACTTTCTAGATCTTTCCGGAAAATTGTAGAACTTTCTAGAACATTCTATATCGATTTTGGCAGCTATACACATTTTTAATATTTGTAGATAATTCTAGAAGTTTTTAGAACATTTCATGACGATTTTAACAGTAGAGCTCATTTTGGACCTTTTTAGACCATTCCAGAAATTTGTAGAACTTTCTAGAACATTTCATATCGATTTTAGCAGCTATACACATTTTTAATGTTTGTAGATCATTCTAGAAGTTTTTAGATCTTTCTAGATCATTCCAGAAATTTGTAGAGCTTTCTCGAACATTCTATATCGATTTTAGCAGTTGATAACGTTTTGGAACTTTCTAGATCATTCCTGAAATTTTTAGAACCTTCTAGAACATTCTAGATCGATTTTAACAGTTGCGCTCATTTTGGAACTTTCTAGATCATTCCAGAAATTTGTAGAACATTCTATACCGATTTCAAGAATTGCGCTCATTTTGGAACTTTCTAGATCTTTCCGGAAATTTGTAGAACTTTCTAGAACATTCTATATCGATTTTGGCAGCTATACACATTTTTAATGTTTGTAGATCATTCTAGAAGTTTTTAGAACTTTCTAGAACATTTCATATCGATTTTAACGGTAGAGCTCATTTTGGAACTTTCTAGGACATTATGTATCGATTTTAGCAGTTGATAACGTTTTGGAACTTTCTAGATCATTCTTGAAACTTTTATAGATTATTTTTTTAAAATTTAGAACTCTATACTTAGTACTCAACATCTCATAAGTTAGAAAAAGACAGACTTAGTACTCAAAATGTCATATGTTAGAAAGAGACAGATATACATTTTTTGAGATTTTCGCCTCCCACAACCACCCTCTTCCACCCACCGCGACCAAACTCCCTTACTTTCACCAGGAGACCAAGGGGTATCTACCACCCCAACGGGAAGCAGATTGGAGTTGGTGATCATGGAGAAAACCCTGTCTTTACGTACTAACATTAGCATTTTATATAAGTATTTAGATTTAGATTTAGATTTATTTTACTCAAGCCGCAATGGATGCGTTACGTCGCTAACACAGGTGCCCTCTGCCCGATGCCATTCACACTGCTTGTTTTTGATATTTCAGCAATGGTTTTGTGTTTTTAACAAACAATGGTACCATAATGTTATGTAGGTAATTGATATTAGACCAGACCAATAAATGTAAAAAAAATAATATCAAAAGGAAAATTTTTAAAAGAAAGAAATATTTGTGCCGTATCAACAGTATATGTATTTAGTCCATGAACTTGGTATATGTCTTTCTACACCATGGCCCCTTAACCATGAATGCAGGTGGTGGATAGAGAGTCTTGGGATATTTCTCTGAGGAAGGTTTTAGAGGTGTACTATATTTTCATAGATGATTCTAAAAACACTATAATCCGTGGAAAAAATGTTGACAAGTGACCCTAGGCAGACTCGCCACGGATAAGATGCGAATATGTATCAGCAATCCGCATTTTACCACCGGCACCCATCGAAAATTTGCCCCTCTGAGTATCGGCAATACATTATAGTTTACACACGAGTTCCACATTTAGTCCACCATCGTCACGCCTGACATTTTTGACGGTTACTTTTACACTAACCGTAACTAGCGAATCTAGGCTTGGTTAAAGTTAAAGTAATCGTCAAACCAATGTTGCTAACGTCAAATGTATGAAAAAAAGCCAAATGTGTTTTTGTATTATTTTTCAAGATCAGCCACCTTTTTAACGATAACAATATTATTTTACACGATATTGCAACGCATGAGGAGTAAATCGTAACGGTTAAACGGTTACGTCACGGTAAAAAGTAATAGTTAAAGTTACTTAAACCTTTATTTATTTACTCATCTATTTAATAATTATAATAAAAATTACAAACAGACTATTTTTAACTACGAAGTATTTATTATGTTAGACGGGGAGAACTGTTCCTAGCAACACTTTTTTAGCTTTTGTAAGAACGGAATACCGTTTCAGATTTTCCAGACGGTATATTTTTTTTATATGCCGGTATATGCCAGCCTTATGTGTGTTAAGCTAGCGCTACGCCATCTAGTGGTTCTCATCGTAAGCTGATGTCAATAACATGAAAGTATGGCACCACTTGGTGACTGACACAATGAATAAACAATGATGTAATTATAGGAAATTTTACGCACCAGCTTCTATTTGACTTACCAAATTTAAGAACATAAACTTAGTACCTGTGCGATACTCTAGTTGACTCGCTAAATCTTTTGTGTTCTAAAATACTGATCATAAATCACTATATTGTTTAAACTGGACATAGATCTATCATTAAATAAGCGTATATTTAAAGCTCACAGTCGAGTTGAGGCCAATGGGGACAATATAGGTGCGAAGCTTTCGTTACCGAATCGATCGCACGCCGAATTAACGCAGCTTACGGTTGATTGTTAAATACTATTCCGTCACACGCCGATGAATACAACCACAGACAATATAGTACTGAATACAATCGCGCATTGTATGGAAAACCAGTATATGACGGGCCATTATTTTAGGAATTTTACCATTGTCTCTGGTTTTCGACTACATAAATCGAATGATTTATTGTTGTCTTTGGGATTAAAGATGGTCTATGAATGGCGGCCGGGCGGCGCGCGCGGCGCTGAGTACTAAGCTGATTAATAGTGGCTTCAGCGAACTTAAAATACATAGAAGTAGCTTAAGAGTTCGAAAATGAGCCAATGAAAGCGGAGCCGTGCTGGGCGGGACTTCAAAACGGAATCGCAAGCACGACTGGTCTATTCATGGCACCGACGCGATGTCCGTTTTGTTCAGCAGACTTAAGGTCCATTTGCACCAAAAGGCTCGTTAAAGTTACTTTAACTATTACTTTTAAGGCGACGTAACCGTTATACGTTTAAATTTGCTCCACACGCGTTGCACCACCGTCGCGACTGTCATTTTTGACGCCTACTTTAAAGCTGATTTTGGCTGGTCAAAATTAAAGTAATAGTTAAACCAATGTCATATAGAAAGAGTACAAATATGTTTTTTTCTATTAATTTTTCGGGCATGTACTCCTAATTACACTAGCCACCTTTTTATCGATAACGATATGAATTTACACGATGGTGCAACGCGTGTGGAGTAAATGTAGACGTAACGGCTAAAGTAGTCGTAAAATGTAAGTCAAAGCAACTTTTAGAATCTTTTGGTGCAATTGGACCTAAAGCGAAGACAGTTTTTTTTTAAATTGTGTACGTCAGGTGTAGCCGTGTAGACTACTAAAATAAAAAACAAAATAAATTTATATGTAATATTTAATCATAAATGACTGCTATTAAAATTGCAGATGTGAATCAATACGTATTCTACAACAAACATGTCCACCTGAATACAAATAACAAGCATATTAACTAATCCACTTATAAATATAATTGATATTTATACAATTTATAAAATATTTGAATGCCCCCATGATAGTAGACTGCTACCAAGAATTATTATGTCATACAAGTGAAATAAAACTAATTCGACATTACATATTGTATAATATTGGTAATTTTATTCAAACTGTTAATAATTATAAATAAACCAAAATTACTAAAATGGTAATATAATCCTACAAACGACCTACAAATGGTCGATTCACACTCCTAAGAACGATGTCGCGCGAATGCCGGAGAAAGAGGTCAATACACTATGTATTTCAGTGTGTCTTCGATGAGCTTTGACTGTGTCAATGTGAATCGATCCTAATGGTGATACGAAGCTAGGTATTGCCGATTAAAATTACGCCTTTCAGATTAATGATAATATCTTTTAAGGCATTTGAATATTTATTTTGCTATTTAAACTATATCAGTACAACCTATAGAAACCTACGTTAAAACACGTGATGAGAGATCCACGCCCTAAGTCAACTCGTCAAGGTCCATAAGGAAGCCTAATGTTAATTACCTATAATTAATGAATTCGACAATCTGTTTACAATCGCTCGTGCGCTCGTAAAAGTTATGTTACTTTTTAATTATCACAGCACTTTTAAAAAAAGAATTAAGTAGGAGTCAACCAAGCGCAAAACTCGAAAGATTTGTTTGTCATCTTATCATAATATATTCGGCAGTCGTAAAGTATACTACGATTAACATATGAATATAATAATTATACATCACGAAAAGTCGCAAACCGAGCTGTGTCCAATCGCCTAACGGCGTTGCCGTTGTCTCCTTCGGGCGGATCGACCGCGAGCAGGAGACGCCATCTCTCCGTCTGCGATGGGCTCGTTCAGTGAGTCCAACATGCGTGCCGTGATTCCGTGCCAGGCGGGCGGAGCGGTCGGCGCAGGGCGGGGCGGCGAGGCGAGTCGAGGAGCCACCGGCACTGTAGCGGGCGAGCTCCCTGGATGTCTTACTGGCATCGAGTTCGCTAGCGCCGGTAAAGGCTCTTCCAGCAGTGACTCTATATCGGCCTGGATGTCCGTCCGCATGTTGCGACCGAGAGTCGTGAAGGCACGCGTGAGTCTCTCGACGTCCTCCTGTAAGCCCTGTATAAGCGGCTCCAAAGCGCCCTCGCCGGGATTGGCGACGCGCAATACGGCCCGCGGCGATCCATAGCCGGCGCCGTTGTCTTTGCGAACTGCGACGCGTACGTTCACTGTGGGGGTCGATGTCATCGCGCGTGCGTCGTTACCCCTGACTAAGAGGCAGTTGTTTCTTCTTTTCAGAGTGCCCTCGCAGCTTTTTACGGAGACCACCTAGATATTAATTTATCAATTTGATTAGATTATGAAAAATGTCTTATTTAAGGATGATATTTTCAGTCTTACAGAATCACTGAAGTATGCTTCACGGTCTATTCCAGCCAGTGTGATAGTATAACAGTAATCATGACACATCCAGGCAGTTGCAGCCATCGCCATCCATGCACATATTAATTTCTCTATTAAAAAAAATTTATAATTAAAAACTAAGTCTAACATTTTTAATTAGTGCATAAAGATACATCAAGCCAACTAAATAAATAATGAAACTATTATAATAAAAGTACTCACTCTCAATTTCAATTACTATAAAGAACTGTCCCAAGTCAGCAACTCGCAGAGCAATCACAGTTCTAGCAGGGACAGTTGCTATTTGCCATGCCTGCAGGTATTGACCATTTTCTGACTTGGCCTAGAAATACATATATTGAAATTTAACCTGGATTCATAACCCTGCAAGTGATGGACTGTACAAAACATGCAAACATGTCCCATTTGTAATATGTAAGAGTAATTAGAGATAGCAAGATGATGGAGGTAAGTGGACCACAAATAAAAAAGTGTTGATGTTAAGCTAGAGTACAGTCAATGAACAAAACAATTGCTACCACAGAAAAATCTCAATGGACAGCATTCGCTTCCGCCATGCCATCTGAAGGGAGCCTTCACATGTACTGTACTACCCCAGGATAACAGACTATTTTAATAACCATCATCAGTGCCTACCACTCTTTAATTAATGCCTATATTATATCATCAGCACTGAGCGACCAAAGTATATATAACATAGTTATGTTAGTACCAGTCTGAACTTAGCGAGATTTGAACACATGTCTCATTGATCTTGAGTTCACACGTTTTATCGCTAGACCACAACCGCTCTTAAAAATAATAAGAATATGTATTTAGAAAATGAATAAGCAGTCTAGTGTTTTAATGAACGAGCAATGTCGTGTTTAATTTAATTTCCTGTAGTGCCCTCACCAGTCATGATTAGGAATCTAAGGTTAGCCTAAAATAAACCCAATGATAATACACAATAAGGTATAAAATAGGTTTAAGATTCACAGATGTCCCAGAAAGAGATGAGGTGACATATTATAATACTTACCTCAACTAAGTCATTCGAGTGGAAGTAACGCAAATGATTCAGTAGACGGCCTGAAGGCAGACGGACAGGATCGCCCTCTTTGCAGCAGAGGCATCGGAACAATCCCTTGCATGGCAATGGAGCACGATTTCTTTGAGCCTGTGACCACAATTGTTGTGAGTATCCAATCATAAAAACAATAGGTACTTGGTATTATTAATGACCATAAACTAGGATGCCCTGAACTAGAGGTATCAGGACAAAGACGAACACCAAATATCTTATACGAATTTAACCTAAGACTATTCAATGAGCTAAGTTCATGTGAATTGCCTAATAGTTTTGATTTCTTTACATTTATTTTATATGCATACCTGTAGAGGTGAAGAAGGCTCTTGGTTGTTAGAAGTGACACTTTCTGGCCCTGCCGAACTCGATGTTGTCACTGAACTTGAAGCAGGACATTCCTCAGGTTCAGATACTTTTTCTACCACACCGCCTGCTTTCTATGAACGAAAATTGAGATATTAAGAATTACTATTAAGGATAAATCAAGTTAATAGTTAAGAGAAAAGAAAGTAAACAGGAAATAAATCTATGAGCAATTTTCCTCACGACTCAAAAAATCTAAATAGTAATACAAATAACTCACAGAAGCTTGAAGTTTCCTGACATTGGCAATGAGCTCTTCCATTGCATAGTTTCTAGTGCCAAAAAACATAGACCGGCAAACAGGACAGAGACTGAGGCGTGCTTTGCAACGGCCACAAACATGATGACCTTCATTGCATTGAAATATTTGCCCACTTGGAATTTCATAGCAGACAGGACACTGAAGTAGGTCATCCAAGTCTGGTAATACATCAGTCTGCAATCAAATAAAACGGTCAAAACATACTAACAATATTCCTACCTACATAAATTGATCTTTGGTGGTTGTAAACACAAGTTAGTTCTAAGTATAATATATATAGCAATGAACATCTTTAATCAGTCTTAAAAGTGGAAATAATAGAATCCTCAATGTAATCACTAACAACCTTTATCATTCAATGTGGCAATATACTTTATGAAATTAAACAAAAAGTATTTTCTCGTAATTTAGTTTACAAAATATTTAAGTCGTATTATTCAAATATAATTTTTAAGCGTACGAGCTTGACAAATTTAAACTATAAAATATAGACATTTATAGAAAACTATTATCAAACAAATAATAACACGCTACCCTCATTATAAAGATTAGAAAAGTATCATCACTATTTCTATCTTTATCTAATTATCTCATTAACAGAATAATAAATTGAATATTTTTACGAAATATGGAAATAATCAATCATACAAGGTCGGATGAATATAAAATCAAAAGAACACGTAGCTAGATTGACAGTACTGAATACATACGATTTTCTCCCTGCAGTCTGCCATTTTGGGAGTCCGGAGCGCTAAATGTATATGCTTAATAATACTATGTTAAAATAATGATTAAATGCTACAAAATTGTAAAACGAATCGCAGCCGTTGTAATTAAAACAGCCACACCACGCCACCACCACCACAAAACAACGAAATCCGAAAAACGTAAGTACGAATACGAACGTCGAATGTCGATATACCAGAGACAATAAAATACTAGTCGAATACAGTCGAACACCAATGACAATTTGAATATATGGATTGGCAACACTGCCATACTTTTTTTTTTTTTTTTTTTTTTTTATGTTAATTCTCCCATTCTGGGAAGGCAAAGGGAACAAAGCCCATACAGCCATGTCTTCAGTAATATAATATCTCATTTGTAGTAAATTCTTGAAGTTTTTACATCAAATTGCAATGGTGTTTTACAATTTGAAGCTTTCTTGGAGTATTTGGCGGCAATTCACCCGGTCACGTCACAATATGAGCGTTTTCACGGCGTGGGATAACCACAAAAAAAAAACCGCTTCTGTTGCCTCATATAGAGTGAATTTTAATGTTTCCACAATTACTCACATGCGCAGCATAAAATTACGCAAAATAACACCAATTTTACACAATAATAACCACTAAACTAATTAAGGAAAGGGATAAAAAAACACCTCAACCTTCCCGGGCAAAAGCGCGCCAAACACTCTCCCATACTTTTTGTTTGGTCTGAGGCCGAGTGTGTTCACTATATGTGTGTTTAATTTACGCTTTCACGACGTTAAGTGAAGTTTCTTCACTAATAGGATCGCCTTAACCTCGGCTGTCTGATACATGGATATATATTGTCTGTGGATATTGTTTAATTTTGGTTCGATGGGATTTGTTGGTCTTCTAACTCCCACTGTTTTTTTTTAGTTTTATTACTTACTTTTTTATAGCTTATAATATGTTGCATTAATTGCCAATCATTAGTACTAATAATAGTTTCTATAACAACTACATTATGTTTGTGAAAATATCTATTTTGTTTATAATTTCTACTTATTCGAATTTAAGTAAGTATTGGTGTTTATGTCTATTGTTAGCTAAATTGAAATAAGTAAGATAATATTATTTTCAGTAAATGGGGAAAGGTTACATGAACAAATATATTCACCAATTGAGGGTGCGATGGCGTGCTTCAGGAGATTAAATGGTACTCATGAAACAGGGTGTACATGTAAGTTCATGCTTGACTAAAAAAAATTTTTTTAAAAAGTGTTTATAGCATTATTTACGTTTATTTAGCATCAAATAATGGAAATGTTGGTGTTGTGCAAATGATAGAAAGTGTTGATGATGCCAATTGGATGGTATTGAACAGCACAGCAGGACCATATATGGCCGTAGTCAGTACTCCTGAATTCCAGATGATACTTCCAATATTGATAGAAAGGCCACAACATGTTGCTGGTGTATTATTATATGAAGATAAAAATAAAACGTAAGTTAATTACAACTCTGTTATATAAACCTGTATGTTGTCTTGAATGGGTTGGTTAAGCTCTCTTTGTTTTGTAGCTCTTAACTCAGCAATTTAATGCTATTAAGTTAAGAAAACGATCAGGGACCCTACCACATACTTTAAACGCAACCTAGGGTTTGTTCTGAAGCGAAATTCACGTCTAAAATGTTTCGAATATTGTAATAATGGTTTGTGGTTGGCCCCCGGTTGATCTATCCATTTTGAAAATAATATTATTTTTAGCCCAAGTTTTTTATCGGAAGAGTCTAAATGTCCCAACGAGTTTTCATCAGCTACTGGTAGCCAGTGTTCATCAGCACAAGATGAAGGCGTATACTGGAATCCACATGGCTCTGGTCTTTTGCAGATGAATATACCATTCCCTATATTTCTATTACCGCCAGATTCTTCTAAAATGGTTGAAGCTATAAAAGAGTGTTATGAAAGGTATCTTACTTATTATTGAACTTTGCAACAAAATTAAAATCATTACACATACAGGGGTCTAGTATAGTCCTAGTATAGTCTAGTATAGTCTAAAGCAAAGCAAAAGTGCCGACTAACAAGTGTATGGGATTTGGCATTTCAATCTAATACATTTTTATTTAGGCACTTTTCGCTTGTGCCATGCAAAAATACTCTTGACTAGGAGGGATAAACATTAGTAGTAAAAACCATAAAGAAAAGTACACATCACTTAAAATCCTATTATTTTAAATGGTGTAGTATCTGGATGCACGCTTAATCATTTTCCATAAGCATGACTCATGAGTAGCATTGATTATTTTGACACATTCGAATTTGAGTTTCTGCGTATCACACTACAATATAGTGCTGACGCACACATTGATACAGTATTGCACTTGATTTTATATACCTAACTAATTTTGATACTTGGAGATATTATTTTTAAAAAAACTGTTAATTAAAGTTTATTGGTTGAAATATGTAAATCACATTTGGTAACATCTTTAAGATGTAAAATACTATATTTTTTTAAATTCTAAAGGCTTTTTTTTTTCAGATTTAACTATGATAGGGATAATCATGCTGGCCGTGCACTGTGCTCCCTTCAATTGAACTCCTTTATGTTTGCTGCTGTCAATACTGATGTTTGCATGAGAAGGTACATTTATCTTTTTTTTATATTTAACTACTTTGGTACGATAGCAAAGAAGTGATAAGTGCAGTAATCAGAAACCTTAGACTTTGACATTCATCAAATCCATACCAGTAACTAATTACCACTCATAAAATATGTTGATGTTATGTAATCCTGAGTAAAAGTTGGGTGCCTAGGATGCCAAATGTCAAAAATTTTAAAAAACACAATTTTTTTGTTATTTTCAGATCAGCTAATTCATTAATACGACCTTCTAGAATATGTGATCCACTTGGTGATAATAATGTTTATTATTCTCTCTTTCCACGGCCGAAGGTAATTATTTTACACACTAAGTAAGGATTCTTATGACAGTGTTTATTAAAACTGACAAGATCATAGAGATATATTCTAGACGTGCAAACAACATACATCTGACATAAAAAAAACTGTAGGCCGCTTCAAACGATTTGACAATATTGCCGTCAAGTCAAATATTAACTGACAGAGAACCTATACGTGACTGTGGCCATATTTTCTCTCGCATATTGCACATATTGCATGTATATCAATGGACAAGATAATAAAAAGTGTTGTGACTATTTACACTTGAGATTTTTTCATAAATAATATTTTCTTGTTTAGTATTATGATTATTGTTCATAAATTGCATTCTTTCAGGAGGCTAAAATTGTAAGTGGATCCATCACAATGGTGTCAGCAAGAATTGACAGTGCTTCATTATTTGACAGTGAGTATACTTTAATTTACAGAATTTCTGAAATAAAATTATGTCAATCTTTATCTAAATTTCAGATATAGCACCAGGTGGAGCTACTGCTGTCGTAGGTTTGGTTACATTTTTAACAGCCGCCACTGCACTGTCTAAGATGTTACCCTCCTCCGAAGCAGCTAATTATGGTAAGTATTCATTAAAGAAAAAAAATGCCTGTAATAAAAAATAAGAGCACAATGCTGCATTATAAATTAATAATTTGCCACTATTCATATATAATTCATATACAATATTCATTGTGATGAACAAAATTCTACTACTACAACGCCCTGTTCCCGACGGGGTAGGCAGAAACTATAGCGCGCCAGCGACTCCTCTCTCATATACACATACCATTTTTGCTTCGATCACATCTATTACTCCCCTCATGCATGCTAGTTGAGGGTGCTTCTTACCTGAGCAGTTGGCCAATCCAGTTGAAAAAGGGCGCCCCTTTCCGACACTGTCATCTACTTTCGCGCAATAAATTAAAAACAAAGTTCTATACTTTCTTTACTTATTTAATTTTAGAGCACAACATCCTGTGGACATTGTTTCATGGAGAAGCATTTGATTATATTGGCTCTCAGCGTGTTGCTTATGATATCAGCAAAGGCAGTTGGCCACCAAACACACCCATACATCCCTCACAAATTAAACTTCATGTGGAGATTGGGCAAGTTGGAGGTGCTTTCAATACAAATACTTCGTCTAACTGGGATTGGTATGCATTGGTACCAAAACTTGAGGTAGGTCTTATTACTACTGTGGAGTAAATGTAGTTGAACCAAATATCAGGGATTAACATAGTCAAATATGTACAATGTTTCAGGAATATGAATTCATAGAAACAATGGAAAAGAATTTGTACAAGCCGATGTCATTAAATAAATATGAAACTTCAAATTTGCCACCTTCCTCGTTCCATTCATTCCGTCGTATACTTAAGAATGAAACGGAAAATATGCAACAAATTTTGCTAACTGATTTCAAGGAAACATTCACTAATAAATATTATCATTCCATTTTGGACAATGAGAAAAATATTGGTTTCACCTATCGTAATATCAGTGTTGACTCTAAAGGGACATGTAAGTAGAGTCGAATACTTTCATTTGTGCAGTCATCAAATTGTTATGATACTCAAGTAGTGATGTGCACACATACACGGAGACTTTAACAGCCTATCCACTATTACTCTCGATTGTAACACCCGTAAAGTGATCTTGTCGCAGGTTATGACGTGAGAAGTGTACACTGTCAATCTGGGTGGTGCATATTGGTCTATTCAAGGCGGCATAGTGGAGACGACTGCTGCCTGTAGAGATTTCTCTCTAGTAGCAGTCGTTTCCCTTCATGGACCGCACTCTAGCTTTATATCAGGCGGAGTGTTGTCATATGCCGAGCTACAATAAAAAATTATTGTATAGATAAGTCAAACACTATATTTATTTTAATTTTTTTTAGTTATTGATACTGATGCCTTGTTAGCTAATGGAAGTATGTCTGAGAGTGATATGCAGGTAAAAGTTGCTCGATTTGCCACATCACTTGCCAAGACTTTATATAAGCAAGTTACTAATAAGGATTATACTGGAAATGTACAAGCTTCAGCGCATTTGGTAATCTAATATTTCTTTATTTCTTTAATTAGTATTATGTATTTAGCATTTTCGTTCCTCAGGATCGTTTTCAATTGATTAAAATAGCTATGCGTTAAATAGCGTTATTATATAATGAAAAGAGCTAACTAAAGCAAGAATAAGGTCCTTTATGCTATATAAATATTAAGATCTGATAAGCCATTTGGACGGGAGTTTAGTATAGATGGCTAGTTTCTAATTTTAAAATGTAAAATTATATTTGTATTTTCTGAAAGGTGGATGAACTGTTGAACTGCTACATGAAGACGCAAGGTTGTAGATTGCTCATAGCTTCGGACTTCGCCGAAGGTGGTACTGATCCAAAACATTTACCAAATGTACCACCTTATCTCTATGTGGGAGTATCAGTCTGGTCAGCGAGGGCTGCTTTGTTCACTGGACAAGTATTGGCGTTACTTACTGGTGATCATCTTAGTATTAATCAAACTGAATGTGGAAATTCTAAGGACGAGGTTAGTAGTTATAATGGGGATTGCCAATATAAAGAAACAATTGCTTTGATTAAATGATTTTTTTATATTGTACTCTTATCATAGTAGCCGGTACAATGTCACGTTTATAAAAAAGTTAACAGGATTTAAGAATGTGTTAATAATATATTTTGTACAAGATAATGCCACTAATAATGTACCAACTCTTTATCTGTGTTTCAAATACACTGGTTATATGAGTAAAATTGGAAGAAATTCAGCATATTTTAGTGTCAAAAGTTATTTTAAGGCTAATATTTATTCAAATAATATCTAGAGTCGAGTATTTAAAAATTGTGATTTTAGATGGACTTCAATTGAATTAAAAAAAAAAACACTTATTTCATATTAAAATATAATAAAAATTCTAATATTTTATATTTTAGGACTTTTCTTTCTACTGGATGAAAGGATGGAATAATACAGGTGTATGTGTGCGTACTACAATGAATTTTACAAAAGCAATTAGTCCAGCTTTTACTATTCCAGGTAAAACGCCCTTATATTTTGTTCAGTGGTGCGTATGGGTCTTTGTTGGCCTATATGAATGATGATTCCAGTGAAATAATAAAGTGCTAATAATGATAAACATTTGTAGGTTATAACTTTGCGTCCGGCGAATATTCATCTTGGACTGAATCTGTATGGCATGCGATGTGGGCGCGAATGTTTGTGTCGGCCGGTGGCGGGGGATCCACGCTGGCTTCAGTGATTGGTTTTATTACCACATTTTTGGCTGCAGCTGCGACATATTGGGTTAAAAGGCATAGCCAATTGATATTCCCACAACCGGCGCCGACTAATGTCGTTCAAATTAACAGTGATGTTACTGCTGGGTAAATATATTACGCTTTTTATATCGAATTATACAAAGTTATATCGTGTCGTTATATAAACATTCTTTCTTTTTTTTAGAATATTGCGGACGGTGAATTGTTAAAGCAGATATCACGAACGTGTGACATGACATATGTTCCATACCTAAATACACACTTTTCAATTATATTTATATGGAGATTAACGTACATTTAAAGCATTGATTAAATAAAAACTCGCATGCGGTGGCGTGGATGGGAACCCAATATTACCGCGCTTCGATTCTAGTGTGGTTCAATTTAAAGATTCTTTTTTTTGCTATGGATGACTGAGTGGGAGCATTGACAATATGATACGTGTTAAGTACTACAAGTTACGTACTAGAACGTGTCAAAAATACATTTTAAAACAATGCCTATAATAATAGAACCAGTAAATGAATGTTTAAAATAAACTATTTTGTACATGTAGTTTGTAAGTAGGTAATTTAATTTATGTTTACGTTTTCTAATAAAATTGTGCAGCAATGTCGTATTTTATTACACCAGTTTCCAATCAATAATAATAGTTACTTAATTGAAATAAACTATAGGTAAATAAGATTATATTAGATTTTCGGTCTGTGTATTTTTTACGTAGTGAAAATGCTCATTGATTTTTCTAAGCAAAATATTGCATGGGCTCAGGTGCTTTTGCCTTCCGTGGGAGAACAAAAAAAGGAAACAAAAATAAATCGATTGAAATTGGAAGTTGATTGTAATTGATTTTATAATGGAGGTACATCACTAAAAATGTCCTTCACATTAATTTCTAGAGTGATACGTAGCGAGTTTAGATTACCGGCTATAAAGTTTGCTTTGTATTTTGGTGTTCCTGTTAGATCGGTGCCCTATTCAGTGTCCTGCGAAGGCAATAGAAAAATAATGGCTGATAAATCGTTAACAAAAGTTTTTCAACATGTTGATAAGAATGTTACAACCTACAAAAATCTTTTAAAAGAGGCAGTAGCGATTCCTTCAGTCTCCAGTGACCCCAAGCATCTTCCTGATTGTATACGGATGGTAGAATGGACTGAAAAAAAGTTGAAAGAGTTAGGAGCTACTACTGAACTGAGGGATGTTGGTTTCCAAGAGCTTGATGGTCAGAAACTGAAGTTACCGCCAGTACTTGTTGCAGAATTGGGAAATGTATGTATTTACATCAGTAAAATATAGTTAGTACATCTAAACATTTAAAATGTTATATTCTATTAAATTTCTGTCTTACATTTTCACCTTAATATTCAATATTCCAATAATAGGTTAATCACGCCTAGGGCTAAAATTCGTCTGGGTTTCCCTAAATTTATTCCAGTTAGTCCGGAGCCTATATGGACGGAGTTTTCGAAAAGTTCTTCATATTGATTTTGTCAAATATTTGTTGGTGAAAAGTTGATTTCACCTCAATGTCTGGGAAATTTGAGATTTTTTAGGTTTAACAATTTTACTGTTTTAACAATTTTATAGTTCTACACATGAGTAGTAGGTATACTTACTAAATAAATAATTTATTTTAGGATGAAGCAAAGAATACTATATGTGTATATGGTCACTTGGATGTCCAACCAGCTCTAAAGAGTGATGGGTGGCTCAGTGAGCCTTTTGAATTGGAAGAACGAGATAACAAATTATATGGACGAGGTTCTACTGATGACAAGGGTCCTGTTCTCGGTTGGATACATGCTATAAACGCCTTTAAGGCAGTAGGTGTTGAGGTAGTAAAAATATGTATGCAATAAGTTCTTTATTTTAAAATTATTTTTTTAATATAAATATTTATTCCTATTGACAGTTACCTGTAAACCTCAAGTTTGTATTTGAATGTATGGAAGAATCAGGATCAAAGGGTCTAGATGACTTGTTAATGAAGGAATTAAAACCTGAAGGTTTCTTCAAAAATGTTGATTATGTGTGTATTTCGGACAATTATTGGTTGGGTACAACTAAGCCTTGCATTACTTATGGTTTGAGAGGTATTAGTTATTACTTCTTGGAGATCGAGTGTGCAAAGATGGATTTACATAGCGGAGTCTTCGGAGGCTCTGTTCATGAAGGTAATTTAAATAATAATAAAAAATATTAAGTACAAATACACTTTTATATGGATTCATTACACCAGTTTCTTATCAGTTTCACATGTATTTTTATTGATAAGAGAGATGAGAGAACATCATTGCGACTCAATAGGTTTCATGTGATTCCACTTATAATTTTGCAATGTGATAAGTAAATATTCTCTCTACTGTTGACACAACTGATAAGTGATAATGTGAACATGTATAACAATTTGGTTATGGATGTCCACAAAGTAACGCCTACTACTATTAAAAAAATAAATTTAAAAAAATAAAAGGGTTAGGCAGAGACGAATTGATTATAACCTTATTCGCCTACACTTAATTACTATTTTAATAATATCCCTGATTTATATGATTGGTTTCCGCCTGCCCTCTAACTACATTGATTGTGGGTTTTTTAATGATTAGATAATTCACATTGCAAATTAAAATATTCTTTGTTTTTACAGCAATGTCTGATTTAATATATTTGATGAACACATTAGTGGATAAAGATGGAAAAATATTAGTAACTGATATTTATAAATCTGTCGCACCACTTACAGAGGATGAGAAGAAACTATACCCACCTATTGACTTTGATTGTGAAGCTTATAGGTCAGCTACCTGCATCTTTTGTTGTTTTCCTTTCTTTACCCTGCAATTGCTATTGTATCATTTCAGTTGCTTAACTCTGATATTAAATAATAGCAATTAAAATTATAAATTTATACATAATAACAACTTATATAAATTCTGTTATTGGTGGAAAAAATAATTTAATTTGTTTAAAAGCAAAACATGGAGATGTTTGGAAACAACTGCTACTACAGATAAATTTCTATAGGCAGCAGTTGCCTTCGCTATTCCGGCTTGATGAGACAAATGTGTGGCATTCAGATTGACAGTGCACACTTCTCTTGTCATGTCTGACTACTTCCAAACTGATTCTGAAACGCGAGGTCACTTTACAGGTGTTACATTCGAAATTGACTATTGGCTTGACTGTTTTTTCAACAATATTATCTGTTGTCAAAATAAGTGTCACTGTGATATAATTTAAATAAAAATATGAAAACATTTGTGAATATTTTAGGAAATCCGTTGGTGCCCATAAATTAGCTCATAACGCAGTTAAGGAACAAATCTTGATGCATCGTTGGAGATATCCAAGTTTATCTCTCCATGGAATTGAAGGTTTGTAATAAACATAATAGTTATTAACCCAGTCTACCCAGTACCAGTACCAGGGTAGTACCATCACTTTCTGTAACATCCATTAAGTGACTCGCCTCTTGATATCTTATCTCGTTCAGCCATGATTGTACTTCATCAATTTGGATGGTGAAATGCACTCTTGTCTCTTGTGGTAGCAGTTGTTTCTGTTTATTGACTACACTCTAGCTTAACATTAGGCGAAGTGTTGTCATATGCAGAGCTACAATAGTAATTATAAAGATATATATTACTATAAAAAATTGTGTATTATTACATTGTGAACATGGATTATTTTTTTTTTCATTTCAATTTAGTTAGAACATGTTTGTGATGGAATTTAGAAAATACTTGAATTATGTATATTTAATATAAAATTTTAGGAGCGGCCTTCCAACCGGGCGCGAAAACAGTAATTCCCGGCAAAGTAATAGGAAAGTTCTCCATTCGTATTGTACCACATCAAGAGCCGGAAGAAGTCGAGAAATTAGTATTTGATTATATCAATAAAATGGTATGTAATATAAAAAACGCCTGAATTTTTAAAAATATATTTTATTGTATCATTTGTATACCACCGCCTGATGTTAAGCTAGAGTGCGGTCCATGAACAGAAACAACTGCTACTAAATATTAATTTCTACAGTCAGCAGTCGCCTCCGCTATGACAGCTTGGTGAGATGAATGTGCACCATCCAGATTGACGGTACACAGTCCTCTCGTACCCGGCTTCCAAACTGATTTCGAAACGCGACAAGGGTCACTTCACGGGTGTTACATTCGAAATTTATATTTCTGCTCAGTGGAAAGAACGTGGTTCACCAAACAAGATGCGTATCACAGCAGAGAGCGGTCGCGCGTGGACAGAAGACCCAAACCATCCTCATTATCAGGCAGCTGTTAGAGCAACACAACTTATTTATAAGGTAATGTCAACCTTTATTTATTTATCTATTATATTTAGAGAAAAAACAGACAAATTACTACTTTTGTTTCATATTCAGTTAGTGCTTGTACTCATGACCGCGTATTCATTATGTTCCAAGTTAGTTTCCGTAATTGTTCAAATTATGGTCCGTATTCATGTCCGTTCCGACATATATATATATTTGTGAAATTGTGTGAAAATGATAAAACATTGTTTCAGACCATACCAGACATGTCGCGGGAGGGTGGTTCGATTCCTGTAACAATAACGCTACAGGAGGCCAGCAATAAGAACGTATTATTATTACCAATGGGCGCTGGTGATGATATGGCACACTCGCAGAATGAGAAACTCAATGTACGCAATTATATTGAAGGGGTAAGTTTGGTTGATGTTTTTTTTGTAGCTCGACATATGACAACACTCCACCGATGATGTTAATCTAGAATTGGAAACAGTCGCCTCCACTATGCTGGCTTCAGGAGATGAATGTGCACCATCCAAATTGACAGTGCACACTCCGCTCCTTATACCTGGTTACTTCCAAACTGATCCCGAAGTGACAAGGTTACTTCATGGGTGTTACATTTGAGAGTGGTGGTACTACCCCAGGACGGCAGACTGAGCTAATAACCATCGTCAGTCTGCCTACCACTCTTTATTAGTGCCTATAGGCACTGAGCGACCAAAGTCTATATGACATTCGAAGGTGAGCCTTATCGATTGTGGGTTCACTCGTTTTACCCATAGATCACGGATTTTAAAGATACGTTTTATTCCAGATTAAATTGTTTGCTGCGTACTTACATGAAGTTAGCAAGCTGCCAAAATAAAAATAAAAATCCGCTGTTGAATTTATTATTTTATTTTTCATTGAATTTATTTTATATTTTATTGAATAATTTACTTATTTTTATTAGGTGTGTGCATTTTCTCTTTTTTAACAGTAATTTTAAGAAAATAAATGCATTATATCGCTATTAATTTTTTAATAAAGATATTAATCATTAAATTGTATTATATTTTTTCCTTATTCCAAAATCCTGTTGGGTATCAAAGATTACACAAATATTTTTTATAACGCCACAAAATTTCACTTAAAGATTAATAAGGCCAGATGTTTCCGTTTTCAACGCCGGAGTGCCGTTAATGACAAATTGGCTGTATATTTTTATATAAAAAAGCATTTTCACTGTCATTAAAAAATTGCCTTCTTCTGTTTAAGTGGTTTGCAATTATCAAGCAATTTTTGTTTAGTTATCATACCACATATATATCTATCTTGTTTTACACAAAAATAAATTGTACATTTTTATAGTTTCTGCCTACCCCACCTAACATAGGCGACAGTTTTTTATTGTTTTCGTTTTTTACGTTACTTTTTTAAACTTAAACCTATCAACATTGTATCAGTTAGTTACTTAGTAGACCTATTCATTTCTAGATCTAGTAAAGTTAAAATATTTTACAAAAAAAAAGGGATTATCAGATTCATTCATCAGCTTCCATTGTGGGTTTTAGTAGCGCCATCTTATACCTGGCCTATGACGCGAGATCTGCGTGCGCGCAACCCGGTATACGAATTCCCCACTCACATAAAAGAGGATGGTGACCGGTCTTCACTCAGTCTGTCGGTTAAACCGCAACAGCGCTATCGCGTTTAACTCAATATACGTTTAATAAGAAGTTATTATATTTTTTATAAATCTAATCTCAACATAGCACTGACTGGTAATATTTATGAAAACTGAGCAGTTATAAGAAAAGTAAGTTGTCATTTGATTTACACGACTTTTTCTTTAACATAATGCAATTATTGCTTGCATTATGAAGGATTTGCTTGTAAGGAGGATATGATTTTTAATATTTGCCTATAAACTAGCTACGTACTACTAGATTCTTATTATATTAGATACTTATTATTTATTTTATTCTAATTATCTAAACTGTACATTATATTGTTATTTATAACTTTGTATTGTTGTAATTTTATTAATCCAAGTGATATTTATATAAAAACTTAACTTCAAAATAAGAAAAATAACTAACTAACAATATAAAATAATTATTCGTGGTATATTATTAATCAGTTCACTTTTAATCAAGAAAGAAACTCACGAAGAACGCACGCTTTCTAATTTACTGTGACAAATTTTCGCAACACTTAAAACATTACCTACGTACCTACCTACTTACATTTTTTTTATTATGTTTTATATTTTTTTCAGATAAATTAAATGACTAATTAAATATTTGTAACATTACTAATATTTGAAAGAGAGTTGATTGAGTTTCGATGCTATTTGCAAGTTTTCTTTTTTAATTCTATAATTGTTAAAAACAAATAGTTAAATATAAACCTAGATGTTTGTTTAATTTTTTGGATGATCAAACAATAGCACAAGTTGTTCGTGTCGTGGGCTTAAAATCGTATAAAAATGTGTAGACCTCCTCAAAATTCCATCTAAGTAACAACTGTAAAAATGACTGTCCGAATGTATTGTAGGTAGTTGCGCCCATTGCTTATGTACAACGGTATAGTGCATCGGTTTTTCCATGTTATGGGCGTTATGCCGCCGTGGATAGTAAGGTTAAATAATTTGTTTAAATACAATGGCAGTTTTGCTCATTGTCAGCATTTGTGCGAGAAAGTTTTAACCGTTCAGCATCCAAACAAAGAATAGAAAATGAAAGTACGTAGCGTCCGCACCAGATATTCAACTGCTTTTTTTTCCTATTTTTAAATAAAATTAAATCTGCGTCAAGTAAAGTTAAAATATACATATATTTCATTTTAAACATTGTGTACTTATTTTTATAACATACTTGTTATTCTAGTTGCGTTTTGTTTGAATACTGTTTCGTTATGCAAACGTTTTGCTTGTTACCACGACCTCGTATTTTCTGAAAAAACGGCCTAAATATAGTATTACCTTGGTTTTAAATTTTGTAGCCGCTTTAATATATTCCTTATTTAACATAGATTCATTCTTTTACATTGCATCTACCTATTTGGCCGTTGTAAATGTTTAGACAAATAATTACGGATTTTTCATGAAATAATATCAACCGCCTGCGGATAATAAAGCATTATGATTACATGAATAATTTTGTTTTAATACACCTAAAGTTAAATCCAGTTCATGAGTCAAATCAACACGCGACAAGATAAATAATAGCAAAATCAATTATCATATTCATTTATGCATTGAAATAGTCACGAACAATTTAGTGCTAGGGTCAATCCCATAAAGTGTAACATGTGATGCAAGGTCGACTAGCGTGTCATGTTGGAAATACCATATATTATGTTAGTATTTTAATCATTGAGAAAAGTTTGTGTACCTCCCATTGTATCCGGAAATTTACAAATACATATCTTTTGCACACATTAATCACCACAGACTGCAGGCAGATCTCTTTTCTACACATCTCTCGTCACACTTTTATTTAGTAAGTCCGCCCCAACCTTTTATAAGCCTGTGACCAATTTGGTCGAAATAATTGTTTAAAAAAACCTAGCCTTACTTTTTTTTAAATTTTACTTAGCATTGAATATGTAGTAACGTACCTAAGCTTAGCGATTCCAACCCGTATGAAATATGAAATAGGTGTAGCGTAGCGCACCCGTAATAATGCGGGCTCGCGTCAATATGACACCGTAGTTGTTTTGGATTTTAAATGACGTCATTGACGGGCATTGTGTAATATCACCTCCGTTCCGTTGACCGAAAAGTTGTGTAACTATACCAAGTATACAATATATGCATCACGAATAGGTAGATACCCGCTTTCTCTCAGTTCATTGGTCTGTTTGCTGGAAATTACTTGTGCGTCACTAATGCGGTTATTCTCAAGAAACACCCACTTTTTGTAAGCTTAACTCGGTCAATAATAAATATTGATTATTCTTTAAGATTTTGAGCAAATACTTATCACGGTATTAAACATAATTTTTTATATATCTAATTTTATTCACATTTTTACGGTGCGTTGCCGAGTTCACTGATGTGTAATACCGCACAAATACAAAATTATCTTTTTTAGCTTAAATATTTCAATATTAACGGTTTGTTTATAATACGAGTACTATTAAGTTTATTTAAAATATCTTAGGTATAATGAAATTAATAATATGCGATTGGGAGTTCCAAAGAATAATATGGATTATCCGTGTTATGAGGTCACTCAATCGTGACAGATTTCAATTGGTGTTCATGACATTTTGAGGTTGTCCGAAGTGTGGGTCGAGTCCAGTTAGCGGGTCAGAATCAGAACGCGGATGATCGATCATTGATATTAGCGGTCAGAGAAAGCGCCTACGGTGAAATGCATTTTAACTATTTTTAAATGTCATATTTAATTGTAATTTATAATAATAACATAACTATACCGGTAGCAATTAATTTAGTTCATAGCGTTTAAACCTGTGACTTTTAATCACGACGAACGAAATCTGTAATTTAAAATATAATTATTTCTTATATTTACTTAGTTATCTATGCAAAATTATCAATGGTTTTCCCATACGCTATCTAAGTAAAACAAAACAACGCATACCCGCATAAGTCAAAGGGCATTAGGTATATAATTTTATACAAAATAAAATATAACAGAAAGTATCTAAGATTTATTACTTTAGCAGAATGTTATTGATTAAATATGGTTACAATTAAAGTAGTGAATTAAAACAACGTATAGGTAAAATAAATCAAGAATTTAAAAGAAAAATAACGTATATTTGAACCACGTACTAAATATACATAGATCAACAAATTATTCATAGACTAAAATTTGTTTTAGGCAAAAAAAATGTTAAAGCTGCTTGTGCTATTATGTTTGGTGGCGATCAATGTAAATGGACAATGTTTTTTCAAAGACGAAGCCTCAAAATTGTTGGATCCTGGAGCAAGAACATCACTCTATAAAGGACAATTAGAGTTCACATTAAATCTTTTCAATTCTATCAATAAAATGGTGCCAGATGACAATATTTTCTTTTCACCGTTCTCTGTATACCAATCTTTACTTCTTGCCTATTTTTCGTCTGCTGGTAACACTGAACGAGCATTGAAAGACTCCTTGAGAATAGAAAATAAAATGGTTTGTATCTATTGATCTATTACAATTATGATAGGTATCTTACAGATCTATTTGTACTGACTTTCTTTTCGATAATATGATGGACTTAGGAAATTTCAAGCGTTTTCAAGAAATAGTTAATAAATGCCCTGGCCCCAAACTAGAATACCCTGTTGCTACGGGCAAGGGCTAGGACATTAGGACAAGGATAACACAAATTTATAATTTATGAAAAAAAAATTAATAAATATTTGCTTCGAACGCTTCGAAATATTGGTTAACATCACTCGTTAGAAATTAATATGCTATTTTTACTAATATTATGTAAAAATTTTAAAATTCCAGGATAAAATAAATCTAATGACAGCATACAAAGTGGATAAACGTTCCCGACTGAACAATAATAACAGCGTTAGTTATGAATTTAATAGTCCAAATAAATTATTTGTCGACAGTCATTTTAAGGTCCGTCAATGCATGCTCGACTACTTCGGTGAAGAAATTGAACAACTTGTAAGTATTAAAAGTCTTTATTTTAATAATTACGAGTAAATCTGTCCACTTCAGACTTTATTTTGAGCATAAATTGTACAGGAGTTTATTGTCAACAATACCCACAACGCACAAGATTTATTCCAATAGAAGTTTGGTAAACGCTTACTTATATTTTACAGAATTTCCGTGACAAACCTGGACAAGCTCGCGAACACATCAACAACTGGGTTGCTGAAATGACAAAAAATAACATTAAAGATCTTCTTCCTGAAGATGCTTTGGGCATTGCCACAAAAATCGTTCTAGCTAACGCTGCTTACTTCAAAGGAGTATGGTCCTCTAAGTTTCCTGCTGAAAGAACAAAGAAAGAAGCATTCTTCGTGTCAGAAACACGTCAGACATTAGTTCCATTTATGAAGCAAAAGGGAACTTTCCATTACAGTAAGTTTACATACAAAAATTAAATAAGAAACATGAAGATAGAAAATTAATTTAGCTGTAATTTACTCCCTTTGTATGCCTACCTTAAATTTAATAAATAAACTGCGTTATTTCAGTGGTAAGCGATGAACTCGGAGCTCAGATTCTTGAATTACCTTACAAAGGCGAAGACATCAGCATGTACATTCTCCTGCCACCATATTCTATGAAGGAAGGTCAGTATTATTTATGAACGTACAATCAGTGGCGAGTTATCCTTTGGAAAACTAGACACATGACTAGGGGTGCGAGGTTTAGGGGAGTGCGCGGAAACAAAAAATAACGAAATTATTAATGGATTGCCAAAAAGATTTAAAAAAAAACGTAGGCAAGTATCAATTATCCCTTTATTTTATTTGATGTTTACAGTATTTATATAAGGAGTTAGTCTAAGCTTTGTTGATATGTAATCTATAAGTCATGGCTTTTTTAAATTTCAGGCGTAACCAATATCATAGCAAACCTAACTCCAGAACGGCTGAGCGCAGTTGTAGAAGAAAGCTATATGGGACGAGAAGTCATAGTGGAAATTCCCAAATTCACAATCGAAAGAAGCACACCACTCAGATCCGTTAGTATTGTTTTAAGATCAACAATTATGATTGAATCACAAGTCACAACACAATTCATAATTTATAACAAAGGAGAATGCCCATTCGCCTAAGAAAGTGGGCCTACAACTTTTTTTGATGATTTTTTTAGTTAATTTTGTAGGAAAAGAATATTTGAGTCTATTATTGTATTTAATAATTGATGATATCTGTTTTTTACGTAATTAAAATATTGATTGGTAAATAATGTGTTCGTGTAATTAAATAAATTAATATTATATATTATATTATATAAAACGTAATATATTATTTTAGAATATGTTATTAGATATCAAGTGGGCCCAAAAATGAGCATTATCCTTTATCATGTAAAATATAGTGATTTTTTACAATATGTAGCTCGATAATCGCAGACAACTGCTACCACACATAAATATATGTAGGCAGCAGTTGTCTCCGCTATGCCGGCGTGAGAAGACGAGTGTGCACATCCTTTTATCCGGCTTTAGCGAGCTCTTTCACGTAACTGATGTTGTACACGAAGGTGGTATTACGGAATGGTAAATAATAATCATCAGTTATTGGGGAGTTAATAAATTACAAAAACAAAATTATAATATTTTAGGTACTCGAAGAACTCGGCGTTGGTGACATATTCAACGCCACTGCTGATTTCTCTACACTTAGTGACTACCGTGGTTTATTATTCGATGATGCAGTCCACAAAGCTAAGATACAACTTGATGAAGAAGGTAAAATTATATAATACCCATAAATTATATAAAACCTAACAGGTTTTAGAATAGAGTTAGGCTCCCGTTGTTATCGCATCACATAAATTGAACACTTTTTCTCTTAGATGTAATCAGAATTATTCTTTTATTTCTTTAATATCTCTATTATTATCTTTCGCCACCGGGGTGCAGTGGGTCTGGTACCAGTGTATTACGCGGAGGTTCTGTCTGATTACTGTCTGTTCGAAGCAGATATTTATTTGAAATATTAATTAATTAAATAAACTAAGTAAATATGATAATATACGAGTAATTATTAAAATCTCAACATTTTAATATGGCAATTGGGGTTAGGGCACTGTGTATAATTAAAAATAAGTAAATAAAAATAATAATTTTAATATTCCTTGTTTTCTTCAGGTACTGTAGCTGCAGCAGCAACTGCCATATTCGGTTTCCGCTCATCTCGTCCCGCCGAGCCAACAAGATTCGTAGCTAACTTCCCATTTGTGTACATTATTTATGAGAGGCCAACTTCATCTATACTCTTTATGGGAGTCTATCGTGATCCTAAGAAATAAAGTTTCATTTTCTTTGCTTTAAATAGCTGTGATAAAAATATTATGGATTCACTTTTTCTTAATTGTATGACTGAATAATAACTGCGTTTTGTGGGACACACTTTTTATAATACATATTGTTTTGTCCACAAAGAACGAAATATACGAGTTGCTCGTATATATCCTTTTTTTGTAAGAAGTATATATATATTTTAAATTCCAGTGATTACGTAGTGCTTATTTTAATTTAATTAGAATTCATTAACTAATTATGTTGAAAAATGAACAGAAAAAAACTGGATTGTTAAAAATATATATTTTTTAACCGACTTCAAAAGGAGGAGGTTATCAATTCGTCGTGTATTTTTTTAAAGTACAATTAATTATACTGTACTCGGTAATTGTACTATTAACTACATATATGTACGTTACGGTACTATTTAACCATTGAAAAATATTGTTATGAATGAAGTTTAACGAAGACTTTTAAGACCCCAGGTTTTTCGTGAACACGTTTAAAATTAAAATATTTTATTCGACTTACTATGGCTTGGTTGATGACGTTTCGTGTCTCTTTGCAGCCATTGCAGAGTAAATTTAATATTGAAAACTACCCTAAAACTTTATTAATTATTTAATTTTAATTTTCATTACGTAATAAGTTAGATGTAAGAGTACGCGTAGAAAATTAGTAAATTATTCAACTAATTACGTTTAATATTCTATAAAATATCTTTATTTATAAGCTCATTTACAATTTATGTCTAGATATTATGGTAATTAATTAGAATAAATTATAATAGATACTTATAAATATTGAGTTTAAATATCCTTTTTACAGTTACTCCTTATACACTACTCGTTTGTTTAAGACGGCTAACACACCAACAGGCTGTTTTTATGCGGTGGATCCGGGTTTGATTCCTAATCACCGAAACAAATGAGAAAGTATGTTTAATTTTTCTTGCATTGGATAACCCGTTTATTGAGGAATTGGATTGACGTGGAGAACGTGGATTGACGTGGGAGAAAATAATACTTCTATGCATACAAAGGTGGCTAATGATAGTATATTTATTATTATTGTTGTAAGTTGATTTAAAATTTTAAAGCAACTGCAAAATTTAATTGAAAAAAAACTGATTCATTGTAAACTCATATAGTTAATTTACAATAATTATTTTAGTTACTGTTACTTTTTTAATTACCTGTAACATAAATTAATAATATGTTAACGTTATAACCTACAACTTCAGCTTTTATATTAGTTTTTATTCATGGTAATTACCAATTAAAATCTATTATAACTAATCTGGCAATTTATCTGTTCTCCCATTTTGGGCAAGTAAAGGGATCAAAGCCCATACAACCACGTATTCAGTATTATAATTACTTCTTTTTTTAAATTGATTTTTTTTTGATGACACGACGAACGACGGACACGTTTCGAAAGCTTTGCGCTTGATGATCGCGGTCTCGCTGCGACCACTATAGTAAGCAGCAAAAAATATGTTTTTAGATATTTGCGAAAATAAAAAGCACTATTATTTATTGTCTATTGTTTATGGTAAACAATAAATATATTCAAAATTAACACAAGAAAACAAGTTCCATTTGATTGATTTGAGAACTCTCCGCTATCCAATTAAATCGTACCGTACCATTGAAACAACTTCATAATCTCAAAAACAATATGTGAATTAATTTAATAGGGCGTTAACAAAGAAGCCTCAAAGAGTAACACATATCTAGCCTCGGTTTTCATTGTTTTCTGGACAGCTGCCTACTATGAACGTTTGTTTACATGTTTTCTTTTTAATGGTACGTCATTAATAAATAACTTTTAATATATTTTTTTATATATGCGGCTACATATGACAAAAAAATCTTTTATGACCGTGTTAGTGGAACGTTGCCAAATTATAAATTAAACTATTACAATAATTTTAAACAACAAGGAGCTACAAAAGTTACTTAATGTCACGTTGCAAAGTGACGACAAAAAGTAATTTCGGTGTGAAAGCATCATTAGGAACATACCTAATAGATAAACAAGTAACACATTTCCTATAAGTCCAAAATTGTTTTATGACGCGAAATTATGGGACGCCTCCCACACGAATCTTCTAAAAATGTATGTTGCAAGAACCAAAAATACTGGTTTTAAATACAATACATGAATGACTGATGATACTAGTAATAAATAGAAAGGATGTGAATATGAAGTGTTTTTTTTATTGTAGTCCAGCAAGTGACCATACTGCTGATGTTAAAGCTCTAACTAACTAAAAATAGGAGATGAATGAGCACCGTTCAGGATTCAGGGCACACTCCTCTCGTTACATTCGGCTACTTCGAAACAAATCCCGAAACGTGACTAGGTCACTCTTGCGTGTAGTCCGTCACTACAGACTAGGCTAACAACCATCACAAATCTACCTACCACTATTTAATTACTCTTATTAATTAATGTCACCATCGATAAGTTAGATAATACCAAAGTTCGGATAACAAAGTTAAATTGGTACCGGTCATAATTTTAAGAGATTTAAAAAACAATGTTATGCCACAGAACATAGAATGTAAATTTTCAAAAACCCGGTTAAAATAGCAATGCGTTGAAACAAAAACAAAATCTCATGGTAGTACGACTGACCTACGTGATGCTAATTACTTCTATTGTGGATAGAGATGGTATCGGCGACCTACCAAACAGTTCCGATGGATTTACTTATGCAGGTACTTGCTTTCCACTTATTGTTCCCTTCTTGGTGGTGTATTTTTTAATTTAGTATTCCGCCGGATATACCATTTGCGGTCAATTCTTTTAACCATACATATTTTTAAGTCTAAAATCAATGTTGTTTTTTCTTCAAAGAAAACCTGAATATAGGCGAAGTACATAATGTTAGATCCAAAAACTAATAATATGCTACGACAGCATCCGATGGCGTAGTGGTTAACTACTTTTTACGTGGTGGTCACAAGTTCGATTTAGTTCGTTTTCTTATTCACATATTACAGGATATTCTAGTGGTTAAGGCATTGGTTATATTAAGTATTATTTATATTTTACATAACTAGTTATGTTTCTATTAACCCTGAACATACAAATATTTTATGTGCTTTAAATTTACTAAATGATAACACATTACTAAGCGATTTAAATTGCCACATTTATTAATGTGCAGATAGTGTGTTGATGTTAAATACACTTTCTCCTAGCGATGGGCCGTCAATCATCATTCCGTTATGTCGTCGATTTTACAATTATTTTGCACCTTTACAATTATATTATGTTATGCGGCGAACGACGGCCAATATTTAATTGCTCCTTTAACTTGTGTCACTATTTAAGCGATAATATATAAAAATATTTAAGCGAATTCAACTACATTTGTTTACAATTGAGTACTACTACTATCTCACATGTGAACTTGCATAAAAAAGCTAAACAATAACAAGGAAAAGCAAATATTGCATATTATCTAAGTGCAATATCTCTGTTAGATTTATTGCATTCTTGAAACAATCTTATTTTATACTTAGGAATATAAACATTTACATTTGTTTGTTCGTCCCATCAAATACGTCATCAAACTTATAAAAACAAAAAATACTACATCAAAAACATCCCCTACTAAGTTAATCCAATTGCCTTTGCATTGGATAGCCAGTAACTCGTAGCTTCTGACTCTTGACGAACGAGAGTTAGACCGCAAAAAGTTTCCCACTAAGCCTCTCGTTCTATTTTTTTAGTTCCCTAGGGATGAAACGAGAACAGAAAAATATTAATTTATTATACGTTCGCTATGAATAAAAATAGTCAGACTAGACACCGACCAGTTAGAAGCGCTAAACTTAAACTTTCCATACTGTTTACTTAACTGTTTATCATCGAACCGATAATAATTCTTTCATACGAGTGTTTATGTTGTTCGTGAAGAGTGTCATCTATAAACATGCGGTACTTACTACAATGCGATGAATACAACTTTGTTTATATACTGCGAACTAAAGACCTTCGTTAATGGCGACACTTCACCCACGGCTCTTTATCCACACAAAAGTTATTTTTTTAAATTTTACTTTCCAACCTATTGAAGACATGCGCATTTGGATCGAGTGTATTACAAATCACTAAAGATGTTTTCCTGAAAATTAAATAATAAAAAATACGATATTTTACTTTGTTGCCACCAGTCATGCTGAGGTTCCGATGTCGATTCCAGCCGAAACAAATATTTATTTCCAATACATAAAGGGCATCCTAGTGTAGGAATTATGTAGATATAATTATTATTACAGGATATAATTTAGAATGATAATAAAAGTACACAAAATGTCATATAAAACCATTTTATTAGCAAAACTAATGTAGGAAAGTACAAAATATAAGAAATTCGTAAAAATGTGATCTAACACATGTACTAAATCGCAATCATACTACATGACCAGATTACAAACACGAACAACTGATATTATTATTATTGGAAGACGACTAAAACGTTCACGCTGTGGTTTGTCATTATTTTCTATAAATTTTAATTAGTACTGCTTGCAATTGAAGGCGTGGTATTGTGCTCGGAATATCTCTCATAATAAAGTCTGTGAACGAGTGCACATGGTACACATAATGTAAGTAGGTACAGTTAAGCAAAAATCACAGCTCCGGTTAATCAAAATACATCGCTTTTGTTTCTTTTAAGTCACCTCATTGATTACGTACTAGAAAAATAAATAAACATTTAAGTAATTTATTGTACAATATTTTGTTTGTAGATTTAAGGAAGATGTGAACCATTTTGTAGTTCGTTTTAATAATTTTAACATTCAAGGTATTAAAACGTAAATTCATCAATTTGATTATACAATTCTTTAACACAATCATCCAGATCCTCCTTAAAACTACGTTACGATTAAATTAAATTAAAACTTCATTTAGAAAACTTACAAACGATAATGATATAGGTACAAATAAAATCTAATAAATCAATCAGGAACAAATGCAATAAAAATCAATTGATCAATAAAAATAATACGATTAATCATTTTCCATTCGATGAATACTTATTCAAATTTTAACAAAATTATAAAGTATTACAAAGAATACATTAACAACCATTTATCTTCACAAAATCTTATTTTAAAAAGTAGCTGTAAAAGTTTACTTACAATTAAATGGTAAATCTCTCAAAAATACTAAAACTAACTATAAATTCGCTAACATCCGCGTATTCTAATGAGATACAACTCATGAAGCTATGAAACTGCAACACCTCTTTTACGTAAATACAGTTTTCATCTCTGTGATACAAATAAGATAATAATTTAATAAAAATATTTCAATAATCGAATAGACTAACAAACTAACGAGTTTCATAATATTTTGTTGGCGTGAAAATATTCAGATTGCAGTGTTTCTAACACTTTGTGGTTTAAATACTTTGCGGCCTGTACGAATAATTACTGTTTCACCTTACTCGGTTTATAAATAATGAGTATTTAATTTTCAAGTGAGTTCCTACAAAATAAAAATGCTTTGTAGGCATCAACTTACGAGCATCAAATTAGAGTATTTCCAGTTAAGTAGTCCAACTTAATAGTTAATTAACTAAGGCAGTGACGTTTCGATATTTATCTATAAGTATTAAGTAAACTTAAATTTGTTCGTTGGCAAGATGGTTATAGTTAAATTATACTTCGTTGTTAAGTTCTTTCTTTTTTCTTTTGGTTCTCTGGCTACGTAAAGAAGTTAGAAGAGTGTATATAGTTCTTTATTTTATATGGTCAAAAATCTTAGCATTGTTAAGATTGGTACAGAATGACATTGCTTCTTAAAACAAGCGTGTTACAGGGTCTGACGTGCGGAGGCCGTTTCGTCGGTCTGCACTGACCTTAATGTGTGATTGCTTTTATTATTTTAGTCTCTTAAGAGATAGCGTTCAAGATCGATCGAATAACGCGGTCGCTAGTTTATTTTGTGTAGGTAATTGCAAAATTATCATTGGTCTTAAAGCAATTACGAATTGTTTCAAATTATTTTACTTTGAAATAGAACAACAAATTGAATATCTTGTATGTAGTTTTTGTATTTTAAATATCTTATAGTAACAAGGAAGTTATTTGGTAATTGTATACCAACAGTTAACTTTAATTTTTTTTTAATTACAAAATGATAATAAAATTAATTTCGTTTTTAAAATCGCGACATTTGGTTAGGTATATCGCAGACCGCCCGCGCCTAACTTGCTCTGTCACGACTCAATTTATTAACACTCATGTTTCCTGTTATGGAGGTCGAACTAGAACACAAATTCATTTTACTTTTAACAAATAATGTGCTGTGTAATCCATTAATGAATGGAAAAGTTTGAAAATGTCCTCTGAATAACATCAATTGTGTATCAAAAGTTAGAATATTTATAGCCCAGTTGATAATCTAAGAAAAACAATATCAGATCAATTACTCTCTAAAAACACTATCATAGTTACTAATATAGAATCAGAGCTCATTTAAAACAAAGTGCAGTGGGTGCAGCATTCATTACATGTGTAACTATTGGACAATGAAGGGCACAATTTATCAGACGAGAAAGGTAGTGTAATTGGAAAGAAAGCGTTTGAAACAGCTCTTGTTCCTATTTTAAATTTATTGCAATCTTATAACTATCGCCTCCATCAACGTAGGAAATATATAATAATATTGGCAATGAAAGAACGTTCACTAGAGACGCCCGATACGGAGGACCAAAATAATCGCTCCATTCTAGAAGGTATGTTATTATAGGTAACTGCGGTCGTCTGCAGGGAGCGAATTGTAATAACATGTCCGGACAATAAAAGCAATACTTTAAATAGTAACTATCTTCGGACAACGGTAAATGGTGGAGCAGTCCGAGCGTTCGTATTCGGACAAAGGAGAACGCCAATTCGGTTTATGAACGAACATATTATACGAATACTACAAACATGTTTCAGGTATTGGAATTACATTCTCACGAACAAAAATGATTGTGTTATGAATTTCAATAAGGAAAATATCAGACGTCGTCTGACGTTAACCCAGTTTCGATACGAGTATAGTGTCTAAGTGCTATTGTCGAAAAGTGTTCACGATCTAGTGCGGTATAAAAAATAACAACCTAAAGCTGAGGATGGTGATGTAGATACGATAGCCGCGCGGTGAAAGATGGCATTGCGTTCTCGATCTTTTGCTCCGTATTTTTTTCAATTATTTTTTAGAAAGTTTAGTTGGTCGCGCTACAGGAGAAATTACGGCGCGGCGGCGAGTAATAATCCCCGCGCTCATCAACGCTCGCTATCATCGTATACATATTACACAAAAAGATTAGATGAATGTGCAACAAATTCAATGAATAATTATAGATTACTTACTTACTTTACTCACACCAGAGAGCCAAGTCTTTGTTTGACAATTGAAAATGAAAATTATAGATACAACAATTACTTTAAATCTAATTAAATAATTTAAAGCAATTTTGTTAAATGATAACAAAAGTTACATTTTCAACAAATCATTACGAAGTAATAAAATTCTATCTGACGCTTGTATATAAAATAATCTCAAGTTGTAAATTCTTACACTATATATAAAACTTATTCAACTATTAAATACTAAAGGAATCGGTAACGGACGGAGTCGTTATTTATATTATATAAATCTATATAAAAATCTGAACTATTCTCGACTTCAACAAACAGTACGTTGTATTTAGCACCTCAACCGAACTACGTGTCATTGTTCAGCCTTCAGTAAGTATTTTTTATATCACGGGGTCGAACTTTATCTACATACCGAATCAAATTAACAAGCTGTGCAAGGGACGGCAGCATGTTACCTTTGCTTGTTAGGTTTCAGTGTGCCGTTCGCTGTAGCCGTCTTTTGTGCGATATGTGTCTGATAGTGCTTCGCTAAATGAGCTTTCTGGCGGAAGCTTTTGCCGCACAGAGAACACGAAAACGGTTTTTCACCAGTGTGCGTCCGTACGTGAACGTTCACTGAGTACTTGTCCTTAAAGCCTTTTGAACAAATGGAGCAATAATGTAGGGACCTCTCCTTTCTTACACCGTTCGATGTGGAAGTGGCCGGCTGAATCGCCGTGCCCACTTGGACTTGACTCGATGGCGAAGAGGATTTATTTTGAACCCTTTTATATTTTTTATTATTATTTTTTGTACTTGTCACTGGAGGAGATGTCGTAACTATCTGTAAATTATGCGGTAACTGTACTTCCCTAGCAGGGATCATTGTTACGAGGTCTCCGTTCACATGATGAATATTGTATACACTCCTAGTGGGGTCCAATGGTTCGACAGTGCAAAATGGTTGCACTGATTCTCCTAATTCGTTTGTTATTATTTTTAACTTCTCATAGTCTTCTGGGTACGTAGCGTCTAATTGCGACAATAAAATATCATCGACATTTTGCGTAGACGTCGGGTTGTCACCATTAACTAAAACTGGAGATCTGGAGCCTTCCCACAATATCGATATGTTAACATTATTTTGTGAATTTATGAAATCAAGGCTAGTCTCTTTACTGTCTTGATACATGGAGGGCACGTCCGCTTTATTATTATTAATAATTACTTTTTTCAATTCCGTGTTCGAGTCTATCTTTGTACTAGAACTCTTTTGAACAGCGTTGTAACGAATAAATGCTTTTCCTTGTAACGCACTTCTTAATAAAGATTCGTTCGTCTCGGTGTTTTGATCTGTTAATTTCCAGTCGTTATTGTTATTATTGAATTCCACTTGATTTTCTATAAGTTGAGCGCCAATTATGGGACTAGTTGGATTATCTTTATCGCTCTTTCCGAATTCATGATCTTCATAATTATAGGTTTCTACTTTAACTAACGAATTGGAATCAAGTTCAGAACTTCGATTTTCATTTTCCCGTTCATCATAACAAAGGCTTTCAACTTTGGGTAGTATAGTCGAGCTGAGGGCGTCTTGGCTGAAGTCATTAGGAAACCCGTTCATATTTAAAATAGTTTCAAGATCTAGGGACGACGGTTGTTCTATATCAGTCGGGCTCGCCATCGAGACGTCCTCTTTATCCCAATATCTATTTCTATTTTGTTCATTGATATCTTGGTTTAAAACCGTAAGTGTATATATTTGCCCGTCAGTGTTATTACTTATGAGTTTATTTGATATAACTGTGTCACTGCAAGGCTGTGGACTATTAATATCGCCATCTTGATTCCAGTAATACTTATTGAGATCTTCCAACATCGCTGATTCAAGTCGATCTCGATCGCGATCTACATTCCATATTGAGTCAAAACTCTGCAACGTGGTAGACGTGGTCGCTGTTGTCATGCTACTACTGCTGCTCACCGTTTGCGATCCTGTCACGTTCAGTAAACTATTATTATTTTGCTCTTTGGGTTCTTCAGAGAGCAAAGGGTTCGACCGTGAGTCTGGCGATTCCATAAAAACATTCACAGATCTCATCTGTTGTTTATATTGGGCATCAGTTATGTCGTTAGAAGTAACGAAATCAAAGAAATCAGATTTCGACAATTCTGGTGCAGTGGCCGTCATGTCTACTTGTTTGGTTGAACTTCAAAGTCAGCGGGTTTGCGTTTGCTTCAGTTTAGAACTTTTGTATAAAATAAGAATTTGTGTTTGTACTGATTATGTATAACTATAGACCTATATAAGTCGTTTACAATCAGAAATCACTTGTACTTTATTGGCTTTCGCTAGAGATTCGGTAACTTATGTTTGGCAGGGCGGGGTGGAGGCTAATCGGAAGCTTTTCGTTTCGTAGAGTGAATAGGCGGACCAATGAAGTGTGTGTACTTGATCCTCCCGTTCCTTTTGCCCATTATTCACCCCGACCTGCTGTTCTGTTTACGAAGAATTCACGATGCGAAATTGGTAAGACGAATACAGGTTCTATCTTGCCAGACAGCCATTGTTTTCTCGACTGCCGCTGTTAATAAGCTCTGAGTTTACAGAAGCTAGCTGCACCCTTTGATCTGAAAATAAAGAATAAAGAATGGTTTTAATTAAATGGAAGAAATGATTAAAATATTGCCCTAAATTAATTGGGAATTTTATACAAATTTATATTTATATAAATGTGGTCAATTAAGAAACTGCATCGTTGTAGATCCCGCACGCAATCAGGGCAGGCAGGTCACGCGCGGCTAAAGCGACTCGAGGTATTACCTCTATCGCGCCTGCTTCAGCTCGAGGCTAGTATAAATGTACAATGAAACCAAAGCAAATAATCCTAGATTTATATTACCATAATATTTTATACATTTTACAAATGTACACTACTCTTGGGTGTGCTGACAACAAACATTTTACCACCTAAAATAGAATTGTTTTGTATGTAGATAAGTATAAGTTACTTAACATGCGCCAATGTTCGGTTTATAAGCTCAAAGCCGTCTAATAAATATTTAAAAACAATATGTTTTATTTTTATAGCTGTTACTAGATTAAGTATTTTTATTTAAACTACTTGAACTAACCAATATAATCTATACTGGTCGAAGCAGGTACGTACCTAAGTAATTAGTGAACGATATGTTCTATTGTCCTGTCTAGGTCTAGTTTAGGATCTACAACGATGTCGGGGAGGCAGGTAATAAGATAATCATCGTCCTTAATTTACAATCTTGACCACGTAAATTACGAAATATTTTAAACAAAATATTAACTTTACATTTGCTTTAATAATATAACATATGTTAGTAAAAATCGAATTACGACGGATCGTACAGTTTGTAGTTAGAAATTTCGCGGTGATAGACATTTAGGTTAACGAGCAATATTGCGCCACGAATTTGCGCCTTTATATGTCTCTTAAAAAACTATATACGTGTAAGCCTTAAGGAATTAAACTAAAAAACATTAAATTATAAGTGCACATGTTAATGGTGATGATCATGCGTATTTAGCATTTATTTAATTTTTTATTAGTTTAAATAACGTAAATAAACGCCGGATATCAACTAAATCAGATAAAAATATTATACGATATATAAAAAAATGTAGAAAATTATATTTTGTGATTAAATTTTCATGATATATAAATAGTTATTGTAAACAAAAGAGAGAGTGCCCAGTTCTGCTTCTCTAATCTTCAAGTTTATTTGCATAATGCAACTAACATATACTTGCCATGAATTTCATCAGACAAATTGAGAGTTTATAAATAAAATTATATAAAATGATAATAAAATATCTTCTTAACGAAGCCTGAGTTATAAATCAGAAATTTATTATTGTTCTTGAAATTATGTGTAGAGATAAATTAAACACATCTTAAAACACACCTTTTTTATAGTGTTATTTTTATAATATTAATTTAAACAAATCCGACATTTTAATATTGCTAAAATTAAAAAACAAATAACCGATAATAATTCATTATATTATCTTTTCGTACAAATGTGTTATTAGATAGATGCTTACGTACAAAAAGCGGAAAAGTTTCGTCGGCCCCAATAACACAATTAAAATACGTAGTTATCGGGGTACCATCAGTGATATCTACAAATTTCGTTGTATTTATGTACTGTAAAAATAACCAGACAATTAGTGCTAAACCGCCCGTTCAAATAGCAACTCTCGAATCACGATTTTTTTAAATTTAAACCATAATCCATGGTTATAGAGTTGGAAAATATTTTTGGGCGCTGCTCGTATAATTATTAGCTATAATGGTCTTGTAACTTTACGATTGTATCAAGACTTCGCGGCCGCTCGCGGCAAAGATTCGAATTCAGATAGTAGCCGACCACAATGGGACAATTTTAATTGGCACCATTACCATTGGAGAGTGTCGGAGGGTCTTCTGTCCGAATCTAGACCAGCATTACTGAAAACACTATGGGAAAAATTTACAATATTGCTGTCAGGATATCGCTGGTTAGCTGTATCTATACATATAATATTATTTTTCAATTGTGTTCTTTTCTGGGTAGTTCTTTACTACTTCCTCGTACTTTATTTAAATTAATGATTGAGCCATCATTTTAAAGATGAAGGTGAAGGCACAGCTAACGATGTAAAATAAATAAACAATTAAACAAAAAAATCATTACATGAGCGTCATTATAAATTTAACTTTAACAAAGCTATAATAGTGTAAAGTAGAACTTTTAGATTTCAACGAATTATTTAGAGGCCTGAAAAAAGGGGTGGCAGTAAGTGGTCAGTGGATAAATAATTAAATGTGCCCGAAAAAAAACTATTCAAATAGGATAATAAGTAAGTAAAATATCACCATTAGATTTATATAATATTATTATAGATTAGATTTATTATAATAGTTATACGTAGCATTTTCAGGAGTTCGTATATTGAATAAAAATTGTTTATGTTTATATTAAAGGTAGCCTAAAAGTAAATAATGGTGATATTTTAATTCATAATTCAAAGAAAGTTATAAAGTAAAAAAGTCGTTAAAATGTATTTTTCATAATAAATGATAACAAACATCCACATTTTATTACAATTCAGTGAGTAATCAATATACGATACGAATTATTCCACCAACTAGAGGGGCCAACTAGTTCTATAATAAAACATAATCTGTACAAATACGTTTTGTAAATACATAAATAGTAATAAATTATTCGTTCAGCACAACCGTGTATGTTCCGTATGCTAATGATTAAATTACATGTTACGCATCACCAAATACAAGTAGTTTTGTGCTTTGACGTTCAATGCACTAGATATTACACTGAACAAATCTGACACTTGTACCAAAATGTCGTGTATTTTGATATTGAAAAAGATACATGAAACTACTGTATCAATTACAAAAGAGAGAGATTACAATTAAGCTCAAAACAAACAACTTTAAATTAGATGACATTATGCTACATTGTTAGTCGATACCTCATTTTATTAGTAGTTAAACAAAGTACTAAACCTAAAGTAGGATAATTATATTTTATAATGTAAAATCTATGCCCTAAATGTCAATTTACAACGACCTCTTCTTGTTTAGAGATACGAAGGTAAATTATAATAAACTCTAGTCTTGATGACTCTTAAATAGTAAAATTTAGTACTTAATCGTAGACATAATATAAACAAAGTATGGGAACGTAGGTATCTAATGTCGAATACCAGAACACCGTATAATGTACTCGTGTAGTCGCTTCTCTCTGTAACCTGTGACATTTCCACACTGATGCCCGCCTCTAGAGTCTTTGATCTCTCTCATATTGCTTTTGCAATTTTATGCGCGATTATTATGTCTTCACGTTTGATCTCAGTAAAAGCGAAATTAGCATTGCGTATGGTATCACCCCGGCCGTTAGACATTGACATAAAGTTAATGTAATACTAACTTATGGATGCTACAACATAGGAATGCGCAGATAACCATTACGTTATAAGCTTCTCGTTGCGATTGCTGCTATTTATGTTATTAGAGATTCGCATTTACAAGATGCTTGTGTATAATATTTACGTGCTTTTCAAATTACATATTTTTATAGTATAATTTGTAATAAATTTTGAAATTACAGATCTCAATATTTTTTTTTTGTAAAGTATTAACTTTGTTGCATTATAGTGCAATGCCTGTAAGAAGGTAGATTAGGTTTTAATTTTATGACGTCACTTATAAAATAAATTTGATAGAACAGGTACAATTAATTTTAAATGCAATTCGAAGTTTTTGCTACTTCGAATACCAGTCGCATCGTCAGTCGATTATTTATTATATGACCGCATGCCGTATTTGAACCCATCACATCCGACTAATTGGACGCTTCGTTAAGCAAACGCCGAAGCAGAAGTTACTATTTCTAGGTCATCACAGAATATATTCAATTTGATGCTTTTCTAAATAGGCATCTTTCTTTTAAAGTACTTGTAGTCCGGAATTTAACTACACGCCACCTGATGTTCAGATAGAGTGCGGTATTTTAGAAAAATTGTCTGCATGTAGCAGTCACCTCCGCTATGACGATTTGAGGAAACGAATTCTCATTCAATCTCTTCAGGGGCGTTATACTTGAATGTGGTAATATTAGATTTGCAGACTAGACTAATAACTATCACCAGTCTGCCTCTTACTCTTTTGATTAATCGTATCGTTGATTTAATTAAACTTTAAATTTAATTTAATTCTTATTAAGTAAATTGGCAATTACACGTGGCTTTGAAGATAATTCGAAGTTCTAGCAAATTTTTAGCTAATTTATTTCGTTAACAATTGAACCATGGTGTGTAGTGTAGTGTGACGTGACAGTGCGGTGGCGTGACGCGTGACTCGTCGCCTGCGCCTGCGCCGAATAGCACGAACTCGTGTGCAGCTGTCTATGGACCAAATAGTGACATTAATCTTATAACATAGTTTCGAATATGTGAGAACTTTGTTTTATACACACTGCACCAACTGCACTCAAATACAGTATACTAATTATAACAATATTAATCTTAAAGAAAGGTGTTCAAGTATTTTAAGTATTATATATTTCTAAACATTTTGAATACAGTTGGCGGTCATTTTGTACCAAATTTAAAATTAAATAATTCCAAGGTATTTTTCCTTTGCAATAGCTTTATGATAAGAAGACTTCCGATTATTACAATAAGAACATACAGTTTGAATATGTTCTTATGATAAACAAGGTATTTCGCATACAAACAATGGGCATTATCGACAACGAACGTCTTTAGCTCCCGAGTTGATTGTTATGTGGCGACCTAAATCGTTTTTAAATATAACAATAATACTTTTAATAAGAACTATCTTGTCGTGCGGTTTTCCCTTTTCAAGTAAAAACATTTGGTCCGCCTTTCAGAATAACCCATGATCGCTCCAAATCGCAGGTGTATGTACCGACAAAAAAGAGAAACTTTAGTTTTGCGAGACGGGTGAAAGAAAATCTTATTATCGACATAAGGGGCGATATTCGAGCCGGCACAGTCTGCTCCAGTTTCAGTGCACTCCCTGTCGATTCGGATCCGGTTTGCTCTCGTTTCGTGCGAACCTTAATTCAGAGCAACTTATGGACTTTTAAATACTGTTATTTACAGTAGGTATTTTTCTCTTGTGCTTAAATTATTTAATATGTAAATTATAAGCTTCAATGTTAAATTTTTTTTATTTTTTACGGGTGGTACTAATTGCAGAAAAAGAAACTCTTTAATAATTTTCAATAACTGTATGAGTACCTGCCCAGTACTCAAGAGACGATGCAATGAGAAGAATAGTAGATAAATTTTCTAAAATAAATATTTTTAGTGAAACTTTCGTTTTTGTGCTTGAAAGCAAAACCTATTTCGCTGCAATCATTATAATAATGTGTAATGAAGTCAATTAAACGCGGCTTATGAAATGACTGTGCAAAAAGTATACACATTATGTAGTTGGTAGCACATTAAATTTACAATCGATGACGTCTGCAGCACCGACTATTTCAAATAACAACTCTCTAGTAGAGAAAAGGTTAAATTGTGTAGCAAGTGATAGGCACATGTGTAGTTTGTTACTCATAATAACTTGACATGTTAAACAGAGTCTTGTGGAACGACGACACTTATTATTTATAAAGTTATATCAAAGGAACTTGTTAAAGATTTTAGAGCATTTAAATTAAATTGGCGTCAAAGGTTTTGACAGGCGGTTACTATTGACAAATTTAAAAATAATAATCTTTGTGGTTATGAAAAGGAAAGTCGGTATGTTTGTCATCGTCAATTTGGTCGCGCGCCCGCCTTTATTAATTTACATTCTTTTCGTTCATGATTAATTAGCGAACTCAATCTAAGTAAAAAAAAACCTACTCTTGTCTTTGAAAGCTTATTTGACTCCGTTCTTTTTGTAGAACATCTAAAGATAATATTTGGTAATAGAAATTCTTGTCTGCTGTTGAAAGTTTATTAATTTATATTGAATTATTTTATTAAAAACTAATTTCTTTTTTTTTTAGTTTTATAAGACAGGAATGAAACCAATAATTAATATGTGCGAGTAATTTAACTAGGTAATAGACTTTCTGGTATGGACTTGCTTTGTAAACAAAGTAATTTATTTTGTTAATTCATCTCATCTTGCTTAATGAAATAATTAAACAAACTAAATTGCTTTATTTAGAAAACTTTACGATGGCTATTAATATTATAGTAACCGTTAGGTAGGAGATAGTTTTTTTTTTTCATTGTAGCTTGTCATGTGATCGCACCCTGCCTTTTGTTAAGCTAGACTGCGATTTATAAGAAGCATCCCAGGTTGTAGGAAGGAGGAATGATGTGCTGGGAAGGTCGTTCCACAGCTTAGTGAAACGACGAAGAAATCTTGCAATCTTGTTGCTTTCATTTAGAATTAATTAATTTATGTGAATATCAAAGCTTGTCGGGAAGTAGAGATTAGTTGTTGTTAATAAGCATAACCTATAGTAAATGGACATGAAGTACTTATGGACCGTGTAATTAGATACGTGCGATATATCGTACTTTATAGTAAATTTATGAACCTGTTAAGAGCGCTAGTTAGACCTCTATAACGACTTGTATGTAGGAAAGCAATTAAAATAAGTGTTCCCTTTGCATAATTATTTTATATTAAAGGTAAGTGTGAAGAATAGTTTATGAGATGTGACGTCAGAGTGATTGTAATAATGATTTAATAAATTAGCAGTATTTTTTAATAAGAGCAAACAATAAGCAATAATTTATTTAATTAACAAAAAAAATGGCGTATTTTCTCGTAAATAAGTGAATTTATAAATAATCGTGTGTAAGTACAGATTCTTGTAATAAATGTAAGTGGACAGCCACACACAATTTATTTATTTTATTAATTACTCTCGCGTAATAATAATTGAATGGATAATTTTAATAAATACTCAAGTAATACAAACTACATAAGTATTAACTTTCTCCGAACCTTTTTTCTTTTAAAAACCGGTGCATATTAAAAAAAGTCAGTAACTACTAATTAAACTTGCTATATGATCTCATTTGCATAATTGTAACTTTTCAGAGCACCACTATTTAAAGATTCCTAATCGTTGTAACGGAAAGTTATTAAATCTTCTATTTTTTCCAAAAATAACGCTCATACAATGAAATATTCCATGAAATACAACTACCAAGTTATAAATTGCAGTTATCGTATTTCAACATAGCGCAGTTACGTTCATTTGCATACCTCGTGCCGGCGTGGCCATGCCGATACAGAGCTCATACGACAACGCTATTCTAACAAACTCTATATTGAAACTAATTCCTATAGAAATAGAGCTTAAAATACCAATCAATTAATGTTAATATCACATGCTGACGATGTCTATACATCTTAGGTATGCACAGACTCTGGGATGATCCAGATTTAGGGCATCCTTTCACTGCAGGAGGCCTTGGGCTTCGAACGGACGCTCCAGGACAACGGTTGACCATTACCGACCGTTGTTAATGTCCTATCGCTTCGACTTCTACGAGTGCCTCGTAAACTACAACCATTCTCACGCTAAAGTCGGCTACCTTTATTTATTATGCATTGGGACATTTTGTTATTGGCACTGAATGCAATTTCAGAATTGGATGTCTTGTTTGATCAATATCTTTTGATGCTGTATCAAAATTACGTGGGAAATTAAATTAATGATCTTCTAAATGGGAACAGATTTAAAAATCAGCGACTCGTTCACTTAACTTATAGTATAAACAGAATCTTTATAAATAAAAACTAATTGCGGTGGTTATATTTCTTCACCTACATCCCGAGGCATTATTTAACAAGCACATATTATTATCGAAAAAACTCTTAAATTTTATAAGCCTATCGTAAAACTATATGTGTAAGAATCCGGCAACTCGTTTTATAGTTCAAGCCCATCATTTCCTATTTGGTTCAGTAGCTCAAACCGGAGTGGTAAACCAACCGCAAGTTCGGGAGGCTGTTCTCCAATTAAAAAGAGCTTGATACTCGATAACGACCGAAGCCGAAATCCGGTAGATATTCTTAAGAGTCACTCGTTTGCAATTTAAATCAATAACTGAGCTCGTTATTTTTGTCGATAATGGTTGTTTTAATTGGCGCTTTGAGTTTCTTCTTAATCTGCCTAGTAAGAGACGTTCAATAGCGATGAATCGATTCATTTAAAACTTAATGTCAATATTACAGTCAACAAATTATGCTGAATGTGAATTTGCGTTAAACCTTCGTTAAACATTGTCGGACTTCAGTTAACTATTTTTTACTTATTCAAAGCAATGTTTACGAGTACTCAAGTAAAAGAAGGATAGATTATAAAGTGAGTTGCACTCCATTAATTTATAAGAAAAAAAGAATAATTGTATGTGCCGCCCGCCCCGGGCTACTCTTGATATGGACGCAAAATTAATTGAAAGTTCATTTAATGATATAATTGCCTTAATTTAAACTGTAAATGTTTTTTTATTATATCAAAATATTTTTTTTATGAATTTGTTTGTGGATTTTGAATAAAAAGAACTTGTTTTTGTTTGTCGTCTAAAATGCTAAAAAGAGGATTTGTGGTGTCAGAATAAAATTAAGCGGCCAGTTACAAAAGCTTGTACTAGTATTAGGAATACAGAATAGATAAAATTGCATGTTAAATACAGAAACATTACAGACATCATTAATGGATTTTCAATGTAAGATAAACACTCAATAGATACAGCCTATTAAAAAATATATCTTAGAAAGCTATTTATATTCTACGAGCAAGAATCAAAATTAAATTAGAACCGATTTCTCACATTTTTAATTTTTTTAAAGGCTTTATTTATTCTAGAAGTTAATGTTTCAAATGGTTAGAATCTTTGGATGGTTGGAAATTTAAAGTGTTTTCTTAGGTTTTGTATGTATCGATATGTTTTAACTGAATAAACGGTTTTAATAAGAGACTGATTTGGTTTCTCCGTGACCACGATGGTTCCGGATATTTCGAAACGCGTTGCGATGAATCAAATTAATCAAAATAAACGCCGTATAAAATGGAAATTTAATTAGTAAAGTAAATTGTATAAAAAATTATTGTTATAAATACATTAAAATAACTGAATTTTTAACAACGGCCGTGCACTGACATTGATTATTTCCTTTTGTATTCTTTATTGTACATAAAAAACAAATAAGGCACATATAGTTTTATCATTACGGTTTATATGCCATTAATATTTTTTTCCAATATATATTACAGTATATCTACAGAAAAGTAAGTATTCGTTATTGTGATCTAATTGAGAGCCTTTTATTCTTAAACACTTGTAGATTTTTTAAGAGTGGTAGGTAGACCACTTTCACGTGTAAGCCTACCGGTAAATCACCTACCGCGTTTAAAGATCAATTTGGAAGTAGTCAGGTAGTCAGAAGTTATGTCAGCATGGCGAAGGTGACTGGTACCTGGAGAATTTTATCTGTGGCAGCAGCTTAACATCCATCAATCGGAGTGCGGTTACGTGCCGGACAATACAGTACAATATAATATTTTCTTTTAGCTAATTAGTGCCAAAAAAAGTATAATAAAAGTTATAATCATGAATCATTTCTTAAGAAGTTATAAAAAATTATATTGCATCAGTTCATGAGCACCTATAAAATTAATCCCTTCATTTGCAAAAGTAGGACATGAAATAATTTCGAAAATTTTGCGGTTGTCGTATGTAAAAGTAAAGTTGTGAAATAAATAATATAATAAACACCATTGATCAATTAAAACTGTATTTTATGAACAAGGCATAATATATGCTAGTATATTATATGCCTAACTGTTTTTTTTTTTTTTTTTTTTTTTTTTTTTTTTTTTTATGCTTAATAGGCAAACGTTTGACCGCACCCTGCCTGATGTTAAGCAGTGATGCGGTCTAAGATGGAGCACGCTTGCCTATGAGGTACCTGTTTACCCTTAATTTGAAGAGGCCCATATTGTACTTCTCGGGAAACACAGACACCGGGAGAGAGTTCCACAGTTTCGCAGTACGCACGAGGAACGTGTTGTCAAAACGCCTCGTACGCACTTTTGGAACTTGGACCATAAATGGATGGTACCTCTCCGGGTGTCTGGACGTCCGATAAAAGAAAGGGGACGGTAGAACCAAGTTGTGTAGCTCTTGCGCACACTCTCCGAAATGTATCCGGTAAAAGACCGATAAACAGGCGACGTTTCGTCGGTGCTCAAGGCTTTGTAGCCGAGACTTGACTAGAGCGTCATCGCCTATTAGCTTCTTGGCGCGCCTCTCGATCGACTCCAATGCCGCAAGTTGGTATTTGGCAGATCCATCCCAAAGGTGAGAGCAGTACTCCATGCAGGTCCTTACTTGCGCTTTGTACAAAGTAAGGAGTTGTTCCGATGTGAAATACCGTCTCACCTTCGAGAGGATACCAAGCTTTTTTGAGGCCAAAAGAGCTTTTGACTCGATATATGAGCCAAAATTTAGAGTCGATGATAAGGAGACACCAAGAAGCTCCAGATGTTCCGTTATCGGCACGGATACATTTCGGAAAGTGGGAGACAGTTGGAAGGGTCTCTTTTTAGCAGAGAATAAACACGCCTGGGTCTTGCTAGCGTTGAACCTGACCAGGTTGGCATCGCCCCAATCGGAGACTGCCTTAAGGGACAGGTTCAAGCGCTCGACCATGGCCTCTCTGTGTGTTTGGATCTCTGACTCACTGGCTCGTACGCTGGATGTGTAGCTCTCTACAACTGTGCTGTCGTCTGCGTACCCAAAGATACCGGGTTCTAACAGATCGTTGATGTGCAGCAGAAAGAGAGTTGCAGAGAGTACGGACCCCTGAGGAACTCCGGCATTGATAGCCATTTGATCAGAGGTGCAGCCATCTATGACTACCCGTAATGATCGATCCCTCAAGAAATCCGATATCCACGCACACAAACCAGTGGGCAAACCGAATGCAGGAAGCTTGCCAATAAGACCATCATGCCAGACCCTGTCAAAGGCCTTCGAGATGTCGAGAGATACGGCGAGTGCCTCTCCGTGCCTCTCGATGGCCTCACTCCAGATGTATGTGGCGTACGCTAGAAGATCCCCAGTAGACCGATTTCGGCGGAACCCATATTGCCGGTCACTGAGGTGATCATTCGCTTCTAGGTGCGTTAGGAGTCTGTTGTTCAGGACACGTTCCATACTTTTGCAGAGTATGGACGTAATTGAAATGGGCCTGTAGTTGGCAGGGTCGGCTCGACTACCCTTTTTGGGAACGGGTTGCACGTTGGCAAGCTTCCAGCATTTTGGGACTGACCCAGTTTGGAGAGAGAGTCGGAAGAGGCGTGTTAGCACAGGAGACAACTCAGGTGCACAAGTCTTTAGAACTATTGCAGAGATACCATCGGGGCCACTTGCTTTATTCACGTCAAGATTGCTAAGCGTCTTACGAACTTCCTTTTGGCGAATGTGTATGTCACGCATGACTGTGTCGCTTCTTGATGGAGTTGGAGGAGTCGCACTACCGGCATCAAGACGAGAAGATTCCGCAAACAGAGATGCAAACAAGTTTGCTTTCTCTAAGGCGGTGTGAGCAAGCGACCCGTCAGGCTTCTGCAATGGAGGCAATGAGGGTCGGCAGAAGTTCGTCTCAACCACCTTGGCTAGGGACCAAAAAGCTTTACTACCAGCGGGGTACGAAGCTAGTTTGTTCCCTATTCGACCAATATGATCAAAGCGAGCTTTCTGAAGAGCCTTTTTACAGGACTTGGCGGCTTTGTTATAAGCTCTCTTCTTTTCGTGTGTATCCGTCGCCTTGCGCGTACGAGCATCTACCCAAGCTAAGTATGCCTGGTGTTTTAACGCCTCAGCGTGTCCACACTCAGGCCCGAACCATGGGCGGGCTTTGCTAGATGGTGGTACGTCTGTATACGGAATAAAGTATTCCATTGCTGTACGTAACACATCGGACACAGCGTCTGCGCAAGTAGAAGGATCACCAGAAGAGAAGCACAAATGTCGCCAAGGATAAGACGCGAAATAAGACCGCATCCCGTCCCAATCAGCTAACTTGTATCGCCACATCCGCCGTGAGCCCCTAGGACTTGTATTGGGCGGGGAGTAGGCTGATACGGATTTCACCAGACAGTGGTCGGACTTACCTAATGGTGAAGAAACCGATACCGAGTAGCGGTCTGGATCAGTAGTTAGTAGAAGGTCCAAACAATAGGCTGTGTGCGTGTCAACATCGGGCACCCGTGTAGCTCCTCGGACCAGCTGGGTGAGATTTAGAGCTAATGAAAGTTTTTTCATTTCTCTACCAGCATGGTCGGTGTCCCGGTATGGGTACAGCCATTCCTGATGATGACCGTTAAAATCGCCCATCAACACCAATTGAGCAGAAGGATACGCCCGTTGAGCAGCGTCCGCCGCCTCACAGAGGTATTCAGCAAGCCTGGTTGTCTCCTGATCTCCACTGTGCGATCTGTACACGCAGGCATAGAGAATTTTCTCGATGCCCGCGTCCACCAGAACCCAAAGTACAGAAAAAACAGGGTCTTCAAATTTACGGAGACGCCGAGTACAGAGGTCATCCCGGGCATATACGCATACACCCGCTCGTGGCTTGAAATTGTGCTCCAGGGTATACCCTGGGTAATTAAGATATGATACGTCAAGTGGACAACCTATCTGGGTCTCCGAGAGAAACAAAAGGTGCGGTTTTTTTGTCTCCAGATGGTAATGGACAGGAACGAGATTAGAGTGCAAACCTCTTATGTTACAGAGGTGCACTTTTAATGAGAGGGAGTGCAGCCGCTGTGAATTCCTTATTTTCTTATTGTTTCTCTGCATTGTTTTTATGTTGGGAAGGGGAAAAAGGTTGAAAGCCGAAAGTAGAACCAATGTTGCCCACAATGCACAATTTTCATACCCTATTTCACTCCCTTCAGTTTTTTTAAACAAAATTCAATCAAAATCTGTGAAAAGCTAACAAAAAGACGGAGTTACTTTCACATTTATTATATTAGTATAGATTTAAATTTAAACTATATAATCTGATTATACGCTATTTACCTTCTCCCTGATAATCTCAATCGTTAATCACCAACTATTAAAACTTATTAATGTATGAATATTAAACCACAATGGAGTAACAACGCAGAGTTCTAGTGCATCTACTATAGGTTGGGTAATAAAAGTCTTGCAGTATATTTAGAGCCTACTAACTAACTAACTACCACCCATTCCTGAGCATGCAACTAGTTTGAAAGGGGAAAGCATCATGAGTTACGACTTGAGATAGACAAATGGGATTGCGATAGGATTTCTAGTTCGTTATGCGGGTTAGCATCCGATGTTAAGCAATATACTTTTGAAGATGTTTCAATTACAAAAAAACTGAAATGTGACCAACGAAACAAAAACGAAAACCACACATGTTCGAAGGCAGCAGACTATGCTGGTTAATACTGATGAATATGCATCATCCAGGTTAAAAGTGAATACAATACTACTTTCGTTATAAACGGAAATTTCAAAGTTGATCCCGAAAAGCGACCAGGTCAATTTACGACTATTACACATGAAAGCTGTAGAACTCTACCGCTCTTTATAATAGACACGTAGGCATATATAAGTCATAGAAACGTCAACGCAAAGCATTACAACGAAGCAATTTAGTTAAATCTCAAAACGAAATTGGCAAAAGACAAGACTATCTACATTATAGCAAACTGAATGTAAAACCTATTTGGCAGATGTCTTGCGCATGATATTGTACCGTAACATCTGTAAATGATACATTCGTATTTGTAGATTATGATGCACGCATAAATTAACTGCAGTAAAACCTAACACGTGCCGGGTCACAAGGAGAGAAAAGTGACGTTTAACATTATGATATATCACAGAAAGGGTGATATTTACTTTCTATTGATAATAAAATATAGAAGCACGTGTCTTCTAATAATTAACTGTCAGTTTGTTTGAGATTCATAAGGAAATATATTAAGCAACTAAATAAACGAGTACTTGGCATTTATTCTAGTGCGTCTCTATTGTATGATTTTTTTGTAAATAGATTTTTTTTTAAATTGTAGCTCGACATGTGACAACACTCCGCCTGATGTAAAGCTAGAGTGCGGTCCATGAATGGAAACAACTGCTACCACAGAGAAATCTCTACGGGCTGCAGTCGCCTCCACTATGCCGGCTTGAGGAGACAAGCATGTACCATCTAGATTGACAGTGCATACTCCTCTCTTATATCTGGCTACTTTCAAACTATTCCCGAAACGCGACAAGGTCACTTCACGGGTGTTACATTCGAAAGTGGTGGTACTGCCCCAGGACGACAGACTGGACAAATAACCATCGTCAGTCTGCCTACCACTCTTTAATAGTGCCTATAGGCACTGAGCGACCAAAGTACATATAACAAAGTTACATTGGTACCGGTCTTTAGCGAGGTTCGAACACGGGTCTCATCGATCGTGAGTTCACGCGTCTTACCGCTAGACCACGGCCGCTCTATTCAGTTTATCAGATTAAACATTTAGTGAGTTTTCAGTTATTGCTAAAAAATAAAGTGTTGTACCTAATTATGAGACCTAACTACTGATCGATTTTTAATTGATTATTTACTTATTCCTCCTGAATAGGTATTTTGCACATGAATTTATAGATCAAAGTAAAGAGTTCAATTAAACAATGGTGTCGCATCACCTCACTCTTGTCTGGGTAACATTTAAAATATGTAAAGTTTGAGCTATCAAATTACGAGTAGTTAATTAAAAATCGTAGTATAGATGTGGACACGTATGTTCCATGTCGTGAACTTACAGTGAACATAAGAACGTACCCGGATACGTTTACGTTACGGATACGAATATAGATTACAAACAAGATATCAGGCTTTTAGTATTTATAAAAAATATTTGTCCCGGAAAAAGAGATCAAGTTTCATTTAAAAAAATCGTAGAATATTTTGTTTTTATTTAACGAATTCGAAAAACGTTAAAGCTAAAGATTATTGGTAATATAATTGCGTAAAAGTGATTGTGAAATTGTGAATTTTGTATTCTTATTTTATTACATGTTGCACCTCTATAAACGTAAAACTTTTAGTACATACAAATATCGCCAAGAATTTTAAACTAATTACATATTAACGAGTATGGCCTTCTTTAAAACATAACAATTTATGAACCTCTTTGCATAAACATTGCAATAAGCTGAGATGTTCCTAACGATAAATTTGATATTTTGCTGCGACTTGATTGGATGCGTGTCTATAGAGTTAACTGCATGCTATTAGAATTTATCGTAACGTATTTCTGCCAAGAGAACTAATCTGTTTTGCGAAACCAAGCTCATTTTGTCGTAAATCGTCGGCCTGTTCTAAATAAAGGAGGATTGTATCGATATTATTAGCAAATATTATGTATGCACATTTCTACCTAATTATATTTGCTATTAACATATTAGAATTGATTAACACAAAGTAGTGCTTTTGACATTCTCTACTTACTATTGAATTCTTTGTCATGTAGGTAAAAATGAACGTTTTTGCGTAGACTTGCTTATGAGATTTTCACTTATACTTACAAGAAACTCGATTTTTAGAAACAAAATAATTATATTGCGGATGCAAAAAATACCTAATGTAATACCAACTAGTGTCCAACTAACTGTGAAATCAATTTAATTTTTTTTTTATTGAATAATTTAATTCACAATGCGAAGAAAAAAGTGTAGGTACTACCTATATTCGAAAACTTAATGAGATTAAAAGTGAAATAAATGCCTCACGACGTAATTAATACGGAAAAAACTCAATGACAATAGGAGACATGGCCACCAAGGTCAAGTTTACTAACAAAAAAGAACAAAACATTTTGTCATTGGTGTCCGGTTGCAATGACGCACGTATGGCTAATTTTACAATAACCGTGCAGGCTGCCTTGATAATGTAACAAGGAACTATTTGAAATATAATTATTACGATAATTAAAATAAAACTATAGTATCAATAAATGTTGAACAACATGCAACGTTTCGTAGCATCATAATAAATGCTACGTCGAGTACAAAAGAGTTTAACGCGGTGCATCTGTTCGATTCTAGAAGTAATATCTACATAAATAACAACTCTGCCGACATGAGTGATGTCTTATATTATTATCAAATTTATAACACTGTAAATGTAATTAGTGAATAAAACAATTATGTTCATATTATGATAAAATAATTTTAAAAAATGATCTGTTTTTATTCGTGCCATATACGTTCTTAAATTACCAGTCCGATTTTAAAAATTATTCTTGCGTTAGATATGTTGTTTATGAAATAAGATTTTGGACTATTTTATAAATTAACCTGGGTTACGAGCTTTTACATTTTATCCTTTTTATAATTCACTGAGGAATGAAACGGATATGGGCACGATAAATAGGCATATTACTAATGACTGCGGAGACTAATTTTTATACGCATTCAAAGTGGCCGGCAACAGCTAGTATTTCATAAGATCATTTATGTTAAGAAAATAGGTACACAAATTTTCTTTAAGAGTGTCTTCATTTAAATTGGGAAAAAGTATCTTATCTCGGTATATAAAAACTCATATTTATTAATAACATTACAGTAACGATGAAGCTTCGGTTGTACAAAATATGTAGGTACATTTCGTGACCAACATCCTTAATTTTGTTTATTCAAATAAACTTTATAATTTTATCATTTGTAATGAACTTTTGGTATTTATTCAAGGAGCATAACTTCAGTCTGATGTTACACGAAATCGTGTTTTCGGAATATTTTATAATTGGAAAAGTGAAATTGTATCTTTAAGAGAAATGATGCTGTTTGTGGATTTCTCAGTTAAGGTATATTTTCATTTATTTTCACACATAAGGTTCATTAATATGTATTGAATTTTATCAAGTGGAAAATGACTAGTCATTGCTACAAGTATGTTATTGATAAACAACATGACACACTTTCTTTCTATTAAATTTTATTTCATCAGAAGCTTTCTTAATATCTTATAATTATTTAAATGCTATTGTGAAACCAATGAATTATTATAAATATAATTACATTATATTTTTATAGCTTTCAAATCCCATCTTATTACCTATTCATACAAAGGTAATCCGTTTTAGTTTATTTTAGGATAAACTTTAGAGTAAGTAGGACGTGTTTAATAACATGTACGACATGTTCTGTTCATACAGTAAACCTGGAAATCAACTAATTGAAAGCACTTCCGTATAAGTCACGTCCGGCAAACCTTCGATATTAGTACGAGTAACATGCCCGAATCGCCCAGTCCGGTGCCCCGGTGCGATGCGTGGGCGCATGCGGGGGGCGGGGGGCGTGCGAACATGCTGCTCTCGTACCGAGCGAGGCCGCGAGTCTTTTTGCTCGCATTGCCTTCTGACATTCGTACTTAATGGCGTCGGCATGTTGAAAACGTAAATAATAATCAATATGATTGAAATTAGGTTATCGGCACAACAAAGTGCTCTCTTAATGTACATCTTGAGTGAAGTTAAATTCAATAATTTTCAATGTAACCTTTGAATGTTTTATTTCGTTTTTATTGATGCATATTGTTGTCTTTTTCGTAGCTCGTTGTATACACGGTTACATGACAAAGATGGCTATAGAGATCTAAGTTCTATCCTCGAATAGTCATTGTTCTTGGTGTAATGGAACGAAATAAAGATGAAACAGCGGTATTCGTGACTGCGAGACAGACAAAGACACTCAGGCTAGAGCGAGAGACTAGACATGGTGTATTTAGGGTCGATGCCCGACAGACGAAGGTAAAATATGATTTTCTCAAGAATTAAGTTTCATTTGGGACACGTCAATCATCAATTTTGGGCTATAAGAGTAGTTTCACGCAATTAGCTCAATTATTGGCGTATAACAGTTATATTTGAAAATTCACTGCTAATATCGTTAAGTGATGAATTCATAAAAAAATATGATTTGTACAAACTACTGCTTGTTCTATTTATAAAAGCCAAATTATTTATTTGGAGGCTATCGACAAAAATCGACAACAAAATAAATCCGTGTCGGCATCCGACACACATGCCAGTCAAATGGAGCAATCACGAACTCCATTTCATTAAAATGTAGAACAACTTTAAGAGATGTTGACATTGCTTACTTTGCGTATCATAAAAAAAAACAACTGCATCAATTAATAAAAGTATCATTTAGTGTTTGTTTAAGGTAATTTTGTCATCGGATAATTAAACGATTTATGAAGATGTGCCGTAGCGTATTTGGCCAAGAGCTAAGAACAAAAATAAGAAATAAGGCTGCGATGTTCAACATGAATATTAAGAATGGGATCCTATTAAAGGAGATGTTGTTTGTATTGAGGTCAGTGGTCTCCGTATAGCGGGAGAGGTGTGACGCGTCGGGAGCGCCGTGCGCCGCCCGCGTCGCTCCGCTTGCTGCTACGAACCGTTACGCCGGCGTCCTTGGCTGAGTTCTCACTCCGGCGCAGGTTGCTTCCAACTCGTTCCACCGCGTTGGTACCACTGCGCACGTGTGTTTCTTTGTGTGTGTTCTGAACTAACACACGTGCACCGAGGTACAAGTATCTACCGCGTTTGATACAATCTCGGTCTTGCGTTTGTGCATTGAATTAGTCCTAACGGATATTACAGAATTCTTAGGAATGTTTAAGGTCTTAAATGTAAAGATTGAAACCACTATTTCGGGGCTCAAGATTCAAACTATATTATTAATATAGTACGAAACATTTTAGATTGCACAATAGCCTGTTAACAATACTTAACATTTCGAAATGGCAATTGACAAAGGTCAGTGACGATGATGTCGGTCTGTATGTTCTATGTGCGGGCAGTAAGTAACGCGCACATTACAGAATTACATCGGTCATTACTTTAATGCTCTGCGTCTCTTTTATTGCACCGTGTACTTGATTTTTATTTTTTATCGAAAAGCTTTTAGTATGAATTCGGTAGCCGCACTTAATCGACCGTTGAGCAAGCGCATGGTCGGCGAGGACGCTGGTACATTTACGATATGAAAATTACAGCAATCACGACAACCTATAAGGCTCCTTAAGATAACTGGAACACTAAACTTAGTTTTAATTACAGTTATCTTAACAAAAGTGACTTAATTGTCCGTGATAAACTTAATTTTCACAGTAAATTTATAAACTATTGGTAATTTGGTAATTTGGTAATTAAAAACATTTTCTCTCATAGGAGACTTTTTTGTATTACCTATGATGTATCGTTTAAAGGATGATGTACCGTCATAGAAAAGTATATGTCTATTTAGGTTATAATTGTGTAAGTTACTGTAAAATTGTTTCTTTTTTTTTGTCTCAATATAAATTAAAGATAAGTAAGTATGTGCAATGCATCTTTTAGTAATAGACATAGTTAGCAAATATAAGTTGCATAAATAACTATGTTAGTTGCCAGCACCATCACGATCAGATTAATCTATGTCATCCATTGAAAACTTATTAGAAGCACGCCGGTATATATTATTATATTTATATTATATTTATAGCATCGACCGAATAACCTCTTAACTAAAGTTTAATAATAATTTACCCTAAATTAAAGACCAATGATGGTTATCGTCCATGGGATCTTGGGACCTTTCGGGATCAGCTTGGAAGTAAGTAGCCCGGTATAGCAAGTAGAATGTGCCGGACTACTGGAGGCGGCTATTGTCTGCAGACATTTCTCTGTCGTAGCAGAGACTAACTACTAGCAGTTGTTTCCGCTCATGGACCACAGACTACCTTAACATCAGGCGGAGTATGACTATAAACTTCATTTACTTATTGTATGGTTTGGTTTTATACGCCACACTTAAAAAATGTCTTTAAATGTTTAGATTGAAATCCTTCTTAATCACATACTGATTTAAATGCACACATGTATCTTAAGGATCTCATTAGTGTGTGTGAATAGTGTATCAGCCAATAGAAGAGCCCTGTTCCGAGTGTGAGTGCGACTACTGATAGATACTCGGTTCAACGTACCAGTGTCGAAGTACGCGAGTTCCTTGTTCCACTTTACCACTGGCATTATATTATTATCGTTTCAAATGGAGTTTCCGACTTAGGCAATATTTTTCTATAAATTGAACCATGCTTTTAAAGAGTTATTATTCCTTGGGGCAAGGATTTAAGTAGAACGCGCATTGTGCGAACACAAAAGGCATTTACTTTTATTTATAATTGTATTGTTTGTATTATTCTACAAAATAATTAAATATTATTATTAAATAAGTGAAGAAAAATATTAAAGTAACCACTTTAATTAAATTGTTTTTATGTTTGCTGAGTTTATAGACCTGGTCGTAATATATATTAAAAAATAATTATCTGGTTATATATTATATTTCATAATTATAGTTTTATGCGCGATTGTGTGCTTCAGTTTCTCATACAAAAGAATTCAACGCGCTCTTGTAGCACCATGCACGTTGACAGTGTAATTCCGAGTAAGTACGGTTAAAATAGATAAAGCCTAATTTAATTTGAAATGTCACAGTTTCTAAATTGTTAAATAGTGAAAATAATAATAAAATTTTCTTATCTATTATCTACCTTCCCGTATTGAATATTAAAAAAGTACGTAATAGGTAATTATGCAATGTATTAATTAGCTATTGTTAAGAAAAATATCTTAGCAAACAACGCTTTGAACTAACCACATTTAGTTTCTAAAATGTATTGCCTTTAGCTATAGATTCAGACGCCATCCACAATAAATCAACATTTTATGAGTTAACCATTACATTTGCTATTTTTGTACAGTACATTAAGTACTTTATATTTTAATTGTACTAATTCGACAAAGCAGTTTGGTAAAGGCTAATTTTATATTTATTCACATCATGTTTTTAAAATATTAAATCTAATATAAATTATATTATAATAGTATCTGGTAGTACCTACAAATAAACAACCTACGTATTTTTTATTACAAATTGAATTGTACATCAAGATTAACATTATCAAACCAAAATATCAAAAGATTTGATTAAGAATGCGACAAGGAGACGTAGACGCGGAAGTTGATAAGTTGGTACATATAGGCAAATCAGAGGCCGTGGCAAGATTTGCACGCCGGTTGTGGCGGCGACTCGATACGCCCTTGACTTTTGCCCAGCGTTCCCTCACCGACAGGGCTTCGAGTAATGACGGTCGAAAGCCTTTGTTCCGAGTTTTCTTACTTAATGCGGACTTGTTACTAGACTTAACAAAATAACATACATTTTTAAATTAATAATATTTATTACTTAATTAATTAAAATGTATATTAAAGCTTGTAAACAAAGAAAAACAATATAAGTAATCCAAGAGTTATTAATTAAATGTCGCGCCTCGAAATGCTTTAAAAGGCTTTGACTATAATTTGTTTAATATCAAGTTTTTTTTAATTTGACATTTACGACTAAACATGGGTGTTTTATGAGACTATAATACATCAACTTTGAAATAAAATTATATGGATGTCTAATCTAATATAAAAATAATTAGGCAGTTTGCAATAAGTATAAAGTTTTAAGTTACCTAATAAAATTACTTTAATGTCTACCAAACGACAAAAGGTTATACTTATTTGAATTCGCATTCGAAGTAATCGTTAGTCGAATTCCATGTAAATGTTTATAGCGGTATTCAATTCAAATCAATGGCTATTTAATAATTTAATCTGATTTTATATAATTTTAAATGTAGTCTAGCAACCTGTCAAACGGTAGAGCTCTATTTATAGATTTAGGAAGTCAATATAAATGTTTTATGTAACCAAATAAGTATAGTGTTCAAATAATTTATTAGTTCTTACCGTTTATTATAGTAGACGTGTTTTTCTATCGACCCGCGACGGAAACTGAAAAAAATAATAATTATTATTATTAAAAGAAAGAACAATAAAAAATATTTCTAAATTATAAAATATTACTTCGGAACGTTTGATTTATGTTTACATCCAAATAACTGGATATATATTACGCAAATTACAATAAGAAAATAACAATTTCGTTATGAAAATCATTACCACAATAATTGGTTTAATTCGCTTTCGGCAAGGAACCATTTTGATCTGTTATTGTCCAAAATCATCAGTCTCATTATAGTTCCAGGAGAAGCGACTCTCCGTACACTTTCTACTTATTATCTTATTGTCGAAACGTGCTCTTCGATTTACCTACACTGAGAACATGGCTAAAAATGATTTTCTTTTATTATGCACTTAGGTTTTGTAAAATAGTCTTTAATATAACATTATCAAAAATTGCTTTTATTTTACTAGCTAAAGTACTCTCTAAGTTAATTTTCTCTCTTTATTTATTATAATCAAGAACAGTTTCTTATAAAATAAGAACATAAAAATACAATTTAAAGTGATAAAGGTAAAAGATACAATCAACATAAACGAGTTAACTTTAATGTTAAACATATATAAATGTAGGCGCATTTAAAATTTGACTTCACAAAAAAATTGGTAAGTAACTGAATATGAACCCGGAACAAAGGGCAATATTTATCGTATTGAGCGCCGCAAATTGTTTTAACGCTGTAAAATGTTTTATTGTAACAATAACGTCGAAATGAAATATGTACGGGCAATGGTTGTCGACACACTTAAATCGCCTCTACGTTATATTTTAGGTTAATTTATCGGGGGCGTTACACAATTTTTTAAAGCTTTGAAATGAGACCTTATTGAGTTGCAACAACCACTGTCTTGTTACGTGTATGTGTAGATATTAAAAGATAAGTGCTTTCCGAACTGTTTTATTTTAATTTTTTGTGTATCACTCCAGTACAATATTATATATATTAAGAATAAAATAAAACTCGTTGAAAATTCAGTCAATATAATACAACAAGAAATAAAAATTATAATCAATAATTAGGTGTGCAAGGAAATTATAAAAATGTTTTGCCTATAGGTATACTGAATATTACTATAGAATTGCTGTAATAAATCTTTATGCTTTAATTATAATTACAGTTCTCGTTGGAATTTACACATTTAAAGTAGGTATGTACGCAAATACCGAGACCTAAATAATTTGTAAATCAATCCACTCTTAACCGACTTACGATCGTTACTAAAAAAATTCGCTAAGGTAAAATTCGTCACAGCCGTCCATTAATTTAAGTACGATTTATGTCAGTTTTACGTGTTGTTACTTTATTCGAGTCTTTATGTACAGAGGCAATCAAAACTGGTGCAAAACCGCAAGAGAACCAGTCTCGGCGCACCGGCCAGGAAGCGGTGCTGCGCTAACCTGATTGAGTCTGTGAAGGACAATGCGAGTGTCCGCTTACAAGTGCATTATACCTGCAACAAAAAATAATAATAATCAAAACGGGAAATTTATATTTTATTTTGATTAAAATTGATCATAATTTTATAATGTGTCTTTGCTAAAAACTTGTGTTAATAAATGTCTCGTTTTGATTCTATTTTGATCACACAATAATCCCAGATTAGGCCACGCATAAAGGCGGACAAGTATCACTTTTAATAAACGCGGACAGTTCATTGTCACATTTCAACTCTTTTAATATAATAATATATCCTAGTGGAATATTTTAGATATTTTGCTTGCTTTCCAATTGCCATTACAGTATCATAATTGCAACTTATAAATGTAATATTTTTATCTTTGTATTTATCACAATTTATTTTAGAAGCTACTCGCTTCTTATCTAGCCTAAAAATCGACAGGCACAAAATTGAAAGTAGATTGAGTCAATGTATACTTTTTATCTTAAAAATTACAATAAGTTTCTATAAGATGTCTGTTTTTTACTTTTATATTTTATAATACTTTTACATGTCTAGATATAGTGTTACACGACCCTACGTAATTCGATAGTATGTTTTGCGGCTTCATTTTTGGTAATTAAAACAACTACCGACGAGGTCGGCTTCTGGGACGACTTCGTGTGAACACAAAGACGTGAGTCACTGCCACGCCGGCGTCACATCGAATAACCCAAAGAAACAATCTCATAGAAAGTAGAGCAACTCATTTATTTACTCGGTGCAACAGCGACGACCACTCGCGGGTGTGAGAGAGACGAACGGGCCCAAAAGTGGCTCATTAAAATAAAAATCAGATTTTCGAGTGCAGCGCGCGAAATGAAATAAAAGTTTCCAACGAAATTTGCTCGAGTTATTCCAAAAAAGGCGTACAGTAACGCCTCCACGACGAGATGCCGAGATATGTACCGCTCAGAGAAACCGACTGTAATTGTGATGGACAACGTCTGCTGATGTACGAGCTATCCTGCACTTGCCAATTATAATTACGAATTAAGCTGATACGCATTAAATGGAAAGGAGAACTTTGTCCGTTGACAAATGGTTCTCGTCTCATTATGTCAATATTAAGATAATTTCGAAACCCATTACTTTTTGTTTATGTTATCGACAATAATGACTTTAACTTTATTATGGCAAGTATCTTACTTGTATGTGGTCAGCATTAAAAATATACTCAACAATTATTTTAACCGTATCGAATTAAATTATGTAATCAAGATTAAATATCGATATATTAGTAATAATAAACATATTTAAAACAGTCATCATAATTGATATACACATCGTCATTAAAAACCTAAAAGAATTTTAGTTATAGCTCGAGTTCAGTTAAATAAATTGTTAGAAAAAAACGTCGCACAAAAAACATCGTCATTATTTTCTTGACGAAGAATTTGCATTCCAACATTTCGGCGCACGGGCGAGCGGCCGTACGAATTCTGTCATTCATTAAATAAATTTTCCCGCACGTTCGCTCGTCATTAGTGCCTCAGTTTAATGGAGGTACCGGATGAGTGATATTTCCAGAGCAGTGCATGTCAATTATTGCACACGCGAAATTGAGCAAAATCGAAAAGTAAGACGGTCCCTTTCACCTCCGAGTCCTTTCTAGCTTTCATACTTTAAAACCTTTGATTGCCTGCTATATTTTTCATAAATAGTTAATTGTTTCCAAATGAAGTAAATCACAACCAAACCTACAGTTATAAAACAATGTGATGTAAGTTAAAAGAGAAAAATAGCGACAATAAAGAGCTTTGAACTTTGTCATAATATGATTTTAATATACTTAACATTAAGAGTAAGTTTGAAAACCGTGGGTAAACGCGCCGTGAGAGATCTAGATATACAAAACGTTTTTTTTATTTGTTCGATAAAGCGTTCTTTATAAAATAAAACTACTTTGAGCATCGATGAAAGTCGTAGATGTAGGCAGAGGTAGGTGGATTCGTTATAGATAACGATTGAGAATAAAAAAAAATAGGGATATTTTTTCCTGTAAAGTTTAGTATCAATCAAGGGAATCATTAATAGCGTCGTGTTTATAAATTAAAGCTGCAAACAAACTGTACAAATTTTGGAAACAAACTTTTATTAATAATTACATTATATATTAATTTTAAAAAATCTATCTCAACATCTCATAAACTTATAATGAGATTTATTTTGTTCAATTTGTGACATAATTTAATACCTAGGTAGTTAATAGCAACCCTAGCATTTATACGAATGAATAAAGAAATAACATTCCCTTTATATTTGAGATTTCGTACGAGGTAAAAGCTAGTACGAACACACAGTACACACGGGCACATGGTTAGATCAAGTTGTCACGTCAATCACTATGAAGAGAAACGTATCCAGTAACGATTTTATTTTATTTTAAACACTGCGGGCCCGTATTTATTTCATGTTATAGTTTGCGGCTAAAGAGGAAGTAACAATTTGAGTTGCGTAATTGAAACTTGTTGAGCACTGAGCAACTTCTTTATTTTACCAGAAGATGTTTTTAACTGTAATTTTTTTTCACTTGCCAGTTTTGTTTGTGTACGAGATATTTAATATAAAACAAAACATATAGGACAAAGATAAAGAAAGAGAAACAATCTTAAATCACAACCAATTAACTTTCATAATTCGAAACAATCACGACTACCTCCATCTTAACCGTAAGTTTACTACAAACTAAATTTTACGGCCAAACTAAAGATAATTATTTGAATTATTTAATTACATGTGCCATTGCCATTTAATAATGACGAAATGGATATGTGTCTATTATATTTTGAAATTGTACAATCACGTAGGTACTTTAACATAAATATTTTATAACTTAATTATACTTATTAGTTATGTTATGCTTTACATTTTTCCTGATCAATTTTCATCATAACTTATTTATTTATTTAAAACTTAATGTAGCATGCACACAGGCGAACCTAATGCTAAATAGCATTATCTTCCAGCTAACCTCCGTGTGTATGAGAGCTGTGGCGGAGAGAAGCAGTATTTTAAACAAATATACAGGGTGTATCGAGCAACGTGTAAAAAATTTCAAGAGATGACTCAGTAAGTGATTCTGAGCAGAAATTAATTTAAAAAAATAAATACTTTTTTTTATCCAAATGTCCACCTATTCCTTGTAGAAACATACATAATTAATTTAATTTAATTAATTATTAACCGATGTATAATAAAGACAATATAAATAATATGGTTTATTTTTTTTATAAAATACTACAGTATCAATTAAACATAATTCGACTGCGAATCTGAATTAAACCAAAGTAAAATAATTAGATTGTGTAATGCGAAAATGTTAATTGAATCAATAGGATACTCCGTTACTGAGCTGGCCAGTGCAGTCACATAATTTATGCCAGTACGAGTACCTACTTACTACGAACTACTCAAGGCTTCTCGAATTAATAAACGCTATTGTGAAGACTCTTAATAAAGAATACTTAATCGAGCATTTTTGAATATAAATTGAATACTACTCGAATACAAGAACTAGATACATATATATTTTGTATATTTTATTATTTAGAACCTTAATGTAATTTAAACAAAATAGATGCGGGGTACATTTACTAAAATTTTATCTAATATTTGTTAAACTTAGGTTCGTAAAATGGCTAAAGTACTAGTTTATTTTTTCTTCTCTGTTTATCTATCTTTTTTGTGTTTATATAAAAATAAATAATAAAAAAATGTAGTTGCAGAATAATTTCTGAGTATGAATTAGAGTTACACAAAAAAAAATGATCGACTCATTTGAACAAACACAATGATGGCCTCACACGATGATGTTTGTTGAGTGAGCTTTGTGCTTCTGTAGTAGCTGTTCTAACATCTTTCTCGTTAGAGCCTATTCACACCTTCACCTAATAACTTTATATACCACTATAGACGATGATAACAATCTAATGGTCGTAATTGTAAAATGAAAAATTATTTTACTTTATGTTAAAAAAAAGTAAAATTAGTGATTTATGCCAATCGATAATTGCATGATTAATCACTTTACAATGTTTTCAATCAATTTAATTAATAGGTAAAGAGTTAGCAAGTGATACAATTTTTTGTTTGATGTAGCAGAGCAGGTGGTTTCTCGACTAACCACCTAACTTAATTAGACAAAACTAGAGCTATTAAACCTTAATAATATTTTCTCAATGTGTAAAATAATATGATATTAAAATAATCATAGTAAGATAAATCGGTCTTTGTTTGGTTCTATAATAGCAAAACAAAGTCGATAATTGTGTGCAATAAATATTATGTTCCCTCCCCACATTCTTTGCCGCTATACTGTGGTTTAACTCAGAAATAATTCACTTATCCGCTTATTGTTTTAAATCGTGCATCCGCTAAGTTGCACTACCTCGAACTTCATAGGGCTGCTGCACTCATTCTTAAATATCATTCCTCGTTAATTGAATCTCCATTTGAAATATATGTATTTATCATTCATAAATACACACAAACATTTTACATTTAATGTTTAAAATAATCTTTATGTGCAGGTCACGTTTAGTGGTCTTTCATGTTGATTCAGACCTAAAGTAATTTATTGTTTAAAAAATGTTAAGTATGTTATAATATTGTATCTGCTAACCCTAGTGTCTAGTCACGGTGCTATGACCTAGGTAACAAATGTAACACATTTCGCGTCCGGCTAGTAGATATTATTGCATAATTTCAAATTATCCAGTAAAGTCGTGTTTTAATACTAGATGACTATTAATTGCTTCAGTATATAATTTTCAACTTTATTTTTAGAATAATAAAGTCTAAATTATAGTAATAAGAACGCGACTCCGTCCGTGCACTCGCAAATGTTGTTTTCTTTCACGGCTGTATAAAAGTATGCATACATTAAATTTCAAAGAAGTCTGATGGATTAATGTTAATCTCGTTAATTAATATCAATATTGCAGAGGCGGTCAACATTACCGGTTTTATAAATATGCGGGAAAAATATATAACTAATAGACACCTAAACGTAGACCATTTAGTCCAGTACACTTACACCCACCGTTCTCGAAAAAAACTTAACAAAAAAATGCTTTCCTTGTAACCGCATTTAATTCACAGATCTTTACTAACGATACGTTAATTAATACGTTCGAGTTATTTGTAAACCTGTTGACACCATAAATATGTGCATTACTAACCCAGTTACCATTTTAGAAATGAAAAAACTATATAACTTATATTTATGAGTCAACAAGTCGCTATCCGGTAAACGCTCCCGACTAATAGTAATTACTTTTATTATTGTTTCTAGATCAACTATAGAAAACTATTCCGCTACTGCTACGAGGGGGGCACTTCCTGCTCCATGTCCTGACATTAACAGTTCACCGCGAAACTACTATCGCATGTAAATAAATCCATTACAAACAACATTACATACTTATATTAACTTAATCTACTTCAACATTTATGGAATTTGCTAACATTCTTAGGTTTTTTAACTAACACGCAGCTGCAGGCGAACGACCGCCAACGATCCATAACTATTTTATTTAATAAAGTAATATGACAACTGAATAATATTTATCGATGAAATTTTAACAAAAAGTAACAATAAATGTACTACCCCGTCATTTTGGTGAGACAGGTTTTTAAATTTATGCTAAATTAATAAGGGCCAGGCCAGTAGGAAAACCGATAACATCACATGTTAATTGGAGCCGAATTCGGTATCCATCACGTAGTAAATTTAAATACAAATGTTTATATCTTTTATTTTGTATTAAAATCACATTACTTTTCATTATACCCCTTACTTTTTTTGTTTTCAATGTCGACGCACAAAATTTTGTTGTTATAATAGATAGCACTCAGCTATAACAACATCATAATATTAACGACTACTTCTACTATGTATGCTTAGAAAAATAAAATACATAGTTTATTTTGTTCAAAAGTATTAAATGTTATTTTTCATCAATAAATACAACTCGTTCGAAATGTTGAGGTCGATTTTTTTTTTTCACAAACACTACTTTCTCTTATCATAGTATGATTGCGAGAAAGTAAAAACATACAGATACTTACATCATCAGCAATATAGAAACAATAAACAAGAACTATTTTGATAAATAGTAATAAAGTTTGAGAAATATATTAAAAGTAAACAAAACTTATTTTTGTCATTGAACATGTTTATAAAAATAACATTTAATTATGTATGGTATTTAATACGAGTATAAAAGGATTCGGAGTTAGTGAGACTGGTTTGGGCTGGGCTAACAGGTCTAAGGATATGTTTGCTGGCGACAGCGACACCTACGCCCGCCACGCGCCACTTCGCCCGTGGGCGTTACCGCTTCTCTGCATATCGAATGTGGACCAGCATCTTAGATGCCGATAGAAGTGAGAGTGGCCGAAGTATTTTTTGTTTTTGTTGTGAAGTAGTTATAGAAAATATATGTATAAGTCAAACGCGAGTGTGTAATAGTGTAACCTTGTTTCACGTAATTTTCATAAAACATGTTGATTCACGTACCTACGTAATGTGCGGTCTTCACTAACCGGATGTCGCTCGCCGAATGCACAATCACACTTACACAGACTCACACGAATTTTTCTCCCAGCGCTTTCACGTCTACTACTAATTATTATCCACTTTATCGAGCATCTTCAATTTGATTTACGGTCTGACTCTTACGAAGCTCTATCGGTACACTTTTTCTTTTCGTTGAGGTAATTTAAGTGTAGGTAGTGCGAATACTAGCTCGAATGACCTAGTTCGTCCAGACGGACGCACGGTAACTTCCACGAGCGCTAGTTATTAGTTACCGACCGACAGATGCTGCTTTAGCGACACGACGTCGGTGTAATGGCTTTTTGCTTAATTGATGGTATTTTAGTTCCTAATAGCCTTATTGGTCATTACAAGTTTAACTAATGTTTTAGGCGGAACGCGTTAGAAAGTTATTTTCTAATCAGGTATAAAGTTTATGGTGAATCATTACGAAATGTGTCTAACTTGCATTTTATAGATGCACTGTGTGTACAGGGAAGCAATAAATGTCACATGTACATAAAGGAGGCTTCGGCAGTTTTATAATATAGTGTAATGTGCTTGTTACTAGCTATTAAAGTTTTATGGAAAATTGCACCGCCAAGTGTTCGACAAAAACCCACAATATAAATTACACGTAAGAAAAAATGAAAACAAGTCGCTTGTGAAAAGAATATATATATATTTGGAACCAGTTCGAGTCTATCTAAATAGTTAAGTGCTTTGTTTTAACCACAAATATGTCATCGCCAACGGACCGTAGTATTTAACGTTTCGGCGATGCTAATTTACAACGCGTACTAGTGAACATTAGATGCAGTGTGGGGAGTTTGCGACGATGAAAGTGGAATATCTGGTCGAACGTCTTCGAGACGTCTCCGATTAGAGCTTCCTGTAACTACCTGCCGATGGAATTCTAAACAGAGAGGAAGAAAACTTGTTATTACTTGAGATTTCTCTGACGAAGATATTCAAAGCATCGAATATTTCTTAGTGCCATGTGCACATTACACATTATTTTATATCGCTCTTTTTAGAAACCACCATCGTATCAATGAAAAAAGTCATCCAAAAAAGCATAAAAAAGTACCTAAATATGATTCGAATTCTTTAAAGAACTAAAAGTGAAACTTATACCATTGAAAGAGTCGACTGCTGAACAATAGTGTCACAGTTTTCCTCGTTGTCTCTCTCAGCGCCAGCAGTGCGGGCTACACGACTACAACGCTAAAAGTAAAACCGTAATGTGATGAGCACGACACGCAAAAGTCAACGTTTGCGTTTATGTGAGTCATTATTGAGATTCCTTCGTGGCGTGTATGCAAACGCGACGCACGCCACTATGCTACGCCTACCACACTCGTGTGTACAGACATACACAACGTGCTAAACTTTACACAAACAAAACACCATTTGGTTTGATGTCACTTTAATAGACCAACATGAAATATACACATATATTGTATTGAAATCTATTATCATGTGGCGGGTGGGTGGTTTCAAAATTTTATTTGTTTTCATTCGGATACAACTATTTTTATTATAGTAGCTTTCATGTGACAATACTTCCCCTAGTCTCAATATAGAGAACGATCCATGATCGGGAATAACTGCTACTACTGGTTTGAGGCGACGAATGTGCATCATACATTGACAGGGAGTACTCCAGCCGGGCATAACGGCTACTTCTAAGCTTGAAACGCAACTGGTCACTTCAGGGGTGTTATATTTGTAAGTGCTGGTACTACCCCAGGCGACGGCGACAGCGTGAGCGAATGCTACCCAGTAAATGTACGTAGTACGCGCTGAACACCCATGTTTAATAATTTTCATTATAACGTAAATTATATTATTACATTTGCAAAATAAGTACCGTAAACGACGTGAAGCACGATAGTTATAAGATCAAATCAAATTATCTAATTCTCTTTCGAAACAGCGCACCACGCATGTATAATATAATGCCAACTTGTATACAATACATGCTCAATTGTACTATGAACCAAGATTTAACAATATGATTGACATAATATTCGGCATGGACGAAAAAAGTTGGTTAGTTGGTCATGAACAATAAAATTAGTGAATTTGGCAGTTCATAAAACTTTGTTAATAACTTTTTTCAAAAATAATTATCTAAATATGGATAAGTTTAATAAAAACAATAATTAAATTAACTCTATGTATATTCAAATTATAGTCATTAAGAGTCATTTGGAGGAATCCCGCGCATAAATTTTCATACATAAATCTGAAAGTTGTAAAAGTGTGATTTTTCTGTTGTTTTTGTAATAAAATTTTATTTCGTCTGCAGTTTGGAAAGTGGACCAGACAACGATAACTGATAAGAAAATATAATTAATATATTATTACTTTATTTTTTTTATTGCTGAGTTTCAGGGGGCAATTTTCGAATGCAATAATAATGTATTATCGTAATTTTAAAAATAATTTTATACAACTTTTCAAATTCATATTTATATAAATATAAAATAATTATTGATTAGCTTTAGTAAATATTCACTATCCGTTATTCCACTATTCGTTAACCAGTATCTTTATTTAACATAAATATTAATTTTAAAAGTTGATTTTTGAAAATCGAGAATATACAATAACATAACGCTAAACTACTAATTTTGAGAATGTGATTTTTCATTGACTATCAAAACTAGTAGAAACGAGATGGGACAGAAATGAACCTATACGAGTACATTTCAAGTCTACTACATTCGAGAATTGCCCCAGCCAGATCCGCAATGATTTTATAAAGTTGCAGTTAAGTTTGAAATATCTTAATTATATACACGTTTCTGAGTTACATAAATAATGTCTCAAGCTGATAAATTGTGGATTGGATACCTCCCGATCATGATTTATTATAGCAGTACTGTATTTTATACAATTACTATACTAAGCATACTTAACACATTTGAAGTCTATTAGCGTTCTTTTCATACAAGGCACGTCTCATGGGAAATACATGTTGGTGGGTAACATCTTGACCAACATTCCGCTTTTCAAATGTCTATTTGACATTTAATTTTGTTATCTTTCATCAATATTTAAATGGCAATTCAACTCAAACTGCGCTGGTGTCGAACATTTTTAAGTTATTTTAAGATACGAATACAATAATTTTTATATTGATTCTAATGACCAAACTTTATATCACATAGCTTCATCTGAGGTCTTGTGCTATCTTTTTTATACATCATGTTAAAGTGGTTACAGAATTTGTGAAACTAGCGTCATTTTATTACAAACTTGGTTTCTAAATGTATTTTTAAGGTGATAAAAACTTTCTAGTCTATCTTATATTCAATAACAAAGGGAAGTTCAACGATTTAGTATCACAAAGGTTAATACGGAACAAAGAAAAAAGATACTAGAATAATTGGACAGTGTCTCTGGCGATCAATTTGGAGCGATAATAGAGCAAAATAGAGGCGTGGGCGCAGCGGGCGCGGTACCTCTAGCTAGACTTATGTGGACGACACGGGCGCGCGGGCAACCGGATCTAGCGCACGATAAATCATGATACAACACTACGTATTCCTCCGTATTGCCAACGGGCACCGACTAAACGTTTTCTCTCCCGGTTAAATACCAACTTGTTTATATATAACACTTTATTCTGTTATGCACATACAATTTTTATTTTTAATATATACAAAACTTTATCTTAATTTAGGTAGGTAGGTAATTAGAATTTATTAGATAAAAATGACAGATGTTACTGCAAAGTAATTAAACTAAAAAGGCTATTAAATATCAAAAGTTAATTAAAAGATGCTATAATTTTCAAATGAAGTAAGTACCCAATTTATGTATAGACAAAGTCTGTTTGACTTCTTTGCATGGGCCCACATTTTAAGTGAAACTTGATTAAAATAATTTGTGGGGTAACACTCGTAATGCATAAATAATGATGGGTAACAGCTTACAGCAATTAAGCAGAACAAACACGCATCATTCAGATGAATTTAGACACTGCGGGCGGGCGTGAGTAACCTCCGCCCTCGAACTGTGTATGTCCAACAAAACAATTTAACACGTCAAATTTTTCACATCACACAAGATGTTTGTTAATTCTTTCGAAAGCTACTCATAGTTTTTGTTATAAAAGAAAATAACATTATTTGTCAAATTCTTAAAATAATCCTGAACTATAGCTGCCTAAAGCTGCACTCTGCCACAACTTGAATTGCCAAAATATAGTTTCTATTATACTTTGGAGATATATTTGATATTAATTAATGTCTATTTCTTTTGCAAATAATTTTCTCTACAACTTCTTTATTAATATTCTTCACAGATCTCTTTTTGAGCCAATGTTTTTATCATATTTTATAAGATATACTTACCTATATATAATACAAAATGAGCCACCATGAAAAAAAAAGAAAGAAAAACATTGTAGAACTGCAAAAATTTCTTTAGAGAAATCAATTATTATTTACGAGTATTGTCTGTCCATTAAAATTGATATAAAAATAAAACGAAACAATTTTAGAAGTGAGTCACTTTTTACTTACAACGATGATTGATAACCGTTGTCATAACTAAGTTTAAAACTGGGTCGGCTTTACAACATTCAACGCTCAAAAGCTAGGACACGAGATCTGCATTTTGATTCGTACATTTAAAGCGTTTCATACACCTTTATCAAAAATTTTGTTTAAATCAAGTAAAGTTAGTTTAATGCATTACATTGAAATATTGATTATTTTTTAATAGGTAGCTCAGTGGTCAGGCATCCGTACATATAACGGGAGACGCGGATTTCGATCCTTGCTTTGGGCTGTCATTTTATTTTCATAGTATTTATTATTATTATTTCATAGTATTTGCCACGAATTTAACAGATATCTGATGAGAATTTATACTAAAATATCTTCATACATCCTTATACAAGATTTTGATCGGTCATTTTTAAGGTTACATATTTTTATGCTACGTTGGCATGGAATATGCAGTAAGACATATTATATCGAAATCTAACTTAAAAAAAAGAAATAATTTAAATATTTGGTTTTTCTATGAAATTAATTAGTTATACACACACTGGTATCAATGATTAGGTACTAAAGTTGATTATTTATTTTGATCACAAACACTAAACCTAGTAGGCATTAAATAAATAAATAAACATTATTTTAATAAGTAGATACATACGTAATACATCCACAGTTTCGCAGTTTTCAGACGGCACTAAGAACTCTCTTGAAATAATTGAAAGAAGTTTCTTTTCTATCAAATAATAAAATTAGTTTAGTATTTTAGTGGTGAAGACGTAGTAGCAAGAACAGAATCGATTTCACTTTCTCATTTACAATGTTGATATGTTTCTGTAATAAACATGGGTATTGTAAACTAATAAATGACAGTGAAAATGAGAAACATAAAATAAACAGCAGTAATAAAACTCTACTATAAATAAAAGAGCGGTCGTAATAATTTTGCCAAAAGTGTGAGATTACTACACCGTACAATCTGTTACATTAGCTGGTATTGCATTCATTTTCGACCATTTGGACATCAACCAACAGTAATCAGTTAACAACAATCGAAGGATAATGCCCATTTTTGGGCCCACATAGTTTATTAGCAAAACAATATGCCAAAATAATATCTTATTTTTACATTTTTTTATTTAAATTGTATCAACACATGGTTTAACAATCGATAGACAATGTTTAATTACATAAAAAACAGAATTATCACTTATTAAATCATTTAATATAATAATAACCTCAAATATTGCATCAGAAAAAGGCCAATTACTCAATAACCCGCATGAAAAAATTAGAACTGATTGGTGATAAGGAATGTAGATTTATTTTCTACAAACTAAACTAAATATCACAGACAAACTCAAGAAAAAAAATGTGGGCCCATTTCTCTTAGGCGAATGGGCATTCTCCTTTACGTCTATAATTGGCTACAAATAAAAGGGGCGTGTAGTATGATTTGAGTTAAGACGATTATTTAGTAAAGCGTAGCGTAAAGCGTAGTACGTGTAGCAGATATTAATTTGGTTAGTAAAAATATAAGCTATATGCTAAATGTTTTAAAATATGTCCATAGGAAAATAAATTTTCGGATGATCCTAATATACTTTGAATAAACAAGCTATAAATACCAAATTACTGAGCTAGATCGTTAATAATAATTTAGTAGGTACCCAATTTCTCCTGTCTCTTTGGTACGTCTACATAAGTTTATCATTAAAGTAACATTTTATCACATACATTGATCTTTAAAATCGCAGTTTCACTTGAGCGCAGTAATCAATAATGACGGAAAAAATCCCATAATAGGTATGTTCTGGTATTTTGTCTACAGTAGGTACTTAAATTGAATTACGTTTTAGGCTACGCATAATAATATAATAGGTATATATATTATATAGTTAGAAAACAACGTTTTAGGATGATGACTATTTGTCCAGTCTGCCTTCCTGGGGTAGTACCACTACTTCCGAATGTAACACTCGTGAAGTGACCTTGTCGCGTTTCGGGAATAGTTTGAAAGTAGCCAAGTATAACGAGAAGAGTATGCACTGTCAATCCAGATGGTACATGCTCGTCTCTTCAAGCCGGCATAGTGGAGGCGGAGCACGTCTAAACCGATTTGAATGCCGTTTAGTATACAGCATGTGGGTGACATAGGCTACTTAGGGGCTATGTATCTAGTATATCTAATCAGTTAGATACTGCCCCGACCGACAGTTTTGTCACTTGATCGAAAACAAAATGTATGGGATTTGACGTGTCGTAATCACTTGAGTGTCACTGAGAATACACCCTTAATGACGAGGAGATATGCTGGAACTAAATTAATTATTCCTGATAATAAATACTCTTGTTGAGTGACCTCTAAATAGTATAAACAACAAAAATATTGATATCATGTAAAAATCATACTTTTTTTAATAACCGGTAATAGTGAAGCCACTTTTAATATGTATCAAATTGTTTACCAAATATAAATTAATGCACAAATATTAGCATTATGCAAATATAAATTTGTTATTAAAGAGATGACCTCTTTTAATTTTTCACAGCAGCAAAAGCAATAACATTCTAATGAAGATTATAAACAGAAAACATTAATCAAAGATCCTGTTTAAAATTTAATTTGATTCATTTGCATATAAGATTAAGTCTCACAACCATAATTTTGCTTAATTTATCACGAATCGAACGTGACTGAGTACCTACTATGAAATAAGAAATGTATGCTAGATTTGTCAAATTAATGTTAACTTCTACTGGTATTACTTATTAATGAATATTTCTTATTTTATATACATATATATCACACCTCAATGCGAAAATTTTAGTATGTTTTGAAATTGAGACATTTATTTGCTGTAGGTTTTTTCTCTCATTTTTACCATATTTTGAGTACTTTTTTAATCGAACATTTACGTTGACTACAATATAGTTCTAGCCATTTAAATTCTAAGCGTGTTTTACGTGTTATGCGTGTAGAGTGCGGTTTATGAGATAATAAACAACTATTAGGTGAGGAAACATCAGGCAGCAGTAGCCTCCGCTATGCTGGTTTAAGAGTGCACTTGAATGTGCACAATAGGTAGTTGATCCCCAAACGAGACTAGGTTACTTCGCGCTTGTTACACTAGAATGTGTGTGATCCGTCCTCAAAACAGCAGAACCAGCTATTAATCATCAATAGTCTGCCTACCACTCCTAAAATGTATAATACATTTATAGAATATACATTTCTGTGCACTTAAACATCTTCATAATTCAGAATATAATGAGTAAGAACTAAAATTTACAATCCACATAAAACAACGAAATAAACCAAGAACAACCGCAACTGACTGTAATTTACAATAATGACAAAGGTCGAATCGTCTGCATCTCGCTACTTTGAACCTTTTCAGTCAAAGTGTCAGAACTGTCAAGTCGTTGCCGCAAGTGCTGTACTCGGAAATGATGAGTTAATAACCGGGTATCATATGTATGTAGTATCATATGTCCATTAGACTAGCTACCATGACTGTGCGGTTACTGTGAAATATAGGTGCTAAACAAGAATGCCTTATTGTTATAGCAAATGTGCAGTTGTTTCATTCTTTACATGTCTCAAATGGGTCCTCCACCTATTACCTATAAATCTAGATTATATATATATTGCCCATTTTAATATTTTAATAAAATGACGGCTAAATATGGTTTGCAACAATTAAAAGCTTGAATTTGATATGAATTGAATTTGATTTTTTAGTACAAAAAATCCTAGAGCTGACCACCATGCGACGTGGACGTCACGTAGCGCACTGGCCGCTGCGTTCGGTCGCTGCACTCGAGTAGATACCCGTTGCGATTTCACTTTTATTAGCAATCCACTTAATTGGATTCCTCTGCTTTGCAGTTTCATCTGAGCTGTTTTATTTGTATTATTAAACAAACATAATATTATTTAATGAAGTTCGTAAAACAGTAAGATTTTAATTACAAACAACTTTTGAATATACTTTGTGGTGTTGGTTGATAATAATTTTACTAACATTTGAACGATATTTCCGCACAATTTTCGCGTATCTCAAACTTATTTTTTCAATATAACACACCTTCGTCTTAAAACTTGAAGGTCACTACGAAAACTGGAAATGTACACTGCGAATTAAACTTTAATTTGTACACAAAATTAAGCGTGTAATCTCACGCTCGAACGCTCGATAAAATGACATTTTAATGGTATTTTTCTTCCGCATTCGACTTATGTTAAGGAGGTATATCTATATTATTAAACATTTCTATTAATTTGCCTAATAACGTTACTTAGATATAAATTATGTTAATACAAACCCATCTTAATACGCTTTCAAGTCTAAAATAATCCATCGTATATTAACATGATGAAATATTAAATTACTTATATATCAGTAGTTTCGCGGCATGTATACGATATTCTATTAATATACGGCTAATATTTCATACAAAGCAATAAAAAGTCTTACAAATTAATAAAAAAAAACTGAGTCAAACCGGAACTATATACGTCGATTATGACTTTCACTTGCACATTGAAGATTCCTACGTTTAAAAGATAACCACATGTCTATGCAGAACGGAAACACATATATTTTAATCAGTTGATAAGTAAGAGATAGCTGTCGGCATCGAGAAAGATCAGTCCGCATCAGTCTGCATTTATTTATGTATTCCAAAATATTCCGTTCACTGTGTGCAGTCAACGAAACTGAAACTTCTTATAATTTCTAATAAAAAACTAATTTATGGGGCGAGAATTCAAACACTATCACTAAAACTTTAAGATATTAGTGCTTCAAACTTAGCATATATAAGTATATATACAACATAATTTCTACATCAACTTAAATAAATTAACGGTACGATACAATTAATTTGATTAAGTAATTTAAATTTGTCCAATAGCATAGCTGTAGTGCCGTACTTATTTTAATCAAATATCCATTTACTTTATGTTCTTATGGTGACCACTACCAATACCGCCACGGGTCTCTTTTACTGAGTTTTACTGAGCTTTTTTCTAGCTGCTAGATGTTGAGGTGCCCCACTATTAGTACCGCCTCGAGTTCCACCTGTGCTTGCTACGCCATGCCACTGCATATTGTCAAGTAGCGTTCCTGTCTGTTACAATTACTATATAAAGTACATTTTAATTAGTAGACAATTGATTGAAGCATTATTTAATTATCTAGAGGGCTGCATTTGATATCAATTAGAATGTAACTTTCGGAAAGTTGTTTTGTTGACACCAATGTTACTCGTACATAAGTTAATTTTAGCGCAACTATTCGTCGTAATGTGTTAATTATACTAAAACAAGACGTGATAAACTTTTCTAGAACTAAAAGATTTTTTGTCAAAGTTTGTGGAAATTATTGTCATCTCGTTGTCACAATATGTTTACTTAATACCTTTCTATTGCTGTATCTTAAAATTCCTTTATTAATAGATTGCATTATGTATACAATTCATTATAATCGGCATGTTAATTATTTTTGGTTTCGGTCGCACATCTCAAACATTGAAAGCTTCATTTCATTTATTTACCGTCGTCGTTAATACTGGGCGCGTGTTGCATACGCGATTTGTTTATTAAGTGCCTATTTTTAGTTACCTTGATAAGACTTTAATTTTGGTTTAGGTTCTTATATAATGTAATATTAATATAAAATGTAGTCGTACCGAATACATGTTAATTTGTTGCGGAATCCGAGAGCAATAACCGAGCGCGGCGCTAGCGGTATTCGGCGGTTTCTTATCCAACATCGCTGATATTCTACAAAAACAACTCTGCTACCGTCTTTGTGTGTGTGCTTGCGCATGAGAAAAACGTTTGCATTTGTTTGTTTGTGTTCGCGTAGCAATCTTTCGACATATTAAGCTTAATGTGGAGATTAGTCACGGCGTGGCCTCCACAAAAACCCGCCCGAATTTCTCTTCTAAGTCGCGCTACACGTGATGATATAAAAGTAATAAATGTACGTACATAGTTATTTTGTTAATTAACAGCTGATGGAGTAATCGATGCCAAGTATTTATTTTACTATCCTAAACTCTCTCATAATGCAATCGCTGTTTACACACACTTCACTAAAACAAAAATTATAGGAAGGTTTTGTCGCTTGCCTTTTTGTCAATAAAGCTACTTTTTGTAAAATTGGTCATTCTGTAACCTAACGTAGTGATTCTCCAACTCGTTTCATCACCAAAACCGTAATAGAATCTATACGATATTTACAAAATTATTTTCTTAGAATTCGGACTGAATTCCCCATTTTACTACCACAAGATTGAAGTTCACAGCATACTCTTTCGAAAGGTTTGTTCTAGTTTTAGATATGAGTCAAAGGTTGTCTTAGTAACCGAGTGCAAGGACAGACACTTTCTGCGCAGGAGTATGTTGCGCTCCACTACCTCCATGTCTTCCGCCTTGTTGACCGACCCTAGGGGTCAAGGCGGCCTTAAAATATTTTGTAATATTTTCCTGTAAATTCCATGGATGCTTAAGATTCACACATGAATTAACAATACAGTTTTTTTTATACATTTAGGGCGACCGTGGACTAGTGGTAGAAGGCGTGAACTCAAGATCGATGAGATCCGTGTTCAAATCTTGCTGACCGTTACCAATGTAACTATGCTACAGGTACTTCGGTCGCACGCTAATACTAGCTTAGTATAGGCATTAAAAGGAAAAAAACTGTACAATTTTATATTTGAGTTGTTAATGGCCCCAATAATAGATAATGTAATAACAAGTATTTGCAATAAATGTTGTTCAGGTGGTCTGTTAATAAATACTATGTCAACTTTATCGTGCACTGCATCTTATTGCATAGTTTAGAGAACGCGACGCGAATAGAAAGCTAACAAAATCATAAAGTCCATCATATCTTATTGGAATCTAATGAAAACTATCTAAAAATTTAAATAAGTATTTGTCAAATATGTAACTTTAATTGTTAATCGACATTTTTATTTTAGTGTTTAGGATAGAAATTTCCTTCTTATCATGAAATCTATACCTACAGCTTATTACTTTACCATCCCACACAATGCTTTGTTATATGATATAGATTTTTTCCGAGAAAAAATTATATTATTCATTAGGTATTTGATCATCTATGAATATATTGATTTGGGCGAATAACAATAAATGTGTGTTTTTAATTATTCTTTGATAGATATATAATATTATTATAATCCTTCCTAGTTTTAGATCGGAATGTACACCATCAAGTTATGTGATGATCTGTCGAACATGCGTGTTTCGCAACATACACATCACGTTGCGCCTGAGTCTCATATACCGGGGTGTTGCAAATGTCGGTCTATGAACAATGCATGATATCCCCGCCCGCTTACCTACACAAACTCATAACCTTCTATAGTATTCTTTAGATCTATCTATATTTTAAAATATAGAAACTGAACTGAAATTGCTTTCCAAAACACAGAAGGAAGAACTACGAATTTGATATTTATACATTATCAAGAGATGATATTTATAATAATATTTAAGATTTTAATTGATCTAGTCGCATTTCGGGATTAGTTTGAAAATAGTCGGGTATAACGGATGGAGTCAGCCCTAAAGCCCTGGGCGGTGGCTAGGCGGCGCGGCTGTACATTCGCTGGTCGTTCGGTACATACTCGTCTCATCAACCCCGCATAACTGCTGCCTGAAGACATTTATTAGTAATACCAGCCGAACACATAATTACAATATGCAAATAAAAATTACAATTTTCAAAATATTATTCCATGTTATTACTTATCATAAAACTAAACGCAAATTGGTACACGTTTAATTGTGACCACTTAGATCTTGAGTTAATATTCTAGTATACCTAACCCCTAACAAATTGCTATCAATTGTTAGTTCCCACGCTATTAAGGGTATCGATCACTCGTTCTTTGTTCCAACATTTATCTATAACTATGTAGTTAATGAAATTATGTTTGGTTGGTTTAGGTATTATTGTACATTTTAGAGTTTGTCATTAATAAGATTTTCTTATAACTTTTATAACCCTTTTAATTACCGTTTAGATACCTTATTTGTAAAATTTGTATTTGTTAAAATATTTAAGTGTGGATAGTAAATACGATTATTTGAGGTTTTATGAAAGGTTTGAGTTTTGTATGTTTAAATTGAGTCTTAGCAAGGTTCTGAAACCGTAAATGTCATTCGTAATATCATGCCAATTTTGCACCAGTTGCAGTGGTTCAGGTATCTATAAAAAGGTCCAGTATGTTATTGTGGTCTTTCTAATATAGTCAGTCTAATAATTACTATGTTTTAGAAGCTATTTTTATATTCAATTTAAAGTAAATTAGAAGTAAATTCCGATGCCGAGAAACACGCAGTTGATTGTGAAATTTATAATAGTTAATAATCTGCTGCAGATATAATATCGATCGGTGATACGAAAACATAATAAACGGCTGGACTTAAATTGTTTATGTAGATATTCCTGTAAGTATAACTTCCTTTGTCTCCTGCGTTGTAAAGATTTCAACGCGTCTCGTACGAAATTATATTATCTTCTAGCGCCTTATTTATGTAGTTATCCACCCTCGCACGCTGAAAATGTACTTACCTAGTTTAGAGCGAGATATTATTTTATATCAAGTGCTCACAGTTTCTCAACAACTTTTGTACTAGAGGCACCTACTTACTACGAATAAATAGATATTATAATCTAAACTCACCTCGCCTTTCCGGAAACACGAATCCAAATAAAGTCCAAATCAGGTTCTCACTCGAATCCTATAAGCACCAGTTGTAGCACTTAAGTTTCTTTAACAGAGGATAAGTTCAAATACCCATACAAGTTCAATACACCTTATTGTTTGTGAACACTCGTGATGTCCTGACAAATCAGCCGCTCGGCAGCGAGATCGTGTCCGAGGAGGCACTGGCGGCACACGGGAAGCTTTGTCCGGGACCAATGGGAATTCTCCAAAGGTCCGGCCGGTAAAAGACGGTACAGAATCCGGCCGCACGATGCGCCTCACAACGGTAAACTGGCAGCGAGCGCCAACACAGCCTCGCCCTCGCCTGTACGACAGCGCCGCAACCTCCCCCCAAACAAATAGTACCGTACTCTGTGTTCATGTCTGAGTTAGTTTTATTATAAATTGTCTGTGTGTGCTATATCGCACTAACACACGCGAGCGCTACATCAAGACACCGTGTAGCGGTGTTCGAATTTCGTTGTAGGTATAAAGTATGCGTGCTTTGATCTTACGATTCGGTATGCACAGGCGCACATAGGGCTGCTATGTACGTATCTATCATGTTTGTGCAACACTCCCGCACGGAACGCCATTTATATCAAATTATAAATATATATTTTCTATAAAATATATATTTTCATGTTTCTGTAAACTAGGTTGCAAACACTGCTTACTGGTTGCAATACCTACGTACCGAAAAGCGTTTATTTGGTAGCTGTCTATTCTTGCTGTTCCACTAAGGTGCGTTGTTTGGAATAAATAAAAATGTAACATATATGCAATGGTAATAGATATCATTACCTTCTAGACAAGACTTTCATAAAACAAAATATTATTCTAAAAAAGAAAACTGAAAATGAACTGAAAATTAAGATTTAAATTAGATACCTACTTACATACAGTAGCTAAATTAGCTTTCAACATATCTGTTTGTTTGTAATATAGAACAATGCAGACTACACATAGGTAGGTATTTAAATATCAAAACGTCTGTTTTATTTACCATGATCGTCGGTCAGCATCATCTCACACGTCGTACGCCGTCACGTCTCGGTCAGAGCGAGCGTCAAACACGTCACTCTGAAGCGGCGCGATCGTGACTGCAGAGACGTCCAGCTGTGACATGTGAAACAATTCCCAGATTAATCTGTACGACACCTAGAAGAAAGTTTCTTGCTTAGATTTTTTTTTTTAATTATCACATAAAACATTTGAGTTTTTGTTCGATTGACCCTGAGACATTTTTATCTGACCTTGCTATACTTATAAACTATCACGATGTGATTTAAATTAATGTATTAGTAGTGTACTAAATAGAGGCAGGCTGATCTCGGTACCACCACCAGTTTTGAGCGTAACGTGACCTACTCGTGATCAGCTTGGAAGTAGTTTTATATTGAACTAAGGAGTGTGATCTGTCAACGGATTATGTACACTCGTCTTCTCAAGCCGACATAGATGTACTTCCATATATGGTAATAATGTAGGGAGATTTCTCTTATAGTTGTTTTAATGGACCGCGCTCTAGGCATCTACCGGGCAGTGTAGTCACATGCCGGGCTACTATAAAAACACATATCCAAATTATTGCTGTTTACCTTTGTAGACCGACGAACTCGCTTCTACTTTTTATAATAGGACATATTGTATGTAATACTAAGAAATGCATCCTCATGTAGAAAGTTTACATAACCAGTGAATAGTAAAACATATGCAATACGCATATAACGTAACTCCGAGCTAAATCATTTTCAAATTGCATCCATCAATTGCGAATCGTGTCCATTAATATAATAAATTAAACAACAAAGTATATTTAGCATACGTTTATTTTAAAAATATAAAGAAAACTATATAAAAAAAATTAAAAACTCCGAAAGAAATCAATTACTAAAGGTTGCTATTTGCTATTTATATTGAAAGGTATACCCAAAACGCTGATCGATCGTTGTACCGCGGCATATATTACATTAAACATTATAATTAATTAATAATAATAATATATAAAAAAAACTGATTTCTGTGACAGAGTTTCTGCATATGGAAAAATACGTTTTATACGTTTGGCATTAGACTAGAAATATAGATTGATAACATATACAAATTATTCATCAGTACACAAATGAAATTTAACTAATTATCTAATTTTTGTAAAAAAAAATCATATCATTTAGTACATTTTAAGAGTTACAAACAAACCATAGCATAGAAGAATTAACGTATTTATTTAATCATTATAGCCCACATAACTGTTTTTGATATTGAAAACAATAAGAGCACCAAAGACAATGAATTCGAATTTAAATATTAACTCGTAAAATATTGTAATATATCTATACAAAATACAAAATTTGAATATTTTGGTTTGAAAGGAGAATGCCCATTAGAGAAAGATTTTTTTTATTTGTCAATTATTTTTAATCTGTTTTCATGCAATTAAACATTGACTATTGTTCAGTAAACGATGTGTTCATATAATACAATAAAACATTAATGAAAAATAAGATTTTTAGAATACTGTCAACTTTTCGATATCAACTGGGTCCCAAAATAGGCATTGTTCTCTAAATCATTAATTTATTCAAATGCAAGAAGACTTTTTTTCTTTTTTTCTATTTTCGAATGTGACTTATTTCGGTTATATACAATTTTCAAAAGTAAAATTAATGATATAAAATAACATAATATAAATCAAGTAAATACTCTATATATCAATAAAATAACAATCTAGAATGATAAATATTTTTTAGAATTAGCAAATACACTTAATATTAAAAGGATATAATTCAACATAAAGCTATAATAATATTTTGTCAAAATACAATATCATTAGTATTAATAATAATTACATATTTAATGTCACTCATTCATCAGACTAAATAAAAACATTCCGTATAAACTGATGCGCAAAATTTAGAAAACACAAATTAAATAGCTCAAAACACACTTGATTTTTTTTTTCAAATAATAATATAACTAGTCTCGTTGTGACCTAATGCAGAATAATTTAGAAATAAAATTTGTCTATTAAGTCTCAATAATTTCAGACCTCTTTGATTTTTAATCTCGAGACCAGTCATGTGCGCTATCTAAAACTAAGAAAAATATGACGCAACAGAGTGCGTCACTTAAAAAAAGATCTCTAATAAATAACATTCTCTAAGCGAATTATTTTATAAATAAAAAATGTGCTAATTGATATTTTATGGAAGAAAAAAAGTCAGGAAGTCGGTCGCACACTCAGAAATCGTAAATACCGATAGGCTACAGAAAATGTTTATAAATTTTAAATTATAGGATAGAGGCGCTCCACACACACAAACACACAAGTTCTTATACAAAATGCAAATAGGAATTACAAAAAAAAAGTTATAGGAAAGAGTAGAATATAATTACATCCAGTATTGTAAGCACCAACAAATTCTCGACTTCCGAATGGGTTTTCTTCGAGCACATTTTGTTGGCAACACCACATCAGAATTGACAGATATATTTTCATTGGGTGTAATATTAAAATATAGTTCTAATAGTTATTTTTATAACGACGGGATATGTAACCTCGTCTGGCCTAAAACTAATTATAACTTTTTTCTTCTAATCATTACATTAACGAAGTATCTCACTGACAATACTGCTGTGGTGTTGCCAACAAAATGTGTTTGAAGAAAACCTGTCGGAAAGTCTAAAGGTTGGTTCATTCATACCGCTCTGAATACATTTGACTTTTCGAAAATACATTGAAAAGGTAAAAAGTAAATTATAATATTGATGGCAGTTACAAATTAATAAATGATACCTACCAATCGGGAATATTTTTTAATCAAATCAAATTGTTAGTCAACGTGCAAAAAAATTTATTCTAAATCATTTATATTTAGTATACTATGAACGTAAATACTTAAAATTTTTATTTGTTAATTATGAGCATGTTCGCAGATATTGGATCTCCTTGTGCCGTCTTATAGATGTGTAAAATTTAAAATTTGTACTTTTATTATTAATCGTTTTAAATTTAATTGCTTATATTACTTATAAGTACGAATATGACGTGTTGAATTTATTGTTGAGTTTTCATTTTGTAATTAACTTCATTGTAGTGAGTATAAAAGTAAATATGTAAAAAATCGTTCTACAAACGGGCACGGATCAAAACTAATCAGAAATAAACAGCTCAAAAGATGACAAATAAATAGTACATACGTATTACTTGAGAATTAAGTACTAAAATGGAGAAAAACAAAATTTGTATAATAATTATGGTTATGTATCCGTTTATATTATCACCCAATCGACTTAACATTATATGGCATTTATGAATTGGTGATTCTGATGATTATAAACTTAACCTAATAATTGTCGATATAAAAAATTTAACTCCTATTGGTTATTGCTTAAAAATTACTTGTCATTAGTGATTCGTATTAAAAACCTATCCATACATAATATTTCGTACAAAATGCCTCTTGGAATAAAAAGATAGGACCCCAAATGTTACATTTACATATCCGCGTAAGAGCGGATTGTCTTTTGAGCACTTGCACAATATCACAAGTCTTAATGATTCCGAATAGGCGTAAGCACTCGTTTATAAGTGACAGAGTAACGGACGTGTTTAACCGAGTCGACTACCAATTAGCCATGCCCGGCTTGTTTAGTGTCATAAAATAAATCTGGCAGGATGAACCACCCTTAGCGGATGAAAAGAATACTTTATCGTTGCGTTCGCACAAGAACTTGAGACGTTGCGCTTTCTTGTGCATGAACACACCGTCGAGATGTCCACTTTCTACTGAGCGAATTTCAATTGCTTTATTCCCCCAACCCATTATCTGACCTGTGCCGATGTAAGCGACTGATGTTGGCATTTCGCCCCACTGAAAATATATTATTAAATTAAAAATGAGAATGTCCATTCCCCTAAGAGAAATAGGCCCACAATTTTTTCCTCTAGTTTGTCATTGATCTTTCGTTAACTTTCTAGGAAATAAATCTATATTCATTATCACCAATTAGTTTTTTTACTTATTTATTGTATTAAATGCTTATAATAATGGATTAAATATTTTTTATGTAATTAAGCATTTAATATTGACAGCTAAAAAATTAAATATTGAAAAAAAATAAATATTATTTTAGAATATGTCAACTGGGTCCAGAAATGGACATTGTCCTTTATACAAAAAACAACTGGGAAATACAAATGAAATTCTAATTCTAACCTGGAGAACAATATTTTTGCTGACACGTCCATTGGTGTTAACGTAAACGCCTTCATTGTCATAACAGAGCAACAGTTGAACACCGTTCGAGTTGGGAAGAGGAACGATGCAGTGCGGAACTATGGCACCTTGCGTCTGAAATAAACATAATCACAAAAGTAATATTTAAGTACATTAAGTTTGCCATAAAATGGTAATATAACCTTTCTCTTTTTTATTTGTTATTTTAATTTAAAAATAATAATAATAGCCAATTGGTTCAGATTACTTACAGTACTTACATTACTGACGTGTTTCGGTATATAGATATCATAGACAGTCGCCGTATCTAAGTCTACAGCGTGGAACCCATCGGCAGATCCATATATTACTTTCAGTCTTGTACCATCCTCAATCGTTAAATCCACTAATAAAGGCCTGCAAATATTACATCTTTATATGAAAACGTTATACTAAGAAATTATTGCATGTAGCAGTCGCCTCCGCTATGCCGGCTTGAGGAGATGGATGCACACCATCAAGGTTGACAGAGTAAGCGGTATTTGATCATCGATCGTGAGCTCAAACGTTGTACAGCTAGACCACGGCCGTTTATATAAATAAATCGAAATAATATAATGTTCACCTGTGTTTTAAGTCTCCAAAAGTCTTGAACGCCATGAACTTGTGATAAGGTTTTGGTGCCCACGCGTAGATCTCGATCGAATCCTTTAAAGCGATCACTAAGAACTTGATACGTTCATATTTAACGATGCGGAAGTGAACAGCTCCTTGCAGCTCACCGACATTGATCCAGCCATTTCTCCTTTCTACTTGCTGCAATATATCAAAAATATTTACATTGTTTTAAAATTAACAATAATTTACGGGGAAAAATTTCTCAATCTAGTTACATTCTAATACTTACATCACTAAGGCCATCAGTTCTGAGAATCTTGGACTTGAGCCAACTCAAGTAGTAGACGCGAACGCGGTTCTTCTTTCCTGATACAGTGACAAGGATGTTCTGCCCTTCCAATACTTCCATTTGTTGGAAACGACGTCTCGAAATCAGCTGATAAACTTTGCCTTGTCCTGATCTATCCAGTAACATCAGACCATTCTCAGTTCCAATTAGAAGATTCACACCTGAACAACAAGCAATAATTTATATAAAACGTTATATAAAAAAAGCGACATTACATTTTAAGGTAATTACCCCAAAGAGCTGCACAAAGTATTTCGGAGTTGAATCTCTTCTTGTATTTGCGTATCTCTGGCGTATCTTGAGTGACATCGTGACTGGTGGGCGTCACGTTGACATTGACGTGGCTCTCTCTACGCGAGGAGTTCCCCCCGGAGCCGGCAGTACCTCCGCTGCCAGTCGAACCGGCGCCGAATCCGAACGTCAGGAAAGACCGCTGCTTCTGTTGTAACGGGAGAAACTGTTGCGATCCAACGGAAGAGTTTGAGGGAGATTGTTGCAAGGAGTGAGGAGAAGAAGCGCCCGCTACGAAAGACTTGGAAGGCGTGGACTGCACGGACGAGGAAGGGAGATGATGATGGTGAGGGGTAACAACGCCGACCGCTTGACGATACTGCAACACAAAATAATAATATTACAACTTGCTACTTATTATTATTAATAACATAAATATGACATAATAAAATACTGGAATTCTTAATGGAATTATTACTTTTTAAATACTCAAAATTAAAATTGTCGCAACATTTGATTTGAATTATAATATGAATTGTTAGTCGATCTAAATCTCCCTCAACCAAATTATTATTAGTTACAGCAGCTCAGTAAAATTATCTTTGTTATAATATGAGTTTTGATTTTTTTTTTCATTTGAAGCATTACTGCAGCCACCAATCGAGAGTTACTGAACATGTTATAAATGACAAATGAATGTTTATCATGCTGATTAATGTATGTGATTCAAACAATGATTGTGCTGTGAATATATGAGATATTTTCATTATTTAATACAACGAAAGAACACAGCGAAAATTATGTGCAACAATTCAACATTTAAACAATATCAACAATATAATATCTCCTGTCTATCAAAACATAATAATTAATATAGTTATTACTAGAAATATACAATTTATCTACATTAAGCTCTCTTCATCGGTTACTAAGCTCACCAAAACCAAAATTATTCTAAATTACACTAATTACTACATATTGATATCCCCCCATTCTTGTAGCTCACTCACGAGTGTATATATAATAAGTAAGCCAGCCTTCAAGTAGTAGTAATTGTGATAGGGATAATGCATGAAACGTGTATATAGGAAGAAGTAGAGATCTAACATTCGACATACAACATTCTAAAGAGTCGTTATCAAAGCGTACAGCTCTTGCGTTCAATTGATACTCACACTCAACGTTTGCCAGCAAGCCGCTCGCAGACTCTCCACTCCAGGTGTTCGCATGATTAACAACCATCATCACATTAATATGGGAAACCACAATCACCCGACACTCATACACGAATTACGCATACAAATGTACGGAGTAAATAAACAAGTACAAAATGAGAGAATCGCTTATGATTGCGAAAAATATGATTCGTACAGTTTCGTTATAATTAAATTTGTTAATAGCTCAGATGTTTAAAGTCATAGTAGAAACTGTTATTATTAAAACTATTTTGATAGTTTTAAATAAATATGAAATGAAACTCACCTCTTCGCTGGCCGATTTATCATGTCTGGGTGGTGTTGTGGGACGCCCGGCTTGACTGAGCAAGTCTGGTAACACTGAACTAGTGCGAGATCCGCTCCCTTCCACACCAGAACTCGAGCGTCCACCCTGCAGTTCATACACAGAGTTATAAATCCAAAACAATCTCGTATCATTTTTAATAAGTCTTTCATTAAAAATATAAAATAGTACAACACATTCATGCATGATGGAGTGAACTTAAAATATAATTTTCATATGAAACAATCCACAGTCGATACGGACAAACACATACATGCATAAAGTGCAACATTTACATTCGACAGGCACGTGATATAAATATAATGATGTAGTAATAATACACGAGTATTCTTTCATTACGAGTAAGTTTATTAGTGGCGCATTCCACTTCATAAATTGTTAAGAGTCCGAGTTTCTCGTCCGGTTATTTTGGCAGGCTCTGCTTGGCAATTATTGTCTGGCAGGAAGACGGTAGTCACACAAGAAACGATCCTATAGTTAAAGGAAGCTACAAAAAGTTTTTAGTAGGTACACACCAATTAAATCAACACACACATTTTTCATAAACCGTATAGACCATTATAATAAATGTATTGAGGCATGTTTTGTTCTGTCACAAAAATATAACAATTTAGACCCAGTATTAACAGACAATTCCCATAGTTAACCCCATACCATTAGTATAGTAAGATATGCATTATAATCAGTAAGCGATAGATTCCAATTAGCGACAGAAGTGAATGCAAGCTATCAGTTCCAAGACTCATAAACATGGTTACAAAATCAAAGCCATCCTAAGCGAAGAACAATTACCTGATCACGAGCTAGTACCGCTTCCTGCCCACAACTTGCCATCAATTCAGTGTGGCGTTTATATTGAGAGTTCTTTCTAAATACTATATCAGACTCTGTTTTCTCCCGTCTCGGCCTGACTACGCAAGCATCTTTGTTGACATCAGTATTATTATCAACAGTGTTAGCAGTCAGATCTGGTGTGTTCGCCTTTTGGAAAGGCAAATTTTTCGTATAAACAATGCTGTTTGTAACACTAGCATTAGGAGAATCTCTCGGTATGCTATTCTCGCGGCTTAACTGTTCATTTTCACTGTCTTGGCGTATCAATGCAGCGACAGTTTTGAGTGCTTCTATTGGGTTATTGCCAGTTTTCTTTTCAGTGGTGTTGTTGGTCTTTCTATTATCTTGGCGCGCTTTTAACGAATCATTGAATTTTATAAAATCAACAAGAACCGGTTCACCAGATGATTGAGGTTTTGAGATTTGGCTACGAGACTGATTGAAAATTCCACTCGACCTCAAAGGGTCGTTACCTCTAAGTTCATTCTTAGGTAAATAAATAGCTGAATGTCTAGTGCTAGGCATCGGAGACAAATCTGAATTTTCCCGCCGAAATCCCCTGAAGAATGGACTATGTGATTTTTTCTCAGAATCTTGTAACTTCTTGTGTCTATTAAAGATATCTGCTAATTTCTCATGAGTTGATTTATCTTCTGATTTCGAAAATAAGAGTTTGTGTCTGGCGGGCGGGGTCACTATAGCTTTATAATTTGCCAGAGCTTCGTCTATTTCTATTTTAGATTGGCGTTGTAACTGAGCACGTCGGGCTTCCTCACTTTTTTTCTTATCTTGTTTTTCTGTAGCTTTCTGAGATGATTTTCCAGGAAAAAATCTTGCAAAATCCCAATCTTTTAACAACTCCAGATCTGATTCTGTTTCATTTTCGCGTTTGTCCTTCTGTTGTTGCGACGATTTATGTTGATAAAATGTGAAAGAAATAATAAAAAATAAAGTGGGAATTAAAATATAAATAGGAAATAAGCGACGCATGCCATAATTTGAATTCTAATTATCCACCAGTAAAATATTTACAGTAAAGGTTGAAATCATTTTTCTGTTTATTACGTAATTATATTTAACTCGAGAGCAAGTGTATTTGGCTTCAACAGATCCAAACTTTACTGCAATAATTGTCCCATCACATTAAAAAAACACATTCAAATATTATAATACAAACACGATATGTAGTATACATATTATTAAAAACACTGAGTACAAAGCAGTTTAATAAAGGATCAGTGGAAGCTGTGAAGCAAGCTGAATAAAACAACATGCTTATTCATAAACAATGACTCAAGATATAGTGGGTGATAGATTAAATACCAAATACACTTCTCAAAAGTTAACACAAGAATAACACAAATTAATGAAGATGTACTTTATGATAATTATATCAGTCATTCTTTTCTAAATTCCATGCCTGGTATGATCTAGTCTACAAACTAGGATATAAATTATACTTGAAGTGAAGTAATCATTGTTTTCATAGTGATAAAGTAATCAGTACTCACTCGCTTCATGACCAGAGTGCGATCGCCGTGTGCGTCGTCGTCATCGGGCGTCGGAGGCAAAGGGCGGTTAGGCGCACCGCCGGAGACTGCACCCGCGCCGTCCTCCGTCACTGCACTCAGACCCGGCCTGTAGCAAAACTCGGGACTAACGCAACCGAACAACACAAAAATAACGGGATGGGACAAGGTGCAAAATCAAAATGAGGATTAAGTAAACATAAAAATAAAAGAGAATTTAAAATTTAATTAACGTTTTGACGGTTCTGTAAAATAAATTACGACATTAAACATATTAAAAAGATACCCAAATATGTGTCAAACTCACAGTGGTTTAGGCGGATCACTGGCAAGAAGTGTGCCGTCATTTCGTACTCTACCACCACTCTCTTCAGTTTCTGAATCACTATCAGAATCTTCGAAAGGTTCTGCAGTATTCCTTTCTACTGGTGGACCTGTGATGTTAAATATATTAATTTAGAAAGCAGCAACATGTATTGTATTGCAGCAAGTATTGTATATTACCTTGACCATTAGTTGGCGCTCGCGGCGGCCGTGTGGGCGCCTCATTCCCAGAAACCACGCCCAATTCGTTCAATTGAGTAACCAACTTGTCCAAATCCTACAAAAGACATAAAAATTTAATAAACTATATAAAACTGTTTTATATTCATAAATTCCTGTATTAAAAACAATGCAATATATACAAACCTCTGGTTTCCTAGGCGGAAGCTGCAGATTGGAAGAATATCAAGTGCAACAGCAATCACATGAAATATAAATAATAAAATAAATATAAAAACAAAACACTTTAAAAACAAATGCAAACAATAAGTTCGATTGAGACTAAGCATTTAAAATCATTTTAAAATATATAATAATAATATTATTAAAGCAATAGTGATGCCCAATAAGTAATACAGACTAAAATGTAAGCTAACTAGATTCTACTTTGACTGGTGAATAAATGAAGGTGATCATACCATAGGTTTGAACATATGATGTGAGTTACGCTGTGGCGGTTGGGGTCCGGAGGCCGGAGGAGTACCATTATTAGAGCCAGAGCTGTTAGATGACCCTGAAGACTTCGGCGTAGGCGGCAAAGGTCTATAGGGACAGGCATAGAAAGCTTATTAACTTCGGAACAAGGTGTATTCATAATTAAAAGAATTTTAAGAACAAAAAGACTGTCATTTTCTAGTATAAAATATATACCTATATCTATTAGGTTGCTGTGCTTGCGGATCAGGCACTACAATCAGTCTTTGAGGAATGGAGGGCCGTGCGGGAGGCCCAGGCTCTGAAATTTAAAATTAGTATAGTCCTTGAAGTTCAATAAATTATAATTTTTTTAAATACTAACCAGGAATTTCTTCACGTTCCTCGCGTTTACTATTTCGTTTAGGCGGCGGTTGCGGTAAAGCGTCGGTTGCATTTCTATAAAAATAACCCTCATTATTTTCTTGTGAATTTTCATTTCAGTACTTAAATAAATAGAACTAAGTCTATGTTTAACATACCGTCCTTCTTGTATCTGTTGGAAGTTTCTCCTCAAAGTATCACCGCCACCTTGATGCGCCGGTGCATTGTGAACAATAGAGGAAGGTTCTCCAGCAATACCGACATCCTCCTCTTCACCTTCGGAGCCAGAGTAACGATACTCTTCACGTACAGAATTTTCTTGTTTACGTTTCTTACAGCGATCAATGTGATCCTTCAGCTGGATGCGAACTTGACGCTCGGTTGGCTGATCTCTGAATATTTTTTGGAATATATTACCAAACTTTGAATATTTAAAATATGATATAATATTGGTAGGTGGTTTAATACCTAATGAAAGCATGTTTAAGAAGCTGTTCAGTGTACGGTCGTTGGTGATAATCTTTCACAAGTACAGTCTCTATGAAACTATGAAATTTCTTCGCCCATTTCTTTAACTTTAAACGGGGTGGAGGATTCCTAAAAGAAAAACATTTATTTATTTGAAATTGACATAATACATGAGTTATCAATATAATTTATCATTATAAATTACCTTGGAATAAGGAACAACGCTCTCATTGGATGTAAATCGCATAGAGGCGGTTGGCTCTCAGCCATTTCAAGTGCAGTAATTCCGAGTGACCATAAATCAGATCGGTTATCATATGTGGCATCAGGGTTCTCATCACACGCGATAACTTCCGGCGCCATCCAATATGGTGTTCCAATAAATGTATTTCTTCTACCAATAGTACGATCTAATTGAGCTGATACTCCAAAATCAACTGGTAAACAAATTAAAGAATTTAGGCTAAGATTGTATATAACTACTAAAAAAAAGAATAATGTCAAAGATATTATTTTTCTCCTATATTCTCGGTAATGAGTAGTTTGCTTTTAAAATTGTTTAATTTCTATTCATAAAACAAGTTGTATCACAATGGCCATTATCTAGTTCACACACACAAGAAAATACCTACACATTACAAAACAATGCAACTCTCAACGAGACAATATAATTTATTGCAGCGTAATTACCAAGTTTAACTTCAGCATTGTCAGTGAGCAGGACATTTTGACCTTTTATATCACGATGAATCACTTTATTAGAGTGTAAATAACTGAGTCCACGTAAAATCTCCCTGCATATGTAAGATATCCACTCCTCTTTGAGTGATTGCCCTTTTGTCGATTTCACCAAATCTGTTACAGATCCTACAATATTTAAAGAATATTTTTAAAAAATAATATAGGTACAATATACATACATATTTGTTAAACTCATTATTTAAATGCCTAAAATTAGTAAAATAGGTAAAATTTTAATAATATTTTGATGAAATATCGGTGGCGAAATTAGTCCAAAGAGAAACACAAATATAATCCTAAATTATCAAATTACACAAGAAACTATGTACAGTATGTTAATATGTTTAAAATAAAAACTAGCTTAGCTACTATAGTTTATAATTAATGCTTTGGAAAATTGGAACTACCTTATTTTTAATTTTTTTTCTTTTAAAATTGAGGGAATCCATCTGCATTAATATTTTGCCACAGATATGTATTTACAAATTAAAATTTTATCGTTCCACTTTTACATTAATTTTACATAAATTTTTTAATTAAGTTTCCACAAAATTGCATTCAAATATAAATTATTACCTGCACCACAATATTCCATAACCAACCACAGCTGATCATCTTTAACGGGTAGACATTTCTTTATAAATGCACCATAATATGTGGCAATGTTACGGTGATTTGAGTATTTCTTGAGGACATTGATCTCCAATTTAATCTCTTCCTCCTCATCTTCATTGACATCCATGACCTTAATGGCAGCAAGCTGGCCAGTCTTAGTGTGCCGTCCCTATATGCAATTTATATGTTTAACACTAGCTATATTTTAAAATTAAATAATAATAAAAGATAAGCTTATAACACTTTCTTTGTGTTATAAACTACTCTAAGTACTCTGTCAATCCCAATTATATGAAGTTATAATATAAATACCTTTAATAAAATAAAATGAAAAATACTTAAATAAAATGAAAGCATCTAACTAATTAAATAAAATTTTAAATATAGATATTCATTGCTTATCAATGTTTCTTATCAAATATTTGTCAACAAATACCTAAGTACTATGTTTGTAGTATTTAATTTATAACGATAAAGCTAAAAGTTTTTTGTTAGCTTATTTCAGACTTACAAAAGACTTAATTTTAGACAATTAACAAACATTAACTTCATTTAATGCTAATAAACTATAAAACTACCATTTTATTATCAGAATGATACATATCATTTTGCACATGTTACACCCACTGTTGGACCTACTCTATTACTAATTAACTGGAACGAATTCAAACTAGAATTGTTTAAACTTACTTATAAGTATGCATGTTTTTGGACTAATAGCTAATTTAATTTACTTACCTTATAAACTTGACCATAAGTGCCATTGCCAACAACTTCGATCAGTTCAAATATACCAGCAGGATCCTAAAAACAAATGTACACATATAAACCACCTAATCATCAAACTTAGACTGATTAAGAATGTAGGTATAGAAATTTATTTATTTTTTTAGGTTTGAATGAATCACGCCCCCGAGATCATTGCCCCATACGTACTGTAATAGCAGCAAAATAAAGATGCATGGTTAGTAGATGAACTATGATATGGGTTAACATTTTAATTACCAATCTACAATAAATAATAATTTACCTTTAGTGCACTGAGGTCAATGTCGTCCAATGAACAATTCACAGACGGTACTAATTGATGCGCCATTTTGCGTGTATTTTGTCACACACGAAGACAAAGCACGAAAATTCACATCGACGTGAAACTACTTATCGTATCTTTTCAATTTAAAACACAGACAAAATAAAACACAATTTCACATTCTATAGTCTAATTTGTCTAAACAATTCATTGTATTTACAGCTAAAATTAATAAACTGAGATTGACGGCGATAACACAGCCATTCCCGTCCCGACCCCATACACAGCAAACACCCAGTGATGCCAAATCAATAAAAATAATTTACTAAAGTAGGTATTAAAATTATTTAGATAGATAACTAAATAAATAATATTCTTTACATGATACTTTTATTTAAGACTAATGAAAAAAATATAATTTAAAAATACATACAAATGAATATCTGCCAAATATTATTATAAATACTACTGTCATAACGACTAGTGTTGTGCAGAGTTTTGGCGGCCATCTTGAGACGGCAGGTTATCTGTTTTGAATTATTTTCCTAAACTTGTGTTTCTTCGAGTGTTAATGTGTAATAATAGTGGATTATTAACCATTAAGTGTTCGTAAACGTGCGTAAGTGTGGACAAACAATTCAAAAGAAGAGAATCTGTGTTTTCATCTTCCGTCCAAAACTCCGTAGGAAATTTCAGTAAGGATTCTACCACTTTACTGGAATAATTTTTAACATGACTGAGACTTGACCTGACTGGTGTGATGAATGAATGACTCGTGATGCACAATGTTATTAACTTGATGCAAAAATATTTACTTTGACACTGGCAAATTGTTATAATGCCATATAAAAGAAAAAGTGATGTTTTTGTTTTGCACGCTTATGTATTTTGTGTTTATTTATTGTATTTAAAAAATAATGATTGCAGCATATTATCATAATTTACTGAATAATATAGTTTAAATAATTGTTACGCAATTAGAATGGATGAACAGAGCAAGAAATTAAAGTATTTAGTATCAGTAGAAAAACTTGCAGAAGAAATATTGTCTGATAAACGTGAAGTTATTGCTCTAGATAAAAGGAGGAATGAAAATCGAGAAGCATTAAGAGATATATCTGCATCAAATCAAAGGAAATGTTGGTTAACTGTGGGTTCTGTGCTCATAAAACATAATACACATGACACCAAACAACTTATTGAGGAAGATCAAAAGCAACTGAGTATAAATGTGAATAAATTGCGCAGTGACATGAAAGTTAAAGTTAATGATCTTCGGGATTTGGAAATGCAGCCACCTGTGCCAGGATTATTGTTAGTTCCTATGTCTCCAAAAGAAACAAGCATTTTATCAAATATAGGATTAATTCCACAATAATAAAATCAGTCTTTCCTTTATTATAGTTTTCTCATAGGGATATATCAGTGAGTTTTCTAATGTCAGAGTAACAACTACCATTAATATTACCAACATTTGTGAGAGAGTATTATATTCCTTGTTCATCACAAAACAGGCAAAAATTGCTCTAATAAACTAGCTATATTACTAAAACTTCTAAGTGCTTTGGGGGTACAAAAAGGTTTTTATTCACCTATTAAAAGGTTATCATAAATTATCAACATTATGTAAACACAACGGCCATAGGCAGGGAGGATTAGTCAGATTAACACTTTCTTTGGCTGTATAGGTTTTGATCCCAGTGAGGTGGTTTGTAATCGGCACTCTAAACAAAAAAATAATGTCCATAGTAAAAGTGTTTTTTTTTTAACATTTAGCACCGGTCATAGGTCACCAGCCTTCTTTTTGCACATTGTACATACTTGTAGGTATTTTACAACTTAATGTTTTTTGGACCGTTTCGAAAGAAACATTTTGCACAGAAACTTCAATATTGTGAGCATTTTCTCAGAGGCTTGGGATGACACGAATAATTACCGCTTACTGCACCGTATATAGAACGAATCTTTCTTTTTCTTTACATACCATATGTTATTGATTTTATACAATAACAATCATTATAAACCTTTTTTATAAAAACAAGGAAATGCCACGACATGCCTGCGCGTAAATTGTAGTAATCAATTATAAAGTTGTCTATGATAACATCCCCACGTGCATCGCGGAAATAATGGAAATAATATTTGTCAGTTGGCAACTCTGTCGTCGTCAGCATTTTTAGGCGTCCTTTGGCATTTCTTTTCTTGTTGGCCACGCATTTTACGCTTACATTATTCTGGTATAATTTATTTTGATATTACATAAGAAAATCAAGACTTGTGACATTGAAACATAATGGACGGTCCGCCAAATCGTGGATTTCGTGGAGGCGGAGGCAGGGGTGGACCTCTTGGTAGAGGAGGTCGTGGTGGTTTCGATATGCGCGGCCGGTAAGGTTATCCTTTGCATAATTGTTTAGTGCGTTATTGTATTAATTTTAATATTATTTCACCTGCGCAGTGTGCAGAATTAGTGGTAACAGTTTCGGTTTATCGCTTTAGCGTTCACTGTGCTTGTACGCATGGTAGCCTAGATATATATATTTACATATATTTTGGTTTTCAGCGGTGGAATGGGCATGAGAGGACGAGGTGGGCCCCCAATGGGACCGCCACGAGGAGGTCCTGGGTTCAGAGGGGGACCAAGAGGTGGTTTCCGTGGAGGACCTATGCGAGGAGGTGGTGGCGGTGGCGGTGACAGAGGAGGTAGAAATTTTGTACCAGCACCGCAAGGTCCAGGCCCACATCCAGTGCCCACAATTGAAACACGAGGAGGACCTCCACAACGTGAGTATATTGTCGATAAAATGTGTCAACCTTATTTTATTCCTCTATATTGCTGTACATTCATTATTATCTGCAGGTGGTGGATTTGTGAATAGAGGGGGTCCTGGTGGCAGAGGTGGACCAGGTGGTCGCGGCAGAGGAGACTTTGTACAAAGAGGTGGTCGAGGCATGCCAATGAGAGGCAAGTGTCTATAAACTTTTTTTTCAATAATATTAAGACACTATGTGAATACTGTATTTTTATAGGTAGGGGAGGTCGTGGTGGACCGCATGGTGGTCCACCGTTAGGTTCACCTGATGGTCCTCCTGGTGGTATGGGCCCACCCGGACCTGGACCCAACGGACCGCCAGCTAATATGCCTCCAAGACAAATTCCTATACAACACCAGGCTCAAGCACCACCTCCGCAACAGAATGCACCTTTCAAGAGAGGAGGTGGTCCTCCTATGCATGGAGGTCCTGGAGGTCCGCCTAAGCGTGGAAGGTCAGTATTATATCTATGCTGTTGCAGTTTATACTACATTTATATATAAATAAAATTGTTTGTAATCAGATTTGACAATGCTCGTGGTGGGAGTCGTCCTCCAGGTGCATACCAACAACATCCAGCGCCTGCTCCGCACAATGGACCGCCCCCGCAGCAACCTAACGGTTATGGACCGCCACCGTAAGTAAAACAAAATTGCACAAAAGCCTTTTTACTAGTAGTAATAATATGATGATCCAGTAACACGATAGGAATGTGCCGTCTGATACATACATGACGTTAATTCTATTCTGATTATTATTAAACAATATATTTGTAATTTGTAAATGTTAACAATTAAAAATTATACAACTCTCTTTTTTTTCTATAGACAACAATATCAACCACCATATGAGCCGGCACCCGCTGATCCATATACACAAACATATAATTCAAATGGGTGAGTTTATTTTATAATAAATTGGCAGAAGAGTAACCATGGTCTAGTGATTAGAGTTGTGAACATACAGTTGAAAAGACATGTGTTCAAATTGTAACTATGTTGGTTTGCTCAGAGTCTTAGCACAGTAATTAAAAGAGTCTGTGGCGGGCTGATGATGGTTATTGGGACAGTCTGCTGAACCTAGCACCATTTTCAAGTGTACAATACCTATGGAGTGATCTTGGGCCTAAGTCAAAAGCACGAAAGTTGTCACTTGATCAAATCGTAAACAAAAATGTGTAGGATTTGATGTTATAAGGAAGAAAGTACCTCTGTTAACCCATTTGTTTCTTCAAGCCATCATAGGGGAGATTGCTGATGCATCCACTCTTAAGTTATATTAAAATGATGATCCAAAATGTAGGAATTGCCGTCTTATACATAAATGCAGATAAACGCTTAAATCTGTTAGAAATATTTTCTTAGAATAGTTTTTGTTTGTAGTGCGTACCAAAGCAGTTCATATCCGGCACCGGCGGCGGCTCAACAGCCTCCTAGTTATAATTCGAGCTACAACAACCCTTCAGGCTATGGATATTCAACAGGGCAAGGAGGTTACGAAAATGAATAGTAAGTAATGATTGTTAATAATAACATTATAGGGGATTTTATTCAGCACAGACTAGTGCTAATTTAGGATTATATATAGAGCGGCTGTGGTCCAGTGGAAGGGGACCTTACGATTAATGGGACCTGTGTTCAAATTTCACTAAATTCTGACCGGTACGAATATAACTATGTTATATGTACTTTAGTCGCTGAGTACAGTCGAATAAAAAGAATAGAGACATTCTTTGTACTTAAATGTGCTACTTAGTACCCCCTTATACTTTCAAAGAGCCTCTGTTTATTACTTGGTCAGATATTGGGATTGTAGATGACGATACGACATGTCCGTTATGCTGTTACTGTACAAAATAAATTTTTATCCGTTCTATGAAATTCTTATGATTTATTTATAACCATACTATTGGATGCAAATGGGTTATGAAAATAAGCCTTAAGGCATTAAGTTCGCCTTTTGCACTTTTTATATTGTATAAATTTGTGCAATAAAATATTTTTATTATTATTAAGTATAAGTACTGTGACACTTTTTGTATCTGTTTCTATATGTGAATATAGGCATCGGAGCAAGATACAAATAGATGTACCGCCACCTTCATTCTTTAGATGGTTGCAATGAAGATAATGATTAATAAATACTAAGAGTATGTTTTTCAGTGCTGGAGGGGCTGCTGAACCGGGATATACTCACAGTGATCCAACATATGCTCCACCGAGTTATGATTCATACACTCAACCCGCTTACACGACTTATCAAGCACCGAGCCAACAAGGCTACAGCAACAGTTATGGTGAGTATTATTATTTTAATTTATCAGACAACGGTTAAATAGATTTAGTTTTAAAATGTAAGGTGTAATGCACAAAGTTTAAATAACATGCTAGAATTTAGTTAGGTTAGGTTATATGCTAGGTGGTATAGCATAATAATCCAACATGGAAACGGAAATAATCGATTGATTAAGAATATAAAATTAGGCTGAGCTACTCAATTTTGTGACTCGTGCCTCTCTTGTAGGTGTTTTAAAAATTAATATCTAATTATTTAATAAAATTAAAAAATAGTAATAAAGTGCAACATACATCTTGAAGACTTATTTGAAACCATACATTCAGTATTTAGCTATAACAATTTTCTGAGATGCATTTTGGCACATTTTTTATATGAATATATTTTAGGTATACACAATTTCTGAAATGAAACAAAATTTATAAATGCAGATGTTACTAGTAGAGCTACAGATGTACTCTAATAAATGTATAATTTTACTTATTTAGGTGTTTATTACAAGAATGGGATTAATATTAATTTAAAGAGAATTGAGCAAAAACAACAATAATAATAATAATAAAACATAATGCTGGTAGGCTAAGTTATTACATTTGGTTCTTTATATTACAGGCAGCTGGTGAAGTAATTCATTAAAATGGAATATATTTTAGAGGATAATATTCTGAATTTACAATATCCTATTATGGGATAGCCATCATTTGCAAAAATATTTATTTTATAAGATAAATTACGTAAATTATGATGATAATATTGTAACAGAAAAACTAGACGACAAATCATTATTTTAAATTTTACCATGAAAATATATAGCCAAAATGCGAGTGACCTAGAACTGTAATATTTATGATTTTTAAAGTTTAATAACTTTGATTTCAAGTCAATGTTTTGAATAAATTACACAATTTTCTGTGTAGGATATTATAGTACGAAATATTTAGATTTTAAGGACTTAATAAAATATAAAAGATAATACTACATATTTTGTTTTAATCATCACCAAAGAACATAATACTGAATGTTACAAAGGAATAAGTTATTATTTTTTATAATTTACATTTCTTCAAAGAAATATAATTACGTGTAGGTTTTTCTTTTACGAATGTTTAATTCTATAGACCAGGCAAATTCACTGCACTTAAAAGATGCAAAGTATTATAATAGGAATATGTGAAAGAATGTTTGCTTATCTCCAAATCAAGCTCAAAAGGCTGAAACAAATAAAATTAGCATAAACACAGATTATGTGCTAGAAAAAATTATTATTGGATACGGGATGCGTTAACGGCTATCCGTTTAATATAAAATGTTTTGAGCTTTTTAATTTCATTAAATTAACATAGTAGAGCTATTTTGCTCCATTCAAAAGGAGCCCTAGTAATAGAAAATTAATATTTAATTCTAATTATACATATACGAAGTTGCGGGTAACAGGTTCACTTTAACTTAAACACGTAATTATTATAAGTCAACCAATCAAATGACAAAAAGAAGATCTTTTACTAAGCATCGCCTACACAGTTAGATTGACTTATTTTGTATACCTACCTATTTATACTTAAAAATAAAATATTTTTTTTATTTCATAGAGAGCCTATATTAGACTGCATCTATCTATGAATTATTTATTATATCAATGTAAAATGAAAGTATACTTTATTTCTTTATTCTATCTGTATTCTATTCAGAATTCTTTATAATGATAATATCGTATCTGAAACTTTTGCAAACAAGCAATAAATAAAATTAATAACATGAAGTATCATTATGTGAGCTCAACTTATTGCTTGATTTTAAAAATTGAATATTGCACCTTGATCTCCTTGAAAATTTTTATTATAACCATTGAAAACAATGTTATTTCTCGATTAGGATCAAAGTAGTGTTTTACAACTTTTATGGAATATAATAATAACCTTTTTTAAAATAATTGTCAGATAAATGTTATTCATTCCTAATTGTGATTTTGGTGAACTTATATAATATATAACAGTAATAAAGACCAACTGCCTCGGGATAAGTGTTTGCAAACTAAATTGCACTCGAATTACTTAATTTAAAATTGGTACAATTTGTATGTATTTGAACAAGTGACAAATTATGACAATATGTTTGTTAAAAAAAAAATTAAGTATTTTTAAAAATTTACAACTTTTGGGAATGATCTACTTCAGGTAATGGGCAAGGTCCAAAAAAACTAACCCATGGTGAATCGAAAACCATTTCGAGATATCACTTCAATTAGAAGAATTTTTTGATTCTCGTCTGAAAATACTTAAAAATCGAGGAGATATTTGAAAAACTGTAATGACCGTCTTCGACCTTTCACTTCGACTTTCGTACCGTTTGACAAGATAGAATACAAAGTACCAACCTAACAGTTTTGTAGATTATTATGTTGTCTATGGTTGTCGCCTCACGAGTTTGTCAAATATCTTTTGTTTGTGTTTCCTAACAATAACAGTGTTTTATACGAATAACTATTGTAATTTTTAAAACAAAACTACACTATAAACACGATGTTTTAATTAACAGGAACTTTTAAAAATGAAAAGTTTTGTTTGAACTTTTGACAAACGATTTTTTTTTTGTTCATTGGCAATGGTTTAGTTCCGTACGAATCCTCAGGTTTGCCAATATTACGATCGCAATTTTTAAAAATTAATAAAAAAAGAACAAAGCAATTACAAAAGTTTTCCAGAAACACGTGTCGACTAAATTAATCTATATTATCTAAAAAATATGTAAAAAAGATAGCTGTCACCAGAGACACCTCCCCAATTAAGTCTTTTTTTAAAGCAAGCAGCATTGATTTAAGATATTGAAAGCACGAGTATTTCGCTATTAAATTTAATAAGACAAAAGTAGTAATTACTACTGAATCGAGGAAACCAGAAACTTTGTAATACTCATACAGTAAGAGTATTGTAGCGGCTGTTAAAAGGTGATCTATTAATTTTATTATCTAGTAATTTAAGTTAGTATTAAGTTTAGTGAAAAATATAATAATATTAATTTTAACACGGATATTCGTGTGTGATGAACTAATAGACTAAAATAAATTATAATATTTTATAAAAGTAGTATTTTCATATAATGTAGTAAACATATTCTATATTATACTCATTGGAAACTAAATAAAAACAAAAAAAATATTCAAAACAATAATAACAATCTACTTATGTTTTAAAATCGAGTTATTTTTAGGTAATTGAATACGATTTGAAAAGCTAAACAATGATGATCCTATTAGGCTTAATATAGTCCAAATTAGTTGGGACGCATGTTTCTAACTAAATATTTTGTCATTGTATGAAAAGCTGATTTATAATTATAGAAAAGTTTTATTAACGATGAAATATATAAAGATTTAGGACAAAATCAGGTCATTATGTCCACATAGAAAATAGAATAGAGTCGCCCTCTTTGGTTGGTATATTGATATTGCTAGGAGCGAATTCTTGACTGAATCAAATAAATACATACATATGTTTAGGTTTTATGTACGTAGGTTACTGGAGAGATTATTATATGTATTTAACGTTTATATTATTTTCCAGGTTGAAGTTGAGAAGTAACATTGCTTTAAGTATATGGGTATGTATGAATTTGTGGTGGGTTTGAACTAAACAAATGAACATTAAGATAATGTTCAAGAGGCTAACAAAACTCATCCTAAGGCACAATTATCAGCTGATTTGCTTGGGAGATAGGTTCGTACACGAAGGGCCCATGAAAAGCAGCATGAGCAAAACATCACAGCATTGAGGCTTAGTTGTATTACCACAACTATATAAACATATTGATCTATCTATAACTGCAGTGAGAAATATATTGTATGTATTTTGTAACCAGGTGATTGTTTAGATGTTTTCAGGTTATTATCGATACAATAATGTTTGTCAAGCTATTTTTACAGATAATCTTAGTAATTCGGTACTTCTTACTTACAATTTGTGCGATGTAAATTTATCAGACGAAAGAGGGTTGTTCACAGTGCTGAGGTATGTATTTTAAAACTTATATTTTATAAATATAAAGAATGTATATCTGTGATATCAATATATTTTTTTCTTATTATTGGTTGTTTTATTTTCAATACCTTTACCTTTTCCAAGCATTTTTAAAAATTATGAAAATTCCTTGTCCCCCTTATCGGCAATAATTACTAATAATAACTTAGTTTCATAAAGAATGATACTCTTAAGAAAATTGTGTAGCCGTAGACTCCCGGTACAAATAGTTTGGATCCCAGGTTAAGAAACCCTGTAATAAAGGTTAATGTGCTGAGATTGATAAGCGCTGACGTTATTGTCGAATTTCGGGGTCACAGCGCCCGTATTATATGCCAGAAGGCAGGGCTACCACCCTGGATTAGGTTTGTCATGAGTTGATGAGACTGTTCCGTGTGGAACTGCTTTGCAATTATTTCAGAAAACCTTTGTAACAAACAGGCAAGATATCTATAGATAGCTACAGTGACAAAATATCTAAACTGCGATGTTTTGCAAGGCAAACAAACATGTCTCCTACATGATAGGACACCGGCCATAAACAAATTTTAACAATGCTGCAGGGTTCCAGCCTGAGCTAACTCTGTAGGGAGCGAGTTGTAAATAAAACAAATCAATTTTATTACATTAATTTATTAACTTAGGACGACTCTGGCAATGTAGTGATGATGTCTGAATCTCCAGGGTCTGTGATGGCCAGTGTGCAAACCCTGTAGTATTTACCACAGGCGGTGCCGAGCTCAATGTTGTTGCCGCTGTAGTGATGAACACCAGTCTTGGCAAGCACTGCGTAGTACTCTATTTCAGATTTTCTAGAAGAAAATATTTCCATTAGTAATTTTTCAATTAGTCTGACAATGACATCATTTTATGAAACAGTTAACGAGTCCAAACAATACTTCATCTCACCTCATAGCATGAGTCAGCAAATGGCATCTTAGACTACTCCATAGGTTTCCTGACTAGGCAGCATTGGCAAATGTTTAATTATTTTGAAAGATAAATACAATTACCAATACCCCTTCAGAGAATCCATACTTCTTAGTCCAAAGACTCCATATGCTTCTCTTTACTATTTTTTTTAAGAGGAAACTCTACTTCTCAGTAGTCTCACCTTAGTGGAGGCGCGTTTTTGGCGATGATAACCAGCTTAGCCTTTCCCTGGCGCAAGGTTTTCAAAGTCTGTTTGTAGCCGAGACAATATTTGCCAGACTTCATAACGAGCGCCAGACGCGAATTGATGGACTCAATCGCCTTTTTCTGAAATAAATACACAACGTAAGTCTCAGTCTACATGGACGGAAATACTACGTCTATCCTATAAACATATAACCTATAAATGTTTGATAGCTTTCAACCACACCAATTATGAAATTGACGTGCCTATCGCTTATCAGTTTCTCTTGGACTTTGAAGGAGGCAATCTCAACATACAGTTCGAAATACCATGCCAAAGTCCCAACTGAAAACACGTGTTTCAAATTTTCTCGGGCAACTAATTGCTCACCTGCTTCTTTGCCGCAACCATTGTGGTTATTGTTAAGATTATTAACCCTGTAATAATAAGACGTCAGAAAATATAGAAATCAGCAAATAGCAATAGAATTTAAAACGAAACACAACCCCCGTACCTCGTCGACGAACGAACGCGTAAAAGAAAGAACGAAGAGAGGCTATAGAGAGGAGATCGACAACCGGATGTTAACTGCTTACCATAAATAAAATATTGTCATAGTAAATAATTGAATGCTATAAATATATAGCAGAGGGCCAAGTATGAGGTTACAATTACCCCGCATTAGAGTACTCTCCGCCAATAGGATCGCTTCATTTGATTTTTTATTACCTCGGCGGTAATAATAACATCGTCTGATTGGTAGAGAGCTAACGCGTTACGCTGTCACGACGTATATGTGTCTTCGTACTTGGACCTCTGGCCTCAGTAACGTGTAGAATCCGTAAATTATTGCATATAGTATTCAATTAATTCCAATGAGTGTTCCAAAAATGTCATCAGTCATTACGAAAGATTTTCTATTTCTCATTTTCACAGTCGAACTTTCAAAGTGCTACTTTGAAGTACTTTGCTCATTTCCACAGGTTCATTTCGATTTGTGACGGCTGGGGGACGGTGTTGTTGATTGTTTTGGAATATTTGCTCCACTATTATTATAATTTAATCTATTTATTTTAAAGAATGTCTGAAAAAATTACTAAAAAGAAGAGCTCAGAACCTTCGGCTATTGGTAAATTATACCTACTTGCATATAACGGAGTTCAGACAGTTGGGTAAGTTACTGTTTTGGATACGTAGAAATAACTGGTTTTTGTTTATTTGATGAAATCTATAGATGGAATACAAAATTATAATAATTGGTAAACTTTGTTAACTTATCTTTAGAGTTTTTTTTTAGAGCTTAGAGTAAATATATTATTGTCCCGATAACCCCTCTACACTATATTTTGAATTAAAATATCATGTTTTGTAATTTCAGATGGTCATATTTACTATATCAAACTGTAACACACTTTTTAAATAGACGTCCGTTAGACTCTTTTTGGACAGAAATTAAATGGACAGTATTTATATTTCAAAACGCAGCTGTATTGGAGGTATGGTATTTTAAAAATTTATCATAGAGTTGTTAATTAATCACCTTTTGTACTTCTAATTGTTTTTAATTATACTTTAACCTTACTAATGATTGATGAATATCGCAATCCATGATACAAAGTATAATGAAGTCAGAATTCAGTCTAATTTCTATTCGTACATTGTATAAATAGTCGTTTTCTCTGACAATTTTTGCAGCCTGTTCATAGACTGCACTCTAGCTTAACATCTGACAGAATGTGGTCACATGTCAGGCTACTATAAGATTTTTATTTATATTTTATTTTTACAAGTAATTCAATTAAAGTTACCTACTACACTTATAAAACACATTAGTATGTAATAACGGCATATGCAGTACGTAGTATGGATGTTAGTGACACCAGTTTTGCGGCACGGGGTTGTAACTAAACATCCTCGACCTCAGCTTTGTGAGGCCATTTTTATTTCGCAGTGAACTATATAAGCTTTTTTTAGCTTTGCATACTGCTATTAATCTAGTTTGCTTGTTAAACTCTTTTGTGAATTGACCCATGGAGGTGTCCGGGCGCGAGGCTGTCGTCGACGCCTGGCGCCGCAATTACATTGTATGTAAATCTATTCATTAATTTGGGGTCAAACACTGACAATAGGTCCTATTTTTCATAAGGAATTCTATAAAATTTAACTGTTAATATGTTTTTTATGTTAAAAGATTTGATAATTTAAGAGTATCTATTTATACTTAAATACTGTTTATTTGATTTATTAAATCAAGATTCGATTACGGATTCATATGTATTAGACACAAATGGGTGAGGTAAATTAAACCAAAGCTAAACTAAAACTGTTTTATTAAACATTTTGTTACAATATAGATTACTCTATCTCAGGCACCAACCCTGTTCCATTTTCAAGAATTATTTGCACTTATAAATAAGCTACAGTTACATTGAAAGTACAATAGTTAAGACTTCTGACTGTAGTACACATTTACAATATGTTATTTTAATATCTATAAATATTTTATGAATACTAACTCCTCAGTTTCATTGCAATTTTGTAGTAATATTATTTATAATTACATTACAGATATTACATGCAGCCATAAGACTTGTACCATCGGGTGTATTTGTTACTCTAGCGCAAGTATACTCCAGAGTATTTCTACTTTGGGGCTCACTTTTGATCTCTCAAGGCGCACAGACGAGTCCGGGATTGCCTCTCGCCATCATCGCCTGGTCTATAACTGAGATTATAAGATATGGATACTATGCACTCAATTTAGTTAAAGCTGTACCTTCATTCCTGTTGACTTTAAGGTATATTTTCGATACACTGTTTTTTTTTTAATTTTAAATTTAATAAATCTTGGCCGGTACCAATGTATATATAATTTTATCAACATAGCATTGTTTCTTGCTTTTTAACTAAACCGATTTTGATTACAAGATGAGCTTTCTTAAATTATTATAACCACATAAGAATGCAGCATATTCCTTTATCTGTTATATGACATGCAGTACAGTAAAATAAAATTTTAAAAACGACTAACTTATTATTTATATGATTAAATCAATAAAGTTGGTTTATGCCTTTTTAAATAAATTGTCTAGTGTTTGAATAGTATTCAGACGTCATGATAAATGACCTTTACACACGACCCAAGTACGAATGGAATTCATTATCATATTTATTTTATTGTTTCTTTTTGCACTGCTGTGGCCTAATGGTTGAAGTAGTCAGGTATAGTGAGAGGAGTGTACTCATGGAGGGTCACATACTTCTCTAGGCATAGTGGAGGTGATTACTGCCTAGAAAAATTTCCCTGGCAGCAGTTGTTTCTGCTGATGGGCTGCGCTGTAACATAAGATAGATGGTCACAGGCCAGGCTACTGCAAAAAAACATTGCTTTTAATGTAGAGATGATTTTAGAGCGGCCGTGGTCTAGCGGTAAGACGTGTGAATTCACGATCGATGAGACCCGTGTTCGAACCTCTCTAAAAGACCGGTACCAATGTAACTTTGTTATATGTACTTTGGTCGCTCAGTGCCTATAGGCACTATTAAAGAGTGGTAGGCAGACTGATGATGGTTATTTGTCCAGTCTGTCGTTCTGGGGCAGTACCACCACTTTCGAATGTAACACCCGTGAAGCGACCTTGTCGCGTTTCGGGAATAGTTTGAAAGTAGCCAGGTATAAGTGAGGAGTGTGCACTGTCAATCTAGATGGTACATGCTCGTCTCCTCAAGCCGGCATAGTGGAGGCGACTGCAGCCCGTAGAGATTTCTCAGTGGTAGCAGTTGTTTCCATTCATGGACCGCACTCTAGCTTTACATCAGGCGGAGTGTTGTCACATGTCGAGCTACGATAAAAAAAAAAAGATGAGTTTTCTGGTCCTACGTGTATTTTTCTTGCTGTATTTTTCGCTTGTGATTCGCAGTATTTTTGTGCTGAAACTTCAATTGGACGCCATTTATAAGAAATTTTATATTGTTTCAGATATTCAACATTTTTATTATTATATCCTATTGGTGTAACAGGCGAACAGTTGTGCATGTATCATTCTCTACCAGAAATTGCCAACAAGAAAATATGGACAGTGTCAATGCCTAATTCATACAACTTCATATTTAATTATTATTACTTCATAATATTTTATATGGTTATGTATTTACCATTGTTTCCTATATTGTTTGGCCATATGATGGCTCAGAGGAAAAAAATGCTTGGGAAAGATCCTAAGAAAATAAAATAATTAGCATTATTATTGTTTAGTTTAACTTTTTACTATAAGGTATTGTCTTGTACTGTTGTCATTTTTTTAATTTTCAATTAGGTATATCTGAAATGTATTCCTAACATTCCTTCATTTTCTTCGAATATATCTTCCTCTATTTTTTGTTTATAACTATTTTGTAAGAATTGTGCTAGTAAGTATATCTATAGAGTTGGTGCTCAATGTTATAGCTTTAAGATTACGTATGTGTTGTGGGGATTGGGTTTATTTTTTTTTAAATAAAATAAATTTACTTTTCTTTTCTTTTTTATTTGGTGCAATTGTTTTACCGTATTGTTTTTCGTATCAGAAGGGCAGGCAGCCCGGGCTCTAAAGATTAACGAAACTACGTCTTTGACGACTTTTTCGTCTAATAAACAAAACACCTGTGAAATTGTTTTGCTATATAATCGTCGAATTGAATTATCTAAATAATGATAAGAGACCGGGTCATCCATCATAGATAGAAATCTAAGGAAGGATTTCTTCATATATCAGCTTCGATTTCGCCTGATAATGTAGACATAATCGAATAATTTCTTTTTAATATTTGTTTTAATTATGATAACATTATATATTTAGTTATAACTGTGACAATGGACAAGAAATACATAGCTTCGGTTCTTGTATTGATGATAATTGGGGCTGAAGGGAGCGCCCTTCAGAGCTTAACTTCACCTCTTCTTTTAAAACAAGGGTAAGTGTTATAGTGTAGGGACCAACAGCATTATAATAAGTACTGTTTTTATCGCGCTCGCTTTCACTGAGACACCTATCTAATGTTCCAGGAAATGGGATGGTTTAGGCAAAACAGCAGAAGTCAACTACTATGTAGATTCCGCTTTGCACATGATCACCGACTTTATTGATAGATATGGCCTCGATCCGATGTGTCTTCCAGATGTTGAAGAAGGATTTGAAGTGGTTTGTAATTCAAAAAAATAATTATACTAGGCATTTTAAGAGAGCACGGTAGACTGACGATTGTTAGTAGGCCAGTCTGCCGTTTCGGAGTACCTACTATTACTTTTATGTGTAACCTATGAAGGTGGAGTGTGCAGTGGCAACCTGGATGATGTTTATTCGTCTTACGAGCTAGCTTGGCGGAGGCGACTGATACCTGCAGATATTTCTCTGTGGCAACAGTTGTCTCTAGTCATCGAACGCACTTTAGCTTTGTGCAGGTGATTAAATGCCAGACTATGCTGCTTATTTGAACGATGTTAAGCAATTTATAATCAGAGAAGTGCTATATTTGTTTCAGAGACCATTTTTAATAACATACAGTGCTTGGCTCATCCTAACAAATGGCGCTATGAGTGGTCTTATCAACTTGGAGAGATTTGACGATCAAACAGTCTCTTATTTCTCTAAAATGGTTCGCCTTCGTTTGCAGTTTAAAGCAAGGGATCTCGATGTAAGTTTATACGCAGAATTGCGACGTCAGCATTCAATTATTATTATTATTTTATTATTGTAGTTCGGCATATGACAACACTCCGCCTGATTCACATCAGACAGCTTTACAGTTTGAGTGCGGTCCATGAACGAAAACAACTGCTACTACAGATAAATTTCTACAAGCAGCGGCCGCCTCCGCTATGCCGGAGACGAATGTGCACCATCCAAATAGACATTGCACACATGGGTGTTACGTTCGAAAGTAGTGGTACTACTAAGGCAGCCTGGGTCAATAACCTTCATCAGTCTGCCTACGGTTAAATTTATTTTTCTTTTAGTTCATTTACAGATACAGAGTACTAGTAATGAATATTGGTCCTCGTGGTGGTATCGTTGGCTCACTTGATAAACTAACAATCCGACTGGACATCCTAATTGACTTCAACAATGACGAAGTGCATCTACAGGAGTTCGCTTTGACAGATATCGGGTTAGTTCGCGAACTTTATCTATATTCTAATTTTAAATTGACATTCGAATTTTAAATAGATAAGATGTACGTACTAAATATAGATAATGAAGTAGGGATTATAAAGTTTGAACGTAATTTTTTTTTTCAGGCGTTTACGCGTTCGTTTGACTGGTAACCCTCTAGTAGATTGGTTGATCAACCCGGTGATGAGTGTATTTGTGAGAATCTTTAACAATATTATTATTCGTGTAGTTGAAAGCAACATCCGCAATGCCATTACTGAAGGAATAACTAACATTAACAGCAATGTCAGAGAAATAATTGAACACTTAGAGTCAATATAAGACCTAGAATCAACATAGTGAAAGTGCAATAAAAATACTATACAATAAAGCTTTTGTTATTTATAATGTTTTTATTTTTTAAGTCCCTGATTTTGACGCTCATAATCTGTTTATTAAACGTTATTAAATTTATTATTAAACGGTATTAGGCGTTGAGATATATACTAAAGGAGAAAACCTCATACATTTGACATGGAAAAGGCGTAGGCCGTTTCAAACGATTTGACAATGTCAATCTCAGCTTACGTCAAGTCAAATATCAACTGACAAAGAATCTAAATATGGCTGTGGCCATACTTTCTCTCGCCTCACATTGGAAGCGTCATTGCACATCTAGTTGTATATATCAATGGCGTTACTTTGTGGAAATCCATGACCAAAATTATTTTCCAAACACTACTTCACAGTCACATCAGCTGTCAATGCTAGACCCTTCACCAACATGCAAATATCTCTCGACGCGTTTCATCACTCCACTTGGCATCCTCACGAGACGTGTGGTCGTTTCAACTTTGCTCCAATGATCGTCGGAGTAACGTCTGTGTACCTACTCTCACTAACATTGATTAGCGGAAATTAGTTGCAAAGTAGTGTTTGGTAAATAATTTTGATTCATAATGTACAGCTAAAACTATGATAGCCAGCGACCTGCCGTACAATGGACCGGAAGTAATCGCGATATTTCAATAACGGAATGAGACGCGATTGTCGCGGAACAAGTTGTAAATAATGTCAAATTATGGCATGCGTATAGGAATGCGAATATTCGCATCCGCATATGCGGTACATCCGCTACCGCATCCGCATGCGCATAAATCGATGCGGATGCGAATGTGTAACAGGTCGCGACAGGAAAAAGAGGGGCGGGCCCGGCTTGTGGCGTGAGAGAGCAATAAGCCCACTCAAGCAGCACACATACAATCGCGTACATGTAACTGTGTTGTTTACGTACTATTAAGTACTATGTATTACGTTAAATAAAGTGAGTGCTGCTTTTTAAATTTAAATTGACTTTTGATAAGCTATGGGATAAGTGAGTGAACTATGCCACCACCTACGCAAAGTGAAATTTGGACCTATTTTAAACTTGTTGAAAATGACCGAGATAAATCTCAGTGTAAAATATGTAGTAAAACATATTCTCGAAAGGGTCGAACTACATCGTCGCTAAGAAATCATCTAAAATCAATGCACCCCGAAGAGTTTACTTTGTTTGAAAACGTGAATTACAAAAAACAGCTACAGAAAACAAAAGCTAATGCCGGTAAGTTGTATTTTAGGCAAAAATACCTAATTTAGTTAGGTACTTATTTATATTTATTATAGCCTTGTGGTATTGTTGTAGTTTTGACTATTTTTACGTAAGTGTAGTATGTACAATAAAGTTTGTATTTATTTTATAGCGAAATAGTATAATTACAGTAAAAAAAAAGGTTTCGTTGTTTTGAATTGAATTGACTTTATAGCCGTTAGTTTATATGTATTTTTAAAAAAAGGTGTTTAATTTATAATGTGTGTATTTTGTTTGTTTTTAGATAAAATCGTTACGCCTTTTCAAGAAGCGATAAAACAGCTTTCGTTAGAAGTAATACAGAAAGAAAAGAAATGGGATATCAACAATTTCAACTCGATAAAAATTGATAAGCTAATCGGGGAAATGATTGCGCTTCAAAACTTACCTTTTAATTTTGTGGAAGGACTCGGTTTTCGCAGACTGATACAAGAAATAGCACCGAGATACAATTTTAGAGGGCGTAACTTTTTCACTGAATTTGTGTGCAAGGAGCTGTATGGCAAAATTGCTATCAAAGTTAAAGAATTGATTAAAAATTTTGATCACATGTCGTTTACTTCTGACATTTGGTCAGATCCAAGCTCTAATGCCTCTTTGCTTAGTCTGACTTGTCATGGAATAACTAGAGATTTTGATCGATCATCAATTATATTGAAATGTGAAACTTTTGACGACCGCCACACAGGTGACATAATAGCTGAAAAATTTGACACGATGCTTACGGAATGGAATATCTCAAATGATCAAGTGCATTGCATGATTCGAGACGAAGGCTCCAATATGAAAAGAGCGATGCGATTGGCAAAATCCCAAGACTTTGATTGTGCAGTTCATAAGATGCAACTTGCTATTCGAAGTTGTTTAAACTCACAAGAAAATATGAAGAACATCAAACAAAAATGTAAAAAAATAACGACGCATTTTAACCATTCTACTATAGCTCAAAAACAATTGCAAAAAATCCAGAACAGGCTCAACCAACCACATCTCAAAGTTTTTCAAGATTGTGTTACGCGATGGAATAGTACATTTTATATGTTTGAGCGTTTTTTGAAAGTAAAAGATGCCTTGAGCCTTTACCTAAATGACTGCGACATTAAGCCCATTTTACCAGAAGAGTGGAAAATCATAGAATGTTGCGTAGAACTGTTGAAACCTTTTGAAGAAGCCACACGTGAACTTAGCAGCTCTCAGACTCTCATTTCATCTGTGATTCCAATAATTCGAATGCTGACGCAAAAAGTTAATAACTATTTAACAGCTTCACCGGAATCTCCAATTCACCATGCAGTCACAACTTTAAAAGCTGAAATTTCAGGAAAATTTTCTTCTTTGTTGGAAGAGGATAATGTATATGTCATAGCCACTTACCTAGATCCTCGTTATAAGCACAAATTTTTCACATCAGTAACTGAGGAACAGATTAAAGATAATATATTGAAGATTAACAGAAACGCCGAAGATATCTTGGATTCTCGAACAATATCTCCAAGTATCGAAAGAGCGAAGAGAATGAGAATGACAGATTGCATAGAAACAGATACGGAACGACCAGAGACCTCAGGTACAGGACGTCAGTCATGCTTAATGAGTGATCTTGCCATGATGCTCGATTCATCAAGTGAGGATGAGAGACAAGAAACACCAGAAATTGTCAGCCCTGACGCAATTCTCAAGAAAGAGTTACTTATTTTCCGCAATAAGAAGCGAATTAATTTAGATGAGAGTCCTCTTAAATGGTGGAGTGTTAATCGAAGCGAGTTCAAACTATTATCTAAAATAGCACGCAAATTCTTATCAGCTCCACCAGCCAGTGTTTCAAGTGAACAGTTATTTAGTAGTAGCGCAGGATTAATATACGAACCCTTGCGAAACAGACTGGAGCCCGAAAAGGCGGCCATCCTACTTTTCATTAAATATAATGCTCCAATATTCAAATTTAATTACTAAAATAAAAACATTTCTGAAAAAAAAATGAACCGACTTCTAAATAAAACACTAAAAAATAAAAAAATAATTTGAACTAAGAATATTTACACACAATTTAACAAGCGTAAACAAGAATAGATGCTTATTATCTATTTATTAATTAATTGTTATCCCCTAATTTTCTACCCTTAGAGATGGAATATTTTCTTCAAATTAAAACGGGACCAATGCTGACATATACTCTATCCAACAAAAAAAGAATCATCAAAATCGGTTCACAAACGGCGGAGATGTGAGGGAAACATCGCCACAAAAAAAAATACACGACGAATTGATAACCTCCTCCTTTTGAAGTCGGTTAATAAATAATTAATTAGTAATAGTAATTCACTCACTACTTTTAAATAAAGAAAGGATAGTTCTTCTCATTTTCTTGTCTTTTAATTTTTTTTACCCACACAGTTTTTTGTACATATCCACATCCGCGGATGTGAAAAAATCTGCAAAGTTCTGCATTTTGCTTCGGAGGCCTGAAAGTCAAGTATGAGTTTACATTTACGCTCTCACGGCGTAATTTGAGTCCTCTTTACCAATAGAACTTTGCGGTCATAATAATACTGTCTGATTGGCGGAGAATTATCACTTTACGCCATCTATAAAACTAAGATGGTACATGCTCGTCTCCTCAAGCCGGCATAGTGGACGCGACTTCTACCCGCAGAGGTTTCTCTGTAGTAGCAGTTGTTTCCATTCATGGACCGCACTCTAGCTTTACATCAGGCGGAGTGTTGTCACATGTCGAGCTACAATAAAAAGAAAAAAAAAAAATAGTATAAGCGATTGAATACTACTTTCATTGCTTTTTTTTTTCGTCACTGGCAACATTTTTGTAACCTCACATTTTAAATGTCATTTCGTCGTGTTTTCAATTTTCATTTCATGTTGTGGTTACCTATATTTATTTACGAAGATAAATAATTCAAGGTTTTTAAAATGGGAAAAGTGAAAAAATCAAGGCCTTCCCAAATAGGGAAAAACGTTGCACTTGGAGATCAGATAGAAGCGGATAAAAGTGTAAAGACTAAAAATCGATCTAAACAGAGATCGCGACATGATGAAGAAGATGAGGTATTTAATATTTATATTGATGACCATGCTGAGGGCCATATATGAGTTTACATTTACGCTACCAATCAGACAATATTATTTTAGCTGCGTAAGTTAAATTTCAAATGAAGCTACCTTATTGGCGGAGAAATACCACTTTATGCAGTGACAGCGTAAATGCGAACTCATACTCCGGCCTCGTATCTCTGTAAACTATTTATTCAAATTTATTTTAAAAAATTGTTAAAACATTTCTCTTCTATAGTATGTGGATGCAGATTTATCAAAAAAGATTCTCAAAACAGCTAGACACCAGCAAACTGCACTTGATGATAACGATGTTGGCGAGATTTATGATCGTAGACCTATTTTAGATGCAACAGAAGGTTGGTACATTAATTTCTTTAAGTATGAATCCACATGATTACATTTAGGAATAAAAAACAACAACAAACGAAAGTGTATTAAACTTTTCAGTTTCTGATCAAGAGTCTGATGATGACTTGGAACCAGATAAATTTTATGAGAACATAGAAATCAATGAGGAGGACGAGGAAGCTCTAAAAATGTTCATGACTCACAAAAATAAAACTCATACATTAGCTGATTTTATTATTGATAAAATTAATGAAAAACATACAGAGTTGGCTTCACAATTCTCAACTGATGAACCAATAACAACACAATTTGTTGAACCTAGGTAACTACATTAATTATTAATTAGAAAAATATTGGGCTTCATGGGTGATTACATTCAAAAGTGATGGTACTACCCCAGGATGGCAGACTGGACAAATAACCATCATCAGTCTGCCGACCACTCTTTAATAGTGCCTACAGGCACTGACCGAAGTACATATAACAAAGTTACATTGGTACCGGTCAGGTACCACACACACGGGTCTCATTGATCGTGAGTTCAGGCTTCTTATCGCTAGACTACGGCCGCTCATAATCTAAACATTAATTAAATAATTTTAGAGTGAAAGCGATGTATGAAGGCGTAGGAAATGTGTTAAAAAAATATAGATCGGGGAAGTTACCTAAAGCCTTTAAAATGATACCGCATTTGCGCAATTGGGAACAAATACTTTATCTGATTGAACCTCATGAATGGTCTGCTGCTGCTGTTTATCAGGTGACATTGATTTTAATATTAATATGTTAAAAATGTGGACTGTTGTTTAAAATGAGATATTACAAATATAATAGATGATATGGCAGCCTTACTGTTAAAAAGTGATCTCCTCCAGGCATTAGTGCTAAAAATAATTACTGCCAAGAAAAGTTTAAGACTACAAATTAAAATCAGTACGAAATTATTGATTAAATAATGATTACTAATTAAATATTTTAGGCAACAAGGATTTTTGCATCAAACTTGAAAGAAAAGATGGCTCAGAGGTTTTATAACCTTGTATTGTTACCTCGAGTCAGAGATGATATTGCAGAGTATAAAAGATTGAATTTTCATCTGTATCAAGCTCTACGGAAGGCTCTCTTCAAGCCTGGCGCTTTTATGAAGGGCATATTGCTGCCATTACTTGATGTAAGTCAACATTGTTATGTTTTATTTTTATTTTATTGTAGCTCAACATGTGACAACACTCTGCCTGATGTAAAGCGCAATAATGGAAACAACTGTTACCACAGAGAAATCTCTACAGGCAGCAGTCACCTCCACTATGCCGGCTTGAGGAGACGAGCATGTACCATCCAGATTGAGTGTGCACTCCTCTCTTATACCTGGCTACTTTGAAACTATTCCCGAAACGCGACAAGGTCACTTCACGGGTGTTACAGTATTACATGTAATTTGAAAATACCATTTTTTAAATAAACTTTTGTATTCCCTATGCATATTTTTTGTTTCTATGTAATACTCATCATAATTTAATTAGGCACGTTTTTGTGCCTATATTTTGTATATATATTAATATTTTATATTGCAGGCAGGTGATTGCACTTTGAGAGAAGCAATTATAATAGGATCCGTGTTGGCAAGAAATTCTATACCAGTTTTACACTCTGGGGCGGCATTATTGAAGATTGCTGAAATGGACTACACGGGTGCTAACTCAGTTATTCTCAGAATTATGTTTGACAAGAAATATGCTTTGCCATACAGAGTTGTCGACGCTGTAGTGTTTCATTTCTTGAGGTAATTGGCAACTTTGTTTTAGAATAAGATGCATCGGGAAATTATTAATATTTATAAATTATTCCTAGATTTGAACGCGATTCCCGAGTATTACCAGTTCTGTGGCATCAGGCGCTATTGACATTTGTGCAGAGATACAAGAATGATATTTCTATGGAACAGAAGGAGGCGTTACTACATTTATTACGAAAACAATCACATCCTACACTGACACCTGAGGTATAATGAGATTCAAACTTCATGGTGGCTTTGAAGTTAGACACATGTTACCAGATTTCCTCTCAGCTAACTTCCGAGATGCATAAAGTTTGAATCGTCCTGAATATGCTGATATAATTTAAATAGTAAAATTATCTTTTCAAATGAAATGATGTTTATACAGATTCGACGAGAATTGCAAGAGGTGAATAAATTTAGAGATGAAAATGGAACGACTGCTACGTCTGCAGAAGAGATGATGACGAATTAAGCAATTCACAAATAAGTCTGTTGATATTGTAACATTTTATTTAATAACAAAAGTAAATATATTATTGAAGTAAAAGATTTTTTAAATTCAATCCCCGCTTTCCAGAATATCATTTGTTTTAATAAAACACGAAATTCAAGTCCCAGTTTGTAGCACAAAATTTAGTGGTCTATCTATTTGACTGGCAGTTAAATGCACTGACGGTATGAAAGAGTTTCCGCACTCACATTTTCTGCCAGATATGAAATCAAAAGATCCCACTTTACTGCCGCATGATTCACAATGTAATTTTCCTTTTGTCCATTGTTCTTGTATAATTTTAACTTTAATCCAACTTGGTAACTGATCTTCTTGCAAAAACACAAATTGTTTTCCATCAAAAGTACTACATCTTTGAAGTTCACATTCAATTTGGTTTATCACTTGTTTATTGTATTCTTCAAGAATAATATTTCTACATTTATGGCACTTAACACAATCATCCATTTTATCCATAATATGTATTTTAAAACTCTGACCTAGAGGTTGCTTACTATTCATATTCTTCGTGAATTTCAGAGACAATTAATAATAAGGAGACGGCTGTCTTCATACTAGCAAACTGACACAATAAGGGTCACTAACACTAGCGTGACGGATGTGTGCGTTTCTGGACAAATATAAGCTCATTTACACGTCTCTATAAATAGACTATATCTTGCATCTTTTTCTTACACGTGTGAATTCCATTAGCCCTCACCTTACTCACTCGCACACTTGCCCATAGAGACGATGGGTACGTTCATAAATATTATTTAAGTAAATACTTTACAAATAAGACCATGTTTTTCGTTGATTATTCACGTAATAATTTGGGAGTTCATTTTATAATACCATTAACATAACACTCAAATGTTTTAAATAACTAAGAGCTGCCATTTTAAATCATAAAAAACCACAATAAACTCATCAAAATGAACGCTCCTAAATAGAACGACAAGAAGGGAGAGTAGTGATGTGCAAAAAATATTCAGTTAATAATTGATAGTATTCGATCAAAAAAATCAATGCTTCGCAGGCCGCGCGGGGCTTCCCTAATCCTTATTAATTAGAATTTCCTAATAAGCAATAAAACTCAACCACAGAAACAAAAAATGATTATTTATTTACAATTTGTTTAAAATGTTCATCAAAAACGTATTCGTCTTTCGTCTTCCATATTTTCTATGATGACATTGTATATACCGATGTGATGAGGCTAGATACTTGCGCTGCTGTGTGATACATCTGGAAATTTTAAAACATTAGTTGTTATCGGAAGAGTAGTTTTCTTTTTCCTGTATTAAATTGGTTATCTGCTTAGAAAAGGTCACTTGATGGGCACTTCACATGCATGCATGAGAAGAGTGACAGGTGTGGTAAAGAAAATGGTATGTTAAGATAATGCATAGTCATTCTCTCCACTTGAAACAACTGTAAGCAAGATTTTAGTTGATATTATAACTAAAAACTCCTGTTTACAACACAAATAATGGAATGATTAAAGATAAACTCAATATGGCAAAATATAACGTTAGGTCGAAAGGTCGTTTTTACAATACCTAGGTTCTTCAGTTGTCTGTCAGTACCTCAGTACCTGTGTACTGATACTGTTACAGTAAAACAAAAGAAATGCTTATTTATTGGCGGCACTCGTTCGCCACGTCCCAGTATCGTCATAAGATTCTTGTGGTATTTTTAGTGTAAACTGTCACATCAGATTATCATGCATATCCTAGTAATACTAGCGCTGTCGTCGGTCAGGGACTGCTTATTCAATATATTCTCAGCTCACCACCATCATCTGGTGGTCGTTCACGGTCCGCCACCAGTGACCCTGAGGGTAGATTATAGCTCAGCCAGCCCCCACAAACGTCTCTCCCCCACCTAAAAATAAAAAAAATATTAAAATATGCCACTATATCAATATCCCTATTTTATTAGCCTAGTTTGCCGGCCTGGGGTAGTACCACCACTTTCGAATATACCACCTTGTCGCGTTTCAGGAACAATTTGGAAATAGCCAAGTATAACGAGAGGAGTGTGCACTGTCAATCTGGATGACGCACATTCGTAATTTTTGAGAAATTTACATGTTTTATGATGGTCCACTTTATTTATCAGGTTATTTTTATATTTCTTAAATTTCGATATGTATACTTCCGTAAAAAAGAGCGAACACTTACCCACGCTTTGAATCTATTTTTGTTAAAATGAGATATAGAAAAATTTCTTGTTTCTTTAAGACGACTTGGAAGAATTTGGTACCACACAATGCCAATCCATGGCGACCTACCTATGTAGGTAAATTCTTAACTGTATAAATACAAATAACACCGAGAGTTAAAATAATAGCAAATCTAACAAAATACACTTAATGAACATGAACATGAATAACATAAGATAAACAAAATGTGCATTTCTATTACGAACTCGTCCGCCATATTTGCGCCATTTCGGCAGGCGAAATTACATTCGGTAATTTTCGGTAAATTTCGGTGTGACTTGACATTAACGACTTATCTTGCACAAACACATCAATGTATCTATGTGTTTAACATTGTGCGAGCGAGAAAAGCGTGGGCCAATATGGCGTTTTTAGTGGGTGCGAGTGAAACATAACATCTGTCAAATGGGCTTATTGTGTCGGAATTTGAGCTCGAGTCGGCAGGGCCTGGTGAATTTCGTTCGACTGTCTTTTTTTGTTTTTTTTTTGTTTTATATGGCAATATAACAATTTGCCAGTGTCAAAGTAAACATTTTTGCATCAAGTTAATAACATTGTGCATCACGAGTCATTCATTCATCACACCAAACAGTCAGGTCAAATCTCAGTCAAGTCAAAAATTGTTCCAGTAAAGTGGTAGAATCTTTACTGAAACTTCCTACGGAGTTTTGGAGGGAAAATAGAAACACAGGTTCTCTTCTTTTGAATTGTTTGCCCACACTCACGCACATTCACGAACACTTAATGGTTAATAATCCACCATTATTACACATTAACACTCGAAGAAACACAAGTTAAGGAAAATTATTCAAAACAACCTGACGTCTCAAGATGGCCGCCAAAACTCCAGTTCGACTCTCTGTCAAAATGACAATGACACTGCTAGTGATGTACATCAATTGGAAATCAATTGATACTAAGGTCCAATTGTACCAAAACATCCATTAAAGTTACTTTGACTTGGGCCTTTTGGTGCAATTGGACCTTACTTTAATGCTAACCGTAACTAGCGAATTTTTGCTAGTCAAAGTTAAAGTAATCCTTAAACCAATGTCACAAACGTCAAGTGTATGAAAAGGGGCCAAATATGTTTTTATTTTTTCGGGATTAGCCACCCTTTTAACGACAACAATATGAATTTACACGATATTGCAACGCGTGTGGAGTAAATGTTAACGTTTAACGGTTACGTCCGTCACCGTAAAATGTAACAGTCAAAGTAATTTTAACGGGCCTTTTAGTGCAATTTGACCTAAAGATTAATCTAATATACATTAATCCATTAATTTTAATGTTTATTTAAGATAATAAATACACATTTTTAAAGCAATCCCACTGTTTATTTTCTAATAAACACTGAAACAGATAGCAATATGATATGATTTACAGAAATGTTATCTTATTGACTGTTTCTTTTTACATGTTCGCTTATGAATTTCACTTCCGCCGTGTTTGTAATTTTATGTCTCGATTCAACGACAACTATTTTAAATATAACTACTCTAGTACTATATTTTGCAAATTATAGACTATTTTTACTTTTTAACGCTTTAACAGGGCAAAGTGAATTAAATCAATCATTTGTAGCACAGCCGGCGGCGTAGCACGTTACATTGTAACAACGTACTACGACGCGATGATTTGTAATCTATATTTCAGCTTATTGTTCATAATAGTCAGATTAATTTATACATTTTTATTGAAAAAGTTAAACACATTGGAAACGGTAACTGTTATTACTTTAAGAGCGGATACAAAGTTGGATTATTTCCCAGTAGGAAAGTTGTTTCAGTTAATTAGCCAACCAAATTAGCTTTGTTTTCAAAGGTATTTTTTTTAGTAATAGGTCACCTGGTGCTAATTTTGTGGCCTTGACCATACAATCGAACCTGGAAAGTATGTTTGTTACACGTCGCAGTGACACACTGCGCCTATAGCACGCTGTGGCCGCACCGCAGTACGACACAACGGCCCGTGCCTCATGCCGCGTGACTTTACGCCCACTATGGACAAGTAACTGTAATATTTTGAGTATTTATTTTTAATGAATAAACTTGTGCCCTGTTGTGAATGTGATTTTAATGAATAAACGTTAATTCTTATGTAACTAAAAATAGTTGTTTATTCAAAAAACTAACTTTGTAGTATCTTAGATAACTTTTATTCAAGATAAGTAACATAAGACTGTAAGTTCATACAAAAGTAGTCATTCATCACAAAATAATAAAAAAAATCAATGTAATCTTACAAATTTCAAATAATTATTATTTTACTTCTGTTGTGTTAATGTTTAAAATAAAATTGTTAAATTACATGATTTTGTGTAAATTGTTTAATTTCGAACATCTATGTATGTTTAATAATAACAATTTATTTTTATTAGCAGAAATATTTTGCATTTTATTTCTTTATTTAAAATTTGTGACATCGAGTTTTAAAAAGTAGAGTCTGTAAAAATGTAAAGCACATTGAAACTAACAATCGATGAGAAATAAAAATAATTAATAATTATATACAAAAGTAATTTATGTAACTTTCTCCATGTTATAATCCTTGCCTTACTTAGTATCGATTTACCCTTTTTTTTATACGCTCGTTAGTTCTTTGTTTATGAAATCAAGCACGAAGGTATTTGAAGCGAGTGCAGATAAAACTACCCTGAGTATTTTGTTCCATATATCCATTTTATAATTTTGCATTTTTGAGAAGATTTTTAATATTTCTAGAATTACGTTTATTATATTAACGACAAATAAATATTTCTAATTTATTATTTCTATCGTCGTTTCAGTGTACAAAAGAACACGCCACAAAACAAAATACCTACGTGGTGTATAATAATATTTATATAAAAACGTTTAGTTCTAAATAAATAAAAAACAATTTTGAAAATGTATTGCATCCGGTAGATAATAAGACGATAGTGGAAGCTGTTCGTGGCTTATGAAATAGCGCATTAGCGGGGGACCTCGAAGGCTTTTTGGCTAGATTGCGGCGTGATATGATAACAGTTTGGATATTGGCCTGTGTTAGAGTTGGTCGTATTGACCTAAAAGCACGTTTTACGTAAGTTTTATATTGAGCAAATACTTTTAATTTCAACAATTTACAAAGATCTATATTTAGTTTTTTAGATGAATAGGAAGGGATATATTATTACATATTACATTTAAAGAAGTGTTAGTGTACTGAATATTATATTATTATACTGCTAATGTATGAAAATTTTAATTTAGCTTGTGATTTTACTGTTTAAAATAATATCGCTATTTTTTTTTACAACAATACTTCTTTTGAAATAGTCTAGAATTATATACAAATCTGGCGGTAATCAATATATTTTATCTTTCATTTTTTATTAATTTTCGTTTATTTTCGGCATTTAAAATGTTCAATTTGTTTTATTATTATAATTATGTATAATGATATAGTATTAAAAGAAAAATCTTTTCTATTCAATTTTCGTTACAATTTAATTAGTTATTATTTTGTTAGTTTATCTACATGTTTAAAAATCTAACTTTTATTCATTAGTTATCCGCAAAAAATCTCGTTCTAGTTCCATCCCTAGGGAACCTTTTGTAAGGATAAAATAGCTATGCCCCGCGGTTTCTGACACGTTAATAAAAAAGCCTAATAAACGAAGTATGGTAACATTTTTCACACTTAACTACATTTATACGCAGTATTTTTTCACCTATGCAGAAGTAGTAACATTCATAAATAATAAGAATTCGAAATGAAATTGTACAGTCCATGTTTAATTTAACGCTCGTGTTACCCGCAGGGGCTGAAAATTGTTCGCGGTTTCATTGCAAAAATAAAATAAAACAACAGAACATTACACGCCTCTTCGGATGAAATACATTTTGTATGAAAAATACATCGGACCAAATTAGTATTCGAAATTGGAAATTTAATATAGATGATGTGCATTTATGTCTCTAGGGATGTACCTTTTAACGTTATTATTTAATTATTTTTCCACTGTGTTGGTGTTAATTAAATTGGTCTTTAAATTTTCATTTTAGAAATTAGATATTGAATAATTAAATTTAAAAACCTTCTTCTTTAATCTGTGTTGATTTTTGTCTTATAATTATTTTGGTCTTATAAATATCTTAATAGTTAACAAATAATTAAAACTTATTTTAAACAGGACAATTACACAATGCGAAATAAAAGGGCACAAAGTGAAAAAGTAGATAGGAATCGAACACTAACTAATTAAGTTACTTATGGCTGTAAAACAAACTCTAAAAGAAAAAATAGTGTACGTTTATAAGACAACAGATGGACCATTGACGAACTATTTAGAATCAAAAATAATTATAAAAGTGGTCATGGAAAACGGTGCCTTAAAATATGGAAGCAATAACAACAATAACGATATTGTCGAGGAGAAAGTGGTAAGTTTATTTGTTATTTTATTTTATATCTCTACCGAATGCTTGTCTATTAAGTCATAAATGCATGAAGATTCTCTTTGCATTGGAATGAAATAAAATGCTATAAAAAATATTTAAATATGACCTAATTAATAAAGACAAAAATACTTTTAATTAGCTTATTACATTTTCTAATAAACATTCCTTAGCCCTCGTAATCAATTAGCTGAAGAAGTTTGGAAATGTTATTTACTTATGCCTATAATTGCTTTCGATTAGTCTACATACCTTTTGAAAATGCTTTAGAGAGTTTTACATAGAAACATTAGCTTTAATAGCTTGACGAATTAGATTTGTTAGATACGTTTATGTAATCGGTATTAATTATATAAATTCGTTCATATACATCAAGGTGACTATGAATAAACGTTGTTAATCTTGCACGAAGAAATTAAAATACTTTATTTTCTTGGAACTATAAATTGATGCCCTGAAATAAAAAATTCAAGAATACAACGCAGCCAATGAACATCAGTTGCTACAACAACATAGACGTTGTATATACTACGGGATTATCTTCGAAGATATCAGTGTTGCAGAGATTGTTATTTGCCAAAGATTCTGGGCAAAATAGAATCGGTACTTAATGATTTCGTAATAGTTGTGAAATCAGAGCAAAGTAATATTAAAACAACGAGAATAATGACTTCCATGGTGAATATTAAAATTGACTCGAGTGGTCAAATCGAGTGAAATACGATGTATAATGAGAGGCGAATTTTGAATATGTACTTCTGCTTTAGGTTGTTACTTTAGTGGTGATTATAATAAACATGACTAATGTACATAATAAACTACTAGAACTCGTGCTGGTTTTAGTTTCTATATGCGTGTGTCACGTAAATGTGGGTACGTGAATCGTTTGAGGGTGGCAACACCGGTTTCGCCTGAAAAGGTTCGATGCGTGCTCGGGCGGGTTGTGCGAGGTCACGCCTGCGTTCGGGTGTGCTCGGCGGGCGTCGGCACGGCTACAGTGGCGCCGCGTAGCGTTCCCCGCCACCAGTTCAGTAGCCGATGCGGTTTACGCTCCGCGACCCTCCACGCGGTGAAAGCTCGAACACTTCGCGCACTGACATCCAATTGTTATCAATAAATTTCCTTCCATCAGGTTTTATTAGCAGCGATGTTGCTATTATTTTCTTAAAACCTCCGCCATGGAGAATATTTTCATAGCGTAAAACTCGGACAATGTCTAGTCCACTTAAAATCGTTGAACGCCTAATCGATCGACCGCATAAAAAATAAAACAAGTTATTATTGTTTTGCTTTTGAATATTTTGTTTCGTTGTCCGAAGGGTGTAGTTTTGAAATCGTAGATTTTTTATTGTATTTCGTAACAAGAATAGGAATATCACACGAGTGTTCAAACACATTGCGGTGCCGTCCTGTGCTTAGTGCATTTTTTTGTGTGCAAAGCTGGCTGTTTAGTGTTAATATAATTCAATAAGATAGATTAGTCGGTGTATTAATTTTAAATATATTTTATATTAATTATATCGTGGAATAAACAATCTATGCTCGGAGTTATGACTACTATGGTATGGTTCTCTTTGTCTTAAACACACAATAATACACAACACACATTCCGTTTGATTTCTCGTAGTTCCAAATCCTAGTTGAATTTTAGTAATGATGTTAATTTATAAACATCATATTATATTATTTTCCATCGCTTGCTCTAGATAGCTTTTTGAAAGCGTGCATGATTTTTTATATTTATTGTTGATATTTTCAGACTCCTTTTTTGTATAAAATATTTATTTAGGCAAATTATAATATTTATTTACAGAAAGTTGCACAAAGCGATTGGAAACATCGATACAGCTCATTAAATTATTAATATTGATAGTTATTATGTAATCCGTGTAGCATTTTGCTACGAGTTTTCTACGAACAAGAATGACGCTCGGGTCATTTATTATTTCTATATTATGAACGTACACCGGCCATTACCGACACTTTTTTCCAAATGTTTACATACCTAGTACCTACGTATTTTAAGCTAAAGTGGTATTTTAAATATTTAATATACAAATGAACAACAATAGACAGAAAAATAACAGTCATCCGTTACACAATTGATGTAATCTCGAAACATTTTTTTCTTGTATTTTTCTATCACTATTAATAAGAGTTAATCAGTGCAATAAATGAAAAAAAAGTAAGGCAACAAGCGCCTCCGTTCATGGAATGCACACTAGCACATCAGGCGGAATGCATATACATATAATATATAACTAGAGAAATGTCAAGAATTTTCTCGAATGCAGCCGAGATTGCACTTCCTTTCTGGAATTTTCTTTCTACGTTATGCGGATACTCTTTAACCATGCATATAAAAGAGTCCCATTATTCATAGACTTTCTTTATGAAACTATTTTTAATACATGAATAAAATTTAAAACTTAGTATAAATGTAAAAACTAGTAATTAAAAATTTTTTAAATGTATTTTTGTATGTATAAAAGCGTCTTATTATTCATAGACTTTCTTTATGAAACTATTTTAAATACACGAATAAAATTAACTATTAAAACATTTATTTTAGAACTATTTTGTGACTTTTGAGCATTTTTATGCCTCTGCCTTTGCCACTGATGAATATTAGAATTTTAATGATAAACAAAGATCTATCAAGGTCGATTCCTTTTCTACTCCCATAGATCACTTATTTTATTATCCAAGATGCTTTAGAAACTCGAGGCTACTTCTAGAATCGAAATGTTAACGCTGCTTACCTTGATCGCTGAAAATATGTATATCTCTACTAAGCTTTATTTATATCCACTACCATTTTATGAGAATTATCATAATAGGAATATTAATTAAAGTTGCAAGATTACTTTTTCTTAATCCATCGCGTGGTTTCATTACGATTCGTTGGATAAAGGCAGATCAAATACAAGACCAACTCTCCACACTTTGATGAATTTATTTAAAACTCAATTAAATATTCCTTATGCCTACCCTACACCATAATTATAAATTATCTAATCCAAAAAATAGTCAGCTATAAAAAATAGTCTAGTAGAGGTTTAAGATTATTTTTTAGCGAGATGTTGCCAGACACCTAAATACAAATATGTATAATAGATGATCATAGTTGAGGTCAATATACTGTTAGAGAGTGGTACGCAGACTAAAGGTAGTTATTTAACGCAGTCCACTCACTTTTAAGTTCACAAACAATTTTTATTCAACTGTTAATCTATAATTTTTCTATAACTGATATTTCGTCCTCTAGATTATAGTTTATTTATTATTAGATAATAGTATGATTATTAGCCCTGTCTGCCGTCTAGGAGTAGTGCCACAACTTTTAAGTGTAACACCTGTGAAATAATCTAGCAGCGTTTCGGAATCAGCTTAAAAGTAGCCAGGTAAAATAAGAGTAGTGTGTCTTGCGAACCTGGACGGTGCCTATTGGTCTCTTCAAGCAGACGACGCGACATAGCCGAAAGCGTTTGCCGCAATCTAACATTTACTACAAATTCTAGCTTAACACCAGGCAGAGTGCGGTCACATACCGGACTACCGTAATAAAGCCTGCATTAAAAAGTAAATTAATAATTACTGCAGATATTTTTTGGATACAAAACTAAAGTACAATAAATACAATAGAATATACCGTGTCGCATGCTAAATCCAGACATAGAGCATAGACCGAGCGTCGCCTCGTCATTGACGTCACCGAATATGTGGGTCACGTGCTTGGCGTTGCCTCTTTTAAGTTGCCAACAACCAGGGTCAAAATAACTGTGTTAAGAAATCCGAGCCAAAGATTCACTTACTTAAATTTGTTGTTTTTTATTTTAAATTTTCAAGAAATATTCTGTACGAAATATTTAGAATACCTAACTACACTATTAAGTGTCTTATAGGGATGCATAGATAGATGTGAAACTAGATAATATAAAATATAAAAGATGTGATCGTTAAAAGATAATCGCAACATTTTAATGTCGGTACTGAATTTCAACGCGCCGTGTATAAAATGAGATTGAAATAATATGATATACCCCTCTAATAATAACGCTGTAGCAGTCCATACTTTTCTATTTTTAAGTAGGTTAGACACTTGAATTGAATGTAAATAAAACAATTGCTTTGCTGCCGTAATTGAAATAAATTAATTAAAGATCGTCGTAGCACTCTCTACGCGGTGTTGTGGAAATCAAATTGTCTGCAATTGTTTAAGTGAGAATTCGTGTTTAGGGCGGTCTGTAGGCCTTTGCAGATTTTATTTGTTTTCGTTAGAACAGTTTCGTTTGCATAATTTAGATGAACCCCGAGGTCTCACAAACAACAAACAACCCAACCTGACCCTCATATTGAATGAAATTTGATGTTTTGCTTCACGTGAGCTGTCTACTTCCATTGTTTGTAGGCAAACCTCACAAGGGAGCCAGATATGCATTTTTTGATTAAAATATTGTTTGTATTTACAAATTTCTGTATATCTAATATCCATGTTTTGGCCAAAGTTGCCTTTAATATGAGTGTACTGTGATCTTAAATATAAAAGAGGCAAATTTTCCGTTTTAATCTGTCCCGTTGTGAGCATTCTCGTGTTCAAGCGTGTCTTTGTGATCATGCCGGTCGAAAAGAAAAATGTAGCGATGAAAAGGCTCGGGAACGTCATTCATATCCCGCAGTGAATGTGGACCGACCTCATTATTGTGCTTTCAGTCGACTCTTGGCTGCTTGCTTGACATTTGAACGCTTGTCCCTTACTATGATAAACTGTTTATTTATGTATTTATATCGCAGGAACTAAACAGAGTACCATACCATAGTTTAACCGAATTTATATTCATTAGGGGCGTTCTAAAATAGAATCCGCTGAATAATATCTACTTACGTGAATTTAAACGTAATTAGCGAAAGTTCGATACGCGGACTGAAGGCGTTAGTAAAGTAACCGGGGGGGAAAATAAAAGAAGTATCTATGCAAAACACGGCGATCGCTCTGCTCGAGTCGGTAACGGCTTATGAAGAGGAGCATCTTGCTGCGTCAGAGCTGGGAGGGTTTCGGTGAGGGCGTCGCAGCAGCTGCGGCATGGAGGAGCGCGGGCCACCTGACGTGCCGCTTATCGTGACGCCGCCGGGCGGTGCGGCACTCACCACGTCACGGCGCGCCGCCTCTGCCCGCGGCTCGCGTGACGATCAATTGCCATCAGCCTGGCGCTCCTCAGTCCGGGTGCGTGACACCGGCTTCCGCGGTTCTAGAAAAAGCGTCGTGCGTCTCGAACCACCCTGTAATGGTCTTAATGGCTTACCAGCTATCGGAAAAGAGGTAAACAGTATATTAAGAATCATCTTACGGGATAAGAGGATAACACCATTGTAAGTCGAAGGTTTTTGAGTGGTGACACAATTATGATGTACGATGTTGCGAAAGAACGACCAAATTGTTAAATTAGTTAGCTTAACCTATATCTTTATTCAATGTTTATAATCATATAGATTTCACCGCATACCTTATTTTTTATTATATTCCTTGCTTTCGGATGCAAAAACACTTACAAATAATTTAAAAATATATCTCAACACACCATATTGAATTTACTGAAAAGTTAAAGCAACATAAATGATTGCCCTCAGGTTTTGTCCCTTGGCGCGGCCGGATGCCATAAGGGCACGACACAGCCCTCTCACCCATGCACTATTCTTCACCATTCACCTTATAAGGTATGTATGAGAAGGCCCTAATTAAATAATACAATAAAATAAACAGATAAGTATATCCGAACAATGCGGTCTAACACAAGATATTTACTTTTACTTATTTCTCAACCATTGGTAATTGTCATTTAAAACAATGCTGAAATTTATTACATTATTAACAATGAAATTGCTTGACCCAATAAAATATTTTAAGTTGTTGGTTCTGTGGACCATAAATCGTCGATACACTTGGCATGCTGTTGTTCCTTCTCGGTATTTGGCAAACATGAACCCCAACTATATTTGGAACCAGAAAACTCGTACGATAAAACAACTTTAAGGTTTCAAGACTAAAAATGTTTTTCTTTTGTTAATTTTATTTTATTGCTCTCAAATACATAATTAAAAAGTTGGCGCGTTGGCTACTGATGTTACAATCGTATCTCGAGCGCAATGTTTATTTAATTTTATTTCTTTATTTTACTTTACTCTCGAATGTAACACCCGTGAAGTGACCTTGTCGCGTTTCGGGAATAGTTTGAAAGTAGCCAGGTATAGCAAAAGGAGTGTGCACTGTCAATCAAGATGGTGCGTGCTCGTCTCCTCAAGCCGGCATAGTGGAGGCGACGGCTGCCCGCACAGGTTTCTCTGTAGTAGCAGTTGTTTCCATTCATGGACCGCACTCTAGCTTTACATCAGCCGGAGTGTTGTCACATGCCGAGCTACAATAAAAAAAAATCCATAATGCCTATATACAATATATAGTACTTGTAAGCTAGTGTCTTGCATCAAAGACCACTGAAAGACGAATTGTGTATTTACAGGCCGCTTGGGATTGGTTGATTTTAATACTGGTAATATATACAGCAATATTTACTCCGTACGTTGCGGCCTTCCAGCTTAATGAGCCCGACTTCGATAAGCGCTCCAGAAGTTTTGGAGAGGATCCAATAGTCGTTATTGATATGATTGGTAAGATATAACATATAAGATATATTTTTCATGATATAACATCGACTATTACTATTCGCCGTTTTCAGTGGACGTCACATTCATAGTGGATATCCTCATAAATTTTCGGACAACATATGTGAATGCTGCGGATGAAGTGGAGTCTGATCCTGCCAAAATTGCCATGCATTATCTTCGAGGCTGGTTCCTCATCGACCTTGTTGCAGCGATACCTTTCGATCTTCTCCTTTTTGGAACTGATACCGATGAAGTGAGCATTGATTTTTTATTAACATTGGACAGACATATTAAGTGTTCACCGAGCTTCACGTCTATAAGCCTAATTGTTATACGACGAAGAAACACGAGTACTTATATTATTATTTAACTTGAAATTGACAATTTCTTCGTCGTCGCCATGACCACAACCACCTGACTGCGATTCCACTCTTACACCATCTGTTCTCACAGATAATATGTTAATTCTGAATCCGAGGACTTATTATGGCTAACTTTGTTATGTTTGTTTGCTGTCTCATTCGTAATGAAATGCGTATCTATATTAATTTGCAGTGAACAAAAATAACGGGCCGAATGAACAGCGATTATATTTAAAAGTTAATGTTGTTCTTTTGTAATGTGTAGCCCTCCACATAACCACACGTAGAATACACCAAACTTGTAACATTTTTATGTATCATATAAGAAGGAAATTTATAAAAGTAGGAATTAGTAATTAAATAAGTAATGTAAAAATAATTCATTTCATTGTTTATGTTTTGTATAGAATTCATTTTTAGCTCCTTTTCCTTCTTTTACGTTACGTAGATGACATACAACATGCCAATAACAACCTTCCACTCTCACCACGAGTACCTTATTATTGTTTTGTTACAATGTTATTGTTTTCCAATAAACCTAGTTTTCTGATATTGTTTATGACCGCTTTCCGATGCGAGCATGAGAGAGCCCAGTGAGGGGTGGGTATTGAACTTGTAATAACGTTTCTTGTTACAGCAGGGGCTGGAAAGTGATGAGGTATACTCTTTTTATCGATTATTTTTATTTTCATGCCACTTTTATTTTGTTTTTGTTATCATTTTTAGTTCTTATATTCCACGAGCCATTTTGTGAACACCAAGCATTTAAGTTAATGGAAGATATGGACGCTTCCCATATGCAAGCTCTCATAAATTTTCAAATGACCACTAAATATAACAAATTATATATAATTCCGAATCCACTAAGTCGTTCATATTGCTTGACTGCAAAAATTTAACAATATTACTACGAGTAATTCCGGCTAAGTTTGACCGTCTCCGTGGTCCGATATATTAGTTACGTTTAATGAGACAATTGTCGGTATAGCGAAATTAATTAGTTAGCGGGAAAACTATATAAATATATTCAGATGAACGTACGAAGTTATGTTATTAAAAAAATACGTTTCAGTGGTGTAAGTTTGGATATATTCATTTAGTACGTGTTTGTGTATGTACTTAGATAATGAATTGTAGGTATATCGTGTAATGTATATTTGTTAACGTATAATGTATGTATTAATTGAAATAAGTAGTTAGTCTAAATTTTATGTCTCATTTATTATGTCTACTGAATTAAACGTATTAAACGATATAGGAATAGCGAAGTGGTGTTCGAGAGTTATTTTGGTTTCAATTAAATCTTTAAGCAGTGGACATCAATGACGTCGATGGAAAATAATTGAGTGACAAATTGATTAACTCATTCATTCGTTGAACCAATTAAGTGTCATTGTTATTAATGTGAGTGTCTAACGAGATCATTTGTTCATGTTTTACTTTATTTGCTTAGAGGTCAGTCTGATTATGCATTAGCTTGGCAATTTGCATCTCCGGGTTAGGCTTTCGCTTAAGCCTCAGACCAATTAAGTATTGTATTATCATACGCGCTTTAAATATAACAAAGTGCAACATTTGTTTGATTTTTGTTATAATAAAATTAAATTTTTTACGTTATTAAATTGATCTCAAAAATATTTTTTTTATCTGCGTCAGTTAAAAAAAAACTAACCTAAAACATCATAAGCACAGTTTTGGCAATTTTTAATTTTATTTGAATAATTTCAAAATTTCGATAATCACCGATTATTGTATTGGCACGAGTTATATTTTGATTTATTATATTAATCGATATATATTCTATGTAGGTAGTACGAAAGAATGAGTATCTAAAGTTAGAAATAATCTCCTATAAATGTATTCAGCCACGCTTTTGAAAAATAGAAGTACTTATGCACTGCATTTGTTCGATAATAAAAACATATAAATAATAAAGCTTTAACTAGATTTAGGCAAATGTTAACCTGAAATATTATTAGAATACAATATCTAAGCTAGACCTCGGAGTCCCTTATTATAGTAATTTTTATGTTCGATAGGTTCGATCACTGCTTGAATTGCGTCGATTCGCTGCTAGGCTTCGATTCAACTTATCATACTACTTACAACGTAAAGATTTGATACGACGCTTCTTTGGGTTTGCCGCTACACAAGGCTATGTTTTGTTGATTGGCATTATGTAGGCATGTAACTTAAATTATAATTACAGACTACAACACTCATTGGATTATTGAAAACTGCCAGATTGCTTCGATTGGTACGAGTCGCTCGGAAAATTGATCGTTATTCTGAATATGGCACCGCTGTCTTACTTCTTCTCATGGCTACCTTCGTGCTCATTGCACATTGGTTAGCGTGCTTGTGGTACTGTATTTATTATTGATTGCATTTTAATAAATATTCCACAAATGTTCATATAGATATTCAAATTTAATTTCAGGTACGCTATCGGTAGTTGGGAGCGTCCTCAACTTCAAGCTCCTATTGGATGGTTAGATGCACTCGCAAATGATGTGCAAGCAACTTATGATAATTCTACTGGCCCTTCCATGAGGTATGCCTGTATTATTAAATACACAAATATTTATTTAATGTTGGATTATTTAATTCCTTTGTTTTTTTTCAGATCTCGTTACATCACAGCCCTATATTTTACGTGTACATCACTCACGAGCGTTGGATTTGGTAATGTTGCTCCCAATACTGATATGGAAAAAGGATTTACGATTTTTGTAATGCTCGTTGGATGTAAGTAAAACCAAAATTGTAAAATTTATTTAAAATAAAATTTTATATCAATATTCTACTCAATTTGACAGCATTAATGTACGCCAGTATCTTTGGAAATGTGTCAGCTATTATTCAAAGATTATATTCGGGAACAGCGAGATATCACACACAAATTCTAAGAGTACGGGAATTCATTCGTTTTCACCAGGTTAGTGTTTCTGAAAGACACAGGTATCGGTTTCGAGACTGTAATATAATCCATAGATTCAAACAAAAAGAGGAATATTATGTTAAAAAGTAAACAACAGAAAACATACCGTTTTTTCTACGTTTTGTTTTAATCTAAAATAAAATACAAGACTTTGTAAAATACCTTTTTCAGATTGCTAACCCTCTAAGACAAAGGTTAGAGGAATATTTTCAGCATGCATGGAGTTATACGAATGGAATCGATACATCAAGCGTATTAAAGGGTTTCCCTGAATGTCTTCAAGCTGATATCTGCTTGCATTTGAATAGAAATTTATTAGCCAATTGCGCTGCCTTTGAAGGTGCTAGTCCAGGTTGTTTAAGGTAACTTATAGATGCCTGAAATATATGTAGTACTAAGTACTTGTTAACGGTTCTGTTTGCGTGAATGTTAAATACAATAAGAGTCTGCGTTGTTTTTTTAGGGCACTATCGCTTCGTTTCAAAACAACTCATGCTCCACCTAGTGAGACTCTTGTCCATAGAGGAGATGTGTTAAGTTCTTTGTATTTTATATCAAGAGGATCTATAGAAATACTTAAAGATGATATCGTTATGGCTATACTTGGTGAGTTACTTTAAATATTGTTAAAAATCGTTATAAAATTGTTTGAAATTATTCTATATGTAAAATATTATTACAGGCAAAGATGATATATTTGGGGAAAATCCTTGTGTGTATCAATCAGTGGGTCGTAGCAATTGTCGTGTTCGTGCTCTAACATATTGTGACTTACATCGTGTACATAGAGACGATCTACTCGACGTCCTCGATTGTTATCCAGAATTTAGAACCACATTTGTCAATAACCTCGAAATTACCTACAACATGCGAGATGTAAGATTATTTTTATTTTATGTTTCATTCTTAACAAAGAATAGTGAAACGTCATTTACCACGTAATCGCGTTGATACAAAAACGACTCTATTTTGTTGTATTTAAATCTGAAGATTAATATTTTGTACAGGATGAATTGGGTGGGATTGAACCTCGTCGTCGGGCACGATACGACACGGGACAGGACGCGCGGGTTCTTCGAGAAGCGTATGCACGTTCAACTAGACATCCTCATACTGAGACCTTTATCGATAAGGTGGTGGGTGATAACGATCATTTTTTTACAGCACCGGTTGCGGATGATATTTGGCACCAGCACCGAAAGCAGACTGCACAACATTTGTTAAACCGTTTTTTATTACAAACATTAATTTAGAAGCACGCGTTACCTTATCACTATATACTTATAAGAAATATTAAAATACACTGAAAAACAAAAGCATAAAGGTCAGATTTATATTTCACAAAATATATCTAATACTTTAATTTTGTCGCAGGATTCACAATGCAGTGATGATGATACGGACACACCTCAAAGTCGCGGCATCCTCGAATTTTCCACTGACAAGGCTGGACAGGATGTCACACCTCTCAATTTTAACTTCAACAAGCAACGCTCCACCACACTCAATTCTATCACTGGTTATTAGATCATTTATTTTACTGTAGTTTCTTATCGTCTCTTACTTTTTATCTTTCCTCATAAACCAGCACTTTGATTACATTTATTATATTAACCGTAATGCGTAAAGATATTATCTTCCGCATTTCGATACTAAACTTTGTTTAAAAAGTTTTTTTACCTACTTTCCTCCTTGATTTATCTCCCCGGGGTCCTGAGCAGAATTTTTTAATATATTTTTTTATATTTATATTTTTGTATATAATGATGTAGAGTTTTGGAGAATGTCAATAAGGACACATTTTATTTGTTGAATGCAAATAATGTGTTAACATTAAAATAATAACTAAATTGCCTCATTAATGTATTATCTGTATTTCGACATATAATTTATCTAAAGCATTGTTTAAATTGGCCTTAACAAAATTAATCTAAATTTTAATTTTATAGTAGGTATTATACTTTTCCATAATTCTATTTTTACAAGGTATATATTATCTCTTCTACTCGATAACCTTAACAAACCTGAAGACAATAAAAACTGTTGCTGAACTAAAACAATTTAATGAATAGGTGATATATGCCTGGATTTTGATGGTGTAATTAGAGAAGTGAACCTTCAAGACCCTATTTTTCCAAATTATTCAATGATACGATAAGAAGGTTATACCTATCTGGCAATACCATTAAATTTAGAGTTTTTTTTATTTATTAAATGCGTTTGAGGCGTGCATGTGCCGTGAGTTGCGGAATGTGCTCGACTCTAGCGGTAGTACTGAGCGCAGCCCTTGTGTGCAGGCATGCTAGCGCAACTTAAACGGAGCTTTCCTGACCTCTACCATCATAAAACACATCAGCCGCTGCACAACAAATACTGTAAGTAAACCCGTTTAGTTCCTTACGAATTAGTTTTTAGTGCATGACTTTTAAATACGAACTCAGTTCGATCGTATGTTATCGATTTGAAATTAACGATTTATTTTTCTTAAATTTATAGCACAATCAACGCCCCAGACTTATCGAAGCCGCGGTACAGTTCGGAGGCAGTCTTCGGTCGGTCCGCTCAACGACATGTCTCCACTTACTGGTGCAGCAGCCGGAGAGGCTCCGGTCAGCACTCCAGCACATAGCGCGACTCTGCCTGTCTCCAGTCTCAGCACCAATCCTAGTTCCTACTACACAAACGCCACTCCGAGTCCGCCGTCGGCAGCCCATATATCCTGTGATGATATATTGGGTGCTCCGACTCTAACAAGACCCCCATCTTTGCGGTCTGCGCCGCAATCGGCCACGAATCTCTATCAGAATGGAAGACCTACTGCCCTTCCCTTTACTTCGGATAAGAATCAAACTGCTTCGACAATTCAGGTACAAAAGTATCTACCACGTCGATGACTATTATAGATGATTCATTCGACTTTCACATTTAAAATATTTTTTTATCTACAGGAAAGTGTATCACCGCAATATCAAAACATCGGTAGTGCAGCTACTGTGGGAACTGTTCTAGTTCGTTTAGATGAGTTAAGCAGACGTGTGGCTTCATTGGAAAATGGATTAACTGCAGACATAAGACGTATCTTGCAAATTTTACAAGCACGTGATGTTGTATCTTCAACTACTGTACAAGGATCGCAGGCTACACCGATTCCCTCGCAGACGTCTTTGAAAAATTCATTATCAGTTCCGCATCCGAATGACGTGAGTAATGTAATTAGGTACCTACTTAATATCTACTAATCTAAGCTCATAAATACTATTTTACTTTGTGAATAGAAGCAGTGGGATTGGAACAGCGGCAACTGGAGTTCAGGACGGGCACCAGGTGTACAACGTTCAGCATCAGAGCCACATGCACCAGTACCACCCGCATTGCCCCCACCCCCGCATTCACAGTCCTTTCACAGGTAATTGGAGACAATATACCTGTGACTATACAATTTTTCAGTATTGCATCATAATATTATTGGTCTCAGCAGGTAGTGTGAGGCGGGCCAGACGGGCGCGTCGCTCGCTGAGTGTTGCTCGTGCGGCTCGCTGGCCAATGCGGAGACGGGTATAACTCGATCGACGTCATCCGTCTCGCATTTCCACTTCTGCCGACGCATCGTGCATCCTCGCTGCGATGATGCGAGGACCTGTCTCTGATGCGTATGTGTAACGAACTATTTTATACACCCCTCGTGATTACTCGAACCTAAAATCCAACGAGTCACGAATTTCCTGAAGACCTTTTGATTGTCATTCAAATGTTTAGTGAAATGAAACAAATGAACTTTCAATTTAAAGTGAGATGAGTTAAGATGAGATGAAAAAAACTGTTAATATTCAAAGCACATATTTATGGTATATTTATTTGTTTATGGTCCATGATGAATTAAGTATAGCAGATTGTTAGTAATGCAACAATGAGTATGTGGTTTCGGTTATATTTGAGGGTTTGTCAACAAAGAGACATGACCTGACTGACATGTCATTTATTATTTCACGATTTAAATGCATTTATTGTAAAGCCACAATTAAATTTTAAGTGTATATGTATTATTTACATATAAAAGACTGACAATATAAGCAGCTACCGTAACTACTGATTTACCAGAAGAGAGTAAGCTAAGCGATAGATGCTTTCAGCCCGTCCTTGCTCCTTGCCTTTACAATTGTTTACGTAGTTGTAATTATAAAGTTGACATTAGTCATTATGATTATATTGTATTTTGGTCTAAGTACAAACATTAAAATCATTTCTCTCTACCTCTGACTGAATACATTCATATACACTTAATACGCACATGTGTATTACACATTAATACTTAAAATCAACGTAAATACGTAGATATATTATTTAATACGAAAATATCGTTCATTGGTTGTTAAGCATTATGCTCAAATTTAATTATAATAAAATTAACGAGCAATAACTTATCAAAAATCATGAAAACACTACATTAGTATAAGAAATTAAACTTAGGTTTGGTTTGTGAGCGACAAGTACTTTCGTCTCACCTCGAATAAAAATTCATGTACTCGTAGATATTATTAGGTAATTTATTAAGATAAAATTGCTTTACTTCGAAATAAGTTAGTTTCAAATTTCTTTCTCTTATACAGCAAGCACAAATATATCAATTTAGATACTTTACAATTATTAAAGTGTTTCTAAGGAGTGAGACATTTATTTAGATTAATTTGACACTGCCTTTTGTCTATCGATTATAAAATTATTTTATTGGTACTAAATTATATTTTTTTATTAATTTATTACAGTTTTATTTTAAAATATTTTTCTCTTTTTACATTTTTATATCTATCTACAATCTGTAAATAAAAATACCATTATAGTAGTATAAGTTAATATTTGTCAATTCCATATGTTGTTGTTTGTACTCAATACAGTTCGTAGCTTTTGCTTTAATGCGAGAACTATCTGAACATTCGATATTGCTTAAGGCTTATACCTGTATTAATAATCTAATATTCATTAGTATCTTGGTGCAAGCAATTATTATTACAAACATCTGAAAGTTTGCTGAAATAAATGTGAGGAGAAGTGTCGGTTATTGCGAGCGGAAATGTGGCCTTAGAAAATAATTAAATAAGTTTCTCATCATAAATCTTAGCAATATGTATGTGATTTATATTATGTAGCAAACTAAACTATTGTTAAATTAGCTGTTTATTACATTAAAACAAAGGTTATAGCAAAGAACTTTAATTGAGCAAATTCAAGAATTAACAACTACGATACATATTACTTAGAATTGATCAGACCGAACAAAGGTCGACTCATAAAATGAGTAATTCATTCATTATAATAAATAAATGACGATATATACAATATTCCGAACCCAAACTTGTACAACTATCAATCGGAACAAGGGCAGCACAAATCTAATAAAATAGAATACATGAATGAACCTCGTCTTGTATCGAATATATTTTAGACTGAGTTAATTTGAACTAGATCTCAATAAATTAGGGGTGGTTTTGGTTAATGTATAAAATGGAATGCTCATTTAAGTTTTTCTGCTTTCTAGTGTTAGTGGAACCAGCCATTGGTTGTTTACATAGTAAAGTTAGTTGTAAAGTGCCCATTTTGTGTTTACTATTTAAGATTTTGTAGTCCCGTCGAATTATGTGTAAGTAAAATTAAGGTCACATAATATAAAATTATAAAACTAATTCTGTATTTATCTGTAACAGCTTATGATATTAACGTACGATTTTGCGAGAGCCTGTGTTGGTTCATTTTTATTATCTAAGTAAATCCTAACATTAAGATGGCGCCTTGGATAATGTATTTACACAGAATTAAATATAAAATGACAATTAGCATTTTTGCGCACAGGGTGTACTTATGTGTTTATTTCTTTTTTTGTTTTGTCTTACTTAAGCATAAAAATAAGCCAAAACTAAGATAGGAAATATAATGAAATTGTTCAAAGCATTATTTAAAAGTTTATATGGAAAGTAACTTGCTTAAAATGATGTGCGCTAGCTACGAGTATATAGTTTTGTGACGCGCATATTTTATTTCTTCGTTAGATAATGTGCCTATTTTTATTGTGATTCCGTAAGTTACAAATTGTTTTTAATAAAAATATGAAAAAAATATTAATTCATTAGCTGCATATTTCTTTTTTGTTTATTCTGATAACTCGCAGATATATGACGTAATTTAAAATTCTATATAAAAGTGTTACATGTTTTTGGTATTTTGTCTGTGATCAAATTTTATTGCTAAGCTTAATTAAATATACCTTTTATAAAGCAGACTTTTGTCTGTTTGTCTAAAACAATATTCGTTGCATGAAGCGCCAATGGAAACAAAGCAGTCCAATTTAATGTCTGATATACAAATAAATTAAAACTGATTAAAATTATAAGTAAATACACGTTAAAGCGACTTGGAGTTTTTGTAAAAAAAAGTTTGCATTTATTTTATAACTCTTAAATAGTTTCTTATGTTTTTGCGAACATTTTATAATTAAATTAAAATATTGTATGGAGCTCAGTATCGCGTTTATATTGATGCCTTTTATTACACAAAAGCTGCAAAGCTTTCGAAAAGTTGGACGTCGCGTCTTAGCTTAGATTAAAACAATTAAAATAAATGCGATATTATTCCTATAAAATATTTTAATTTAGTTAGATAACTCTTGTATAAACATTTACAGTAGATAAGTATTATTTAATACTAAATGCTTTTTTATACTACGAGTATATATCTTATCTATTATCTCATAAATACTCAAGCTTTATCGATTGATGATTCAGAAAATCAATCGAACATTTAGCTGTAACTGATTTTAAGAAAACGCTTCAAATTGCATAACATTACTTAATGTAACGGCTCTTTAATCTTTATTCGCTAACATGACATATGTTGTCACGTGGGGTTAACCATTCGTGACGTGATTTGTATTATAGCATCATTATTACACGTGTGATGTCTGTGTTCCAGTCATCGCTGTTAGCATTTTAAACAGAAACCGTGAGGCCTCAAACTAAATTGTTTGATGTTAATAAAGATGACATGTGAAGTTTTATTTACTTATAGATCTATCTCTATTTGTACAGCAGTATTCGGTATTGTCCTCACGTGACCTCATAATGTTATTATGTAAATTATATGCTAGTGAATTCTGTCAATACCTAGTGAAAAAAAAATCACAATAACCTTGTTATTTGTTATCTATAGTACGTATTGCCAAATGATTAAAAAATAAGATTCACTAATATAATTGATTGTTATTGTTGATTTATTTTTGATGTTTAAAGAATGTAATATACGGAGTGACCATAATACATGTGGTACGTTGTGATACAGAGTGAATTCTATGTGCATAGCACAAATTCTTTCGTATTATTTAATAAGCAATATGAAATTCTTTTTTTTTATTATAATATAATTTGCACACATTGATAATGCTTGGATTTTTCATTTTCGCTTTAAATGAAATAATAGAAATAAAGATCAATTATTTACAAAAATCTTATAATGCTTTAAAAATATTTAATATGTCAGAATCAATAATATCTATTACAAACTATATATTTCACAGATATGCTATAACAAAATGCGTTTTTAATACGCATATGAACTGCTATCTACCTAGCGCTATAATTCTAATTAAATTGCTAACAAATTAATAACAACGTTACAGCACAAGAATAAGGAAGTTGATACTTTAAAATCTATAATTGAATATGATAGACGCGTGAACGCTCTCTTGTTTCAACATGATCTGAAAGCGAGAATACAGCATACTCGTATATGATTTGGCGCGTTTGTAATATGACCAGAATGCTTTTTTATATGAAAATTACGTTTTACTAGTTTATACTTAATTATTCTGTACATTTACACTATCGACTTAGATCTATGTAAGCTATTACAGTAAATATAAAAGCACATTAGGCACATAGTTGATGCAATAAGACAACTTGCATTCAGCAAGATGCAACGCAATGTTCTTTTGAATAAGTTCAATGAAATAAAATATATTACGCACATGCGACAATTTATTCGTGTTTCATTTTCATTTCCTTTTGCAAAACTGTTTTTTAACAAGGAAAACTGTACGAAAATGTATACAGATAAAAAAATCCGGCGGCGATGACTAATCACAAAAGTTAACGGATAATTTCGGTTTATGGGAGTGGGGATTGATTCTGAACTAAAGCTCGTCATATGGTTGTTCAATGCCGTCTGACCGGCTTGGTTCAGTTACGTTAGATAATATACGGTTCTTGTGTTTTTTCAATAGTTATTAATACATTCAGTACAGAGTGAATTTTTATGTATTATTAAAATAATCTCAAGTAAAATGACCGAGAAGAACTATTCTACCACAATGTATTCTAAGCTAAATCTTCGCGATAGGTAAGTTTTAGATAAAATTTTCATTAAATAACATAATCAGATATTTTTAAAACACTACACCTTCTATTTATATCCTTATTACTATCATATAGTACTGCTAACATCAAGTTAAGATTCTCAGATTACCTCGATCAGATTATCTTGAGAGCGGCCGACATATATTTTTTTTAGTCTTATTTCACTAGATACTTATTGCATAATATTTTTTAATCACACTTTCTTACATTACCTCTGTAATTATTATTATTAATAATAACACTTATTAAACGTCAAGTTTTATTTTATTTTAGCACGTCATATGACATCCACCTGATGTTAATGTTAAGTACAGGAACAAACGCCAATGCCAATAACCTATTATCAAAATAACTGTTGTGCAATTTTTTATCATTCACGTGACGTGCTCTCAAAACGTGTACCAGCTGCTTTGAATCCGTTGATCAACTACAGAGATATGACGGTCTTGATTCTAGCTATACTAATATGTAATTCGTTCTTTAAAAACAATCAATATCTTTTAGTCTATAGATAATATAATTTCGATCCAATCAAAGTAATAGTTCTTCTTCTTTTTTGTCAAGACATTAAACAAATTGCCAGTGTCAAAGTAAATACTTGTACCATACATCATTCACTTATTTCATACACGTAACAGTTAGTAAAACGTCTAAAGGGATTTTAGAGGAAAAATAAAGAAGTACGTTCTCACACCCGATATGAATAAAAATCCACTATTATTACACATTAAAGACACACAGAGTTAAAGATAATTCAGAATAGCGTTCCATCTTCAGATGCCCACTAAAACTCCCAAAATAATATTCAAATTGAAAAATGTTTTAAAATTGTTCTTGTTCAAAAATATGTAGAGGCGTAACCTAATTAAAGTAAAACGTGCGTAGTTACAAATAAGATAATCGATACAATACGAGTATCATAGTGACAAAACAATACATAAAACACAGCGCACATCAAATTTAAATGTAATAAATAGTGAAAACCTAGGTAACTAAATTGGAATGAAATCACCTAATCCATAAGTAGAGTGACCTTGCCATTAAAATAGATTTATCTACGAGTATTTTCTTAAACTACGCGAGGCGGATTAATTAAAGAAGTAAGATGAGTTACACTTTTTTATTCTCATTTTCTAAATTAAGAGATTTTATGTGGATTACAATCGCGTTTATTTGATTATTTCAGTCGAGGAATTTTAAAAGTTTTTCAGCCATCATCTACTTAATTAATATACAGAAACATTTGATTTTTCACTATATTGTGGCTAGAAAAGTAATATAATTTACATGAAAAAAAGGTTTAAGTTTTTGTTTAACAAAAAAATTCCATCCAGAGAACAAACAATTCAGGCGTCTCTAATATCGATCGACCATCAAAACGTGTTATGTGTGACGAATAATATATTACCCGCCATTCGTAGTTAAAATACTTATACATTATTTATTAATATATTATCTAATATATTATATATAAAAAATATAATTAAATTATTTAAATATTTTTTAAACTTTTGCAACTAATTTTGGTTAAAAATTAAAAAATATTTTTGGCTATGGATTTCCGCAAAGTAACGCCTAATACTATTAAACATAATAACTAAAAATATTTTATTCATAATTTATAATTAACTCTGAAAAAAAGTTCACTCAAACTCAAACAAACCCGTGGTCGGAAAAATGCATGAACACAGTCTTGCCCCTGACCAACACACGCGATGAACTAGTAACCTAAAAAAAATTAAGAATTTATGCAACATAAATAATATAGTAATTTGATCGGTCTGCCGTATATCGTTGTAATTAATGAAATAGTGCTTTGTCATCATTAAAATGAATTTAAGTACCTATAATAAAATAATAATGACGTTTACATACTTTACGAATGTTATCTAAACCAGAGTTATTTAAATAAAATAAAAAAAATATTATGAAATGATAATAGAATTAATAATAGCGACTAAATGGTGTTACTATAGATCACGCTATATTAACATTAAAATAATTATAGGAAATTATAAATATCCAATACTTTATTTCAAAATTACTTTTAAAAAATAATATAGGCACTTAGTACTTAATTTTGTCAAAGCACAGCGCACGCAATAAAATACTAAACTATCTAAGTAGATGCATTAATTTAATTCAAAGTAATGGAAACAAATTTTTAATGATAAAATAACAAATAAATTTATGCTTACAACTTACATTTTAACGACTTGTATAATTCCCTCAATAAATTTGATCATAAAACGTGTTCGTTGATAGCGCCAGATATCATTTAACACGGCTCAGGGGTAGACGCCTTACAATTATTGTGCTAATGTGAATTTCAGCGAAGAAGAAAAAATGGAGAAAAATTTAAACGAAAAGCCTTTAAAAGCTGAAAGCAATAATGCAAAGCCGCGAAAGAAAAAGGTCCCAAACGTTGTTTCAAGATTTTTCTTCTTTTGGATGTTTCCAATGTTCTATAATGGGACTCGACGTGATCTTGAAGAAGATGATTTAGTTCCAGCAAAGCATATATACGATTCCAAAGATGTGGGTGATGAATTAGAAAAGTAAGTGTTTTTTTTTTAAATTTAATAATAATAATAATAATTTATTGATAATATTATACATTATTATTATTCATAATAATTTTCTTATAAGCAACATCATAGAAATTATACGGTCAACTACAACCCGGATTCTATTCTTTTTTTTTTATTGTAGCTCGACATGTGACAACACTCCGCCTGATGTAAAGCTAGAGTGCGGTCCATGAATGAAAACAACTGCTACCACAGATAAATCTCTACGGGCTGCAGTCGCCTCCACTATGCCGGCTTGAGGAGACGAGCATGTACCATCTAGATTGACAGTGCACACTCCTCTCTTATACCTGGCTACTTTCAAACTATCCCCGAAACGCGACAAGGTCACTTCACGGGTGTTACATTCGAAAGTGGTGGTACTGCCCCAGGACGACAGACTGGACAAATAACCATCATCAGTCTGCCTACCACTCTTTAATAGTGCCTATAGGCACTGAGCAACCAAAGTACATATAACAAAGTTACATTGGCACCGGTCTTTAGCGAGGTTCGAACACGGGTCTCATTGATCGTGAGTTCACGCGTCTTACCGCTAGACCACGGCCGCTCTTTAAGATTTATAATGATCGCGTCATACAACTTGACATTTTACGTAACTCCAGGTGAATTTTAAATTAAGACAATATTTTACCTGTATACTTAGGTAGTGGTAGATCTCGCGCATGCCCAGGGTTTCCCTTTGTACCTAGGTATGATATATACAAAGGATGTTATCTTATCATCTTATTTAACAGTCAATGTCTAGTGCCTATTAATAAAGTGTATATGTACTATCCACTAATAAAATCACAAAGACACTTAATTTATTTGCAGAAGAATATTAATTATTTGTAGAGAAACTCAATGACAGAGTTTTTTTATTATTAAAATCCATAAATGTGATTTTATTCCAATTAATGTTATTATCTGGAACATTTTGTATGCAATAATTATTCGAATCAAATTAATTATTACAATTTTAATGTCCTTATCGATACGAATTTATTTTATGACATTCTTTTCAGAAAATGGTTCGAAGAACAAGCTGCGGCAGAGGCAGCAGGCAGACAAGCTTCTTACAAATGGGCACTATACAAAGCTTTTTTCTGGGAGTTTATTCCTGGAGGAATTATGATTTTCATGTATCTCGCTATTCGGTATGCAATAAAAATTCAAATTCATTCTCTACCCACATAACTATGGAGTGTCCCTATAAGAAAAATGTATTTGAAAAAAATATTACAGAACAGCAACCCCAATTTTATTTGCAATGTTGCTAAGATATTGGTCAGTAACTAAACCTGAAGAAAGAATGAGTCAACAAATGGCAGCAACATATGCTTTATCCATGATTGTCGCAAATGTTGCATCTACTTTTTTTAACCATCATGGGCACTATCTAAGTCAACAGTTTGGCATGAAACTGAGAATCGCAAGCAGTACATTAATGTTTCGTAAGGTATTTACTACGACATTGTCCTAAACATAAAAATCTGCTTGATATGAAATTCTAATATTCAAAGCCTGTTTCATTTTTAGATAATGCGTTTAAACAACAGTTCTTTAGGTGAAACTACTGCTGGAAAAGTAGTAAATTTGTTGGCTAATGATCTAACACGTTTTGACTTAGCCTTCATATTCCTTCATTATATTTGGATTATACCTATCCAAGTGGCAGCGGTCGCTTATTTAGGATATTGGCAAGCAGGATTTTCAGCCATTGTTGGATTATTATCATTAATGGTGATCGCTCTCCCTGTACAAGGTAAGATAAACTTTCTATTGGCGGCAATAAACGGATTTATTAAAAAACATATACTTTCAGCTGGCTTAGGAAGACTTATTGGAAAAGTGAGACTAAAGACGGCCACAAGAACTGATGAAAGAATCAAAGTTATGAGTGAAGTCATCAATGGTATTCAGGTAGAAAAAGGATTGTAGAAATTAAGGCATTATAAAATTATAATATTCATGAGATCGTTTTAAAATAGGTTATTAAGATGTATGCGTGGGAAATTCCTTTCGAGAAACTAGTGAGCAGTAAGAGAGCCAACGAGTTAAAGGCAATTAGAAATGCGACATATTTGAGAGTGACCGTCATGGGATTTATTATATTTACTGAGAGAATTGCCTTGTTCCTTACAATATTAACGTATATTTTGCTTGGATATAACTTATCTGCTGATGTCGTAAGTACAGAAAAACAATTGAATTTTGATTTTACATTTTATATCTTCAAGTACGAATTAATTATACAATTCTTACTCAATTGATTAATTGTTGATGTCTAGCATTTTTATTATTTAGGCCGTCTACGATGCCTGATAACGACAATTAACATGTAGGACAGATTTGGCGGTCTATGTATTTCAATAGCCATTTGTATGGCACCTCTGACAGCGAACCGTTCACCGATATTTCGGTTAGATCGATTATAATAAGATCATGCATGCGTGGACAACCGGTCTAATAGTGGATAACAATTGCAAATGAACACAGACATTCACACGCCACACACGCTCGATCGTCCACGCCTTCAACTATAGGGCGCGCCCGCTTTGATGACAATCGTATTTCAGATATTTCCTCTCCAACAATTTATAGCAGCAGTCCAAATAAATATAACATTGGTCTTTCCACTGATATTGGCATTTACCGCCGAGTTATTAGTTTCATTGAAAAGAGTTGAAGAATTTTTATCTCTTAGTAAGTATCCTTGCTACTAATACGTTTTATATAATTTTTTTTTTTAATTATTAAATAGACGAAACATATTTCATAGACGCTACTTATTTTATTACTATTTCTATTTTCAGAGGAAAAGAAAGACAAAGCTTTGGGCTATAATGACACTGAAGTACATCGTAATTTATTTGACCAAACAGAAAAAAAAGAAGAACCAGTCAGACCTTTGTCTTATCAAATGAAAACTACATCTCCCATAAATGCAATAAGTAATTCTACATTTACAAGTGATTCATTAAAAAATGTTAATTTATTCTATTTTTTTGTTATCTAAATTGTATTTTTAGATAATAAAAATATGGACAAGGTATTGAGAAGAAGTACGTCTGTTGCAAGTGATTTCGCTATCGAAGTACGTGATGTATCAGCTAGCTGGACTGGAGATGCAAATCTTCAGGCGCTAAAAAATATTTCATTACGTATGCGAAAAGGAAAACTTTGTGCAGTCATTGGATCCGTTGGTTCTGGAAAAGTATGTAATTTATTCCACTTTCCAATCCTTAAATTTTCTATTGAGGCTAAAGTAAGAAGTTTTCTTTTTATTTCAGTCTTCATTTCTACAGCTGCTTTTGAAAGAGTTACCTGTATCAGCTGGTACTGTTTCAGTCAATGGTGAAGTATCATATGCTTCTCAAGAAGCTTGGCTATTCCCGTCCACTGTTAGAGAAAATATTCTCTTTGGATTATCGTTTGACTCCGAAAAATACAAAAAAGTTAGTCAAATAAACTTTGTCAATTTCTTTGTTGTCTAAAGTTCTAAATGTCATGTCTCTGCAGGTCTGTAAAGTATGCGCCTTAGAGAAGGATTTTAAGCAGTTCCCGTTTGGTGATCAGACTTTAGTCGGTGAACGAGGAGTATCCCTTTCTGGGGGTCAACGTGCTAGAATAAATTTGGCAAGATGTGTTTATAGAGAAGTACTTACCTAAATTTTCCTAAATGAATCATAATTTTCTAAAACACACTGTTCAATAATGGAACTTTTCAGGCTGACATTTATCTATTGGACGATCCTTTATCAGCAGTGGATGCCAATGTAGGTCGTCAATTATTCGAAGGTTGCATCAATGGTTATCTACGGAACAAAACGAGAATCCTTGTCACACATCAAATACATTTCGTTAAAGCTGCCGAATTTATTGTCGTTTTAAATGAGGTGAGGTTCTAGAAAATGTTATGATATATTTGTAAAATTAGTAGCACTACACATTTTAATGATGACCATTAATATAGAGAATTGATAATAATACAGGGCGCTGTAGAAAATATGGGTACGTTTGATGAGCTGGCTTCTTCTGGAAAAGATTTCTCATTATTGTTAGGATCCCTACAGGAAGGCAAAGATAAAGATTCTGATAGCATTACCTCTGATGGAGTAAGTGGTATATTTATTTGTTATTGAATTATGGCATTATATCTATCTTTGTACAACAATTTTGTTATCAGTCAGGTTCAGCTCAAAAAACTGGTCTCAAAAGGAGTATGTCAATAGTCAGTGAAGCGGAAAGCGAAAAAGAATTTGAAGCACAACAAATGGACCCAGAGGAACGACAATCTGGCAATTTAAAACCAGAAGTACTTGTAGCTTACTTTAAAGCAGGAGGAAGCTACTTCTTCATATTTTTGACAATGTTTTTGATTCTCATAGCGGCTGCGTCTGCCGGAGCCGCGGATTATTGGATTGGATTCTGGTAAGTGGTAATAAAGATAATAATTGTGGAAATATGTTGTAAGCTAATTATGATTTATAATATTATTCCAGGACGAACCAAATGGCACAGCATGAACAAAATTTAGATGGAGCTGAAATGGGTAAGTAAGAAGTATTTATTTAAAATTTACTGATAGAACTTTTAATATCAATTTAAATATTAGTATGTTTTTTAGAATTTTATATTGCTTAGATTAATACTGTTTATAGACGGAGTTCATCTTGTGATCACTGCTGTTGCAATATGATATTTATCCATCTAGATGTACATATATTTTAACAATTCAAATAACATTTACAGATATTGATATGCATGACCAAGTAGGACGGTTTACGACAGCGCAGTATTTAATAATACATGCCATTATAGTAATACTGTGTTTGCTGCTGACAAATTTGCGTGTAGTGCCATTCGTACAATTGTGTATAAACGCGTCCAAAACTTTACATAATAACATGTTCTCAATTATGTTGAAGGGAGTGATGCGATTCTTTGATACCAGTTCCTCGGGTAAGTATTATTTATAACTATTTATTTAATCAGGGTTGGTTAAACTGGATGTATTCAACTACCAAAATTTAGCAGTGGTAAAGGGATTTAGTCCAAAAGAATAATCCACTATACTTTATGTACTGTATGAATCAATGTCAATTAAAATTAATATAACATTAGATACTATAGATTTTAATTGTTATGTTTTGTTTGGAACACCAGAAAACTGTATTTTGATTTCAAAAGGATAGAGAAGAAATTATGCTCCATCATATTTGAATTATAACCATATTTCAGGACGAATACTGAACAGATTTACAAAAGACATGGGTGCGTTGGATGAGATCTTGCCACGTTCCTTGTTAGATGTCTTACAAATATACAGTACACTATTATGTATTCTTGTACTGAATGCTATAGCTCTCTATTGGACTTTAGTACCTTCGTTTTTCTTATTGTTAATATTTTATTTCGTGGTCAGAATTTATATGAAAACTGCTCAGGCTGTTAAACGCCTTGAAGGAACAAGTGAGTTTTGCATACCTTTACGAATGTTATTCTTGGTTTCAATTTTAATTAAATTAATGTATGTTTTAGCAAAAAGCCCTGTGTTTGGTTTAGTATCATCATCTTTGAGTGGCATAGCGACTATAAGATCATCAGGTGCTGAAAACAGATTGATACAAAAATTTGATGATTTTCAGGTATACATAATAAATATAAACGCGACGCTTGTCACTGGTTTTTATTTATTTTTCTCATTGTTTTTAGGATTTGCATACATCAGCTTGGAATGGCTATTTAGGCGGTGGTGTAACATTTGGATTTTATTTAGATGCGTTATGTATTGTTTATTTAGCTATAGTGATTTTTGTCTTCATATATTTAGACTTTGGTAAGTTGAATATTTTTAAAGCTCAACAACTTTTATTTATTAATTCCAATCACGATGCCACCAATATGTGACCTGAGCTCGATTCCTGGTCGAAACAATTATTTAAACATTCTTAATATTATTTTGTGTTAACTATTTATTGAGCTTGATTATTTGATGAGGTTTTATTTATATTTTTAGATGGTATTATACCAGTGGGTAGTGTTGGTTTGGCTGTCACACAGACAAATATGTTAACGTCTATGTTACAACATGGCACACGAATGTTGGTGGAATTCTTCGCACAACTAACAAGCGTTGAACGTGTTATGGAATATTCGCGTATTGATACTGAACCAAATCTTTTTGTTGGACGTAAGTATATTTTAGATAAAGTTTTATACATTATCAAGTCGAATTTTAATTAAAATTACATATTTAAGGAATTTAATTTGATTACAGAAATCCCATTATCACAAACATGGCCGACTGAAGGAAATATAGTTTTCAAAGATGTATCCTTATATTATTCTAAAGAAGAAGCGCCAGTGCTTAAAAACATTAATTTAGTTGTAACTAAAGGTTGGAAAGTACGTATTGACTATTGAACAGTATTAATAATATCTCAGGTGATAATTTTATGTTTTATTGAAAAAGGTCGGTATCGTTGGAAGAACTGGCGCTGGAAAATCTTCATTGATATCTGCACTATTTCGTTTTGCTCACATTGAGGGTACAATTACCATAGATGGTGTTGACACTGCATTGGTATCACGACAGGTAATTTTATCTTCCAGTTTGAATAGTTTGTAATAAGTTCCATAAGTTCTTACAAACTGATTTTATATTTTAAAATTATTCTACAGGAATTACGCTCAAAAATTTCAATAATACCACAAGAACCAGTTTTATTCTCAGCTTCGATTCGTTATAATTTGGATCCGTTTGAAATGTACAGTGATATAGAAATTTGGAATGCTTTAGAACAAGTAAGCAGAACGAGCAATTGCACCTTTTCTTTGTTCATATTGTATTGAATTCTATAAGCCAATGAGTTTTGTTACTTCCAGGTAGACTTAAAATCTTCGATACCATCTCTAGATTTCAAAGTAACAGAAGGTGGCAATAACTTCTCAGTTGGTCAAAGACAGCTTATGTGTTTAGCGCGAGCAGTTTTGAGATCTAATAAAATCTTAATTATGGATGAAGCTACAGCTAATGTGGATCCTCAGTATGTTACCTACCTTTTATATAATATTAATTATCATTACCACTTTAAAGTGTTCATAAATTTATATGACTTATGTTTTTCAGGACGGATAATTTTATACAAAAAACAATTCGTACACGTTTTGCTTCGTGCACGGTTCTAACCATAGCTCATAGATTAAACACGATAATGGACTCCGATAAAGTGTTGGTGATGGACTCCGGCTATGCGGCAGAATTTGATCATCCTTACAAGTTACTACTAAACCCAGATAGCTTACTTTCTTCAATGGTTAAAGAAACTGGGGACAAAACGGCGGCCCAGCTGATGGATGTAGCAGAGAAATGTTTCTTTAAAAGTGAAAAAGAAAATGCTGGTTGAAATTGCTGACATGAAACGGAAGAGCACAGATATTTAAGAGGTGGAAGATTATTGTCGATAAATCTTTTATCGAAATCACTACGATGATCGTTTAATGTGCATTTAAATTGTTTTTAATGTATTATAATATTGTCACGTTTTTATCCTGAATTTTGATTTTGTTTAGTTTTAAGAAATAATTTGTAAACCTTTTTAGGAGAAATAATAATTTGAATCGTTATAAACAATGTTATAGAATAAATGCACTGAACAAAGAAAATAATGTTAATTAAATGTTTGTTTTATTTATTATTATTACTTTTTTATTTAAAAACTTTCATTGTTATAAAACAAAAGGCGAGATTAATGCCGCAAGGCATTTTCTTCCAGCCGGCCTTCGGGAAGCAGAAACGTAACGGGATCAGGTCTAGAAAATACTATAAAAATATATTAAACAAATTTATTTGATATAAACCCTAATACGGCGAGAATATGGCGCCAACTTGTCGGGTGGGCATGTTGCCAAAATTAATTTGAAGAATTCTGCGCAGAAAAGAGCCTCGATATGGTATGCCCCTTGAATGAATTAGGTAGGTTTTTCTTTAAAACGATATTAGAGTAAAACAAAGCAATCAGAGTAACATTTTTATTAAACTTAATAAATAAACTCGTATAAAAATATAAAATTAAATAACATCTCTAAATTAACATCACACAAATGTATAAATTCAACTAATTTCAACTTTCATTCGGGTTATCTTGAAAATATTTAGTTTTTGCCATTGCAAACAATATACTTTTCATTTTATCTCCTGTTTCCTTAGCCATGAGTGAGAGATGACTTTCTGGATTCTGAAGCAGAATATATGGATGATCGAATTCTGCAACCAATCCCTTGTCCATAACTAATACTCTATCTGAATCCATGATTGTATTAAGACGGTGGGCTATCGTTATTACGGTACAATCAGCAAACTGTCTTCGTATTGTTTTCTGAATTAGGGCATCAGTTCTGTAAATAACATGTATTGTTTAAATTACCATAAATTATAACCAAAACTTAAAAACATAAAAGAAATGTGCTATTTATTTTATTGTACTAGAGTGCGTCGTGAAAAATGTCGCTGTGCACACCGCGGCTATAAAACACGATTAAGTAAGTATTGTTACCCTTTTTTTATTTTAGCACGTCATATGACCGCACTCCGCCTGATGTTAAGCTAGAGTGCGATCCACGAATGGAGATGACTGCTATCAGAGAAGGGGATTCGCAGACAGTAGTCGTCTCCGCTATCGGCTTTGTGAGATGCCTCTTCACTCTGCGCTTGAAGGAAGTTGTAGGAAGAAGAAAAGACGTGGCTAGGAAGTCGTTCCACAATGTTAGTTCGTGAGAGGATTGTTCTGACGGTGAGGCGATGCATTAGATCACTCGCATGCGTCGACCTCAAGCGATGTCGAGAGAGAGGGGATTAAATTTACCTATCTGCCTACCATTCTTGTGTTTAGTTATTTGTAGTGCTGTAAATAAGACTTACTGAGGATCGACATTGGCAGTAGCTTCGTCCATGACGAGGATCCTATTGGACCTGAGAACCGCTCGAGCTAGGCACACCAATTGTCTCTGTCCAACCGAGAAGTTACTACCACCTTCAGCTACCTCATAATCTAACGCAGGTACTATATCTTTCAACTCGACCTGAGGATATTTAGTAAACATTTAAATTAATATAATACGAGTAAATGTATCATGAAATTATTTAAAAAAAAACCATATTATATAAAGCTCGATTACCACTGACTTACTGACTGTCTGATTTTAATTATGGAGCACTTAGGCTTTCTAGAAGGTTAAAGAAATATTTTTTTGATACGTATAGAGAGAGCCCATGTGACCTGAGATAAAATGCGAAATGTTCCGTAAATCTGTTCCGTACGGTTCCGGAACGCGTTATTTCAGAAACGGTAACGAGATAGGGCCGAAGTTTCGGAACGATGGTTGTAAGAAATTTAATTTCGAAATCTACACTTTATTTTTCAAAATTTTGTTTTTTCAAAATTACCCACAAATCTATCCCTGCGTTCGCGAAGCGCACCACAAAAAACTAGTTACCTGTTCTAAAGCTCTCCAGATTTCATCATCGCTATACGTATTGAATGGGTCTAGGTTATAACGCATTGTAGCGGAGAACAACACTGGTTCTTGTGGTATGATTGATATCTTCGATCTCAACTCCTAAAAACAAGTAATAATAATTATTAGTTTTTCGTCGTATTTTTTCACCACCTAAACAAACGTAATAATAGCTAGCTAAAAAGTAAAATAATAGCAGATTACTTTATATAAAAATGTATATAGACCTGTTTAGCTAGTTGATGTGTATCTAATCCATCAAGAGAAATTGTTCCTTCAATAGTTGTTAGTCTGAAGAGAGCTGATATCATGGACGACTTGCCAGCACCAGTACGACCTACGACTCCAACCTAAACAAGGAAAAATAAAAAGCAATTTTATTAGGTTTTTTTATATTACAAAAAATAAATTGTAAACAAACCTTCCATTTATCCTTAATATCTATATTCAAACCCTTTAATACTGGAGGATCGTCTTTTCCGTATTTTAAATAGACATCCTTAAACTTAATTGCTCCGGTTTGTGGCCAATTTTGATCAGGCTTAATGGCTGAAATAATATTTTTAAACAGTTAGGTACAAACTACATTAAGTAACTATAATTTAAATTAAAAAAAAATAAAAAAATATTATTTTTAGTGTCAAGTGTACTCACGACCGTCCGATAAATTTTCCTCAGTAGTAAGTTCTGTATATTCGAGTACCCTTTCAACGGCTGTCATTTGCCCAATAAAGTCTGCTGTAAATCTGGCGGCCATTTGTAATAACATCGTAAGCGCCATCGACTGTGTTACTGCTAAACCAACATTACCCACGGGTATTATGGTACCTGATGAATTAAAAACAAATCGTAAATTATAGAATTTTTAAGAATATAGAACTTAATTCTAAAATTTCATAGCTTTTGATTTAAACTCAATCATAATCAATTTTAAATAAAGTAAATAAAGGGAACGAAATTGGGAAAAACATGATCGTCACCGTCATAGCCTTCTCCGTTCATTATGTCTCGCCATCGTTCTCTCTCTCTATCTCTCCATTCTACCCATTCCATTCTCTCACTATCTTTCTTTCTCCACATTGTTCCAATTCTGTCAGGTCAGGTAATTCTGACGCCCGCCACCAGGTTTAATTTTGCACAAACTTTTAGATGCATATAAACGAAGAGACATTATGATACGTTTTATTTAAATTATAATTTTAATCGTACTTGTATAAGTGATATTTTGCGTTACTTACCAAAATCAACAATAATAAAGATGCCTATTACAAATGCTAAGTAAATTAAGCAAATAATATCCAAAAACAAACCGAAGGCATTACTGCCTGCGACATAAGTATGCCAAGCACTGCTATGAAGGTTCTGAAATGGAGATAAATTTAAAATAAATTCTACGTCACTTTCTTATAAGTTATAAAATTAATAAATGCTTACTTGACATTCATCAAAAACTCGTATCAATCTATTCTGTGAACCGGAACTCCTTATTGTTGACATGCCACTTAATGTTGAATTTAACATCCCAAATACAGGACTTTTTGCTAAAATATAAAATGAACGAATTATTGACATGAATTTTTACACTAATAAATTATTTACTTCATACCGTATTTAAATTACAATAAATATTAAATTATAAATATTAAGAATATATACAGCTTACTATCTCGTTGTTTTGAATATTTTAATCCAACGTTTATAATACTCGAACAATTAAAATAAACACCATAGGCTTACGACTTAATCTTTTAATTTAGTAAACTTCTTATCTATCAATCTACAGCTCGACATGTAACCACCCTCCGCCTGATGTTAAGATAGAGCGCGATACATGAGCGGAAACAACTGCCACCACAGAGAAATATCTGCAGGTAGCAGTCTCCTTTACTATGCAGGCTTCAGGAAATGGATATGCACTTAACAGTGCCTTCTCTTGTTATACCTGGCTACTTTCAAGCTGATTCCGAAATGTAATTAGGTCACTAAGTGCTCATAACCATCATCATCATAATATAATTATAGGCACATGAGTGTTCCTTTAGTCACATTGGCAAAGAAGATCTTTTCACCCCTGTCGTTTTTTTAACATCTAGCACCATTCATGCTCTGAGAATGAATTTATATTTTATGATTATTTTTATTGTAGCTCGACATACGACAACACTCCTGATGTAAAACCAGAGTGCGGTCCATGAACGGAAACAACGGCTACTATAGAAAAATCTCTACTGCTGACCGGCCTGAGGAGACGAGTATATACCAAATATACATGTATTTTACTTACTTGTACCCTCCAACCTCTTGACAGCTTGAGCAGCATTTAAATACAGTCTTAACAAAACTATAAATAGAACCATTAAAATAGTTGTAGGTATTAAGGTCCATGGTAGTGCGATGGCATTCAATACTAACACACTTATCATTTGTAAATACATTTGTATAGTTTCCAGTGTACTGCGGGGTAAGAATTCGTCCATCGCTCCCGTGTCTTTAGAAAATCTGTTTAATATTCTACCTATAAATAAATATAACATTAAAAATAGTGCCAGTCCTGAACGAAACGACTGCTACAACATTTATAATCACGATTACATTCTTACTTTACGACGAATAGACGAGAATAAAAGAAACAATTGTATGTATATGTCGCAGCCACTCGCAGAAGAAAACGTTCAAAATTGTGCAAATATATAACACAATCTTCGTGAAAGTAAAAAGAAAATTATATATTACTATCAGAACGAGAGGAGATCAATACAGAAAATATATTATTACTCTTAAATCTTCTTACCTGATGAACTAGTATCGAAGAATCTCATAACAGCCCTTATCAAAGTATTAAACATTTTATCATGTAGCCTTTGTGAAGCTCTCATAGTCATCACAACAAATGCATAAATCCTAACATGCGCAAATATGATAATAATCAAAATTAAACAACCATGTATTAAGAGATATTGCGCAGTTGTTAATGGACCGATTTGTGCATGCATGCTCGAATCTATAAAAATAAAATACTAAGTGATATTCTATAGATTTTTTAAAAGATTAATTGCGATATAACTTACCGGGTTTTTCTCCTTCTAATTGTTGTTTATAAATATCAACTTGATTTGTCCTAAAATAATAAATGTAATATAATTATTAAAGTAAAATAAAATTTTAAAAGAGCAATTAAGTTTTTACGTCAATATAAATTTTAAAATTCATATCATTTTGTCGTAGGATAACGCCTCATCAATATTTTAAACATCAGTTATCCTTTAAATTTTAACTAAACCATAAGATTCTATGCATATGTTTATTTTGATTTTGATTACTTTCATCCGACCGCCTCTCAAAGTCTTCCAAGTCTCGAAAGCTTTACAGTCATCTTTTCGTCACGACCACAAAGACTGCAAAGCTTTTGAAAAAGCCACGTCAGATTAAAATAAACAAAATAAACGCTATGTAGTAAGCCGAATAAAATCTTTTAATTTAAGGTTTGCTTTAAATTAATTCATTTCAAATTGTAGTTTTGTTATTTATTCTTACCAAAAACTAATCCAAAAATCAGTAGCAGATGCTGCAACTTGTGTGATAGCGAGTACAGCAAATGCACAAAAGACAATACACCAAGATTGAACTGAAGTAAAATATTGCCATACAATTTTCCATTTCAATTGCCCTTTGGCTCTTTCTTCAGCTTCCATCACTTGACCCTTTGTTTCTTCTTCTGTTTCTTCTGGTTTTGATATTGTTGATATTCCCCTATTTAATGATGGCCTACTTTTGTCCTAAAATACGGATTCATTGCACTTTTTATAATTTACAATTTTTCATATTCACTTATTTGTTTTAAAATAATAAGTACCTTTTCATCTTTTTCTTCATCTGCTCCTTCTTGTAAATTAGATAATAATTTCGAAAAATCTTTTCCAGATTTACTGAGTTCATTATATGTTCCAATATCATCGATTCTTCCCTAAAACCACTCAAATAAATATAACAAAAATTACTTTAAAAAAAAAAACAATAAATAAATAAGTTTTGATACCTCATTAAGGATAATTATGTAGTCGGCATCTTTCAAAAAATGGATTTGATGTGTCACAAGGATACGTGTACGATTGCGGAGGTATCCATTGATACAGCCTTCAAAAAGTTGCCGCCCCACATTAGCATCTACAGCCGATAGTGGATCATCCAAAAGATAAATGTCGGCCTAATAAAAATTAAATAATAAAAATTATTTTACATTTTTCATTTACAAACTTGTATTAAAAACACGAAGCTTATATAGAAAAGAATATAAAGATATTAAGGGGGAATGAATTACCTCACGATAAATAGCACGAGCCAAATTTATTCTAGCTCTTTGCCCTCCAGATAAGGAAACGCCACGTTCTCCAACTAAAGATTGATCTCCATATGGAAATTGTTTGAAATCAGGGTACAGTGAGCAAACACGACAAACCTGCAAAATTGTGTGTAAGATAATACAAACTATTTTTCAGTAGTCTTAACTGTACAATTTGTTTGAAATAAACTTACCTCTTTATATTTAACACTATCATAATCAAGTCCAAATAATATATTTTCTCGTACTGTAGCAGGGAAAAGCCAAGATTCTTGACAGGCGTACGACAGAGTACCATTCACTGTCATATCACCTTCACGCAATGGAAGTTCTTTTAGTAAAAGTTGGAGTAAAGAGGACTGAAATAAACGTATATACTTAATTTTTTAAAATTCATTCTAAATTTCTAATTAATTCAAAACAAATAAACATTCTAATTAATCTTACCTTTCCACTACCAACAGGTCCAATAATAGCACATAGTTTTCCTTTTTTCATTCGTAATGTTAAATCTTTCAAAGTCATCTTAACACCCTGATCTTTAGTGGTCCAACCAGCACTTACGTTTGTTAACTCAACAGCGGTATCACTATCCGTTGTGCTTATTACAGGCTTCTTTTCTACTAGATCTAAGTCAAAGGAAATATAACAAATATATATTAAATTAAGTTTTCATAAATAATTTTTCAAATGTCCTTCCTATACGTTACCTCCATTAGTAATATATTTTTTAGTTTCAATAGGACTCTTTTCTTCATTTTTTTTAGATTTAAATGTAACATCAGTTCCGGCAATTACAACAGGCATACGTGATATATCGTGGCGTTCCTCTAAAAACAAGTTGTTGTTATTATTATTATATTATATTAGTATTACTTTATTACTTCCTATCGTTTAAATCAGGCTCGGACAACCATAAGGGTTGTCCACTAAATCGTGTCGCGGACCACTAAACATGTTCTTTAAAAAATTTAGTACACACACGATACTAAAATAAAATACTTTATTTCTATACTTTTATTGAACATTATAAGTTTTCGATTTCAAAATACATGTTAATTTCGTTTGATCATGGAATAAATATGTACAAAAAATATGTATCAAGCGGAATGGAAATTAAATTCATATTTAAATTGTAATTATAATTAAATTACTGCTGCCCGCACAGGTTTCTCTGTAGTAGCAGTTGTTTCCATTCATGACCGCAGTCTAGTTTTACACCAGGCGGAGTATTGTCACATGCCGAACTACAATTAAAAAAAAATATTTTGAAAATAACACGGACCTTTTAATAAATATTCCTTAATTCTTTCAAGAGAGACCATCATTTCTGATAGAAAAGCAATTGCTAAAGGTAATATCATAGCCATATTAAACTGTAATATACTCAGGTATTGTTGAATGGGATATACCTGTAATGTAATGATTTAAGTAGATCAACAAATATAGTAACTGTAATTTGCAGCCGTACCTGTAACCAGGAGACATTCTCTCTCTTTAAGGTAGAGTTGTCTCCGATCATGGACGGCACTCTAGCTTAACATTTGGCTGAGTGTCGTCACTAAAAATAGCAATAAAAGAGAAACTTACAACTGTAGCAGTAATCATATTTCCCATCAATATAAGTGCTAAAATTGTCACTAACATAGACGATCTTTCTGTAAATAACATAAAACCCAAAAATGTACTTCTTATGTACAGCGACTGTCTTAATGTTATCATTTCATATTGGCGAGCTGCATGTACCACGTTCTGAAATGGCTTTTCCCAGGCGTACATTTTTATAACCTGCGGAAATACTTGTATTTGAATCAACTGTCTCTTCCTTATTGTTCTCATTGATCAAATATGATACGATATTTCTCTGATTTTCATATGTTGGTATTCCAAAAGGTATCAATAAAAATAACAACAATCATAAGATAAACTCTTTTTTTTTTTTGAGCAACGATATTTAACATTATAACGGTATATTTACCGGTATTTTTGATTATCGATTTGGCAAGCGGGATCTCATTAAATACGGGTGAAAATTAATGAGTTTTAAAAATCGCCCGCGAGCCTAGACCCCAACTATAATCACTATCGACTTTAATATAAAGCTTAACTTATAATTGTTTCTTAAAGACGGCAAAAGATAATATGACAAAATTATCTCTAAAACACAGCATACATTATATCATAATGTAAAATATTTTCAAAGAATTACTACACTATCATTATGCGATATTATATTACGATAAATTGATACACTTGAACTTGTCTCTTTAGTCTGAATTGATCATTTATAAGAATTGAATCGGGAAAACTATATTTACTATGAAACTGCGTCATTGTACTCCAAACGAATTTCTGACTTATTACGTAGCAATACGGTATAATTTGCTTATGATAAACGAACACGGTAGATATGCGATTTAATTCGACGCGTCTAGTGGTTGCCAGGTTAAGTACTTACCTGAATTCCATTTATGATTTCGCTCATAATTTTTATTCGTTTGTCCGTACGTATAGCCGTTCTTCTCCTTATAACTGCAGTGAATTTTGTTAGGATTGCTGTAAACGGATTAAGTATTTATTATAACAGCTATTCGCTAAGTGATAAATTATATATATGAAGGTATGTTTGTTTGTCTCCCAATCACGCTCAGCCGAACGGATTTTGACGAAAAGATAGAGGTGGAGTATGAACTAGAATAGGTTATAGGAGACTTTTCGTTAGACATATTTGTTTCGACCGAAAATTAAACCTGAACAAACTGGGATATAGGGCTTAACTCACACGTTTCCGTCCACATTAGAACCACAAAAAGTGCACGTGTGTTGAGAGTACTGAATTAGTATAGAATGTCATGAGAGCACTCAGACAGACGACAATTTGTGGACGGGTTTTTTTTTATTGTAACTCGGCATATGACAACACTCCTGATATAAAGCTAGAGTGCTGTCCATGAGTGGAAACAATCTCTACGGGCAACAGTCGCCTCCGCTATGCCGGCCTGTTTAGACGAATATGCACTGTCTATAGTGACAGTGCACACCTATCCCACTATAACAACAGATAGTCGTCGTGCGTGATTGATGTCGCCCACAAAAGTGTCGCAGTTGCTAATTGAACCCTTCTCACAAAAGCATTCAATACGGTCTGTCCAACCACATCTTAAACATTGTTTTGTGGTTGGAAAGCAGTACTTGTGATTTAAGCCTTAACCACTGCGCCACAAGGGCCGTCATAACATAAAAGATAAGGTAACCTACAAGTACTTTATACTTAAGTGTTAAAATAAATGTAATAAAAAATTATCTTACCTTGTAAAGGCAAAATAAAAATTATAACTACGACTAGACCAATAATCGGCGCAGCATTTTGCGCAGTCATATACATCAAATAAAGTACTACAGCTGTCTGGATGGGTACTATCCATAAATAATGGAGAAACATAAACACATAGTCGAATCTAGCGACATCGTTCGACATCAAATTTACAAGTCTTCCGGCCGCTATTTCCCCCAATGATGTTTGGCTCATTCGTAAAACCTTAAATATTTTTAAACGTTTAAATATAATAAATATCTTTTACATTTAAAATTGTAAAATGTTTTTGTTCCTAATTCGTATAATTAACGTTTATCTCATCTTAAGTGAATAAATAAATAGAGCGATTTTCATAAATTTCCAAGATAATTTGTTGTGATAAGTAAGCAGGTAGTATGTTTAATAAACTTGTCAATTAAGCATGTAATTTTATCGTTGTTTATCAAGCGAACTTAGATAATACAGATAAAAATATTGGCACTTGAATAATATAATAATAAATAGTAGGTTATCTGTTACCAATTCCTTATTGTGCCGAAAACTTACTTTTCTATATAAAAGGGAACAACAGGCCACTCGGATTTTCATACCAAATCGGGCACTGAACAGTGCGTTATGGTGTTGAAGTAAAATTGATAAGAATATTAAACCAATCATTCCTAAACCATAGTAACCGGCTTCCAACCGAGTCATTGTATTTCCTTCAGTTGTTGACCAATATCGGAGTAATTGTGTAAATAAAATTGGTTGTGCGGTTCTGAAAATATATATTTTTTTTATTGTAGCTCGGCATGCAAAAACACTCCGCCTGATGTAAAACTAGAGTGCAGTCTATGAATGGAAACAACTGCTACTACAGAGAAACCTGTGCGGGCATGTACCATCTTAGATTGACAGTGCACACTCCTCTCGTTATACCTGGCTACTTTCAAACTATTCCCGAAACGCGACAAAGTCACTTCACGGGTGTTACATTCGAAAGTGCTGGTACTACCCCAGGACGGCAGACTGGACAAATAACCTGCCACTCTGTCTGCCAAGTCTGCCTACCACTCTTTATAAAAAATAAAAAAATACATATATAATTACATGATTCCATTATAGATTTTTTCATATTAAAATGCTGAATCTATTATTATTCAATTATATCAATTTTTATCATAATTTTTCAAAATAATAAATGTACAAAAGTATCAAACCTGCAAATTACTGATCCTAAAATTAAAAATCCACCAGGCATATAAGACAGCCAATAAGCATTTCTTACAGCTTTCCATAGCGACGGTGTTCTGCCTTTACTCGTTGCTTCGTCTAATTCTATTTGCCAATATCTAATAATGATAATTAAAATTTAATTCGGATCGAGTAACACAAGTTTAGAGTAATCTGTAGTTTGTTTACCTTTCTAATTTTTCACCGATAACCTCTGAATTATATTTATTAGATGGTCCTATTAAATCTTCTTCTTCTAAATCACGTTTATTACCTCTATAAAACACAGGACACATCCAACATATAAAAAGACGTGATAAACAATTCGGATTATATTTTTGTGTATGTCCTTCGTTTTCATCGATTTTACGTGAAAAGGTTGATCCATTTTGTTCTTTCATTTTCATAAACACTATTTCCTAACTTTTACGTTTTCGTATCACTTTCAATAAAGTAGTCATTTATATTTGCCTATATATACAAAACACACTATCACTTCACTAACTACAATGTTACGCGATGGTTGTAACATATATTATTATATGAATATGTTGTCACTGATTACAAACAGTGATCCTAATAGCGTGGCCGCTCATAACGTATTAATTGGGCCGTCCGCGCATGTTTGATATAAACGAAATGCTCGTTTATTATCTCTATTATAGATACTCAGAATGACTAAACGTTTTATTGAAATTATGAACTTTACATCTACTTCGATTCAACATACGAGTACCTATCTACCATTTGAGGCTGAAAATACCAATGTCACCATTTTCGTTAAATATAGTTACAAAGATACATTTTTTAATTTGTGTGTAAGACAGGCCTGATTGTTTTAATAATAATTTAATTCAATGTGTTTTTATTAAGTTTCTTTGCCTGATGATCCGTGAACTTCATCCGTATAATATTTACAATATTAAAGATAAGAAAAATCGTCATTTCCTTTCCTTTCCTCCTTTGTTTTATACATCCTTTGTTTTATACAAAATAATTAGATATCTACTTAGTGTCACGCGATAATGACAATATTAATTAAGATGCATTAACAATCAAGCCTAAATATGCGACTCTCAACTTCATAAACAAAGTGAGCAAACCGTGAAAAATAACAGAATATTTTTTTAATACATATTAGTAAGAAACTTACAATTATATCTCTTACATTTTATCTTTCGTATATTTTATTTATCTTAAAGACCCTAATTAATGAACGGGACAATTTATTCCAAATATTCTTAAATTTTTTGATATATTTTGACTTATTGACGGTGACACTGCACGTCTTAATTAAAAATATAACAATGTCGAGTGTTAGTCTTTCAGTTCAGCCGATATAAAAAAATAATCGAGAGATTGTTGCTATTGAAATTATTAAGTATTATTATTATTCAATTTTTTTAATTTGAAAATACAACATAAGTTTATTTTATAAACAAACAAATACGAGTAAACTACATAAAAATCATATATTTACGATACATTTTTTTTAGAATGAACTGGACACATTTTCTTACTAAAATAGCATGTGCATTTTTTCTTTAGTAGAAGATTTTCTATACCATCAACTAGCATTTTGACATAACACAAAGGCACGGTCCTGCATTCACAATTATTATCTTCGACGATAAGAGATTCGGGTGGATCAGAATGTACGGTCGCATTTCTAGATGCATCTAATACTATATTGAAGCTGTTGTTTAGTTCTTCCTTGTTAAAAATACTGTGCGGTGGTGTGGAACTATTTTTCACAATATCTCTGTCTTCTTCAACAATGTTGATGCCTGAATATTCGTTTAAATTATCCGTGATTGTAATCATAGATTTTTTATTTAATATTGACTTTGGTGATTTTATTACTAATCTAACGGTGGTTTCATTATCTTCGCCAGTCTCATATAGTAATGGTTCATTCGAAATATTAACATTTGATACATTTCCTTCGTTTATGTCCGCAGCAGATATTATTGGTTTCATTTTGACTATTGTTAAACTTCGGTCTACACAAGCACTACTCACATCTTTCTCCATGCACATATAATTATTATATTTATCAACAAATATTTCATTTTGAATATTTTCAATTTTTGCATTGAAAGCATCCATGTTTTCATTCGAAAATATTAATTCACGTGGTATCGGTTTCGTCTTCGCTATAGCTTTCTTGGCTATGCGTTTAATAGGAGAGGTTTGGCCTGAATCTTTGATATTTTGTATTTTAGTATTTATACTACTTTGCTGAGGATGAGTACAATTAGAAACAAAACCATAGTGAGTTTCTAATCTTGGAAATTTACTTTGTAACATTTCTCTTGATATTCCGGTTTTTATATGCTTTAAAAAATGTACGCTCTTTTCAGTTTGAACTTCGTGATTAGCATTGTTGTTAATTATAGTAAATGGAGAACATGATTTGGACAAACGACCCGTTTTCTCAGATGAAGTCATTACTGTACTCTGAGTAGACTGTTTGTTTTTGTCATTACAAATACATAAAGACTTAATACGATTAAAATCATTGTTAATTAAATCACAAATAGTGGAAAGTGTTTTTTCGTGAATCGCTGAACTATCGACACCACCATCACCATCTCTGTTACTTTGTATTCTTTTCATTTTTGCTCTTAAATATTCCTGAAGTAAACCTAATGCTCTATTCCAACTACTCTCTAATTTACTGTCAATTATTTGATCATGTTTCGTTTCTTGTATATTACTAGTTATTTCCTTAATTTTATTAAAAATATTACTTAAAATTTTCTGCTCATCGTCAGACTGAATGCAGTTTGATTTGCACTGTGTTTTAATATAGCCTTTTAACTTCATTGTAAGATGTTCTTGTAGTAATTGAAACGTATTTTGTTCTAGTTCTGTAGTATCAGTGTCACAACATATACAATTTTCCGTTTCATTATTAGATTTTAACTCTGCGTTTTCTAATTGATTTTTGATTCCACTGACTTCAGATTTTCCTTTATCATCATTTGTTTTCGAGGATTTGCTTAGATTACCTTCAGGATAGTTTTTAGAATCATGCTTAACAATTTCCGAATTATTATGATTAACATCGTTTCTGTCAGTTTTTACGTAATTCTTTCCAACACCGGGTTTTTTGTCAACCAGAGTCACACCTAAAAACTTAACACTATAATCACATTTATTAAAACAATTGCCCTGTTTACTGCCACCTTCTGCACATTTATATTTTTCTTTGGATTCATTTATGTTTACTTCATTGATATAGCCGTTGGACGATTCTAAACTCTGATAATCGCTCAATATCTGCTTTATTTTTTTATCCGAACTAGAATTTTGATCTATCATATCATCGTTTATTTTTAAAGTAGAATATTTAATTAACGTATCTTTTTGGTTTAAAATGTGTCCTTCTCTTTTGCCTAGATCTGTAAAGATTTTTACAATTAAAAGTTATACCTAGCGCTCTAAATACAATTAAGTAAAATAAGATACCTTTTACTGAAATATCAATAGATTTGTTCATAGGACTCTGAATATCATTCTGCCATTTTATCAAAGTATTCAATAATTCTTTTATCGATGTGTTAGATGGTACTTTATTCAAGCATATACACGTTTCCTCACAAGAAATTTCAGACGATAATAATGAACTAAGTTTATCTGCGCCGTCACTTTGAGTAGGTGACATTATATTTTGAATCGGTTTGGACGAATTCAAACCGGGATTATGCTGCTTTGGTAAATATACAAAATCACTTCTAGATTGACGTAATGTAGGTTTTGTAGATTTTCTTATATTATCAGCATCACACATACAAATATTAACGGCAAAGTTACGATCAAGTGTTTGTTTCCATTTACTATTCTTAAGTATCGGCTTTTTGTCATTTTTTGCTATTTTTGATATTTGATTGAATCGTGTGGTTTTCACACTTTTATCTGATTTCTTTTCACCCTTTCCGCTTTTGCTTTCTGCTAAAAGTTTATTTTCAAAATTTGTTTCTTCTTTTGGGGACTTTAATTCTATATGGTCAGTATTCTGAAAACATGAAACGTAGTAGTGAACCTATTATTACGTATGTAAATAACTTCATTAAATTACAGAAGACTTACAGTAGCTCTTTGAACGATATTCGTTAATTTCTTTTCCATAGATTTCAAATCCTCCTTTTTGATAGTGGCCTGAAAAAATCATAATACATTTTTATAATACAAAGTATTTAATGTCCGTTTTGTTATTTTTTACCTTCTTCAAGCTTTCAATTTCAGTTCGAATGTGTGATACATTTTCATGCGTTTTAAACCAAAAGGAAGTAACGTCTTTATTTTTGGTATATGATAAGTTTCGTCTATTTTGTACAGGTTTTGGTTGCAACAAACATGGATATACTGAAAAAAAAATTGACATGAAAATTTATTGATTTCGTAGGTAAAAATTACGTGAATCAAAAAACCTTGTTCCTTTTTTTCTAAACATTCGCAAGGAGGTGGACCAGAAGCTAATATTTCTTTTGCGCGTTGTGCCGCCAGCTTATCAGCTTTTTCTCTGAATAATTGATCAGCTAACTGTGCGGCGAGCTCCTGAGCGCGTTCTTCTACTTCCCGCTCATTTATACGCATTTGAGCTTTAACCATTTCATCTTGTGCTTCTGCCAGTATGCGAGCTGCATCCGCACACGTTGCACCTACCCACTGTAAAACAGAGTGACTCACCATTAACCGCACGTATTGTATGTAATTGTTAATGTTTATGGAATAAATTTTATACCTTAGCGTGATAGTGTTCTATAGCAGTGGCTATCGCAATGTCCAATTCTTTAAGTAAAAGATTTGAAAAGAAATCAGATAGTTTAATTTTTAACGGTGTAGTTTTATTCCAATTGTGGCTATCTTCGAGACATTTTAAAATTTCACAGGGCATGTGAACCGTGGTGGTTAACTCCATTTTTAAACCACTGAATAGATCCGATAACAAATTAGACAGAAGACTGGTACGAAGTGATGCACACGAACAATTTTCCTAAAAATAATTTGATAAAATTGTTTATTACGTAGATATTAATTGATCGATAAACTTATTATTTATTAATGTTTAAACTTACGCAAGATTCTTCAAGTTTGTTCTCAGGTAAACATTGACATAGTACCGCTAACGATGGAGTACGCTTCGCTTGAATAGCCGCATGAACAGGTAATTTGCAACTACAGTCTACGACTTGCTGTTTCAAACTTTGTAATTCCTCACGTTTTTCATTTAAGTCGTCCATTGCTTGTTTTAAACATGAATCACATTTCTGATTATAGCCTCCTAGTTCAGTTAATATACGTTGTTTTTCTATATTCATCTTGGCCAACTAATAATATATATTTTTATTTATAATTATGATTATTATATAACTTGTACATAGACGAATAACATAACCTTAACAAATCTAATAAACAAAATAAAGTATATTCTTGATCAAAATTATATTAAAACACTCGAGGAATATTTTTCAGTAGTGTACATTTAATCTATAATTGCCCGACGATGACAAGCTTAAGTTTAGCCGTCCTTGAGCAAATAACGTCATACTGAAATTTATATATAGATAACATTTGAATAAAGCTAATGGTTATATTGTGGCACAATTATTTTGCACTTTCAAATCCTGACTATCAAATTCACATGTTGTGAATGTAGTAGAGTATGTTTAGATTTTATGAAAATAATTTAATTTCTTCTTGCGATTAAAATTAAGGAATTATAATTGCAACTTATTTACATGATATCTAATCAATTGACTTTCACAATGCCTTGTAAATCGCAAAATGTTTACACAGTTATTATCAGTGAGAGACCTTTGTTCTTCCGTTGTTCTTGTTCGTTATTCATTTTCTACATATGCAATAATGCACTTACAATAGTTTGCAAAGCTGTGTTCCTTTCCTCTTGGTGCAACATTTTGTCGGCCATAAGCTTAGCTTCGTTTTTTAAATCACCCATATCAGCCTTCATAGCTCTTTGGGCCTCGTACTCTAAAAATTGTGTTGCTTCCAATTCACCTTGTAAGACAGTTACTTTGCGACGAGCTTGCTCTTCTTTATACTGTTTATATTAATTTTTATAAAAGGTTTAATACTTTTAATTGTAATTTAAATTTGTTGGATTTACCTGAAAATCTCGATCAATTTGAGAACCTTTCAATTGTTCATCTACAAGGCGTGAATCTCCTTTTGCAATCTCAGTAGTGTAACTTCGTCGCTGAGTTGCTTTCTCTTGAATTTGTTTCTCGATTTGAATCAGTTTCAGCCTTTCTTCTTCTATAGCCTGACTTTTTTCACGTAACTGTTCAGCCAAAGGAGTGCACGCTTCTTTGTATTCATTACGTTCATGTACCATCTTTTCGATCTACAATTTACATCAGTATGAGTGATATAAAAATAAAATTCTTTTAAAAAGATAAAATAATGAAGAAATACTTCTTTAGTTAAATTGTGTTCTGTTTCTTCCCCGAATTTCATTCGCCTTTGATAACGTAGTTCTAAATCTTTCCATGAACCTTCGGCTTTTTCAAGAATTTCCATACGTTCTGCTTCACGCTTCGCTAATATAGTGGCTCTTTTGCGTAAGGCGGATGTTGAGGCGCCCAAAACTGCCAAACGATCTTCACAGCCTGCTTCCTTACAACATGCCTAAAAATATTATGTTATTATATTTATAACTAGACATATAATTATATTAACTTTAAATATTATTTAACTTCATTTATAATTACTGTATGTTTATTAGGCGATGGTGTACGGGGAGTAGACGGCGAAACTCGTGGCCGATTTTTTTTATCTTTAGCACATTTAACAGCACTACATTTTTTTCGTTTGTCATCTTCAAGTGTCATTACAACAGTAGGCTTTAGAGGAAGTTTTAGTACAGGTCCAACTAAAGAACAATTGCTAGTAAACAATGATATTTTAGAATTGTCCAAATCAGTATCTCCTGTAGGTGCTCGGTGACTTGTTTTCAGCATTTGAATGATAAATCTATAACAATAATACTATTTATTTGCTGTTTCTAGTTTAATTCTAGAGGTTGAGAAACTTACGTATATAGATCTTCAATATTTTCCTGATTCATGTAATTTTGCCAAGCTAACACAGCGCATGTGAGATAGTGTTCTTCAGATTGACAATCAACTATCTTCTTCTCAACAATATTGTTTACTAATTTATCTTTTACATTTTGTAACGCCTCCTTCAATGTTAATTATAATACTTTTATTTAATTATGTTTTTAGTTGATGATGTTTTATAGAAGATAATTTCAAAATTAATATTGAGACGTTTTTTTACAGATAATAATACCGTTAATACACTATAATTATAACAGTAAGCACTATCAAATTCACTACCACTTATCAAAGAAGATATTGTAATGAAATATGAATGAACAAATTCTCAATCATTATGTGTATTCTAGCCCTAATATTGTTTATTTTTATGACTAATTTTAATATTTTATGTCAATTATCGATTAAACCGTATCAATGACGATGGTAAGTCCATAGATAAGAATAATTATGCCATTTCATACTTATATTTCCATTTTGTTATATTGCATTCACTGTGTACCTACTAAAACTTTACTTCGTTCGATCTTGAATGTCGTCCAATTCTAAAGTTTATTTACATTCACTCGGTTCCCATCTCCAGCTGAGATGACGCGCGGCGATTTTTATTGTTCATTTTCCATCATAAATTCATAAAAACGATTGCAGCATTTGAATATGCCAAAAGTATTGCAAATGTATATATTAATTTAAACACAAATATGACGTAGAGACGAACCATTGGGGTTTTAGTAGTGTATACCTGAAATCGGGGAGTACCGAGGAGTCCGACGTCACCCCGACGAGACGCAGGGTATCGAAAGAGAAGCCCTAACGCTAATAATATAAAACTATTTGAATGTATAATTTTGACGTACCTATAATAAATTTTATTATTTATTTATTATCATGTAACTAAAGGATTTTTATTTCGTATATTTCACATATTTTTGTACAGTTTAATTTATCTAGACCTCTAAAATATCATTACGTTTGATTAGATGATGATTATACATCGATTGCGGACGCTTGATTAAAATCTAGATATCTTTAAGAAATGTAGAATCCGATTCGAAATTTTCGACGCGACATAACGGCGCGACGTTCAATGATAATAACATTAATTTCTCACAACAAACTATTTATTATATATTAAAAGTAGTCCTATTATATATATTTTACTCTACTCTATATATTTTAGAGCACTATGTTATCGATAAAAAAATTAACTGTAAAAATAATGGATTTTTTAAATATACGTTTATTTTACATTTGGAGGACTGTATAATCCCTTAAATTATGTAATTATACCTTAATTCTCATCTGTTTTGTCTTTATTGGGGATGTTTTGGACTTTTTTGTGAAAGTGGGTGAAATCACAGGATTGCTCCTACCTTATAAAAGATTTCCGCACAGGAACACTAAACGCAGTGACAACATAACAGTTAATAGTAATTAATATTTAAACTAATCTTATATACCCTTAAATCCAATCGAGGATTTTTTTGAAACGCTTTAGAAATATTCCATCGTATTAATGAAGTGTATGATGATATATTATCGACAAGAGTCGAATTATTTATTTCTTCAATATTATCTTCTTTATCATCATTCTGTAAAATCAAAAAAATAATTAAAATTAAACGCCTAAAATATTCACCATACCAACTTATATATACAGACTGTTTAAGTGTTCAGGCGTTTTATGGTGATTATTAAGCAAATACTTATTAGTATTTAATGCATTTTTAATACTAATGAAATTTAATATTTGAATGCAGTTTTGTATTCAAATTATAGTAGAAACAACTTCAAAAGTTATCTATCAAATAATAACCGATATCTACTAAACGAATTAAACATTCATTTTACTAAACCACATAATTAATTGGCGCACTTTCAACATTCCATGTCGAAGGAGCAAAAAGTTGAGTTTATTATTTTTTTCACAGTCACTGCATTCTGGGTCGCGCAGTCGAATACGTTTATAATCAAATGACGTCAAGTGAATAATTTAATTTGAATTTAATGCTACATTTCCGAATACAGATACTCGATCTCACTAAATAACTCGCATTTGCACAATTTATAATTAAGTTTAAATACCATTTTGTCAATTTGCAAATAGCAAAGAATAATACTAATAGGAAATCTGTTTAATTGAAATTGTGACACCGGGGTACTAAAAGAAGTGTCTGATGATCAGACATTTGCGGTCGCTACACTCGGAAGTGTAGCATTAAGCAGCCATTAATATGTTAACATATTACTAAGGATCTATGTTTACGGAATGCGGAAGAAAACTATAACTATAACCAATTTGTTTATTTAATTAGTCTTACAATGTGTATTAATTTAATATACTACATATTTGAAAGTACGGAAAGTAAGTAATTATTAAACCAGAGTATTTATAAAGAAAGGCTGATGAATTAATCCTCGCAGTGATCTCAAAATGGTAAATCGCTACTTCCTTATAAAACTTGTGTATCTACTTTAGTTAATTACTGAGATACCGGATTGACTACGTCAACAATTTGAACCGAAATCTATTAACGAACACGGAGATATTATACTTGTATATTTTCCAAAGGTGAACGTTTCTTTTATTACAGTTAACTAACACGAGACAAAATCCGAAACGCCTAAAATATTTATATTGTTTGATAATTTTAAGTCTTTAGTATTTTTAACTAACCTGAAAATTTATCACTTCTTGCACCTCTTCAAATTCAATCATATTTTTTTATTGTTGCTTTTCTAAACATGTAGTTATTTGTTGATAATAAATACACTGCAAATTTAATCGAAATTGTGTTTACTGACGTTTAATTTTGACAAATACACTCATAGAATAATTCACACAGAATGGCCATATATTTAGATTATAATATAATTGTTTTCCCTTTATTTGTATCTACGTTTCTATTGTCAGGTACAAAGTAGCAGATCGACAGCTAGTTTATATACATTAAAATAGGGATTGTTGAAATTATCGAGTTTAATAAAATATGCAAGTGACGTGCAAAGCCATGATTTTGGCAATATTTTCCTTATACTGCCCAATATTCTGAATCTTACGTAATATTTCTTGGAAACTAAGCTTGGAAATAGTAGAATTATTTCGCAACTTAATGTTTATATTTTTTGTAAATTTAAATATGTAAATATACCTAATATTTATCGAAACGCCCTTAATTCAATGTCAATCTGTTAAAATATTCTACATATAATGCAAAAATAAATACAGCAAATTAATAAAATACAGTAAAAATATCCGTTTGCAACAACACCATGATTAATGAAGAAAATAAAATTTATAAAGTTAAGTGCGGTGGGTCGGCAAGGCGCGTCGCAACAGGCGCCAGGCGCCCGGCGCCACATGCAGTCGCCCTCACTAACGGTGTAATGATTCCAAGTAGTCGGCATAAGTAGCTCGGACATTCGCGTTATTTTTATGCGTCGATGTATCCAATGCCTGCACCAGACTTAGATGTAGAGAGTGCAAAAACTAGCCTAGATCTGATACTTGTAAGGTATCTATGCACATACACGTCGCCTGACTCATTGCTGATAGTTGTCGGCGCTTTAAATAGCACTTGAGGTACCACATAAATCAGCACAAACAAGGAAAGTAGTCAAACTTGATATCAAGCACGCTCACACCACTAGGCACTAAATAATTATCAACTCTCGACAAAAAAAATCTCAATAGATGCATGCGAGCAATAGCTGCGTACTGAGCAATTTCATGCATTTGGTGCATTGTTTGAATGATTTTCATAGGTTATAATAAATAATACTTATCAAAATATTAAAGAATTAATAAAAAATCAAACTTGTTATTACTAATTATGTATTCATATATTGTATGTATTCAAAATCCATGGATGTTTTCCAATTTGTCTCGTTTATATTTTCGCTGTGTTTTCCTTCTTCCTTACAAAAACTACTATTAACTTACAAAAGAAAAGATTCTAATACACAATTCGACTTCATATAACTAGCTATATAACCTATTTATTATAGAGAAAGTTACCATATACCCTTATTATTTAATAAATACTAGACTAATTTTGAGTGAAAGTATTTATAAAGTATATACAGGGTGGCCAAAAAGTCGTGGATCAAACGCAAGTAGGGGTTAGATGGGGTCATCAGCTGCAAAAAGTTGTTCTAGGGGAGGTCCTTCAGGTCAACGCCTGCAGAGTTATAATTTATTTTGTGTTTTTATTAGAAAATTGATTTTTTTTAACGAATTCTTATTAAATTTCCAAAAATCTACATCCTGTATCTTTTTTATAATTTTCACTAGATTGGTACTAATGAGTCCTTGCATTAGACATGCTATTTATGGTTGTTTATAAGGTGTGTTGAAGATAATATTCACTTTTACGATTATTTTTTTTCTTAAATCATAACTTTTAATTTACTTTGGACCCCACTGTGAAAAAAAAATACTCTACCGAAAACTGTCCCTGTATTACAAGTTTTGGCGCATTTAATGGGGATTCTGAAAAGGTATTACACATGGCTATGCGTCGCTTTAATATCTTTCTAGGGCGTAAAAACAAAACAAACGGTTGTGAAATAATTGTTTTATTAAAACAAAACATTTTACAATAAATGCTCAAAATTCCTACCTCTGACCATAATACATAATCTGCACCGTCTAATAAAATTCCTACGTAATCTACGGAATGCACCTGTGTTGTTAGTAATTTGAACCCTAGCAAATTCGAGCTTTTGTCGTAGTTCTCGTTCGGTATTGTTCTCTTTTTGATAAACTACTTCTTTAAAATAGCCCCAAAGAAAAAAATCTAATGGATTTAAATCGGGCGACCGGGGTGGCCACGCAATAGGTCCGCCTCGACCAATCCACCGATTGGGGAAGCGCTCGTTTAAATGATCTCTAACTGCTCGAGTGTAGTGAGGCGGGGCGCCGTCATGTTGCAGCCACATTTCTGCTATTCTTTCTTCTGGAACTTCAGCTTCGTTAAGAATTTGGTTTAAATTATTTTGTAAAAAATTTAAATAATTAGCACCATTCAGCCTTGCTGGCATTTCATGCAGCACCAATTGCTGGCCAATTATACCAGCCCACATGTTGATACCAAACAGATGCTGGAAACGATCATTTCTTGTGATATGGGGGTTCACTCTGGAGTAAAAATGTAGGTTGTGGATATTGAATACTCCCATTCTTCTAAAATTTGACTCATCTGTCCATAAAACCTTGTTGAAGAACTGCGGATCCTCTCTGTGGTGTCTTAGCATCTCTCTGCAAAACCGCACTCTTGTTTCATAGTCACCGGGCAGCAAAGCTTGCACCCTTTGCACGTGGTAGGCGTGATAATTCTTTCTTTTAATGATATGTTGCACCGTCGATCTTGGAATCCCGAGATTACGGGATATTTGGCGTTGACTTATACCAGGATCCAATCTTAATTCTCTCAGCACTTCATCTTCATTTTCAAGACGTAGCACTGGTCTGCCTGCTCTCGGAGCATGCTGACCGGGTAAGACTCCCTCCATGTACGAATTATGTACGCGCATAAAGACCCTGTAGTCCGGAAAACGATCACGGTTAGGGTAGCGTTGACGATATTCCCTGGCAGCAGCCCGGGCATTACCGTCGCAAAAGCCATAAAGGTAATGCATTTCTGCATACTCTCGTAAGGTGTATTCTCTCCTCGCAGCAGCCATCTGTCTACTTTTGTAGCCAATCCGTCCGATTCACACAGCACTGGTTACAGGTAGGCAATCTAACACAAGTCCGAAAAACAAATCGTATGTCAAAGGAAAGAAACCGATCACAAGTCGTCGTAAAACCGAGAAAAAAATACGCGCGTAGTCACAGGCAGGAAGCGAGTCACTAAACATTCCAAAGGAACATGCTCACACGCATCCCCCGGCCCCCGCCCCGTCCTTTTGTTTCCTAGAAAAGATATCGCTATCTGAACTAACGGGCGCAAACCGGTCTTTTATTGACAAAGGTTAAAATGGTTAGTGTAAAAGAGAGGTAGAGAGTCTTCGTCATTAATTGTATTAGTTCCAGTTTATTTTTAAATAAGCCTAACCGAGTTTTATGGTTGGGTTAACTTTGGCCTTGCTACGAATAATCGTCCTTGAAAGATATTAAAGCGACGCATAGCCATGTGTAATACCTTTTCAGAATCCCCATTAAATGCGCCAAAACTTGTAATACAGGGACAGTTTTCGGTAGAGTATTTTTTTTTCACAGTGGGGTCCAAAGTAAATTAAAAGTTATGATTTAAGAAAAAAAATAATCGTAAAAGTGAATATTATCTTCAACACACCTTATAAACAACCATAAATAGCATGTCTAATGCAAGGACTCATTAGTACCAATCTAGTGAAAATTATAAAAAAGATACAGGATGTAGATTTTTGGAAATTTAATAAGAATTCGTTAAAAAAAATCAATTTTCTAATAAAAACACAAAATAAATTATAACTCTGCAGGCGTTGACCTGAAGGACCTCCCCTAGAACAACTTTTTGCAGCTGATGACCCCATCTAACCCCTACTTGCGTTTGATCCACGACTTTTTGGCCACCCTGTATATAATCTTCCGATTGCAAAGCCGCGGGTTCAATTCCCGCCTTCATATTATCTGTACTAAAGGGAATTACGGATTATGTTAAAATTCCTTTTTTATGCAATATTTAATTTTAAACAATGAACAAATAAATATGAATGTTCTTGGCTATAAAGTAAATAACCTCAGAGAAGTAAGGTTGCATGAAATTCAAATAATATTTGTTAATTCGTGCAAATTGTTTGGAAAAATATCAGCAATTCATAAACAAAAAAATTATTGCGATGACACTATTGTTGTCCAGTTTATGATTAATCGGAAATTTCATGAACTTAATGTGTCGTATCAATAAAACAACGCTTACTATTCTTGTTGTCTTTTGAGTATAAGAAACTTACAATTCCATCGAAAAATAATAATTGAAAATTGGATAGGAAATAATTACTTAATAATTTATTTATTTTAAGGATCGAAAATCTAATTAGATTTATTATCTATTTTAAATGAATATTATTGGACGCAAACTATAATGATCTGAATTAATCTGAACCCAGCATTTCTGATACACCCTTTTTTCTATGCTGCTACAAATGACAAATTAAATTACAAATCGCCTGCTACTTAGTGCATCGTGTTTAATATGTAACACCCGTGAAGAGACCTATACTATACATCATATAAACAACTCAGCGAACAATGAAATCAGAGCTATAGTCACGTTTCGGATCAGCTTGGAAGTAGCCGGATACTTTTAATGGATGGATTCGTATCTTCAAGCCGGCATCTAGGGGACTTTTACCGCAGACATCGCCTGGGGGGAACAAAGATTGTAGGAAATGTCCTCTAATTTCGAAATCGAAACTTATTTTTTAAAAATTTTGTTTTATTTTAAATTACCTACAAAACTATCCCAGCGCTCGCGAAGCGCGCCATAAAAACTAGTTGGATTATATAGGCGGAGTATGGTCACATGTCCAGCTTATGTAAAAAAATAAAATTTTCAAATCAAGTTATCAATAACAGATTTGAACGTGTTGACATGTCATACAACTCTTGTTATTGTATGTTGAGGATAAAAGTCATTTGTAATTATTGATTTATATGTTACTTGGCCATGGTCATTATCATAAATGATCAACTTATTTAGATCACAACTTATCGTTAAACAAATACTGCACATAGACTTCAAACATACATAGGATAGACTGAAATAATGGCTATTTGCACCACCGCACCGCCTAACTAGTTTTATTAAATTATCTGAATGAAATAGAAAAAACATCCGAATATCAGCTCAGACATCATATTTTAAATTAATAAACAAACCTAAAAGCCAAAAATTCATAAAAAAAAACCGATAATAAGTTTTGTTAAAATTATAATAATTAAACAAATTATTATTTTATGAAAATGTCCTTTTCGATGACCGAACACTGAAAAGCTGCAAAGCTTTTGAAACGTTACGGATTAAATTAATCAAACGCGATAGTAAGTTGTATAAAGTTTTTTAAATTTATATATCGTTTTAAAATAAACTTTAGTCAATTCCTATAGCTCAGTTGTAATTTCACTAACGTTAAATCTTTAAACATAAAAATTGTGCTTAATTCTACTTAAAGCTTAGCTGTTGAATAGAAAATAAAGTTCATAAACAAAAGTTATACCATATTTCTCTATAATATTGCATTAATCAGCATAATATAGACATATTACACATCTAAATCGCGAAAACATATTGGGAAATACTACGTTAATTTATTAATATAATAAAAATTGCCAATTTTAGAAGTTATATCATCGTAACATCAATATAGGTGATATTATAGCTCTGGGAATTCTCTTACACATTTTAATACCTAAATATTATTATATTTATATTAACAATTGACCCATAAATGTTTGCATATGACACGACGAGTTGTTTGCTCAGACGAGGAACCGTGTCTATGAGTATATGTGATTGTCAAGGTTTCGTCCTGGTTATCCTTTGCCCTTGAATTATGCAGTAATTTTCAGTAATAACGCTCTAGTAGGCAATTGCTGAGTAAATAAATGTTAATTTGACACGCAATTATTCTTCAGAGCTATATCGTTCGTGTAAATGCTTTATAGGTCACGTTATAACATTTACGACATATTATCGTATTTAAATAAGCATTATTATCCACTATTTTTGTATAATATATTTATTCCTTCTACTGTATCGGTAAAATGTTTTTGATAATCCAATTTGTAAATGATCATTAACAAAAACAATAAATGAAATATTTCAAATCGGTTTCAAAATTAATACTGTTAAAAGTTCAACACGGATCAACATTGTAAGTAACTGAAAACTCATCAAGTAATGAGGGTGCGAGACGCGCATCGGCATGGTGACAGGGCGCCTTGTCGCAGGCGCCGGTGTTGGGCGTTAATATAAACCGGCGCGGGCGGCCGCGGCTGCCAGTAGGCGGGAGGTCAGCGATCGCTCAGTGTCGTGATAAGCTCCCAGAGTCTCATGCACCCTGGACTCTCCCTCGCGCATCATGTCGGTTCCTTCACCGCATTGACGCCCTAACGCAACAAGGACTTATCCTATTATTTTTTAAATTTAATTAAGTTAGTAATAACATTCCAAAATGGTTAGTGGAAATAAAGACCCGTGTGATAAAGTGCCGCCTAAAAATCGAGAAAAGAAGAGTAACAATTACAAGCGAGCGAACATTTTGTCACGAACATGGTTCGTTTGGATGATGCCCACATTTTGGCGAGGTTTCAAGAGAGACCTTTATGACGCCGACCTTAGCAAACCCAAAGAAAGTCACCTCTCGGACAAACTTGGCGATCGATTAGAAAAGTAAGTTATAAACTTAAATTAAACTGCCTTACATGTAACGTTTTAATCAAATGTCTCCGACTAACTTAAATCCACTCTTAGATTTTAGTATAATAATAATATACGTCTAGCTATACCAGTTATGCTAAATAAACACATATCCAAACACGACAGATAACATTGCAAAATTATCTCGGAAAAATGCTGCTTTCACTTCCCCTCTTTTCCTTCTAGTACGTAAATAGGTAGGTAGGTAGGTACTATATGGTCCTACATAATGCCTGAAGTATAAATATAACGAAGACCAGCAAAAAGAGGCAGTTAGACTTACTAAAGATACGAGTATATGATGATACAAAACAAGTTTTTTATTGCAATCTTTTGTTGCAAACTTGATCCTGGTTTTTGTTTCTTAACGATCACATCATCTGTATTAATCTTATTTTTTCTAAAGACCTTGATTTTCTTGTTTTTCTTACTATCTTTTTTTTCTATTAGATGTTGGGTATTAGTATTACTGTCTTTATAATTTAACTAAAGAAAATATTACTTTTTTTGATGTAAAAAGGATAACGTTATTGATAAGTAAACGTTTTCTTTTTTAATTAATAAATTGTAAGAATGACGATAAATTATTGTCACCCAAAGCATGATGGGTCACGGCACAACGCTGACATGCTAGCTTGAAACACGATATCCTCGCGAGGGTCAGCCGTTGAAAAAATAAACCTTTGTAATAATTGTGAGCAACATTTTTGTCACCTTGAAAGAAGATTCGAGAAAGAGGTTTAACATTGGTTAATGGAATTATGAAACAATTCGATAAAAGAAAATTCATGAAAAGAGTAAACGTCTCTCCTCTCTACCGCAGTTTTAATGGGAATAAGTAAGGTAGAAATTTATCAAAAACCAAATTTCAAATTCACATTTATTGAAAAAAATTGTTGCTCATGGTTTCTTTCAAAGTTCTATAATTTTTTTAACCCTTAATAATTAACTGATTTTAATAATATTTGGTGTGGTTTAATTTATTTCAATTTATATCTAGGATTGTAAGATTTGATTTTTTAGAAATTGGTTACAGAAAAGAAAATATCTCTACAAAAATTCACAAATGTTCACTTTTCCTTTAAAGAACTCTCAATAAATATCTAGACACCAACATAAAAAAGGTGCTTCGGTCGGGCATTGATTATAATTGTCTCCATAATTAAATAAGGTGTCAATCATCAAAATTTATTATAGTTTAAGGATCAGATAACGTAATGCCCCGAAAGTTGATGTCGTGGATCAATTATCGCGTTATAAAATAATTCTGACTGCACCATTCCTTTTCGTTCAATGAGGATCGGGTTGGTATGCTTGCTGTGTATAATATCATATCGCTACGACATTTCTACAGGCATATTACCAAATTCCGAATTCTCAAAAACTGTCTGAGGGAACGTTTCTGTTATTATAATAATGTTGTTAAAGATTAACTAATCACCAACGAAATAGTACGACGAAACACATTTTATTAAAATGCCCTGCAAATTCATACTAGAGGTCAGTAGACGTAAATTTTTTTAAAGCTTGTAGTTTTCTCATTTTCTAGATGCCTAGAGCGTATTAATGCAAAATAAACGTGTCGATCTAGCAATAAAACAATAGTGCTAAATCGATTGTTTAAAGTAGTTTAAACTAATCAACAAACAATTATTTTTATTTGTTAAGAGATTTTTTTTATTGATATTTTTATAAGTATTATTTTTAAAAAGTGTAGGAATGAAAATTGGAATAATTAACAGAACTTTCATCAACAACTTATACATATCGGGAATGCTAAAGTAGGGATGTTTGATTACATGTTTCTTTCTATTTCATTACTACTTTTTTTTATTTAACACAATATGGAATTTTGTTGTTAATGTACGATATCCGAACCAATATAGTGTATCATGGTGTATTAGAACAACTATTTAACAATAACATGTTAAAAACGTCACAAACACATTACATTAACAAATAGTAAATTGCGCCTTATTATTAAGAGCCCTTGTACCTATTTTAATCCTAATAAAAATATTATAAGAAACATATTTGCTCCTATATACATAATAAGGTTATTGATTGATTGTGTCAATGATCAAGCAATCAACATCATGCCCGATTAGATTTTGTGAATAAAGTTTGCCTAAATAACCAGTTTTTTGAAAAACAAAACACGCGCCGTCTGTTATGTGAAGAGCAGGGCCGGTAACTCAATTCTAATATAAATCAAGTAGTAAACTGGGGTCGTTTTACTGAGTGCTCGTAATCTATAAGTAAAAATTACCAGCTGTTTGGTTTTTAGTTGACACTTATCTCTCACTCAGGTCTTCTCTGAAAGCAGCGTGTGACCAGAGCAGAGACCCCACCTTGCTGGTTTTAGTTCCAACCGGGGTGCCTCAGGGAGGTATCCCGGGTCCTATATTTATCACCTGAGGACGTACCCGATGGGAGACTAGTAGCAGTCAGCCACGGGAAACATAAAAATATCTATCTAGACTAGAACTTACTTTATTTTATGCTGGCCTTTGTGACGTAGTGGTTAGCGCGTCTGTTTGTTATTGTATGTTTCATTCGCAATATTTATGATAAATATTATATTATAGGCATTGTCCTCGTCTTAATAGTACAGGATATCCTACTTTGGGGATATTTTTTATTACTTTAGTGTTTTCTTTCATATACAATCATATTCTGTATAAAAGAAGTCCCGGCTGACTGGCCGATCGGTTGGTTCATAATCAACGTACAACCAAAACTATGACAGATAGCGATCTGAAATTTCAAGAGTAACTTCGTATTATGGTGTAAGCGTGCACTAAGAAAGAATATTGGAAATTTTGATCTAGACTGGAAGTGACTGCGACATTTTGGAAACGGAACGAGTCAGTTCTTAAGACATCTTATGACAAAATTTAATAAATTCCTATATACACCGGTCGTTTCTCTATCATACTTCCGACTGCCTCTTTCGCACTGGTTTTTGCATAACACTGCCATACTATAAGATATGGGGAGAAAAGTTTTCATACTGCTAGTTTATTATAAATATTTAATTTCCATAACGTTGACCATAGAGATGCTATGTATATGCTAGTAATAATACTGCCTCCGTTACTACATTTAAACGTCTTTCCACAATAATAAGTATAAACTATTCAATAATTTTATGAAGATAACGATTAACAATACTGTACCAAAAAGCAAAATAAGTAAAATTGTAGACCTTAGAAGCGAAGAACATTGTAGGTAATTTCAGTGTATAACATGTAAAAATTTGCTCAATTATTTAATCAGTCATTCAGAATTATAGTCATATGTTCTTCACGTTCGCCAGCCTATTAGAATTCATTGAGTATGCCGACGAACTGGTCGTACAATTTTTTTAAGTTGTTTTTAGATATACATATAGAGGAGTTTATGTTTTCAACTTTTTGCGAGTCCAATTTAAATTGGAGGTTGGTAGATACTTGGTTTTTCCATTCCAACAAGTTGTCCCTCCATTTGTGTTTTCGGTTATCGTGAATAAAAAATGTTTTTATCATTATCTTTTCTCATGTTAATAATTATTTTCCTTAAAATTAATAATATTCTTAGGAAAATGCAAATACTAATAGTTTATATGATCTCTGATCTAAATATTAAACCGGCGATAAATTCATATTGCCATATTTATTTTTAAGTTTCTTATCAAACGTAGCAAAAAAGGTTGATCTGCATAATGTTTTTCCTTTATTTTTAACCATCAATTCTTTTTTAATTACTTATCTTTATGAGATGATTCTTGGAAATTCAATCCTTGCAAATAAATTGAAGCTGCCAAAAATGTAAATGTTCTCAGAATTATAATGTATGATTTATTTAAGCATCACATCTGATTAATTTACGCCAGAGTTATTATAAACAAGAATTATATAATAATATGTATATTGTATGTATCTAACGTGAACTTACGTCTTTTTTTTTAAATTATAATCCTCCTTTTATTTGCGCAGAAGCTTTTGCAACTTTTGTTGTTAATTAAAAAATTGGACTTAGGCAAATTGTTATTTTTGTCCTGTCATACTTTCCCTTCAATATACGGCATTTTTTAATATGTAAAATATATAAATGGTAAATTATTCAAACAAACCATATCCGGATAACTACCAGCATATTAGTATTCTGAAGAAAAAATAAGGTATTTAGTTCAAGTATTTTTAGACAAAATCATGTCTAAATAAAGCACTGCTTCTATGTAATCACTAATCATGCATTCGTCTGCACGTGAGTAATGGTGAAACAAACCTGCTAGTAATTCTAGACTGGCTTAATTCTATAAATAGTTAAGTACCAACATTTATATGTAGTTAAGTTGAGGTGAACGTATTCGATCTGGATACTAATGAACTATGAAATAGAAACTTTAATGTTTCTCCCTTTAGAATTTTTTTTTTTATAGTTTAGTGAATTATATCGAATAAATACTGTTAAAAATTTTATTTTTGCAATAATATGTCGGCTTCACGCAGAAATTCTCTTATAATATTTATTTATAGACTTTTTAGTAGTTTAGAAAATTAGGCTATTACTAAACATCTTCATTATCTAATCAAACTAATGTATGAATGAAGTAATTAGTGAATCAAATGAAACTACGAGTACTTTTATAATATCGTGAAGTATTTTCAATTATTAAAAAAAATCGTTTATTTAATTCTTTAAATCCGAGATTTGCTGATTGACTTGTGGCAGATTTGCAGCATTCTTTTAACTTAATTAAATTCCTAATTAATAGATTTATTTAATTAACAAAATAAAATGAGTAAAGTAAATAAAGAACGTAGGTACGTTGAATTCGACGACATTATGGTTATTCAACAAAAGTATTTTAGTCAGTATCAGTTCGATCACTTTCACAAAATTCCTTATAGAAAACATGTAGGTACCTACTTCAACTCATTTATACACGTCATTTTTAGATAGTGAAAACTGTTTATTCTTTCTTATAGTTAATTTCTCTTAAATAACAGAATGGGCACAACCACTCAATGAGCATTACAAATAAATCATAAGGAAAAAAACTTAACTGATACACCTACTTTTCAAAAGTGGCAGATTTTTTTCTAACATTATATTCAGGTTATAGTTTCTACGCGCAAATGTTTGTTTCTGTTGTACTCGTTACATTATTTATTGACATTCAATTAGTACTAGGAACTATGCCTGTTGTAAATAAATGATACATTTAAACTTTATTTCTTATTATATTATCCTCAGGTTTTTCCGCAAATAAATAAATATTCAACAAAACTTTATAGGTTATAGGTATAAGCTAGAGTGCAGTTCATATATCAGATACAACTGTTACCACAGAGAGAGAAATACCTCCATTATGGATGCCGGCTTGATAAGACGAGTGTGCACCAGAGAACATAAAATTTTAAGTTTTAAGTTCGCTGGTGTGTTCCGTCCAGGATGACAGAGCAGACTCCTCTCGTTACATCCAGCTACTTCTACTGGATCACTTCACAGGTGTACACTATAAACACCATTAATTAAAAAAAAATACTGTAGTAAGTATGTATCTCCTTATCCCGTATGACTTGAGGCTTATTGAGAGTGAGTTATAGAACCAGTAGAGTCTAGATAAGAATGTAACATTTTCATAATGTTCACACATTTTACACTTATTAAATGTTAACACAACAGTGGTTATTTATTTATAATATGATAATTATTCTCGATTAAAACCTATTTTGCGAAAATAAGAATAAAAATTTAGTTTTTAAGTAATAACTTCGCCTTTCTTTGACTCCTTATTATGACATCGATAAAATTATGCAAGTTGAAGATTATAACACACCGCTTTCGACGAGAAACTCTTTATTTTTTTGTACGTATTTAATCATAAATCAAATTTAACGAAAACATTTTCCAGTATATTCCACCTTATTATCTACACATAGCAGAACTAATAGCTTATAACATTGGTAATTTTCTTGATGACCCTTGATCTTAATTATATTTTAAAAAACCAAGAGCATCGTTATATTGACGCCGCTCAGGGTCGGTTGTGACGCTGATGGGCACGGCATACAATAAATGAAGTTTTTTTATTGCAATTTTTGGCATATTCAAATAAATAAACTTATATTTTCAATATATTATTTTATTCATCGCATATGCAAAATGCAGTTCTAAAGAAAAAATAAGACATTCTATTACTATTACATATATTTGGAACTATTAATTAATTATTTTCTTCTTCTGATTGTTTCTTTAAAGACAAAGGTATCGTCATCCTGCAGCAAAGTCGTAAATTTTCTCAGCCTAACCATTAATTTTCTTCTTCAATAATTCTAGTAAAATGGTGGATAGCCCATTTTAGCCAGCCTTACACACCTTCACGAACACTTAATGGATTGATCAATATTAACTAACAATTGAAGAATTTTAACGAACACATATTTAGGGAAATTATTCAAAACTAACATCTATATATCTGCAGAATCTCGCCGAAATATTTTTAACAATTTTTCCTTGCCTGAATAAAAATGTGTGTCCAAGTTTCTTGATAAATGGTACACAAATTGTCTAAAAAAATCAGTGATTGCAAAGAACATGACGGTTAATACATCCAATACATCCAGTTATGCCGTGTGGTCCGAACTTCCGCATTTGTACGAAGTCGAGGACGAAAAACAGAACATTGTGTACGTGATAATAATTAGCATTTTTTTCTATCATTACTACTTATAAAATTTAATTAATCTGTAAGCTTAGTCTTGTTTATAATGTATGGAAAATTGTTATATAAAAAGTTACTAATAATTTGTTTATAAATAGATATCTAAGTTTACATTTAAATTACACATTGTTTTTATGTAAATTTAAGTCGTATTTTGTTTCTCATTATTCCTAATAAACAAAAAGTTAATAAGTTAGAAAAAATAATATATTTTAAAAGACGGAAATATATTTTGAACGTCAAATTACTGGAGTATCCTCAATGTAATATTGTAAAATGTGCATTGTGGCTGCTACAGACTAGGCTACATGGGCAACGATCCCTTTGCCTTTATTAAACAAGAAAACTGATTGCTATATTTGAAATTATGTCGAAACACGCTTGTTTTTGCTTTCGTTACACGAACCAAACGTGAACAAATTTGATTGAGTTGGTACTGTATTAAGGCTTCCTGTCTAATTAACTAGAGATCCGGTAATTGTATACTTGTCTCATCTGTTTACTATAAAATGATGATATCTGAATTTAGTTGCGAATGAACTTATAAAAAATGTGTTGTGAAGAAAATTAACTTCTTTTTTTTGCGTATATTTTTTAATAAATTATTTTACGTGATTTGATTATTAGTTTTTCAAATCCATTTAACAATTCATTACATTTACATACAACATTCTTTGTTTGATTAGAAAAAAAACGTATATATATTTCATTTGTGATATTTAAATGTGAGTTATTTGTTTGCTGATTATCGCATTTAAATGCCGCATTTATTAATTTGATTAACAAAAAATGTATACTGAGCCATATTGATCAATGTCACATCTATGTTTTGGCACCTAAGCTACAGCATTGCGTGGTCACATACAATGACACGAGATTAACAAACAACGCAAACAAGGTCAACGGCGGGCGTAACATCAATTCTTTCAGGAAATTAAATTGATGATTTTGAAGTGAAACTTTTTTAACTGTGTTGTTTGACGTGTAGATTACAGGCAGCATTTTTAAATGGGGAGTAAAACAGATGCCACGAAAAATGATGAAAATGTAGATGACGTGCGAATATAATACGAACACAATAAGGAAAATTTTATATTTTGAAGATAGGAATAATGAAATTTTATATAGTTCCAAATTCTGAGTTTCTAACGCCCCTTCCTCGTCTTTTTTTATTGTATGACACGATTACGAAAATAATTTTTATAATCTTGGATAATTTTTGTGGGTTGGTTTTGTTATAATTGGAGTTTTTAACAACAATGATCAAGTAGACGAGGTATGTTACGAATTAGTACCGTAACTATAACATTATTCTATAAAATATTGAAGATATTTATTCCAATAATTCATAAAACAGCAATTAAACTTAATTAAACCTGTGCTCAACATAATTTATATTTTTTTAATTTATTTTTAATTAAATAAACATAATTTTTTATACGTATCTAATTTATATACGAGGAAGTAAATAAATTATTTTCTTCAACAACCTACTATTGAAAAAATTACAATAAACTATTAACATAATATTAATTATATTAATAATAATAATATTCAAGTAACTCTAGGTAGTTTCCGACTTGACCGTGGATGGTGAAAATCTATAAAATAATTATTATTATCATTATTTTTCTGATGTAATAAAACTACAATTGATTCAAATAACTATTGTTTATTACGGGAGAAGAACAAAGCAAGTGTCGTGTGTCACATTTCAAGGAGTATCCATCATAGTTATAAAATAATATTAACTTTAATAATAATAAACTTTTAGTTACAAATTATTGTATTTTTATTTATGATAAATGCATTGTGCATCGTTTATGCATGTCCTCACAGAGGCCGCGACCGACCCTCTCTCGAGTCTCGCACGATAGTCGTTGACCCCGCAAAGTCTCGTGATGTACTTACATGTGTCAAGAGAGATTACGTCCAAATGCTCACCAGACATTATTCTGAAGGTTTTATATGAAATTTCAACATAAAAAATGCAGTAAACAATATTATAATAATTAATATTTATCGTTTATCTGCTTGAACATCCCCAGAAGCCTGCCAAAAAATCCACAGTCTGCGGTTGATTTATTATTTATTTATTTGAAAACAATATAAATATCCAAAAAATCAATTCGTATATTATCTATTTTAAAAAAGGCATCATTATAATATTTTTTGTCTAGAATTTTCCGCGTGAAAGTTTATAACTCTAGATACGTAAAGGATAATACAACACTAAGTACAAATATAAGTTGATACCTAAAGAGAGAACATCTAGAAACTGTTGCTATAGGTATCTTGTTGCATTACAATCACAATGCATTCCTATAATTTATTCAGCAACACAGTAATGACCACACAATTGTTTCATGGCTATTTATTTAATTACTATTTTAATATTAATAATTAAAGATATACGAGAACACAACGAAGAGACGAGAAATAAGGACAAGGTGATGTTAAAACTGCTATTGTACGTAGTTAGGCACCTATGGACACAAGTGTACATATGTTATATGACCCACATATGTCATTATAGATATGCTTTTACTTATGTTAAGTATACCATATAAAAAGCAGAGAGATACTTTAAATTAGATTATTGGAGCATTCATTCATTAATATTCTTTTAAGCTTCAGTATATACTTAAATATAATAGAGGGTATGCTGTCTACTAGACTCTAGACTGTGATTAAGATCAAAAGAGTGAAGTTATCTAGTCATGCGTTTTTGGATCAATTATAACCGGGTAAGGCTAAGTAAGCGGTTATAACAAAGGGAGTGTGCCCTGTTAACTTCCTGTGCACATTTGTGCACCAAGCCGGCATAGCGGAGGGAACTACGGGCAATTTCTCTGTCATATTTTCTGTGTGATAATGATAAATGTGATAGTTTCCGCAGTCCATCTTAGAAGCAGATCAGGTGTGGTCGTATACTGGACTAATATAAAAAATATATTTTAAAGTGTGTATAATATTTTTGTAAATTGGAAGATTGCAACATTAACAACCCTGAAAGTCTAAATTGCATATAAATCGGTTCACATAACATTATATGTATTGAAGTAAAAATAATAAACAGTTTTGCGTTTGCCTCCATTTTGTTCTGAATAATTTCATGATTATTGTGTATAATTCTAGTGGACAATACATAGCATGATAATCAGCCAAGGTTTCAAGCCCTATCAATTAATGGACCTTGTCTCAAGTAGATTAATATTATGCAGATTAATCAATGGTCGATAGCAGTTTGTTTCGTCACAGACCGCCACTGGTACCGCACTGCACCTGATGCGACAACATACTTTGTTAAACAATAATACACTAATTTAATTATCGATTATCTACTCTAGATCTATGTACAAAGGGTCGAGAATTTCTTGTTCAATACACATTTCAAACTTAAACCGTTAATAGTAAAATAACATATACAAAGACGGTTTCGCAACGACAATAGATTCAACATTTAGCACCTAACTGATTTTACCTTCGTGAAATATAGCTGCAGTTATAACGCAACTCTATTTGATGTAATACTTTTAACATGTCACAGTATTCATTTTTAGGCATAATGAGGTTGTTTATTAATATTTTTTATTATAGCTCGCTATATGCCACAGCCTGATGTAAAGCTAAAGTGCGGTCCATGAACGGAAACCACTGCTACTACAAATCTTTAACGGCAACAGTCGCCTCCGCTATGCCAGCTGGAGGAGACGAATGTGCACCATCAACATTTACTCTGCACACTCCTCTCATTATACCAGGCTACTTTCAAACTGTTCCCAAAATGCGCCAAGGTCACTTCACAGTGTTACATTCACAAGTGGTGCATATTTTTATTTTGTTTTGTTAAATATTAAATATTTTATAAGTGGGGTGTCATAATGTAGATGTAATTGGGATCATTATATGTTCATGAAAAATTAGATCATTTTGCCCAAAAAAAAAGAATATGAATACGCCGGAAATTTATTTCAAATTGGGTAATAATGTTGTCAAAAACATAGTTCATAAAAAAATAGACAACTATCAACGTATTTAAAATTAAGCCATGCTTTTCTTGAATCAGAGGAATATTATTTATAAAATAATAATATACCAGATCAGATTGCTATGGCCGTCTCAGGGCAGTACCATCACTTTCAAATGTAACTCCCGTGAAGAAACCCCAGTCGTGTTGGACGTCCACGAGTCCAAAGATCCCTCCTACCCCAAATCGCTTGAGCGCAACGCGTGCGGGTGATCGAATGCAACTCTTCACCGTCGAAACGTTCCCCTCGCGGACAAAAAGGTTCGGGCGGTCCTTTATTCTGGGGTTCCATCAAATTGTTGAACGACTTTCCCAGCCACATCTTTCCTCCTTCCTATAACATGGGATCCTTCAAGCGCCGTGTGAAGAGGCATCTCGGTATAAACTGAGGTATAACGGACGCGATTGCTGTCTGCAGATCCCCTTCTCTGACAACAGTCGCCTCCGTTCTGGGATCGCCCTCTAACTTAAGTGTGTGTAAATAGCTGAATATTGAACGTGAACAGTATGCAGCTGTCAATGGATGGTGCACATTGGTCTCTTCATGTCGACATTTTGAAAGCAACATCAGCCTGCAAGCACTTGGTAGCAATCCTCACTGCTCTTAGTGGCACAAGCGAAATGTGGTATATGCTTATAAACAAGAGAAAACTACCTAATTCATAATAAATTATTAATGTACACGTGCGATGTTTTAAGTAGTAGATGAACGCGTGTTTGATTGAGTTATAGATGTAGAGTTTTACGTTAGACTTACGATTCAAGAGAAACTGCCATTTACATATGATCGCGAATGACACGTTCACATATTAAATATACACCAATGTGAGTACAAATAGTGTTAACATGGTTAACACGCTTGGAAGAACAGAGTAGTTGGCCTCATATACGACGAAGCCGCACCGGTGGGATATTAGTGACCCTCAAACGTATTTGCTCGTGAAGTTGCATTAACCTGCGCTAAATTTTAACACAAGTTTTTTTAGCAATTACAGAGTTTTTATTACGATAAAATGCTCGCTGAAATAATACTTATTTTATATTATACTCAGGCAGGCTATTTTTTTAATAGGATACCTAATTTATTTGCAAATATTTTATTATGTTTTTATTTTTTGCCCAATTTCTTTTTGAGATAGGTAATCTTTAAGTTGTGTGTCATTGACTTCAACGGTAGTTTTATGGCCACTGTAAGTTAAGAAAAAGAACTCAATCTTAAAAGCGTGTAAAAGATTTAGTCATGCTAACTTTATATTCAGTTGAATATCCATGTTGAAATTATCTCTAAAATTAAAATCAACAATCAATCTATAAATATTTAAAATGGTAATAAATTTAATTAAGTGTATGCAAACGATTATAAATACGCGACAAGTAAATTATGCATGATCATATGATGACTCAATAAAATTCAATTCACAGCACAGAGCACATGTCTAGTGAGACAAAGTAAACAAATTCCCCGCTCGTATTGATTGGTCGATACGCACCAATATGTACCATGTTATTTATTACCATTGACGGTGGGTACTACAGGTTTTTCTTTAACTTTGCAAATATTAAAGTTTATTTTGAATATCTAAAGTTAGTAAACAGAGTATATAAACACATATATACTTCCTTATAACGAGAAAAGCAGACATCTTGTGAAATATTCGTACTTTAAAAACAGGTTCTACAACAATCATCGGTTGGCGGGTAGTTGGAATTTCTTACTCAAAATCAAACTCACAATCAACAGGTTTAAAGATATGCAAATAAAAACTGCAAGATATAACTCGTTTAAAAGGCCATTCAAGGGCCTTCTTCGTATAAGGAAGCAGACTAATGATATTTTTTATGACAATTCTTAAAACACACACATAAAATACCTTATAATATAGTAAATTTAAATTAATTACTTTATATACTTAATTGTAAAAGACGACAAAAGGGTGTGTCTATTGAACTTAGTAACCTCGACAGCTGACACGCCGCCTGTTTTGACTTAAAATTTAATATTAGTGACAACCCGAAGTCATTTTCCCATGAGTAAACACCTCGTAGAGTCAGTGGACGACCTTCATTTTAGTCGTTTAAGAAATAAAAATATCTACTACTAATATTTGTAGATATCAACATATTATTTTAATAATCAAATTTACATTTCATTTCATAATTATTATTAATTAAGGAACCCATTATTTTATATAAATATTGATTCAAATGTTTTAAATAATGTTTTGTTAGAACGTATATATATGTACACACGTGTACCAGTTTACCCACTACGAAATCAAGACACACTTTCACTCGTATCTTTTAAATATCGCTAATATGTACTGTAATAAAAAAATCATCTGAACAAATAGTGAGGTCAGCATGCTCGTGCCATGTCCCACAATCGTGTTAAGATGCGTAACGTGACTCGAAGGATCCTAAACATATAAAGTAAATAAGAACTACAAAAAGTCGGTCGCAATATGCAAGTTAATTGAAAGATTGTGTCATGCTTCACGATAGGAAGAAACATAACTAAGCGACACATGGAGTATTCCACCGGTTGTTATCTTATACAATTTCGGTCTCACAAAACTCGACTGCCCATGTCAAAGAGAATTAATCACTTTATTGGTAGTTTCCTGTACATGTCACAACAGCGGCATCTCTGAATAGAGCCGAACAACAGTCCTATTACGCTTACAGCGATTTATGCGTCTAAATCAATTGTTCACTCAATCAATTCACTACTTATCTACGAGTTGCTTATATTACAAAATTATTACAGAAAATGGCTGGAAGAAGTCGCACTAGCGGGGAGTCAGGGAAGGAAGCCGTCGTTGCTCCGTGCGATGACAAAAGCTTTCTGGATGAGTTATGCTCCGTCCGGTTTCATGTTTCTCATTCAGGCTCTTGTTTTAAAGTATGTAATTAAGACAATTTATAAAAGATCCCACTCTTGAAATAGTTATTTATAACGTCAATTATTTTTCAAAATTCAGGCCATTCCAACCAGTAGCGCTCGGCATGATGTTGAGCTATTGGGAGCCTGGATCAGAGATGACATACCAGCAGGCCGTTTACTGCGCTACAGTTGTAATTCTAATGTCTTTGTTCATTGGCTTCCTCAATCATCACGGGACTTATTCAACCCAACAGTTCGGCATGAAAGTCCGCATTGCAGCCTGTTCCCTCATCTACAGAAAGGTCAGTTCTATCATACCATATTTAGAGATACAACATTTTTATCCGAGTTTATCACACTTGTTTGCTTACATTATTTGTTTTGGACCAGTTGTAGATCGACATGTTTTATAATGAATTTTACAGGTGATGAGAATGAGTTCTGGTGCTTTAGCACAGACCACAGCCGGTCAAGTTGTAAACTTACTATCAAATGATGTAAACCGCTTTGATTACGCATTCATATACACACATTTCATCTGGCTACTACCTTTGCAAGTTGTGTTGGTCTGTTACCTTATTTATGTGAAGATTGGCTATGCAGCTATAGTCGGAGTTATTGGAATTGTTCTGCAAACCATACCCGTTCAATGTACGTTTTTTTAATATTTGTGACGTGTACAATATTAACCAAACAGAAATAAAATGACTCGTCCTTACAGCATACATGAGCAAAATGGCAGCTCGTTTAAGAATGAAGACAGCTCACAGAACGGACGAGAGAGTCAGAATTATGGATGAGATCATCAACGGAATGCAGGTGCGTTGTATAGAATCACAAGTACAGTTTCATGTTAAATAATCCTTGTTAATAATACCTTATTAGTATTGTATACGTACGTTATACTTTGTTCGAATGAAATTGGTGTACGTGATAAAAGAAAATACAAAATAGATATCAACAAAATTAAGTTAAATAAAAATTTATATTGGTGCGATAGGTAATTAAGATGTATGCTTGGGAAAAGCCCTTTGAAAAAGTGGTGGAATTAGCAAGACGGAATGAGATCAACTGTATTACTTCAGCATCATATCTTCGTGGAGTATACCTCAGTTTTATGGTCTTCACAGAGCGTCTCACACTCTACATCACTCTACTATCATACTCTCTCTTCGGATTCCAAGTTACTGCTGATATTGTAAGTATTCATATTTTTTTTCAAATCATGATATCCATAAATTAGCTTAAGAAATAGTTAAAGCTACAAAACATAATTTTTCAGGTATTTCCTTTGGCACAATTCTACAACACCCTTCAAGGCACATTATCTATAATAATGTCCAATGCTGTATCATTTTTAGCTGAGGCACTGATCTCGGTGCAGAGATTGGAAGCTTTTATGTTATTCGGTATGATTTGTTGCAGTATAATTTGCATGCATGAACGTGACTGTTTAAAGGGCACGCAATGCATGATACCGCTTGGAATAATTTCTAACTGAGCTGAGATTTCTTTAAAATTATTTTTATCTTAGTAATCTGCACGTGCTTTCCATTGCATAGGATGAATTGGAAAAGTGTGTTCACAGGTATTCCCGATGACACTATTGATGAACATTCTTCAAGCTGAATTAACAATTGTTATCTCACATATATTGTCAATATCTATGGAGGCATATATTTTTATACAACGCATTTTTTGGGTAAAATTCTATAACCACCATTAAACTGTGAACGTCCCAAGTGCTCCATTGTTGCAATGTTCTTTATTATTTCTTAAACGCTGTATGTTTGTCTATACTAATTAAAAGGTGTATGGTTTAATATATTAATTTACTTTATAATATTTTCTGAATTAATATTTATTAATATAATATAATATTTACTCTTTTTAACTATCTTTATTATTAAGTTTTTATTTATAATTAACTTTTCATCTGCAGATGAAAGAGAAGATTTACGTGGAGTGCCTGATGTAGACATCGCTAAATTAGTACAAACTATTACAAATAACCAGAAAAACAAAAATTTGAGCGAAGTCGACCTTCGACCAAATACATTCAAGAAGATTGATGAAGAAGGCATATATAACGCTGGTGAGGATCACGCACTTAAATTGTATTCTTTATTTGTTTTCATTTATTGACACAAATTATTCTTTTCCTAGCATTCGACAGCCATGAAAGAGGTTTAGTCGGTCATAGCAATCCAGTTCCAGTAAGTCTCGACGTTGGAGTTCTAATACAAAATGTGAACGCGAGTTGGACTGAAGATGGACCATTGACATTACGTAATGTCACTATGAGTGTACCTAGAGGAAAACTTCTTGCTATTATTGGTTCTGTTGGATCTGGCAAGGTATGTAAGGCAAAATAATATCTACATGCAGAGGTAATCGATTTGGTAATATTTCTGAACTTTTTAGAGTTCTATACTTCACCTGCTATTGAACGAGCTTCGGCCAACCGGTGGGCGCACGTACCTTTCTGGACCATTATCATACGCCTGTCAAGAGCCTTGGTTGTTTGTCGCTACTGTCAGGCAAAACATTCTATTCGGGTTGCCTTACAACTCCAAAAAATACAAGGAGGTACGCTTAAACGAATGTAAAGGTGATAATAATATTTTTTACGAACTAAAATAATGCTCCTTGTAGGTGGTTCGTGTATGTGCGCTACAAAAAGATTTCTTACAATTCCCACATGGTGATCAAACCTTAGTTGGTGAAAGAGGAGCATCCCTTTCAGGAGGTCAAAGAGCTAGAATTAATTTGGCTAGAGCTGTTTATCGTCAGGTGGGCATTCATATTTTTATTGTAATTGCAATTGGCTCCACGTTTACGTCAACTTACTAAGACATTCTTTTAGGCGGATATTTATCTCCTGGACGACCCTCTCTCAGCAGTAGACGCTCATGTAGGTCGGCAGTTATTCGATGAGTGTATCAATGGCTACCTTCGTCATGCCACACGTGTTCTAGTCACGCATCAATTGCACTATCTCAAGGCTGCCGATTACATCGCTGTCATGAATAATGTGAGTATATTACTTGTACGAATTCAGAAATTTGGGTCAATATCAGTTCGCAATTATTGAGTAATCGTTAGCAAATTTTACTAAACTGCTGTTTATATATTTCAGGGTACTGTTGAATCTCTGGGAACCTACGATGAGCTCATTACATCAGATAAAGATTTTGCTCAGATTTTACACTCGTTGCAAGATGACACCGAGAAAAAACTTCCTCCACCGATGCCTAGAAGGATTTCAGCTAGGGTAGAGAAAATTAATTTCATAAAACTTCGACTAAATAAAACAAAATAAAAAGTATATAATACATCTACGATTTACTATTCCAGCTATCAACGACACGTCGTCCTTCGATGACGGAGTCGGTCGGTTTCGAAGTTGAACAAGAAATGGAGGAAGAAGAAAGAGAATCGGGTTCTATGGGATGGCAGGTTTATGGAGCCTACTTAAGAGCTGGAGGCAAAGCTTCAGTACTTCTATTTTCAGCTATACTACTTGTGATTGGACAACTATCAGCTACTTTATGCGATTATTGGGTTACATTTTGGTAAGTAATAAAATATATTTTTGTAATGTGTATTTATTGAATAACTGTTAAACTTAAATGTTATAGGACTAATGAAGTAACAAGAATGAAAGAAAGAGAGGCAAATACATCTGAAAAGGATATGTATTCTCCGATTGCACCGACAAATAATACTTTCTCGATAAGCAGCTATTTTAATGGCGCTGAATATGAACCAGGTAACAGAAAATACAAATTAGTTTCTTTAAAAACAATTTTTAGCAATTATATCCTTATTATGTCATTTTTCAATTCTACATTTCCTTTTTTTTCAATTTAGTTTTAAATAACTCTAAAACTACGTTTGCTAATCTAATTCCTTTTGAAGTTATACTTACTTCAATTTATTATATTTTTTCATAATCCAATATGTTTAATATCAATGAAATAATGATATAAACGTAATTAAAGTAGAAGAATGATTAACTAGTAAATTTTAAAATAGTTAATTATCGATTTTAGATCTTGACATCCACGCGCCAATTGGACCACTAGACACATCCCATTACCTCTACGTATACACAGCACTTATAATATGCTGTATTTTCTTCATCACGGCGCGTGCCTTCATGTTCTTCAAAGTTTGTATGAATGCATCCAGAAACCTGCACAATGATATGTTCGCTTCTATGCTACGAGGCGTTATGAGATTCTTTGATACCAATTCTTCAGGTGAGTGTTCAATTTTCATTCGTTCGTATGACGTTCAGTCACAAGTTCTACGAAATCTGAGCTGCGAATACCACTTCTTGACTAAACCCAAAACTAAACCTTCCATTTTGTCTATTGGACTAAATGTTTCCCTAATCAAAGTATAAAATAGAGGCGCGGTACTCGAGTCGCTAAATAGATTTTTTTAAAAGCTGTAGGCACACCGATGACGATCGCAAAGTAGCTTTACCGCGTTTCCTGATGTATTTGAAAGTAGCCAGGTATAACGAGGAGAGAGTTGTCTCTGCTTATGAATCGCACTTTAGCTTTAGTGACTTAAAAAAAAGAGATAAACTTAAGCTTAATTCTAATTACAGGTCGAATCTTAAACAGATTTTCTAAAGACATGGGGGCATTAGATGAGCTGTTACCGAGATTTTTACTCGAATGTATACAGATTTATTTCGTAATGTTCAGCATCCTCACCTTAAATGCTGCTGCTTTGGTGTGGACTTTATTACCAACAACTATTATTTTGCTATTGTTTTATACCATTCTTCAAATTTATCTTAAATCTGCTCAATCTATTAAGAGATTAGAGGGCACAAGTAAGTATTTTTGTTTATTTGCCTTCTATTAAATATATAGCAGAGATGTTTTAAATAATGTATTGTTATCAGCTCGAAGTCCAGTATTCTCCCACATGTCAGCAACTTTAAATGGAATCAGCACAATTCGTTCCGCCGGCGCACAACAACGTTTGATTAAAGAATTTGATCATTTCCAAGTAAATATTTTTTATCTATTATTTTTTATTTTAAGTGCTATATGTGTAGTGCTAGAAATTAATTATTCTTATGTTGATGAATTATTTTTCAGGACGTTCATACTTCAACATGGAGTAGCTATTTAGCTAGCGGTTGTACCCTCGGCTTTTGGTTAGATTTTATTTGCGTACTTTATCTTGCCATTGTTATTGTCGCTTTCCTCGTTATTGATTCGAGTAAGTTTACTTGATTTTTTTTATTGGAAATTTTTGCTAAGTTTTTTTAAATTTTATTAAATAATTTTTAATTTTTTTAGAAACGGTTTTCTCTGGAAATGTGGGTTTGGCTATTTCTCAAACTCTCATATTGACCGGAATGCTGCAGTTTGGTGTTCGACAGACAGCCGAAGTGATCTCACAAATGACTAGCGTTGAAAGAATATTACAGTATACGCATATTGAAAGGGAAGCTCAGTGGGAAAAAGGAGGTATGTAAATTATATTTTATATTGTTATAAATCCGCCATCGGTTGGTATCACAAATTATTAGCCTGTTAAACTAAATGGAAAAGGGTTCTAAACTGGGTTTAAAAGTAATTTAATCTAAAAAAAACCATATAATATTATATATCCGGAAGGTAGAAAAACAATAGATATAGTTTAAACATCTCCTCGGTGGTGCAGCAACTTTGAAAGAAAGAAAACAGAAAGTATCAAATATGTTTTCTCAGTATGTGGGCAATGTTCGCAGCGGAGTTTTAAATACTCGTATTATCACAGTTTTAAGGAGACAGCAAACTTTGAGTTACGCAACTTAATATTTTTGTGACAACTACATTCCATTAAAGTTTTAAGAGAAACTGGAAAATGGTTTAAGTTACTTGTTTCTCCAACATTTAGTGCAAATGAGGAAGTAGACATTGCGTCATTTAAATAATAATAAAGTAATAAATCTTAAGAGAAAGTATCTAGTTTAAAAAAAAAAATTTCTACAATAGGTATGATGTTAAATAAATTGCGTAATAAACATAAATGGTAAAGATTTTAGATCTGGTTTGTTACGGCTATTTTCCTTAAAAAATTAAACGCCATACTTAAGTTAAATGAGTGGTCTAGCGGTAGGAAACGAACCTCACGATCGATGAGACCCGTGTTCAAACCTCGCAATACCAATTTTAGTTACATGTGTACTTTTATCGGTAGGCAGACTGATGATGGTTATTAGTCCAGTCTGCC